>CM053399.1:4153029-4180417 GCA_028644305.1 Xerus rutilus | reverse complement strand
TGTTCATATGGTAGTGGAGGCTCCCAGCTCCAAGTTGGCTGCTGAAATGTACAAAAAGATTTTCAGGCCTCTGCTTGTATACTGTTTGCTCTTATCCCTTTGGACAAAGCAAGTCACCAGACTCCTTGGAATATGAATGTAATGGCTGGTGCTCTTGCAGCTATTTTAGACTAAGAGGATGAGAGTCACACCCTAGGGGTGGTGAATCAGTAAATTAGAAGGAAAGTGGGATCCTGCCAACTTCTTGGAGCCTTAGATTGTCTGTGCTGGACTTCTTTACATAATGGGAAAGTTACTTGGGGTCAGATATCATCCTAATTGATCCATTTGAGAATTTGACCTGGCACAGGGATGAGATTGAAGCAATCAAAGAGAGTCCCTCTAAGGGGCTGGAGGAACTCGCCAGGGCAGCTTGGGGCAGACAATCTGGGGGGCACCTCTGGTTGAGGTGATAGGGCCAAAGCTTGGGCAGATTGGCTTTGGGGGCCTGAGACCTGGAGGATGGTGGCCGGTACTGTGTGTCCAGTACTGGCCTCAGCTGGTAAATGCCACAGGGGCCTGGGCAGCAGCTCTATCCTGCCTCATGGGTTGGGAGGCTGAGGGGCTAGGTCACTTGTGCAAGGTTGTGGGACCCAGCAGCAGAGCAAAGGTTCAACCCAAGCAAGACCTGGGCCCCAAGACCCGGGAGTTGGCCCTGGGGTGCTGAGGTGGCCAGGCTAGAGCCACCTGCCCAACCGACTCCCTCACCCGCACCGCGCCCATCCACTCACACGGTGCCTTCTGAACACCCTCCCTCGGGCTGGGCCCCGACTGCAGGGCTGGGGACACACTGTGGCCGGGACAGACTGAATTTGGTTCTGAGGTCCCCATTCTTGTGGGATCAGAGACACATCCATCAGCAAAGCCCCCCTGAGAGCACCCAGCTCCTTGGTGTGTGACCCCAGCCCAGAGGCAGGGCGGGGAGGGCAGCCCCTGAGGAAGGTCTGGGTCTGCCCTGAGTAGTGCATCCCATCCTGAGGGGACGCCATGCTGCTGTGCTTCCCCAGCCCACGCGTTAGCTGAGCAGCCTCCATCAAGGGCCTCGATGCATCTTTAGGATGGGGACGGTGCCCTCCTGCTCCTGGGGTGGTGTGGGGTGTGGGTGCCCCGTCCTGCAGGGGCTGCTCCTCTGGTGCCTGGTGGTTCTGTTGACCCCCCGTGGGACGCTGACCTTGGTCTGGGCTTCTCCTTAGCATCCGGCTGGAGTGAAACGAGGAAGTGGCCGGATAATCCTTGTCCTTTCCCAGGTGCCCTGACTCCTGGCTGATGGGCAGGGCTAGTGAGGCCGGGTCAACCGCCTGGGCGCACAGGTGATGCCTGCAGGAGGCCACGAGGGCAGCTCAGAGTCCAGCAGCCTTGCTCAGGCCCCGGTGCTGCAGAGGCCCAGGGTCAGGTGGCCACTTGCTCCTGTCCACTGGGTCCCTGGCATGCCGAGGGTGGAGCGGCAGGATGGGGCGAGGAGCCCTGGAATTGCACAGTGGCTGCTGCCCCCGAGTGGGAGGCTCCAGGGCCCTCGGGGGCTCCTCTTGCTGAGGTGCCTGGTGGGCCTGGGCAGCCCGGGGTGGTCAGCACCACTGAGGGGAAGCAGTGTCTCCCTCGCCACCCTGTATGAGTTTCCTGGGACTGCTGTAACAGCCGGGCACCCTCAGCAGCAGGCAGCCATCGTCCCCTGTCCCGGGGCCAGGAAGCCTGGGGTCCAGGAGCCGCAGGCTGGCTCTCCAAGCCTCTCCTTGGCTTGCAGATGGTGTCTTCTCCTGTGTCCCCTCCTGGTCTCCTGCGTGTCTGTGTCCTGATCACCTTTTCCTCTAAGGACACCGATAGGTTAGGGGCGACCTAAGTCCCCTTACAGCCTCTGTAAAGGCTCCGTCCCCAGTACAGCCACATTCTGGTGCCTGAGGCTTAGGCCTTCTACATATGAATTTCTGGGGCGCAGTTCAGCACAGGTCCCTGGGAGGGAGGGGCCAGGACGCAGGAAGGAGGCCCTGGGTGCAGCGCTGGGGTGGCCTTCGTTCTCTCTGTGTCCCGTTCAGGGACGTAGAGGCGCTGACGCCAAGAGCAAAGGGGTTCTTTTCCTTTTTTTTGGTACCAAGGAGTGAACCCAGGGGCACCTAGCCATGGGCCATATCTCAGCCCTTTTTAATATTTTATTTAGAGATGGGGTCTTGCTGAGCTGCTTAGGGTTTCACTGTGCTGCTGAGGCTGGCTTTGAACTCAAGAGCCTCCTGCCTCAGCCTCCCAAGCCGCTGGGATTACGGGCGTTCGCCATGGCGCCTGGCCAGAGAGTTTCTCAAAAGGCCCTCCTTCCCCCTGCAGTCACGGGTCGCAGCTGGTCCCCGAGTCCCTGCTCTGTGCTTTCTGCTTTCAGCTGGAGAGGTTCTGGGCAGCTCCTGGGAGTCCCATGTGACGAACACCTGCTTGTGGTGGCAGGATAATCGATGGGCCCAGGTGACCAAGGCCTCGAATCCGCCTCAGTGTGGAGGCTCAGAACGCAGTGCTGCTGGTCCCCGGGCCTCTGTGTCTCCGTCTTTGGGTTATTTTATGTTCGGGATGCTCAGAACACTCTGGATGGGTGGAAGGGCCTGTCCTTCCCATTGCTGAGCTGGTGGGGAGCAGGACTGGGCAGGTGGAGTCCAGGTCCCTGGGGCCACCCCAGGGCCAGCCTCTGCCCTGACCAACGAGTGGGTGGCAGCGTTGCCTTGTCCCTGTCGTGCCCAGCATGGGTGCAGGCCTCCCAGGGGTGGCCACCTGGCCTGGGGCAGCGTCTCCTGGGCCTGGTGGCTTGTCCTCGTCTATGCTGCCCACGGTGGCCCTCCCTTCAGAGGGGACCAAACTGGAAAGGGTGCTTGGGGGAGGGGCGGGGCCCTGGTCTGCAGCCCTTGAATGGCTTTGGGGACGCGGCCAGGTCCTCGAGCCTCAGCCCGCCCCTCCTCACAGCTGGTCCTGCCCAGACCCCGTCACTGCTTCCCCGTCGGCAGGGTCTCCTGGGAACAGTGGCCCTTGCTGGTACCAGGGCAGTGAGTTCCGTCTGGCCTGAGAGCTCCTGGCCCTCTGGCGTCCGCCTGCCCTTTCTTGGACCTCCAGGACCCCTGTGCGCTGGTCCCCGTGCTCTGGTCTTTCCCAGCAACCCTTCCCCACAGCTTCCCTCCATGTCCTTGGCTCCTGGTTGGGGTGCGCCTGCCCTCTGCCCTCTGCCCTCTGCCCTCTGTCCTCTGTCCTTGCCCTGCAGCTCTCCACCACCCTCCTGCAGCGTGGGCTCCTCCTTCTCGGGCCCTGGCTGCTCGGGTGGCTCTCTGTGGCTGTGGGGCCTCGGAGCCCCATCTCCCTCTGGGTGCCCAGGTCCCTCACTGGCCCGAGGACCCAGGTCAGCCTGTCCTCCTCCCATCCATCGCTCACGCTGACCCTCCCGCCCTAGTGTGCGCCACTGGGGAGAAGTGGGCAGGGCTGAGGGGCAGAGCTGGAGGGGACCCCGTGTGCCTGCCCCACCTTCGCATAGCCACGCGTGATGCTTGCCAAGCTGTGGCATGTGCCTGGCGTGGCGTGCCTGGCGTGATGTGTGCCTGGCGTGGCGTGTGGCATGTCTGGCGTGATGTTTGTCTGATGTGGTGTGTGCCTGGCGTGACGTGTGTCTGGCATGGCATGTGCCTGGTGTGGCGTGTGCCTGCCGTGGTGTGTGGCATGTGCCTGGCGTGGTGTGTGCCTGGTGTGATGTTTGCCTGGTGTGACGTGTGCCTGGCGTGGCGTGTGGCGTGTCTGGCGTGATGTTTGTCTGGTGTGGCGTGTGCCTGGCATGTGCCTGGCGTGGCGTGTGCCTGGCATGGCGTGTGCCTGGCGTGGTGTGGTGTGTGCTCTCTGGTTCCTTCCTGGAGGTCTCTTCCTGTCGGGCAGATGTGGCACTCAGCTGTAAGGACGGGCCGCCTGCTGTCGACCAGGACACCTGCCTTGGTATCATGAGCACCGTGCCCTGGGCCTAGAGGATGTGGCCAGTTGTGCCGGGCTCAGGTCTGGGTGGGAGGTCGGGGTGGCTCCTTGGAGGAGGTGGCTCCGAGGCTCTAGAGAGGAAAGAGCTCCCCGGGGAGCCCAGAGCTGGGTTTTCCTGACCGTGGAGCAGGGGAGGCACTCTGGGGACTGGGTGGCTCCTGCTGGCCTTTCAGAGCACCACAGAGGCCCATGGGTCTCCCAGGTGCTGGGCCCTGGGCGTGGCCGCTCATCCCTGTGGGTGGAGGTGGCTGTGTATCCCACTGCTGGCTCCCCAGGCCCCGGAGGCAGTGTGCGTCTTGAGTGTCCCCCAGAGGCCTGTGTGTTGAAGGCTTGGTCCTGGGGTGAGGCATTGGGAGGCCGTAGCCCTCAAGAGGTGAGGCCCGGGGCCTGGGCAAGCCCTGAAGGGTCCGTGGGACACCAGCCCCTGATCTTCCTCCTTGGAGTGCTGGCCAGGAGGCGAGCAGCAGGGCCCTGGCCGTGGCGTCGGGCCTCACCACAGGCCCACAGCCCTGGGGCCACTGGCATGTGCTGAGCCCCTGGTGACACACCTCTGAGTGGGTCACTTCAGGGCTCTGTTACGGGGATGCCGACTCGGCCCCATGGGGCTGCTCCTCCAGGCAGCTCAGGGCAGCTTGGTCCCTGGGTCCTGCCGCTGCCCCACCTCGAGCACATGTGGGAAGTGAGGGTGGAGGTGCCAACGGGGTACAGGAGGGCGCCCGCACGTGCCAGCGTGCCTCAGGTGTGCACGTCGCTCACACTCTGCTTTAGCTCGCCACAGTCCCCGGTGGTGGCTCTTTCCTTGTCACCGTAGTTACGGCTGTGGCCCCTTCCGCTGCCTCCTGGGTGCTGGCACCCAGGGCCTCTCCTCTCCCAGCCATGACGACCTGGCCACCATCTCCCACTGGGCAGATGAGGAGACTGAGGCCTGAGGGGCGAGAGCCCGTGGGGCCCGCCACAGCCCTCTGGCCTCCAGAACCTGCAGGCGCCTGTCCCGCCAGCCCAGCCTCCACGTGTGAAGAGGGTCCCCGGTTCCGCTGCACCCACGCCATGGAGCCTCAGGTCAGACCGGCCCCCCGTGCAGAATGACTCCCACAGTGACCCCCCAGGCCCAGAGGGGCTCACGGGCAGGGCGGGGGTCCTGTGTCCACTGGAGTCTGTGTGTGCCCAGGGCAGGGCCAGCAAGAGTGAGCATCTGCTGCCAGAGGGCACAGCTGGCAGGCTGTGGTGTGCCGTGCCTGCCTCATGCTCCAGGTCCCAGTCCTGACGTGGATGGTGTGTGTCCAGGCCCTGATGCTTTCCTGCCCAGTGGCCGCCTTTGCTCCTACCTTGTGCCCTGGGCAGTAGGAGGGGTCGTCTTGTTCCCCGGGACAGCGCCTCTGAGCAGCAGCCCTCCGGGCAGTTAGGACACTGTTTACAAGGACAAAGTCAGTTTACACGCAGGGATGGCCTGGTCCCAGCGGCACTTGGCTGAGAGAGCACTGTGCAGGGAGTCTAGAGCCCTAGTCTGAGTCTCCGAGTGACCCAGGGCAGGGGCCATCCTTCCCTGGGCCTGGTTCGGGTGTTACCAGGCTGGCCACAAAATGCAGTGCAGGGCAGGCCTAGGTGGCTGTGCCCCGGGTTCTGCTTCCAGCGTGGCCCTCAGCGGGCTCCCGCTGAGAGGCCTCTAGGCCTCCTCTCTGCCACAGCTGGCCCATGGCTCTGCTGTGTGGCCTGTGAACACGCTGCAGCCCGCGCCTGCCACAGGGCCCCACCTGGGCCAACAGCAGACAGCGTCTTGCCTGAGCAGGAGGCGTCTGGGGCCCCTGAGAAGCAGCCATCCCCCGCCCGAGGCCTCTTGGCCAGGCAAGGGCTCCTGCCCCAGGTCTCGGTGGGGTGCGGGTGGGTCTGGGTGTGTCTGCTGCTCCGTGAAGTTTCTTTAACTTCCCTGGACCAGGTGAGGGGAGACGGAGCCAGACGCCTACATCCCTGGGCTGCCCTGCAGCTTCTGGACCTTGGGCAATCTGAGGAGCTCCCTGGAAGGGACGAGTGGACACTGGGGATCTGCACAAGTGGCTGCAGAGACCTGCCAGCGAGGGACCTCTCCAGCTGGGGTTGGGGTCCTGGCTCTTATGACCTTGCTCACAGGTGTTCTGCCCAGCTGTGAGGGTGAGTGTGCCTGTCCCTCCGCGAGGCCAGGGCGGAGGGCCAATGCTGGGCACTGTTGTGTGCATGCAGGGCACCCCGGCCCTGTGCTGGGTGACGAGTGGCATGGGGCTGCACACCTGCCTGCTCTCCCTTCCCACGCTGCGTTGCGTGCCCGTGGCCTTCCTGGCTGCTCCCCTGCCTCAAGTCCCTCTCCTTCTCCAGTCAAGGGCTCCCTGGGCCTGGCTCCAGTTCTCTGCTCCCTGCTTCCCAGGAGTGACCAGAGGAAGCTCTGCTGTGTGTGCAGGCTTTTTTCCACAGGGACCGAGGCACAGCCACATCCCCTAGTGCGGGCCGCCCAGGTGCTGCAGTGACGGGGCTCGGGTGCCCTGAGCAGAGCCTGCACTTTGGGCTGGGGCTGGGAAATTGAGGCCCCTGCCGGTCTTGCTGTGTGACCTGGGCAAGTCACTTCTCCCTCTGGGCCCTGGGGTGATATGTGGAGCCCGCCTTGCAGCTGGCCTGGACAGTAGGACAGCTGGCCACCCTGAGCCCTGTGTGGTGTGGCGAGGACTCTGCCCTTGCTCCTTGTCACCTTCACAGGTGTCCTCGAAGGGCACCAGTTGAGTCTCCTCTGCCTGTGCCTCGGAGACACAGGGACCCTTCATGTCTCGAGAGCAGCCCCGTCCACCCTGTCCAGTGGAATACAGGCCAGTCACTTCAGGAGTTTAAAATTATTTATTGCCATATTAAAAAAGTGACAAGAATCTGGTTAAATGAATTTAGTAACATCTCACGCACCTCAGTCGCTCCAAGAGGCGTCCTCTGTGGTCCGTCTCAGGGTCACTGACAAGAGGCCATGCGGGACCCTCAGTGGCACACGCCCGCAGGCCGGCCTGCGTGGGAGAGCGGTCCTGGGCATTTCCCAGCCCACGTCACAGCGTCAGCCTTAAATTTAAATCAAGTAAAATGAAGCGTCTCTAAACACGTCCTCTGGGTCTCCTGAGCCTCCTGCCACGGGTGCCATGGCCACGTGTGGCTGGGGCCGCCATGTTGGACGGTGCTGGTCTGGAGAACGCACCCTGCTCCCTTCCCAGCCCCTCTGTCCCGCCCCTGCCCTCTGGCTGTGCCTGTGCTGGAGGCCTGCCACCCGAGGCGCTCGCTGGCACCACCTGCTGGGGGGCGAGTTCACCTTCTGATGTGGGAGCAGAGGGGACACTCGATGGGGCCATCTCTGGGGCCTCCAGGCTTTCTGGGAGCAGCTAGATGGAAGAGTTAGTGGGGTCCTTCTGAGCCCAAGGCACCTGCTGTCCTAGCTGGGAAGGGCCCAGGCCCAGGCAGGGGCCGCGTCCTGAGCTGCCAGGGCCCCTCTCTGGGTCTGTCTGCAGGGCTCTGAAGTCCCCTTGGCCCGTCTCTATCTCTCTAGTCCCACCGGAGGCCAGCACCCGGAGTCAGGGACTCAAGTCTTCCTGGAGTTTGCGCAGCACAGGACAGTGCCTGCATACAGACGGTGCTTCATAGTGGCCCCATGTGGGAACAAAGGGGTGCTGGCCTGGGTGGGGGGGCTGCCTGGCTCGACTTCTCTGCCACAGGGACCTCTCTGACTTTCCTCAGGGACCCCACCACTCAGGGGTTCTGTGGTCCCCAGCTGGGTGACGACAGCGTGAGCTCCCCCCTGCACCGATGCACTCCAGCGGTCCTGGCAGGGTCCCTGGGAGCGTCCCTGGGAGCTGTGCGCCTCGTCCCCACTCCGTGGCTGGGGAAACCGAGCGCAGAGAGGGGAAGCCATTTGCCCGGTTACGGAGTTAACAGGGGGCTGGGGTCTGCACCCACCTGCTGGCTGCTGAGCCGCCAAGCCGGGGTCTCCCTGACAGCCCACCGGGCCTGTGCTGTGGGCTCTTTGTCTTCCCTGATCCGGCCTCAGTTTCCCCGGCTGCACCACGGGTGTGTGGGGCCTTCTGGTGGCCAGGCTCCTTCCAGCTCCGTGCGTCTCTGCCTGCTCCCCGTGACCCTGCTTGGTGCTGGGCTGAGGGCGTCGAAGCAGGTGGTGGGAGAACCATAGGACCACCTGCCCCTGCCCTCCCAGCAGCCCGGCCAGGAGAGGAGGGAGGAGAGACGGTGGCTTCCCAGAGGCGGGCCAGGAAGCCCTCCCGGGCCACGGCGACGCGGGAAGAGCCGCTCTGCGTCTTGGCACTTGGGCCAGGCAGCTGCTGGGGGCTGGCTGCTTGCGGTCCCTGGGCTGGCATGGTGGTGGCCGACAGCTGGGGCGGGCAGGGCCCATCCATCACGGCCAGCAGCACGCGCGGGCCCTGCCAGGTCATGGTGGAGCCTGGCCCAGGTGCCAACGCAGTTGGTAACCGGATTGCTACGTGAGACGTCACAGCAACGTCAGCAGGGTCTGGCCTCCGCCTTCGTATCAGCAGTCTGGAGCCGGGCGGGTGGTGACCAGAGCAGGGCTGTTTGCATAGGGCGGCCAGCGGGAAGGTGCCCGGACGGAGCCGATCAGAGGAGGGTTTACCCGCTGGCTCGGGAGCCGGGGAGGCATGTGAGCAGGCCCCTGGCCAAGAGGCCTACCCCAAGAGAGGCTGGGAAGTGAGGGCTTGTCTAGTACCTGCCGGAAGCCAGGAGGCCGTGCCAGGTGCTGGCGAACACGGAGACCAGGGTGGCATCTCCAGGACACATGGCACCTGCCTCGGGAGGCTTGTAGGGGCTCAGGATGACCAGAAGACAGAGGCCTGGGTGGAGGGAGGTCTGTATGTTTGCATGTGATTGAGGGATGTCCTTGCAAAAATCACCCGGAGCCTCGGACACACCCTGACTGCAAATAGGGCCTTCGCAGATGTCATTGGCTAAGGTGATGTCACTGGCTAAGGTGATGTCACTGGCTAAGGTGATGTCACACGCAGCAGTGGGCTAGACCCCGAGGCCGTGTCCCGGAGGAAGGCCGCTGAGGAGGCGCAGACACGTCTGTTGTGCACACACACACACCGCGCAGGCCACGCACGTGCAGGCACAGGGGTCTGAGGCTCGTGTACAAACCAAGGCCCACCAGTGACCACTGAGGCTGGAGGAGGCAGGAAGGACGCTCCCTGCCCACAGCTGAGCCCCAGAACCGTGACAAGTCAGTGTCTAGTTTCCAGCCCCTGGTGGGGCTGTGGAAGGCCCAGGCGAGCACAGCGGTGTACTGTGAACTGGCCTCGATTCCCACACGGTTGTGAGACAGAAATTGATTTTCTTGTTAATTCTTTTTTAATGGAAGAAGAAATCCTTGCAGGTGAGGCTGCCCGGGCTGTCCTGCCGGAGCTCGGCCCCTGGGCTGGGCCAGGCTGGCGGGCGAGGGAGGGGTCTCCTGGGGGTGGAGCTCCAGCTGCACAGGGGTGGGTCCTGGCCCTGCCGTTGGGTTGTGTCCTTGAGAAGGGACGTGACCTCCATAAGCCTCCAGTCTGACCTTAACCCAAGGCTCTGTCCATCCAAGGGAGCCTGGGAGGGTTCCAGCAGAAGCCTGGGGCTCTGCAGAGCTCAGGGCCCTGTCCACCCTCGGGAGCCGCCGCATGGCACCGAGCCTGGGGAGAGATTGGGGCACAGTCAGCAAGGACACTCTTTCCTCGTGTAGTCTTCCACCCAGTGTCCAAAGAGCCGAGCCCTCCCTTGCACACACGGTCTGAATGGACGTCCAGCCCAGGACCCTGCCTGGCTGGGGACCTGCTGGTTCTTGTCGACATGCTCAGCTCTGCACCACACTTGTCTGGAATAAGGCTCAGGAGGCTGTCCCCACCACCACCACCCAGAAGCCCCTTTCCTGGGGGGTGTCTGGACACCAGGGTCGGGCCTTGCCCAAGGACCCCAACTGGCCAGCAGCAGAGCAAGGCAGACACAGGGCGCAGGGCTGTCACACTGACTGATGAGGCCCCCGGCACTGTCCCTGCTGCCCAGGGTGGCCCAGAAAAGCTCTCAGATGAGGACATCTCCCTGAACTAGCGAGTCTCAGCGCAGGCTGCCTGGCCTTCCACAGGAAGGTGGCCTTTCCAGGGCTACCAAGGGGCTTCAGATGTCCCCAGAAACACGCTAGGCAGCCAGACCCGCCTCTGGGTGCTGTGTGTGTCCTCCCCATTCAGCCACCAGGGAGATCGGGGTACACACAGGATCACAGCCCCCGGCTCACAGGTGAGGAGTCTGAGGCTCAGAGTGGCCAGGACACTTGCCAGTGGGTGGCACAGCAGGGCAGGCAGGAGCAGGAGAGTCCTTGGAGGTGCAGGGGGCGTGGGCCTGGCTGCTTGCATTCCTGCCTCTAGGCGGGGTGTCCAGCTCCTGCCTGTCCTGGGTGGCAGTGGGCCGGGCGCCAGCCCTTGCCTTCCGACTTCCAGGTCTGTGTTGAGACTGCAGCGGGGGCAGGACATTCCGCAGCCCCAGGACTGGGTCCGCCCACCCCAACCTCTCCAGCTGAGGGTGGCATCCCTCACTGGGGCTGATCCTTGGGACGGGCCCCAGGGTCTGCTGTGGCTTCCTGCAGAGCTGTTTGCACTTGTGGCTGTTTCTTGGTGACCTGGGGCTGAGGAGCAGGGACCTCCCTGAGCACAGGCAAGGGTGTGCGGGCAGGAGCCCCGGAACGTTCCCTCTGCTTGCGAGTTTGGGCAGTCACTCCCCCAGGCCCCACCCCTCTTTCTGGAGAATGGGTGATGGGGTCCACTGGCTTGGTGACCCCTGAGGTGTCCCCCAGGACAGCCTTAGTCATGTTGGGGAGATCACTGGAGTCAGGCCTGGTGGGCAATGCTGGGTGACGTGACTCCCCCAGGGCTTGGTTTGGTCATCTATAAAATGGGGGCACGCAGTGTCCACTGGGCCCTGGAGCACAGGGGACGCTGCTCACCAGCCATTGAGCACGTGCCTGGTGCGTGGGATGCCCTCAGCCTCCAGTGTCGAGGACCATGGTTTGTGGGGATATGGAGGAAGTTGCCCTCTACTGTCTGACCGACGCCGGGCATGCTGGGCATCCACAGTCCAGGTGGGGACCTCGGCCTCCCAGGTCCTCTCGGGGCTGCCCCTCTGCTGCCAACACCCTGTCCCTACAAACCATGGGCCTGTTTTCTATCCATGTTTTTCCAGAATGTCTTTTAACGGGACCAGCAGTGTGTGGCCTTTGTGCCTGGCTCCTGTCACCATGTGCTGCGAGTTTGTCCACGTTGGCTGCTGTCTGTCCTCAGTTCCTTTTCGTTGCTGAATGTTGCCTGAATATTGCTGGCACTTGGGGCTGCACCACCAGTGAATGGACATCTGAGCTCTTTCCAGTTGTAGCCAGTAGGAATAAAGCTGCCATGAATGTCTTTATCTGGGTCTTTGGTTGGGCACAGGCTCATTTCTCTTGGGACATGCTGGGAGTAGGATTGTTACCAGATGGTGTGTTAAATGCAGGTTGAACTTTATAAGAAACAGCTAACTCCTTTCCCAACATGGCTGCATCATTGCCGACAGTCACATACTGGAGTCCAGTTGCTCCTTGGCTTTGTCCACACTTGCTATTATCAGATTAAAAATTTTAGCCACCTTGATGTGTGTGTGGAGTGGTTCAGTTTGCATTTCCCTACGGCACCACCGTGCTGAGCGTCCTTTCATTTGCCACTGGTCTTTGGTGAAGCATCTCTTCCAATTATTTTCATAGACAGTGTCGTGTCATTTGCTTCTTGGGTTGAGAGAGCTTTGTGAGTCCCGGCGTGACGGGTGCCAGGTTTGTGCGTGGCTCATGTTGCCTCCTGGCTGTGGTTTGCAGCTTCCTTTGGTGAGCAGCGTTGTTTTAGGATGTTTTTTACTGCTGTGAGCTCAGCGTTTTTCTTCTGCGGTTTGAGATTTGGGTGCTGAGGCCTCCGCCCAGCCCCGGTACAGCTGTAGGTCTGAGCTTCGGGTGTGGCTCGTGCCCAGTTGACTTTTGTCCATGGCGCCCCCGGGCCCAGCTCGAGTGCCACCCAGTGGCCGGCCAGACCTTTCTCGTCTCGGCATTTTGTTCACCTGTGCAGCGGTTGTCTGAGGCTGCTCTGTCACCTGTCACCCAGGGGACACCTTGGGCTGCCTGGGGCCTGTGGCGCTGGGGTTCGCCTCTGCCTGGCTACTTGCCCTCAGACAGGCGGTGACCTTGTCTGGGGGACCCCAGTCTGGGTCCTGCCCTGGGTCCGGGATGCAGACGCTGGACCAGGCTTGCTGCCTTCTTTCAGGCTGGCTGCCTTCCTCCTGGTGTCCAGCCCGGGGCTCTTGTTGCTCTGGAGCTGTGGCCAAGCTGCCTGGTCCAAGCACAGACGTCTTCATCAGCTCCTCGGCTCTGCCCACCGGCATGTCCTGGGCCCTCTGCTGGAGCAGCAGCTGCAGGGCCTCAGGCGTTGGTGGGGGTTGAGTGGCACCAGGGGCAGCCCCAGGCATGGAGCCGGGGCCTCGAGGTTCCCGCGAAGCCTCCACGCCAGGCCGTGTTCCCAGGTCGGCCCTTGGCACGTTAAGCCGCCTAGCCCCGTGTGCCCGGCAGCCTGGGGACCAGCTAGCTACCTGTGACGTTCGGCTGGAGGCTCTTGGGGTGAGGGTGCTGCTCCGCCTTCCTGCTTGCGGGTCCTTGGGCCGAGAGGCTGACACATTTTGTGTCTCTCCTCGAGTCCCCGGAGGCTCTCAGAGTCGCCGCCCTGGACAGGGGCTGGGTGGTGATCTTCCTTGTGGCTGGGCAGGTGTCCAGTGGACAGGGTCTCAGTGGAGAAAAGTGCCTCCCCTGGGACCTTCACTCCCCCAGTGGGGGGCCAAATCTTAGCCTCTGTCTGTCCCCATCCAGCATGTCCCGTGAGGGGGCAGCTGGTGACAGGGCCCACCTCTCAGCCCTGCCCACCTCCCTGCCGTGGTCACCCTCTGGCTTTGGGGGTGCAGTGGCACCCAATTGCACCAGGCCCTGGGACCTCCTGGTCACTTCTCCTTGAAGCCACTCCCGGGGTGGCCCAGAAGCTGGGCGGAGTGGGGGCCGGTGCAGTTTCAGGAAGAGCCACCTCCTGCTGTGTGGGGAGCCTAGGCAGCTGCTCACAGTGAGGGTGACGCTGCCCTTTCAGTTATCTTAATCCTCAGTTTCCTTTCCTGCCCCCGCGCCCCTCCTGCTCCTGGGACAAAACTCAGCCTCCAACAAAACCAAAGAGCTCTCAGGAGGCGGAAGAGCTCGGCCTCACAGTGGCGGCAACCCAGCTCGGCCCCGAGCCCCCTTTGTCCCGAGCTCTGCTGCAGAAAGGGACGCTGTGGGGCTGATTTCCTTGGGAACTCCAGACGCCGCAGCGCCCGGGCTCAGCAATGCCAGCTCCAGCTCACCTGGGTGGGGGCGGCTCTGGGGGCCTCCGGGGACCCAGGTGGGAGCAGGAAGGCGGAGTGGAAGTCCCTCTTGGCATCCTCCTCTCTTGTGGCCAGATTCCCAGACCAGGTGTGCGACTTGGGTCTCAGCTGGGGCGCGTAGGCCCTGGCCGCTGTCCACACAACAGCCGTGCACCTGGAGGCTGGGTCGGGCTCCTTTGAGGTCGCAGGGGGCGAGACAGTGTTCAAGGAGCAATTTGGGAGAAATTTCCTCAAAAGCAAGACTACAAGTGTCTTTGGAGAGGCTGCAAACAGAAGCCAGGGTCCCCAGGACGAGCTCCCACCCCGAGGTGGTTCCGGTGCCTGCTCTCGGGCTCCCCCCACGGCCCCTCTCTCTTCTTTAGCTGTAGTTTGTTAAAGAAAAGAAAAGAAAAGAAAAGCCCCCAGGACCCACCTCTGAGGGATGACCCTGGAACTGTCTGAAAGTGCTGAGCTGGGCGAGGCCACGTTGCGGGTTCCAGCCTCCACCTGCCCTCCTCCCATCCTAAGAGAACCCTGGAGGCAGCTACGTCAGAAATGTGCCCAGTGAAGATTCCTGACCTTCCAGCTGCTGTGGCATCCAGGGGCACGTGGTTAAAGGACCGTGAGTGAAAGTCTGCTAGGTCTTGCCCCATGAACTTTCCCTTTCCTAACACAGGCCCTGCCTCCTGCTCCTGGGCTCTTTTACTCTTTTGGGAGCCTTGATGGATGGTTGGTGGTGCAGCAGCCATCTTGGGCCATCAGAATGAATCTGTGTGCTCAGGATGATGAGGTCAGAGGCACTTGGGCACTAGGGGAGCCAGGAAGATGCTGCCCCATATTGGCCAAGAAAATGAAACCCCACTGGTGAAGTCTCTGAAGAAGGTTCAGATATGTCCCAAATGATGTGACCAGTGTGCATACAGTACGTGCTCAATAAAAGCCAACTACACTGTTACCCTTTTATAGGCTTCTGAATTCCAAAGATGGGCAGCCACTTTCTGTAACATGCCTAGTAAGAGGGTGACTAGTTCTCAAGTCCAACCCCTGGGCAAGAAGGCCAGCTTTTGGTCATTTTGTCCAGGGCCTTCTGACCTGAAGCAGGACATGGGGTTCTGACGGCCAGGGTTCTGGTGTCCAGGGTTCTGGTGTCCAGGGTTCTGGTGCCAGGAGGGCATGACTCTGGCTCAGCTATCTTTTAAGATTCCTTTACAGTGTCACCGAGCACCTGGGTGCCAGGCTCCTAGCTGGGTGCCGAGGCTCAGCAGGGTGGAAGCATGTCCTGCCCTTGGGGACCCTATTGGTGGAGACGGATGAGAACACAGGATGTCAGTGCTGAGGTCCTGGCCATTCCATAGACGCCGTCAGGAGTTGCCACACTCCCTGGGTGGGGGAGGGTCCTCCCACTGTCCTGGCAGAAGGGCCGGGCTTGGCCCTGTGGGTGCCCACACCTTACCTGCCGCACGTTGTTGCATATCACGCTACGTGGACTTCAGGCAGTGCCACGGGAGAAAGTCTCGGTCAACGGCAAGGAGGCCTCCAACCTGGTAAGACAGGAAAATGGCCAGCAGACCGAGTCCCGGCCACGTCTCAGGGGAGGGAACCCAGGGTCCCCTGGGCACGGGCGTCATGGACACAGAGCCGCAGACTTGCGCCACCAGGCACCGCACCTCACTGAGTCAGGTAAGGCCTTTCCACACCAGCGCCGCTTCCTTCCCTCTTGCTCTGTGCCCTTAACTGGTCCCTGGCTTTACGTTACATCTGGTCACCCTGGAGGTCTTTCTGGGTCTGACTCTGCCCCTTACTGTTTCTTCCGCTAGAATCTTCCTTGATTTTTGTCGGTGCGTCACGATCACACTGGGTCGGTTTGTCCTTCGAGGAGCGTGCCCGAGGTTCCACTCCGTCTGCCCGCCCTGCTCCCTCCCCGTCCCAGCCCCTCCGCTGCCCTGCCGTGTCCTGTTGTCCTGTCCCTCCTTCTAGCTTCTCTCACTCAGCGAGATGCTCTCGTTTCCACCCATTTGCCTACAAATGACACGACTCACTTCTCTGTGGCTCAACACAGCCTGGCTGGGTGTGTGCCCCACACTTGTTTGTTCCCTGCTGTGGGTGCCCGAAGCTGGCTCCCTGGTGTGGCTCCCTAGTGTGGCTGCTGTGGACACGGGTGCACATTTCACGGGGATGATGACTTCACTTCTCCAGGCTGAACGCGAGGACAGGTGCAGCTGGCCCACAGGGTGCTTCCGTGCCTGGGCTTTGGGGAGCCTCTGTGCTGGCTTCCTCCCGCCAACACTGGAGACTGTTCCTTTGCCTACGTCCCTCCAGCGTTTGTGCTCTTTGTGTTTTTGAAGGTTGCCATTCTGACCTGAGGGAGGTGGCATCTCCGGGTTCTGGTGTCCTTCCCCTAATTGCAAAGATGTTGAGCGTTTTCTCATGCACTCTCTGGCCACTCGGGCCTTCCTTTTGTCCCTGGCGTGCGTGTGAACCTCAGTGTGTTCACACACATGCGCCTGTTGGGGGAAGCTGCTGAGGGCTGGCAGCTGTGTTGGAACCTCAGCCCTCAGCTGACCGCTCCAGCGTGGACACTGAGAGGGACCTCAGAGGCTGCTGGCCTTTCAGGTCTCTTTGGGGCCTCTGGGGCCGAGAGGCCAGGAGGTGCTGGCCTTCGTCACAGGTGAGGCAGAGACCGAGGTGCCGTCTCCTTGCAGCCCCCCCGGGCAGGCCTACGGGGAAAGAGTGGAAGTAGCTGGGCAGGGACCCTGCGCCCAGGAGGCCATGTGGCCCGGAGGGAGAGCAGAGGCCTGGCAGCTGAGCTGGCCTGAGTGGCCTCCTCTTCTTGGTAGGGAACATTGTCACCCACCCCAGGCAGCCCAGGGCAAGATGTGATGTGCTGAGGTGGCAGGCGATATCCCCCTGTCACATTTGGTGACAGTGGGGCACCTTCTGCTGTCCCTGTCCCCTGGCCTGCTTCCCTTGTATGTAGAAACCCAGAGCGGCTCTGGGCCGGGAGGCGCCGGACACCCCGCCCCCACAAGCGCATTTCTCTTTCTTTTGTTTTTTTAAAATTTAATACCATTAGGTCATGTCCTTCTTAAAAATTTTCTGGGAGAATCTTTATCTTGTGGGTTTCTCAAGCGCCTGGACCTCCGTTGGGGGTGCGAGGGGCTGGCCGGCCGCTTCCTTTGAGCTCCTCTGAAAACTCCTGCTGGTTTTGCCTCTTGCAGGAGCCTCAGTACTGTGAGCGGACCCCCTCCCGCCTCTCCATCGCCTCTGGGGACAAAGAAAGGGCCCCGCTAGCTGAGGCCCTGGGCATGGCAGATACATCAACAGGGCGGGGGAGGGGCTGGGGTGCCTGGCCAGGGTCCACCCTCTCCCGCGAACGCTGCCTAAGCGGCTTGCCGCGTGTCAGAGTTGTCTTGGTTTGTTATTTAAAATAGTAATAATAATAAAAGGTCTTGTTTGGGGGCTGTTGAGTATGTTTGGAGTGGTCACGAGGACCGCTCGCATTGACAAAGGACCCTGGTTACCTTCCACCAACTCGCTGCCTCAAGAGATGCAGCGATGTCTCCAGCACCCGCCAGAACACGCGGCCCTTCCCAAACCCCTGAGCCTCCAGGCGGGCGGCCCACACCCCTCGCTCTGCCCCGCACCCCGTGTTCTAACCGTGAGAGCCGCCTCTGTGTCTGGGACTACGGGGACAGCGGCCTCCCCTGGGGACCGTGCAGGGTCACTGCTGAAACGTTCCTAAGTGCGTGGTTTTGTCAACGCTACGCGCAACGAGACCACAGCTCCCCCCACATCCACGTCTGTGCGGCCCCAGCTCCAGGCAGGCCTTGCTTTGTCTCTTCCCATCCGGGGACTCTCAGCCCGAGGTGAGGGCTGGACGGGAGGTTATTAAGAATTCTGCCAAGGTAGGCTGAATAAATTGTGTTTTCTTTGTGCGCCTTAATCCGGTGTTGTGTTAGCTCTCCGGACATGGCTAATTTATTTGGAATTTCATTCTGCTCCTGACAGCGTCCCCGACTAGCTGTTTGATCACCGGGGCAAAGTTACACACCAGCTCTCAACTGCTGCAGGCGCCACGGCGTCCTCATTCTCAAGAGCATTCTTCCGGCTGGGGTTCTGTGCCCCGACCAGGGCGTTGGGAATGGCTGGGGCCATCCTTGGGAGGCACAGGGGCCTGGCTGTGCGGGGTCCCCCTCGGTGAGGAAGCTCTCCACCTCTCCTGCCAGCCCCACCGTGGGCGACTTTAATCTGCTTTTGTGGCACAAGAAGAAGGATAATTAATTTTCGCCTGTGCGTCGGGAGCATCTCAGTGGAAGACCCGGTGACACGCACGTTTGGCTGACATCAGCGCCGGGTTCTAGGTGTGGAATCCCCAGCAAGGAGTGGGTCGGCCAGAGACCTTCACAGGTGCCACCTCAGGGTCTCCATGGCCCTGGAGGGTTCCCTGTGGTCTCAGGCTCCATCTAGGTAGGATTGACATTTACATTTCTGCCATTTTTAAAAAAATAGTAAGTATGCCTGGCTTTTACAAAGAGGAAACCAAGAGTGATTTTCAGTAAGACCTTGGTATTTCTGAGGATATCTCACTTTTAGCATATTGTAGCTGGAGGTTTTCATTTTCCTAATGAAAATGTGGGCTTTTTTTGATTTGTCCTTGGGACCCCGGCCGTGTGGCACATTCTACTGAGAACGTTCTAGGTGCCAGAGGTGGGGAATGCAGTGCCAGCCCACTTTCTAGAGGTACAGAAAGCTAGGTGGCGGTGGGTGCGAGGGTGAACTCCAGGCCCAGACCGGCTCAACCAGGTGACAGGGCTGAGGCCCCCATGGGATTCTGCTGCACACCCTCCTGCGGTACCACGGAGTGGGGGCCTCAGCTCTGCCTTTTGGCGCATGAGCAGGGCGCCCTCTGCCAGGGCCCTTGCTCCAGAGCTGGAGGATCACCGTCGCCTTTCATGGGAGGAAGCTGAGGCCCCAGCAGCCCAGGCTGGCCCTGACGGAGACAGCTTCCGGGAGCTCAGAGCAGGCACTCGGGTGAAGTCCTTGGGGTTTGTTCCCAACTCTCACCTGCACTGAGAGCAGGTCCAGAGTGGGGACCTGGCTCCACGGTGACGACTCCTGTCTCCTACTACCTTCCAGCCCAGCCCTTCTGCACGGACCTTAGCTGTGGAAGGTCTCACCTGCCAAGCCTCGTCAGGGAACAGTGCTGGGGACTGTCCCCAGTCAGTTTCAACACTTGGCTTTTGAGTGTAGGAAGACATCTTGGCTTGTGGAAGTCCCGAGTGTGACCGCAGTGCCCCAGCGTGGCCTTCCTGACGGGGCGCGAAGCCTCTGCTGCTCAGCTCTGTGGACTGTGGTTCCTTGTCCTGGGCTGTGTCCGTGGGGTGCTCGTCACCGTTGTCTCAAACTGAGCCCACAGGTGCATGATTTAGGAGGTGGTGGCCCCAGAGGAGTGCGAGGGAGGAACTGGGGAGGCCAGATGAGGGGGAAAAGCCAGGACTTTGGGCACAGCCCATAGTGGCCCTCAAGTCTCTCCTGCCCGAGGGACCTGGCTGCCACCCCCCCATGTTGTCTTTGACCAAGGGGTCCCTGGAGTTGAGGCCATAGACCGCCAGGTGCTTGGAACAGTCCGGCAGCCCCAGGACGCCCGAGGCAGGTTGGAAGTGAAGGGACTTTGGGGTGGTGTGCAGGCCCTGCCAAGGGCCCAGGAGATGGCAGTGGAGGGCAGGTCACCACCACAGCTAGTTGGGGGCCACTTGGGGGGTCTCCTCCCCTACAGTGGGGAGTCATGGTGTCCTCAGCCCCCTAGGAGCAACCGCCTGCATAGAAGGACCGCCCACCCCCCTGCTGAGCGTGGCCTGCTGTGCTGTATTCTCACGGTCTCCTTGGGGACACAGGCTGTCTTCTGCACTCACGCCCTCACCTGAGCCCCAGCAGCCTCCCCAGGAGGAGTCGGCCCTGGGAACGGCCGTGGTGCTGCCTGGGGAGAGCTCTGGGCACTTGCTCCCTTGAAGGACGTGCTGACCTTGTCCTTCCAGCTCCCGAGGCCCAGGGACATCTGGTCAAGGAGGTCCAGGCTTCCTTGACCCTGGAGTCTCCTGTGTGTGCACGCCGTGTGACTGGGCGTTGTTGACTTTGTGTGCTGGATTGTGTGCTCGGCAAACACAGGGAGTTTTGTGTAAAACCACCTCGGCCCTACCTGCCTGGGGGGCCTGCGCTTGCAGCCGGGTGCAGGGCAGGTGGCACCTGCTCCTCCAGACGTGGCCTCCTGGGTGAGTGACATCTGCTGAGCTGTTGGTCTCCTCTCCTCCCCAAATGCCCGGCTGCTCCCTGCTGGGGCCCTCACCCTGGGCTCACATGGTTTCTTCTGGAGGCAGAAAGACACTCTGGAATCCCTCATGGAGCAAATGCCCTGCCCGATGACGCCCGGGATGGGATCCTGATATCTCATTCTCACTCGTGACACGTAGGTGACAGAGAGCTCAGAGCTCAGTCCCCCTGAGAGTGGCGTTCTGCCGAGTGCTGGACAGCCCAGAGGTGCTCTCCGTGGATAGATGCTCCCCACGGCCCAGAGCAGGTGCTGTGGGAGGGAGCTGTGGGCGCTGGTAGGAGGCCGGGCAGGGCAGGCGCAGGGCCTGGGCAGTGTCCAGTGGTGAGGAAGGCCCCAGCCAGCACCATGGACTCCCTGCACTTCCTCTGCGAGGGGCACCCTTGTCAATCCCCTGCATTTGTCCCTGCTTGGAACTTTCTAGAAAGGCTGAGCGGGTCCAACACTCGTTCTGTAGCTGAGGAAGAGTCCTGGGAGCTGGCATCAGGTGGTCAAGGACAAGTCTCAGAGGCTGCAGCCCTAGAAGGCCCCTTCGCCTCTCTGTGGCTCCTTGGACCATTTTCTGGTAAGCGCTTGGCTGCAGGCACAGGACCCTCTGTTCCTACTGTGGTCCCTTGTGCTGGGGGAGGCCGGCTGCCTCCTTGCCTGGGTGGGCTCTGCCGTGAGAGGCCAGCGCTGCTCTTGGGCAGGTCCCGGGAAGGTGCAGATCCTGGCCACATGCGTTAGGAGAGGAGAGGAGAGGAGGTGCCCCAGGGTGTGCGCCCAGGGCAGGGCCTGGCGCGTGCTCCCCTGTCCCCATGGCCATGTCTGTCCCCGGTCTTTCGGGCTGGGTGTGCTCGTCCCACTGTCTAAGGTGGAATCCACGCCTGAGTGCTGAGCGGCTCGCCCGGGTCTCTGGGTGAGTGTGAGGCTGGTGGGCTTCAGGCAGGGCCCCTGTGAGGAACGTGTGGGGACCTGCAGGACTGTCCTGTCCCCTGAGGCCCAGGTCCGCTCTACGCCTCTGGGTGGGCTGGTGGGGTGAGCAGGGGGTGCTGGGCCTCCCTGGGCTGCCCTGCTGCAGCCGGCGCTGACCCCCCAGGCTGTCGGCCCGGCTTGCGGATGCAGGCCATGTGCTAATTGAGCGGCGTCTGGGGTGGCCCCTGGGCCAGCGACTGTCCTCGGCCTGTTTGTGCAGCCGCCTCCCCTCCCCTCCCTGCTGCTGCAAGGCCCGGCCGCCCGCCGGCTGCAGAGCGATAGCTGACTGGGGAGAGAAAGGGCCCGATTGTCTCCCGGAGGCCGGAAGAGCCGCGTGGGCCGCTGAAAGAGCCGGAGGAGGCCGCGCTTCACCCAGCAGCTGCCACGCCGGAGATGTTTGGGGATTACGTCAGCGCTGGCGGGCAGGGGCCGCGGGGACAGCGGGGGAGGCGGGCTCCCGGCGGCCTCCCGCCCCCCAGGCCTCTGCACAATGCTGTCATTGTGGGGGGGAGAGTGGCCGCTTTGGGATGAATGGCACGCGGCCTCTTGACCAAGGAGGCCGCTCGCCAGCCTGATCTGTCCCCTCGCCCGCCCGGGAGGCCCCTGGCTGGAGTCTGGTGGGAAGGGAAGCCTGCCTGGGAGGCGGCAGCCGCCTGCTCAGTCCACACAGGGGCCACCAGCAGGCCTGAGCTCCCAGCCCCAGGGAAGCTGCGGGGCCGGCAGCCTCCTGGGCATGGCCCCTTGGCTGGGGGGCGGCTGGGGCCCCGACCCTCTCATGGTGCTGCTGGTGGTCATCCTGCTGGTCCGCTTCCTCCTCTGGTCCTGCCTCAGGGCCTACCTCGACTACAGGCTGGCCCCACGGCAGCCCCGCAAGCCCAAGCAGGCCTAGGCCTCGGGCCAGGCAGGAAGACCTCCTCGCCCCAGGGCTTCGTGCCGGAGGCGGCCTGTCCCCTCTGGAAGGTGGGCATGCGCGTATTGGCTGATGTACACACAGCCGTGGGTGTCCTTGGTCTCCTGAGGTGCATTTGGCCAGGACTTTGCCTGCTGGTGGCTCTGGAGAACGCTAGCTGTGCCCCGGCCCCCATCTGATGGGGTGGACGGCACTAGCCCCTTCACCTGTGGGCAGGCACCGACCCATATTCCACCCACCAGGCAGAAGCTGGCCGCAATGTGGGGTGCCGCGGGGACAGTTGCCACCTACCTGCTGTGGTCCCTGTCACAGCGAGTGTTGCTGGGGTGTCTCTGAGCCTCTGATTCCTTATAAACACATTTGCAGGGAAGGGGAAGGGTGAGCTCAAGGGCCTGGGTTGGGGGAGACCCCAGGACAACTGTGGCCACGTCACAAACCAGCCCTGTCTGGGCTCACCTGCATCCTAGTGGCCCATCTGCCTCCCCAGGAATGAGAGCGTGGAGCTCCCCCCCCGCCCTGTACAGCCCTCTGGGAGGGGCTGTGGACAGACCTGAGACCTGAGTTCAAATCGGCCCTGCGGAGGCCTCTCCACAGCCTCCGTTTCCCCACCTTTCCCAGGCCTCCCTCCGTCAGCAGTTGTCCCAAGGGTCAGATAAAGGTGTGGCAGGAAAGCCCCTGCCACCGGCCAGTGTCCAGGCACAGGGGGTCGACTTGGTGGCCAAGCCGAGGGTCCCACCAGTGCCCTCTGGTCGTCTGTGCTGAGAGCTGCCTGGGAGGAGCAGCAGGGCCCGGATTTCCAAGGATTTAGAGCCAAGAATCCAGCACCCTGTCCTCGCCACCTGAGCTGTGGTGCCCATTGGTCTAATGGTCAGCATGGGGCAGCTCGCATCCTGCCCCGCCCCCGCGTTCCCATGGCCTGGGGAGATCGTGACAGATGTCGCGGCTCCACCCCAGCCAACTGAACTGGCAGCTCTGGGGGGTGCCCGGGAATCTGTATTTCCTAGGACCCTTTGGGCAGATTCTGGATCACTTGTGGACCCAGGAGAGGGAAGAAGAGCTTCCAGCTCCGTGGAAAAGGACTGGGCCACACGGTGCTCTGGACGGTCGGGGCCGGATCCACAGCGGCCCCTCGCTCCCGGGACCATGGTGGACTGGGATGGACGCTCCCTCCGGAATATGAGCCAAGCCGGGGGCTGGGGGGCTTGCAGAGTGGGTGACTCCGTGCATTCCTAAGGGACCTGGGTACATGTCAAGAGAGGCCTCCAGTAGCTGTGAAGGGGGCCAGAGTCGCCTGGCTTGGTCTGGGCCAGTGGACACCTGGGGGCAAGGGCCGGGGCAGCCCTGGATGAAAGACCCACGGAGCATGCCTGCTGCCCTTGTGTCTCCTGATCGACTCTCCTGAGCCCAGAAGTCCTCGTTTAGCCCCCACAGGACCTGGGAACCCAAGAGGACCACGGGATGGGGGGCAGCGGAGGGAGGGCGTTTCAGGTGGGGCAGAGTCTGAGGGCCAGTGTGAGCAGAGAGCTGAGGGTCCTTCTCCCAGCCTGGGGTCAGGGGGCCCCGGGCCCTGCTGTGCTCTGTGCTCTGTGACATCCAGTAAGGCCAGCACTGGGCAGAACGTGGGGCCCTGTCCCTAGTGCCAAGGATGGCCAGCTGCCGGTAGCTGGGGACTCTGTCTGGACATTGTTGCCTGAGTTGGGGAGGCACAGTCCCTTTGCTCTGTCAGGAACATTGTCCAGTTCTCTCTAATGTCACCGTGTGGGACTTTATCTCCAGGAGGCAAAGCCCATGTGTTGTTCTGGGCAGATGGAGTCGGGGTGCCCGCTGTCCTGGTTGGCACGGGTGGTCCTGGGTTTGACACTGAAGGAGTGGCACCTCCATGCCCCGTGAGGCTGTCCTTGGTCCAGAGAGCTGCAGCCCTGGGGCTCTTGCTGGGACTGTGGGAGGTCACGCCCGGCCCTGGTGGGGCCGTCCAGTGGGGGCCAGAAACCTGGGCTCAGCAGAGATGGGCTCCGCTGCCTTCACTGGCTCCCTGTTTCGGTTACACTGGTCAATAATTTCCTTTCTTACCCCGAACCACTTTATACTGGTTTCTTTAACTGGCAACAAGAACATTCTGGTGAGCACAGGCCCTCTGCCTCCACGTGTGACAGCTGCAGCCTGTGACCCTGCCTGGCTCAGGCTCCTGGGCAACAGCCCTGCGAGAATGTGGGCCGTGCCACGGCCACGCCTCAGGCAGCCACTGCTCCAGCCATGACAGTGGGCAAGTGGACCACAGTGGCTGACAAAGAGGTTGTATTGGAGTTTTCAGTTTGCACGGAGCACGATGGCTGGCACTTACTCCTGGGCTGCCGTGTGGTGGCTCCTGGCCTCCCCAGGACTCGGGCTCTGCCCCAGTTCTCTGCCGTCCTCAGCATGTGGTTTCATCCTCATGTCTATAAGAAGGCTGCTGCTGCTCCAGGTACCTTACTGAGTTCCAGTAAGGTGAGTTCCAGGCAGGAAGAGAAAGGAAAGGGCAATCAGGATGAAAAGCAATGCCCCAGCCATCTCCTCAGCCACATGAGGTCACGTGGCACCCCTAGAGGAGGGGGTGGCTAAGGAGTGTCACGTTAGCTGTGCTCTCTGTCACCCTAACATTGGGGTGTCTGCTCTGAAGGAAGGCAGGCCATGTGGTGTCAGTGGGCCCTGCCGCTGGCCCCTCGGCCCCTCTTTGTGATCATGGTCTTGTCCTGCACAAGTTCGGTGCCTGTGTGTCTTGTGCACTCTCGGGTGCTGGGTCCACCTTTGACCTTCGGGAACAGCAGGTGTGCAACCTGGTGTCACAGGCCGTGGCCTTCGTGGCTTGCCCTGGCTCCTGGCAAGATGTCCCCGTGAGAAGGCCTGAGCCCGAGGCTGATGCGCCCTCCCTGGACACATGGCTGCTCTCCTGCCCACAGCTGGCAGTGACCCTGGACCGTGGCCCGTGGGAGGAGGACAGTGAGGGCTAAGGGCCAGGGACAGAGGTGGCAGCAGGTGTACAAGGGATCACCCTGTGTGACCAGTATGTCCCCAAACCACACTATACCCTGGCCCCTGGGACCTGGGCATGTGGCTGAGCTCAGAAATTGGGCCTTTAAAGAGGTGACAAAGGCTTTTGGGGTCAGAGGCTTGGGCCCTCCTTCCACGTGACCTGTGTCCTTGTAAGAAGAAGAGATGAGACATGGCCGTGTGCGTGCCCAAGGACCACCTGACGACCCAGCAGGAAGACGCTCATCATCAGGCCAAGGAGAGGCCTCTGAGGGATCCTTGACCTTGGGCTTCCATCTGAGGCTGAGCTTCCTGCTGGCGGTCCCAACACAGAGGGACGCATGGGGACACTGGCGTGGTGTGTCTTCCTTCAGTGCGTCCAGTGTGGGGGGATCATGGGCCCACGTTGGGTCAGATAAAGCGCCTGCTCCAGGGGCATCCTGGGAGGTCAGAGTGGTGGCAGAGAGGTCCAGACAGACGCCAGCCATGATGAGGCCACATGGCTACTCACACCACAAACGGGGCCAGCGGGAATCGAGACCTGCTGTCAGTGTCACATACGTCCGAGCGATCAAAGACTCGGCACAGAGAATGACAGCCAGGACAGGTAATGGTTCTGTGATTGATTATGTATCAAAATGATAGCATTTTGGAATATTGCTTTGTTTGAGTAAAATATTTAAATTATTTTCACCTGTTCATTTCAGTGGGTTTTAATGTCAAACATTTAAAGTTACGTATGGGGTTTATATTTTTTTTATGTGGGCCTCCATAATGTAGGAGGAGGGTGACCGTGGGTGAGGGCGCAGTGTGTTGTGGGCCGTGGGAGAGACTCTTGGGCGATGCTGTCACATGCCACACCAGAACCCACCAGATTCAGCTAATGCAGACCTTGAAGGAAAAGTCGTAGCCTCGAGTACTCACATTCCCAAGAAAGAAAGGATGAAGACCAATGATTTGAGCATACAGCTCAGTAAATTAGAAAACAATAGAACAAAAACAAAGCTAATAACAGAAGGAAGAGATACAGACAAGAGAGGAAATGTGTATATTAGAAAGTGATGAAATTGACAAATGTACCCTAGTGCTGGGTTTTCTGACGGGGAGAAAAAGAAAAAAAGGAAAGAAAAAGTCTGGGGGGAAAACAGCTAGAGCCGCAAAAAGGCAAAGGACCACAGAAACTACTCTAATTTATATAAATTATTATTATTATTAGTAGTAGTAGTAGTAGTAGTACCAGGGATTGAACTCAGGGGCACTCGACCACTGAGCCACATCCCCAGCACTATTTTGTGTTTTATGTAGAGACAGGATCTCACTGAGTTGCTTAGCGCCTCGCCGTTGCTGAGGCTGGCTTTGAACTCGTGATCCTCCTGTCTCAGCTTCCCAATGTGCTGGGATTACAGGCGTGTGCCACAGTGTCTGGCTTACAAATTATTTTTGAGAGATCAAAAACTTAGGCAACTCAATTTACAAAAGATACTCCAAAAGAGATGTAAAGTGTAAACACATCAATAAATGGGAAATTGTCAAAGACTTCCTTCCTTTAAAACAGAAAGAGTGCAGATCCAGAGGCTTCGTGGAAGGATCCCACCACACCAAGATGGAACAGGTGAGTCAACACTTTTTAAACTGCACTAGGACACCAAAGAACAAAAGTGTTCAAAAATGTTTACGTAGCAAGCATATTATTCATGATTTCAAATGCCATCAAAGGTAAGATGGGAAGAAGAAACATGCACCATGTTGCTTAGGAATATTGAGGCAGAATCACGAAGTCCCATGAAGCAGCACACCAGAGCCAAAAGTGATCAGGCCCACAGGGAGTGGAGTCCAGAGATGCTGGGTTGTTGAGTACCAGGAAATCAAAGTCCATTAATGGCATCATTAGAAAAGAGGAAGAAATCAGTGATGTAATGTGAATGCTACAAAGGAGAATCATTATTTATAGCTGGGTGGACCATTTTTTTAGAAAACAGAATCAACTAAACTGATCACAAATGACAACAGAATTTAGTCAAGTAGGTGGGTCCAAATTAATACACAGAAACCATACACACAGTGACCTATTAGAAGAGGGATACTAGTTTATTTTCTGTTACTGTAATGAAATGCCTGAGGCTGGGAACTTTATGAAGACAAGAGATTTATTTAGCTCACAGTTCCGGAAGCTCAAGTGCATGGTGCTGGCATCTACTTGACTCTGGTGTGGGCCTTATGGCAGATGGTATCACAAGGTTGGGAGTGCGTGCAAGAGAGAGAGATGGCAGGGAATGACGGGCAGCCTGAGAGAGGGGAGGACAGGCTTGCTTTTTTATAACAATCCTCTCTTCCAGGAACTAGCTGGGATCCCACGAGAACTATGCTCATCCCTTTGAAGGGCAGCTCCCTAATGACCAAACCACCCCCAGGCCCTGCCTCTCCAAGGTCCCACCACTTCCTAACATCACCACACTGGGGACCGGGTGCCCAGTGAATGAGCCCTTAGGGACATCCTGAAACCATCTCCAGACCATAGCTAGAGGAGACGGTGTGGAGGACCCCACTTAAGAGAGCAACACAGAAGAGCAGTGGTGTACTGGGGGGTCGATGGAGGAGAGGGTGCGCTGCAAAGAGAGGGGGAGGAGGGGGGAAGGAGGGAGATGGGAGGAGGGAGGAGGAGGGAGGGGGAGATGGGAGGAGGGAGGAGGAGGAGGGAGGAAGCCTTCCTAGAAAAAGAGGAAAACAAAGACGAAGGCGGA
>CM053399.1:4132050-4152929 GCA_028644305.1 Xerus rutilus | reverse complement strand
GAGGGAGGAGCAGGGAGGAGGGAGGAGGAGGAGGGAGGAAGCCTTCCTAGAAAAAGAGGAAAACAAAGACGAAGGCGGAGCCGTCCAGGGCCAAGCTCAGTGAGTGCTGGACCCTCGTTTCCTCGGGTCTGTTTTTGGGGGCACCTCACAGTGGACGGATGGTGCTGATCTCCAGTGGGTCCCCGCCCTGCCCCTCAGCCTGGCCCCTGCAGGCCTCTGGGAGCAGGCAGAGCCTGGAGATGAGTCACTGGTTCTAAAAATAAAGGCTGAGTCAGCGATGGCGACCGCATTTCCTTTTTGAGCCTGCTGTGCCTGCCCAGGGACCCCAGCAGCTGGTGCGGGCAGCCAGGAGGGCTCTGGAGGCCTCAGGCTACCGGGGTCCCCCAAGGGCCACTTGCTGGGCACCTGTGCAGCCTCAGCCTGGGCTGCTCCAGAGCGAGATGGAAAACGCCTGGGTGGGGCGGCAGGGGCAGCGCCTCCGGGCACATGGGGAGGCATTAGGTCTCCCTGGGGCCTGAGGACAA
This sequence comes from Xerus rutilus, assembly GCA_028644305.1. Taxonomy (NCBI): domain Eukaryota; kingdom Metazoa; phylum Chordata; class Mammalia; order Rodentia; family Sciuridae; genus Xerus; species Xerus rutilus. The sequence continues at coordinate 4,152,405 of CM053399.1, read as the reverse complement.
CGGCTCTCTGGCAGAGATGTCCCCAGTGAGAGGCCCTGGGGGGCTTGGAGTGTGATGTGGAAGGCAGGTGTCCTGGGCCGGAGGAGCAGGTGGTGCAAGGGCCTGGAGGCCGGACAGCTGTGGACAGCACCTTAGCAGGGCTCCCCGGGTCACCAGAGAACTAGTTCCCAGCACAGATTCCCAGACTGCTGTGACCAGTGGGGCACGGCGGGTGACTGGCCGGCATCCCCAGGGAATTCTTGGCTCCCTGGAGCTTGAGGGCCACGGGTCTGGCCGCTGTGCTTGGAGGAGGAGGTGAAGATGGACAGAGCGTGACTGTTGGGTCCTGTGAGGGCTCTGGGGGCTGCCTAGGTGCGGGGGCTTTGGTGTGCTGGCAAGGGGGCTTTTGAGCAAGGGAGCTGCCCTCTGTGTCTGCGTCCCATGTGTCCAGGAGCAGGGGGCCGGGCGGTGGGCCGAGGCGGGCACTGGCCACATGTCGGGGCCTGGACGTAGCACTGTTGTCAGATGAAGCGTCAGGGGGTCTGAGGGAACTGCGGGGACACCAGTGCCCCTGGGGCTTGGAGGAGAGCCCTGTAGAGTGTGAGGGGAGGGACCGGTCCCTTGCTGCTACCTGAGCCTCGGGTGGGCTGCCGTGGCGGGAGCTGGAGAGTGGAATTTGACGTGGGAACACAGCTTGGAGGTGGAGCCCACTAGCCTCAGTGAGGACGGCTCCAAAATGGCTGAGCACCTGGCCGTGTCCAGAACACTGTCCAGGGGGTGTGGGGAGGGCCGTGGAGGCAGGGAGCCCACCGACACCCTGGGCTCCTTGTCTGAGGCTCTGCCTGCACGTCCTCCTGGGGGCCTGCTCGTCAGAGCCGACGGGGACTCCCTGCTGCAGCATGGGACACCTGAGGACCACAGGGCTGCCCGCTGTCCCTGGATGCTGTGAGGCCAGGACCCAGGGAGGGAGCCCAGCTGGTGCCCATGGCCAGCTGCCTACGGGGCACTGCTATCCGTCTTCTGACCTTCAGCTGCACCTGCCTGTCCTTGGAAGACACAGGGCAGCCGGGCAGGAAGTGTGGGGAGGACAGGTGTTGCTGGGAGTGGGGAGCAGGGGACCCTCCCCTGTGCCCTGAGCTCTCTGCTGCCTGGATGATCCCAGAGGGTCTCGAGGTTCCTCGGGGCGCCCTCTGTCTTCGCCCACCCCAGGCCCCGAGTGTCTGGGTGTGGACAGCTGTGGGCAGCGTCTGCCCGTCCTGAGCGTGTGCCTGTCGCTGGCCCTTCCCTGCAGACTGGCCAGGGAATGGGCGACGCCCAGACTTGGGGTGCTGGCCTGGCTGCCTGCTGCTGGCTCCAGCACTCAGAAGGAAAGCCTGCAGCCGAAGGCCAGTCGGGTAGAGGGAAGGGGCAGCGAGCCCAGGCACAGACTCAGCCCCGTGCCCTCTGCGCCTGCTGGACAGTGGGCAGCGGGCTTCCCAGTGCTGGCTCCTGGGGACGGCCAGTGTCCCCTCACCCCTGGACGCCTGTCGCAGGGCCTCGCCTGGAGGCCGCTGGGTGTCAGGGCCACCCAGAGAGGCAGAGCCAGGGGGTCGCACGGTGTGTAGGCTGGTCAGAGGGAACCGACACCAACAGCCACAGCAGGGCCTGCACGTGGCAAGTGCCCTCCCACGACTTCTGAGTGGACCGCGTCTTCTCCTGTCCTCTCCTCTCTGGCTAACGTCCCTCGCCCCTAGGCCAGGCCCCCCGTCTGGTTTCTGGCTGGTTCCTGCACTGGTGGGCTCCTCCTAGCCCAGTCCTCTGGGGGGGACTGGACTGAGGCTGGGGACAGTTTCCAGGTGCCAGGGCTTTCTGTGTGGCCAGGAGCTGTGTGGCCTTCAGCTGATTGGCCTTGACTCAGTTCTGCTGCTGGTCAGTGCCGTCTCCACTGTCCATCCAGCCCTGGACTCCAAGCGTGCACTGGTGAAGGGGTGAGGATACTGCCTTGGGTGTTGGCAGGTCATCGGCAGAGCTAGGGGCAGATGCCATCTTCACATGGAGGACAGTCCTGGAGCCAAGGCAGATGGAGCCTTCAGGCAGCTGTTATTATCCCCAGGGCCCAAGAGGCCCCACAGCTGGCCTGCAGCCTGCAGCCGGCCAGTGGGCACATGGGTGGTCCCACGGTGGATGACCCTCTTCCCTCCAGGCAGGGCACTGAGGGTCCTGGAGGGCAGACCCACACTGCAGAGGGTGGAGGAGCTGCAGGACCCAGGATGGGGCAGCGTGTCCCTGCTGGTGCTGAGTGTGTTATGGTGGGGGGCCCTTCGTGGGGGGAAGGGGACAGTGCTGGGATCCTGGTGCTGTGGGCCTGGGAGGTGGGTTTGGAGTGCCGCAGGCCTGGGTGTGTTTGTGATGCCACATGTGGTGTGGGCACAGGGCCCCTCCACGCTCTTATGCATCCATTGTACCCCCTTATCCTGGAGATAACAGGACAGCTTCACCAGCACACTCACGGCCCTAGTCTGTCACCTGACGGTCCTTGGGTTCCCCTCCTGGCCAGGCCTGTGGGATCTGACATCAAGGCCACAGAAGAGCGGCCTCCCCTGTTCCTTCACCTGCTCAGCAGATGCCGAGGACGCCCCTGTTGGCACAGGACTTGGTGCCTGCAAATCATGGCTTAGCCGTCCACTTGGCATTTCACCAGCTGTGCAGACAGCCTTCGTGGATCTGGGTTTGTTAATTATTGGGAGAATCAACCTCCGGGGCTGGGGCTGTAGCTCAGTGGCTGAGTGCCTGCCTGGCACGTGAGAGGGCCTGGGTTCACTCCCCAGACCACAAAACCCCAAACCAACCAACCAAACAGAACCAGCCTCCAACCGTGCATCCAGTTCTCAGCTGGTTGCTTCGGGCTCCACCACATGCTGTCTCCCAGGGACCAGGGACCAGGGCTTTCCAGTGGCTCTGCCATCCCTGCCGCCTTGGTGTCCTCCATTTGTCCCTGCATGGAGCAGCAGCAGAAGCTGGACTGGGTTGTGCAGAGGCTGCTTCTGGTGAGGCCTGGAGGTCAGCGTATCATCCCCAGCGCATCCTGCCCGCGGAGCTTGGGTGTGGCCCTGTACGTACCTGCAAGGGAGGCTGGAAAATGTCCTGCCGGCTGCAGAGAAGAGGAGGAAACAGGCCCCGTGGCCATTAGGCCAGTGTCTGTCACACCCCTTAAACCATGTATTGTTTATTTCTGAAAGTGGAGCAGGATGCACACTCCAGATTATCTGGGGAAAGACTCCCGGGAAAGCAAGCCATGCAGTGAACAAGGAGACCTCGGGCTTGCTGCCCCGAGTTGGCCAAAGGCCTTCTGGACCTTGCCAGCGGGCGAAGACACGAGCCAGTCTTGGGGAACGAGGTCTCCTGCAGCTGGGCTAACCTGGGGCTGTGGCAGAGGGATGGCTGGAGAGCGGGGTTGCCTTGTATCCCCGCTCTGTCCTGGCTGTGCCCCTGCCATCAGCCACAGGCAGGGATGAAATGACAGCTGCCACCACCAGTGCCGGGGTAAGACGTGGAGCTGTGGTCGCACGGGGCCAAGCCAGGCTGAGTATACAAAGTATGCAGTGGCAGCAGAAGTCTGGAGCCACACGGTTGGCACCTGGACCAGTGGCACTCTGTTGAGCACATTGCTGTCACTCCGGGGACTCCCTTCCCCGGGACTCCCTTCCCTGGGGACTCCCTTCTCCCTCACAGTGCTGCCCCTCCCCTCTCCTCTTTGAGGGTTTCCGCTCTCTTGTGGTTGGAGCACATCCTTTAGCAGCTCCTCGGGAAAGAGGGGCTGGTGAGCAGTTCCTTTGCGTGTCTGACGCCGTCTTGACTTCACCTGGATCCTTGCTCGACCGTGGAGCTCCATACGATTTTAGGTCAGGAAGGGATGTTCCGGGGAAGGTTAAAGGCATTGCCTGCCCTTTCCTCACGTCCAGTGGTGCAGCATCCAGAGGCCATCTGTATGTGGTCTGGTTTCTCTCTCTGGAAGTGTGTAGACTCTTCTCTGTCTCAGGTCTGCTAAGATTCCCCAGTGCTGTGCCGTGGACTCGTCTTTCTCTGCCGCGCTGGGTACTTGTGGATCTCTTCCATCTGGAAGCCATGGCCTTTAGCGCAGGGGGATTCGTGAAGTGTTTCTCCGATCATTTCTTCCCTCCCACACCTGTAGCTCCTGTGGTTTGGATGTTGGATCTGCACTTAGTCAGGATTGGTGGTTGTTCGTATTTGTTCTCCTCATTCTTGTCATTTCCCATTCTTGTCTTTTTCCTTTTCTTTCTTCTTCTCTCTCCTTCTCTTGTTTTTCTTTTACTTTACAGAATATTTTGAACTTCATTGTATAACTCTTGAGATTTTTTATTTTGGTTTTTATTTTTAAATTTAAGAGGTTTTTAAACATCCTCTGAATGTTCCTTTTTGATAGTACCCTGTTCTTGTTCTTGGGTGTGACATCTCTGAAGATATTGATGACATCATGGAAGCTGCTTTTCCTTTTCCTCCTGAAAAGTCTCTGTTTCTCCCAGTTGTGTTATTCTACTGGTTTTTTTGGTCTCCACCTGCCATGTTAGAGGCTGCTTGCAGAGGTCTGGCAGTCCTTGGCCATCAGCTCCTGACCAACCCAAGCACTGGAGAGCTCGCTGGAAGTTCAGGGCTGGTGCATGACCACTGCACCCTGCACTGTAGAAGGATCCAGAGTGTTGCTGGAAGCCCCCGATATTCACATCATCAGTGTGTCCTTCCGTGTCTCTCCTTGGGTTGAATCAGGGCTCACAGGAGGATTTGCCTCCCACCTGGAGAGGAGGTCTGGCCGTTGGTGTCCTGGGAGCCGAGTGGGGATGCAGGAGGATGCACAGGGTCACTTAACCCTCTTTTCATTTTTGGCAAGTTCCCCACTGGGGCATCACCCCCGGACTAGAGATCGTCTGTATTGCTTTCCTAGAAAATCAGCTCCTATTCTTCCAAGGAACGGGTGTGGTATCACCATGGAGGGTATTGAGTAGGGGGCTATGGCGCCAATGGCCCCTTGAATCCTGTCACTCAGTGCTTTTTTTTTTTGGCACTGGGGACTGAACTCAGGGGCACTCGACCACTGAGCCACGTCCCCAGCCCTATTTTGTGTTTTATGTAGAGACAGGGTCTCACTGAGTTGCTTAGCAGCTCGCCATTGCTGAGGCTGGCTTTGAACTCGCGATTCTCCTGTCTCAGCCTCCCACAGTGCTGGGATTTCAGGCCTGCACCACCGCGCCCGGCCAGCCAGTGTTCTTGATGGCTCTCTGCCACCAAGTCCCAGGGAGCTGCTCTGGCGGAACTGCTGTGGGAATAAGGCCCCGCCCTCCCCACCCACGGCGGCTCCCTGTCCCTCTGGCCTCCTCACTTGTCCTCGGCCCTCCTCCAACCCTGGTTGCAGTGGGGTCTTCACAGTCCTCTCCTGTGCCACCACCTGGCACCAGTGGACCCATCCACCCTGGGAGCCCGTGTTACCCACTTCTGTTCCACTCATCACCTTGTGGCTCAGTGGCCACACCCCAGGAGACCTTCCCCGGCAGGTGGTGCAGGTGCGTTGTTGGGAAGGGGATCCATGCTGGGCGCTGGGATTCGTGAGGTCCGGTGTAAGGACGGAGGCCCTCCAGGCCGCGGTGCTTAGACCCCTCCGGGGGCGGTAGCAAGGTGCATGCTCCCCACACCCCCCTCCCGGCCCTGGATGCCGCCCTGAGTTCTCAGCGCCTCTGAGTCCCACCCGCTGTGCTGCTTGCCCTCCACCCTCCAGTGTCCCACACCCTTACTGTGGAGTCCACTCTGAAGCCGCTGGAGTCAGAACAGGGCTGTTCTGCCAGTGGAAAAGCCCTTTCTCATTAATGTAGTTTTAAAACAGAAGGGTAGTTTACATGTGGTCCACCCTCAACTCATAATCCATGTAACTCTCAGATGGAAGACCAGCTGTAGAACTTTCTAGAAGCCTCCATCAGGGACCGTCACTGCGGCCTTCCGCCCCAGGTAACCGCAGCCTGGTCTCTGCCGCCTGGGCTGCCTGGGCCAGCTTGCGTGTGCTTCTGCTGAGGCCGGCTGCTTTCTATCAGAGGCCTGGAGCTCCCTGTTCTGTGTGGGGCCACGGCCTGCCTTTTGCAGTGACAGGGCTCCACTGGATGGCGTCCGGTTGGCTCATCCCTTACTCTGGGCAGGCTCGTGGTTGCTTCCAGGTTCGAATGCGGCTGCCGTGAGTGTTGGCTGGAGTGTCCTGGCCAGTGTATGTGCCAGGCTTTGTAGATGGCTGTTCAGAGTGGGCTCTGGGCCCCAGGTGGCCCTGCTGGTCTTCGTCAGACGCTGCCTTAGCCTGCCCCACTCCCACAGGTAGGGCGGGACCTCCAGAGCTGTCCCAGCATGTGGCTGACCTCCTTGTGTCACCACTTGGTGGGGGGACATGGCACCCCACTGTGGCCTGGTGCGTCTTGATCAGCCCGGCCCTGCATCCTGACACGGGCCACACGAGGCTCTTCCCGGAGGCAGGGAACGTGTCCTTCTCTTTCAGGAAGCCTGAGGGGGCCCAGGCCAGAGGGGTGACCTTCAGGCCCCATAGCCCTCGCCTCTGTCACCTCCTGAGCTGTCTGGGGTCCCTTGCCTTTCACTCTGGGATGTGAGCTGCGTGTTAACTGAAGAAAGGTCTCGTTGGCTGTTAAAGTCCCGTGGCACAGCCCAGGTCTGCGGCCCGAGGAGGGACAGGGAGGAGGGGAAGGGGGAGGAGAGAGAGGGAGGAAGGAGCGAGAGCAGGAGGCAGGAGAGGGAGGCAGGAGGTGAGGGAAGGAGGGAGAGAAGGGAGGGACGGAGGGGAAGAGGAAAGGAGGGAGGGAGGCAGGAGGTGAAGAAGGAGGGAGGGAGGCTGGAGGTGAGGGAGGAGGGAGGGCAGGAGGGCAGGAGGCAGCGGGAGGAAGGGTCAGGGAGGCGCTGCCTGCCTGTGAGCCTCCCAGCCTCTGCGGCCTCCGCCACCTGTGCTGGCAGACACCCGACCCCGTGGGAGCGGGCACCGCTGTGAAAGCAGCCCCACCTCTGCTGCGGCCCCTTCTCCCAACACTGGCCTTCGCCTCCCTGTGGAAACCCAAGACCCGGGGGGCAGGGGCTGGCAGCTGTCTGTGCAGTGGCCGTCTGCCTCTGCCGATGCGCACGCTCAGACAGTGGGTGGCCTCCGCTGGACACTCCCACCGGGCAGGAGAGGCCGCAGCAGGCTGCTCTCCTCCCTGTGCGCCTGCGGCCTCCCCGCACCTGGGCACCAGCCTGCGCTCCGCGGGACTCGGGCAAGGGCTCCAGAGCCACCGGAGGCGCCTCTTGCTCCGGGGCCCAGGGCGTGGTGCGGAGGGACTCTGAGTCTGTCGTCCTCATCCTCATGGCCGCTGGGGGACTGTTTCCTCCAACTCTTCCATGGGGAGGTGCAGGCGCCGATGCAGCGGCTACCCATAAGCCCCAGGCCACGGGGCGTCCCGGGAAGGCGCCTGGCGGCCCGGACTCCCGCTCTGCCTTCAGTGCTCCTGGCAAGAGCGTCTGCCAAGGGCGTCGCCTCAGGCACCGGGAACACGGCATAGCCACCCCGTGGTACTTACGGTCCTCGGGAATGGACCCTAGGGAACCATCGCCCGGAAGGGACTGGAAAGAAGATACGTCCATCCCTTTCCCTCACTGTCGCCAGCCCTGCTTCTGCGTGAGGACCTCGCGGCATCCTGCCAGGCTCCAGGAGGCCCCGGTGTGGGGCGCTGGGTCTACTGGTGCTGGGGCGCTGGCCTCCCTGTTCCTCATGGACAGGGAGACACTGCCCAGCTGGGGAGGTTCTGCTCATGGCAGCTCCAGAACCCAAAGGCCCCTTGGGCCCTGGTGCGGTGGACCCTAATTCCACAGCATGCTCGCGGGACACGAGGGCCCTCTGAAAGACGCTGTCACCAAGAGGCTGAGGACTTCACTCGAGGAAGCCACTCCTGCGGCCTGGCAGAGCCACCTTCTTGTCCCTGTGTCACTCCTGGTTTCTGGAGAGGCGGAACCAATGGACACTGATGTCTGTGTTGCTGTCAACAGGGGCTACAGGTAGGTGGACAGATGGACCAAGGTCTTTGGCCAAAGGAGCTGGCCCATGCAATCGTGGCCATCATGAAGTTTCCTGGCAGGCCACCCATGGGCTGGAGACCCCTAGCCGTGCTGGTGTGGCTCAGACCAAGCCCACAGGCTGAAGGACCAGGGAAGCAGATGGGGTCCCTCTATCCAAGGCTGGAGCCCAAGAATCTGGGCGGCTGCTGGAGTAAGTCTTGGAGCTCCTCGGCCTGAGAACCTGGACCCTGGCGTCCAAAGGCAGGAGGAGCGTCCTGCTCCGGGCAAGAGAGCAGAGATTCTTCTCTCTCCTTGTTCTCTCTGGGCCCAGCTGGCTGGTGGAGCTGCCTGCACGGAGGGCAGACCTTCTAGTTTCTTCTGGAGGCATGTCAAACACATCAGAGGAGACTCTTTACCAGTCCCCTGAGGGCCCCTGAGTCCAGCTGACACTGAGCTGCCTCAGAGGCCGGCTGCAGGGGAGACCTGCTCTGGGGGCTGAAGCCAGGTCAGTGTCTCTATCATATGCCAAGTTCGGGTCTCGCTCATGCCCTGGCGGTGGCCTGGATGTCACGGGCAGTCCACCCAAGGGGTGAAGGTCTCAGAAGGGGCAGTTCTCGTGGCCTCGGGGTGTCCTATAGCAGGTGACGGCTGCATCCACGGGAAGGATGGGCATTTTGCGTGGGAAACGCCTCCCTGACCCCTGGTAAAGCGTCACTAGTACCTGCCTCGTGCTGGTACACAGCAGAGGGACACGCCTCAGTCCTGAGTGTTATCCCTGCAATGACATAGCTCTACGTCTGATCACAGGGAAAGGCCGACGGGCACACCTGAGGGATGACCTCAGACACGTCATGCCCTTCAAAGCTCTGTCTCCACGAGCACAAAGAAAGGACAAGGACCCTCAGGGTGCAGGAAGCTGTGGGGGGGCACAGCGATGGTCTTACTTTGAAACAAACTGTCACCAAGAACATTACTGGGACAACTGGGAAGTTTGTCTGGGACCATCCAGCAGGTCCTAATATTGTTTTAACTTCTCTAGATTTCGTAGTTGTTCTGGTGCCTACGTAAGAAAATGTCCTTGTCCTTAAGCAGCAGCACAGGGGATACTTAGGGGGTGCTCTGGACTGAACTGCGCCTCCACCCTCACCGTGTGTTGAAGCCCTGCCCCCCAAATTCATAGATTGACAGCATCTGAGAGGCAGTGAGGGTCCGGGGCCACAGGTATGATGTTGCAGTGGGCATTTAGCTTTCATGGACAGGTGGCGGGGGACAAGTGTTCCTGGGCTTGATGGAGCCGGGCTCCTCATCTGCCAAGCCAGATAGATGCTCCCCTGTGGTCTGGGTACAAGGTGTCCTCCCAGAGCTCCTGTGTAAACGCAGGAATGTCCAGAGGTGACGTTGTTGGATTGTGACCGCTGAACCCTAGGCAGCCATCCTAGTTTTAATGGGCTGCCTGGGTGGTCACCGGGGGTGGGTGGGGTGTGGCTGGAGGTTCACTGGGGCTGCCCTGGAAGGGTGCATCTCCCCTGTGGACCCTCCCTGCCCTCTCTGCTCTCTGGCCTCCTGTGCAGGGCAGTGCTCTTCCACCACAGCCTTTGGCCATGATCTTGGCTCACCTTGGGCCCAGAGCCACGGCATTGGCAAGCCAGGGACCCAGCCTGCATTGAGCCCCTACATTGGTCTCGTCACAGCGTGGAGCTGAAGGCACAGCTCCCCAGTACCGGTGCCTTCCCGTCACCCTGTGAGTGTGGCTCTTTCCTCGTCTTGAGTGGCACTCACAAGTCCCACGCGTGCCCCTCCTCTCCACACGGGGTCCTGGCTCTCCCTGGACTGTGACGCGGACCCCAGAGCTTCCGATAGAGGTCGCAGCGGCGGCACAGGGACTTTGCTGGGCTCCACGGCGAGGGCAAGAGCCACCGGCCACGCACAACCGTGAGGGGGTCCTTCCCATTTCTCCACGAACCTTCATCACGGACACCCAGAGTCGCGGGTGCCAGTGGACAGCACCGGACCTCTCTGCTCCCTCCTCAGCTTGGATAAGGCCGCAGGCTACCAGCCGCCGGCCGCACCCTCCACCCTCAGGACACCCCTGTCACCCCTCACCCGGCTCCTCCTCCACTCTGGGCCCATTTCCTTAGTGAGTTGGGCTTGTGGCCTGTGTGGCACTGAGGAGCAGGGTGGGAGGCCTTGGTGGGTATCGTGATGCCCAGGGGCAGCCGACGGGCACAGTGTTATCAGCAGCTCGTCCAGTCGCGGGGAGGCGGGGGACACCCATCGTCCACTGTGTCCAGTGGCCCTTCTGTCTTCGTTAGAGCACTGAGTGGTCACCCTGGGCCTTGTGCGGGGTCATCTGGTGAGCTCACGCCCGTGTCAGCCTCCGTCGTCTTCCTCCCCAGGATGCCTGGACCTCCCCGCTGCCCTTCCCCCTAGGAGCCGCAGAGTTGGCTAAGAAACGGCCTCTCCGCCCTGCGCCTGCCGCTGCCACTGTCCTGCACCTAATTCAATAGCCGAGGCCTTATCTGCGGGCTCTGGGCGGCGACGCGCTCTCCCCAGCGCAGCGGCGCCAAATGCATCTTGCTCCTTTAATGTTTTCTGATGGTTTCCAGAGCCACCTCTGTCACGGAGGCTCTTGGGGGATGGCGGCTCCCCTCTCACTGGCTCTTTGTCTCCAGGGTGGCTGGCGGTGCCCTCGGGCTGCTGTGTCCTTGGAGACAAAAGCGCGAGTCCCCTCAGCCTCGGGATGGGACACGGCCTGACATGGCCCCTGGGAGGGCGGACACTAGGGACCGTGACCCATCTCTCTCTTTCCTGGGTTTTGAACTGCGTACTGGTTCTGCTGAGAGTGGCCTCACCCTCTGCGTTACCCTCTGTGTCCATGTTGAGACCAGATGCACTGGATTAATTACTGATCACAGAGAGCCCTCCGCTGTGCGGTAGGACCTCCCGGACCCAGTGGCACCGCCAGCCTGACCCGCGCCCTGAGGGAGGGGTCAGGTGAACACAGGCCTTTTATTTGGTCTTGGTTTTGAAGCATCATGGTCCCCACAAAACAACCACAGGCAGACCCAGCGTGGCAGAGGGAGGGGACACGGCCTCCCAGACGCACCAGGACAGGAGGCCCGGGTGGCGGGCAGAGCCGGCCGCTCTGTTGGGCCACGGCTGGTGGAGTCCTACCCAGAGTCACGTTTTACTGTGGTTCTTGTCTCAACTTCTTACTCAAGGAAGAATCTGTGACTTTGGCGCTGCAGTTGAACAAAGAGGACCTTGGCCCGAGTGTTGAGGTGACAGGGCTGATAAACAGTGCTTTCGATGTCCCCCTTCTGTTTCTGACAATTCTGTGTGGGGAGGGTCGCCTGGGAAATGCCAGGCGTGGGTGCCCGCGATGCACTCTGCCCCAAGCCCTCCGAGCTGGCCGGGGAGCAGGGCCTCTCTGTGCGGGAGTGAGACGTCTCCATGGCAGTGGGTCAACTGCTACCTTCTCTCCAATGTCCCCGGCTGGCACAGGACCTGCTGGAGAGGCTATGGCGTTCACAGGGCTCAGTCAGGGAGGGGGCCTGGTGGGACGTCTTCCTATGGGGCTCTGGTTGCTCCCAGGGAGCTGAGCTGCTGCTGGCCCTGGGCGCAGGGGGCTTCTGGGCGATTTGGTTCTTAGAAGTCTGGTCAGAACGGAGGTTCTGGCTCAAGAGTACACCAGTGGTCCTCACCTTGCTCTGGGCCACATCATGAGGCCCTGACGTAAGCTGGGTGGAAAGTGGTGACCTACTGGGCACCTGGTAGGGCCACCCCCTTGCTCTGGTGCACGGGGGTTTCTCCCCGTGGCCTGGGGCTGGCCGCCGCTGCCCTGCATCTCCAAGGAACATCAGATTGCATGTTGCTCACCCAGGAAGAAAACCCAGACCCCGGATCAGAAGGAGGCTTTGAAATGAATATGTACGACATTTGCACCATGGGGGCGGGTGCGGTGCTGGACGATGGGGGCCTGATGGTCAACCACAGGCCATCACACCTCTCTTTCTTCTCCACGGGGACAAGAGTGGGAGGGAACTGTGGAGAGCTCCTGGGTTTGCCCAGCTCCCACCTGAACAGCAGGCGGTGGCTGGGGACAGCGAGTTGCCCTGCGGTGGCCCAGCTGGGGCGTCCACACAGTGGGATCAGAGTCGCCCCCGGCAGGGAGGCAGCCTGATGCCCCCCCCACACCTTGACCTACATCCCCGTGGAGAGGGGTGTCTGGGTCCTGGTGTGTGTGGCTGAGCACGGCGTGCGGGGGAGACGTGCCCCCACGTGCCTCAGTTCTGTGCATTTTGGGGGGAATTATTCACGATTCCAGAATTAATTACACGGCAGGAAGCAGGCTCGTAGAAGCTGAAGAAAGAAGAAAGGAAGAAGGAGACGGGCAGGAGTTTAAAACATCGAAATCCCTCTTCTTGAATTACAAAAGTCAAAACTGAGTCAAATCCAAAATCAGTCAAAATCTGGAGACCCTTTTCACTCATCAGAACAGAATCGGTGACCCCTCTGCCGTGGGACTGAGGATCTGTCTATTTATTCTCTTTACAGAAGAAATAATTGTGAGACTATGGTCAGGGTAAGAGGCGACCAGCAGTGCACAACCCAGAGCAGACCAACGGCGTTTCTGGAGTGGGCTGGGCAGCTCGGAACAGGAGCGCGGTGCCTTTCCGTGTTTGGGGTGTTGAAAATGTTGTGAGCTTTGTTTAACATTGAATTGTTTATATTTCCTGATAAATATTCATGTTGGTATATGGTTTTGTATTTGCAGTTTTCTTGTTTTCTGGAAGGGCTCCCGTCTAGTGGCTCAGGCTGCAGGCTGCTTAGCCCCGGGCGCAGCCTCCTCCCCGTTCCCTACCCTGCGGTCTCTGCTTTCCTGGAGTGGGGGAGCAGATTCCACCCACACAGATGGCAGGACAGGGAACTGACTTGCCCGAGCTTCCCAGATGCACTGGGTTTCCAATGCAGGCTTGGGCTCAGGGATTACGAGTCCCTGCTGGTGACGAGGCGGCAGACACTTGGTCTTTGCTCTCCCCCGTGTGCTTCATGTTGGACCGCACTGTGGTCTCATGGCAGTGTTGGAAGATGGTTGTGGCAATCAGCCCATTTTACAGACGAGAACACTGAGGCCCAGAGTGGTCAAGCAATTCTCTCATGGCAGCACAGTTTATAGGCAGTGGGTGCAGGGTTTTGAACTCACACCTTTTGGTCTTTTATTAGTGAATTTGACATCCCCGGGAAAGCCATTCTGGCCAGACTTCCGCATGGAATATTCTAGAATGTTGGCTCCTGGGAAAACCAGCTGCCTTTGAGTGGCTGAGCAGCCCCCAACCCCCCACCACTTTCCTTGAATCTATTTGTAAAATGAATTACTGATTATGGAGGACCCAGCAGGTCCTTTATCTCCACTTGGGCAAATCCATTAGGATGAGCAGCCCCTCTGAAGCCCCTGGGAGGGGGTGACGTAAGCGGCCTTTGGTGATTTGTAGAGGGACCACATGATAAGAAGAGTGGACCCCTTCAGTGTGGCCGGGCATCCTTCCCCAGCAGCACCCGGGGATTAGCAGCCAATCTCTCCATTTATCAAAGCCCTCCGGGGCCCGGGCACCAGCGGCAGTGGTGTCTTGGCGTCTCAGTCTCCGGCCTGCAGAGCAGCTGCTTCCTGTTGCCTGCTGGAAACACTGGAGGCTGGGGGCTGGGCCCAGGCTGCGGCACCAGGAGCCAGGGCCTGACCTGCAAGGCCGTGAGGGTGGGCAGCACCACCTGGGGGGAGACTCCAGGCCTGCCTGGCACGGGCAGCTCCCGGGGCCACTGCCCACCCTAGGCCCATGCCCTCCTGTGGACAGCAACCTGAGCAGACCCTGTCCCTCGGAGAGAGTGTGCGACCCCCAAGGCAAGGTCCAACAAGGCTGTTTGGTGCCCCCAAGCTTTTCCCTCCTGGCCCTCATCCTCCATGTTGTGAGGAAGCCCAAGCCACGTGGACAGGCCTCGCCTGCTCTGCTGATGGCCCCGGCAGGGAGCCCGGTGACAGCAGCGTCCTCAGTGGACACGGAGGTGAGCCAGCCTCCAGGTGGTCCTGCCCTGGCCTCTGAGCCACCCCACCTGGGGTCCTGGGTATCCTGGAGCAGAAATGGTGTGTCCCCCAGTGCCTGTCGGAACTCTGGACTCATGAGACCAGGGGAGAGGGAGGTGAGGATGGTCATTGGAGTCACTATTCCGGGCAGTTCTGGAACATGGGAATCCATTTTCCTGACATCAGGAAATGTCAGGCTGGGGCTTCCTCTTTGTCCATACCTAGCATTCCTGGTGAAGGGATATCCTGAGCCCTGGGCCTGGCCCCTTCTGGTCCCTCACCTCCTCCTCCTGGGAGCAGGACAGACTTGACTGATGGGGGCCGAGGGGTTGGGACCGGCTGGGATCTCTGGGTACATCCCCTGCCCAGTGTTGGGTGGGCTCACCCTGGGGACAGGCTCTCTCCCCCTCAGGACTTTCCCTCAGGAACAAGTTAAATGACTGGAATTGAGCATTTTTGGTAATAAACCTGCAGAGCTTGCTCATCTGTTTTCTTACGTGTTTTAGAATACCTGTAGGCAAAATCCCGGGCCTCTGTGGAGTTGTAGCCCAGATCTGCCAGGGGCGGCCCCCAGCACCTGTGAGCACCATGCCCTCTGGGAACATGGTCTTGGCAGACACGGTTAAGGGCAGGAGCTGGAGGTGAGACGGTCCTGGACCAGCCACCCTCATGAGAAGAGGAGGGAGGTGGAGGGCAGCATGTGAAGACAGAGGCACAAGCAGAGCCAGGGGCCACCTGGGGCCAGCAAAGCCCTTCAGGGGTCCCGCTCTGAGGGAGCGTGGCCCTGCCCACACTTCCCTTTAAAACATCTGGCCTCCAGAACAGAGAGAGGATGAACTCGGGCTGTGGCTAATTGTTATAGCAGCTGCAGGAGGAGCTCCTGGACCTCCCACCGCTGGGAAGGCAGGGGACATTCAGGTGCGCTCTGGACAGAAGCCACAGTTGGTGGCAGGTGTCGCCAGCACAGAGGCTCAGGGGTTGGGGGAGGAGGTGGAGAAGGGATGGATCAGAAAGCCTGGGGCCGCAGGAGCCAGCAGGAGGGGGTGGTGGCCTGGAGTCCAGCAGGAGCAGCAGCAGTCAGGTGTCCCCAAGCAGGAAAGCACTCTGCAGTCCCCGAGATGCCTACAGGAAGAGCAGCCTCCAGTGGCCCGTCACGGTCCCAGGACTTGTGACCACATTAGGTCACTTGCAGAGGGTACCTAGGGTTGTGGGCAGAATTAAGGCTGCCAATGAGCTGACCTGGACCAAGGGGATGTCCGAGGGCCCATGTCATCACGAGGGTCCTGAAACATGGATGGGGAAGAAGAGGTGTCAGAGGTGGAGGTGCCACAGGAGCAGGGCCCCAAGATGTGACATCCCAGCTTTGAACGTGGCCGCCCAGATGCGGGGAAGGCAAGGAGCCGGATGCTCCCCTGCTCCAGAGGGCTCGGGCCCCGCCAGCACCTTGACTTCAGCCCATGAGGTCGTTCTGACCTCTGACCTCCAAGTCAGTGCTATTTTAAGCCACCACGTCCAGGGCACTCCGTTAGAGCAGCAATAAGAAATGGACACACCTCCGTGTGCTCTTGGGAATAAAGGATAAGAGGGCCAAGCCACAGAGGAGAGGTCGTGGGCGGGGAGAGAGCACGGTCCAGCCCAGGCATTAGCCATCTCTTAGCTACGCCATGGTCCCCATCAAGGTCATGGTCATCGTCAAGACTGTGTGCAGGGAGGGTCCAGGAGACGGCCCCCAGGAGGGCACACCTCCCTTGCAGGGCTGGGGCCCGGGCTTCCTTCTCTCTCCTGTGGCCTGCAGGATGGGCACTTGATCTGGGGCTCACTGAGCAAAGCAGGTGGGTGGCCAGTGCCCTTGGCGGAGCCAGACTTTGTCCTAACCCGCTCGCTTTCTCTCTGGCTTTCCTGCCTCCCTGGGGGACACCATGTCCCCCACCTTTAGTGAGACTGTTGACAGGAAGCAGGGGCCACGAGACCTGTCTGCCCTGGAGCCCGCTGCCTGGCCGTGAATCCTGGAGCCCTCACTCATTGCTTGGGTGACTCTGGGCTGCGTGACCTCGGTGCCTGAGTCTCCTCTGTAGAAGGAGATGGCGGCCCAGGGGGTGTGAGTTAATCGGAGCCCTTGAGTCCCACTGGCATTGGCTGAGGCCTGGCAGCACTGCTGGAGGCCCTGTTGCCTTGTGCCCATGGCCTACCTGGTCTGTGCTGGCTAGAGGCGGCTGGGGCGGGGGCTGGGGAATGGAGGCAGGGGTCCAAGCTTGGATTGGATTTGGGGCGTCTGGGAGCCAGACTAAGGAGAGAGACCTGCATGACCCACACTCGACGGGAACTTGAGCCACGACTCAGCCCAGGCCCAAAGTCCCCAGCCTGGACAGGTAGAAGGAAGACAGGGCAGAGAGAGAGGCCCCAGAGGCAGACACGGTGCCTGTAGCTGGAGGCTGCCCCAGAGCCTGGCCTGGGCAGTGGTCCTCCCAGGACCAGGGGAGAGGCTAGACTAGGCCCAGGCACTGGATGTCACAGGCTTCCTGGGAGGTGACCATCTTCTTGGCCTATGCTAGGTGCAGGTGGAGGAGGGTTGGGCCATTTGTGTGAGAGGTCAAGCTCGTGCCTGGCCTCTGTAGGAGGGCTCCCGAAAACTGCCTTAACACGGGAACCCACGTTGTTCACGGTGGTAGTTTGCAAATGTAAACAAAAACTATTCAAATCAATGTATCATAGAAAATTCCATTGAATGGAGCCTTTACAGAAAATACAATTTTAAAAAATAAGACAAATAGGGCCACCGGCTGGAGTCTGGATGTGAAGATTTGCTGCCTGTGGACACTGCCCTGTGTGGGGTCGGGCTCTCGGCACATCCCCCAACCAGCCAAGGGACACTGGGGGACATTGGGGGTGGCGTCAGTCTCGGTTTCCTCCTCTGCAAAGACAGAGGGCAGGAGACATCAGCACACAGCGCGACTCTGGGTGGGGAGGGAGGAAGGAGCCATCAGGATTGGCTGCAGCCTGTCATGGGAACGAGGCCACAGGGCTCAGCGCGAGGGTCTGGCAGGCAATTGTCCCTGGGGGGAAGGGGGTGAGGGTGATGCCACCTGCAGGGAGGCCAGGTGGAGGTGGATGGTGTTGAGACTGGGAGGTGTCAGGGCTTCGGGCTGTGGGATGCACCCAGGTAAGAGACGCGCAAGCCCAGGATGCAGATCTGAAACTTCAAACTGTAGCAGGGCATCTTGCCGGTGGGACCAAAGGGACTGAGAAACAGAGAGAGCCGATGACTCAGTGCATGATGCACAGCGCGTCAGTGGCCAGCTGGGGCGAGTGGGGCAGACATTTCCCAACCCGCTGCTGGTCTCCCCGGTGCTGACGGGCCCTCCCAGAAGCTTCTGTCCTGGGAGTGTGACCTTAAGAGTGAAGTCCCAGGCTGCGAGTGGACCTGCCCTTGGCCTTGAGTAGGGGTGACATTTTCAAGTCGTCTTCAATTTGCCTTGAAATCAGGCACAGATCCTTTGCAAAACAGGAAGCCTCTCTTTGGGCCTGACATGAAATAGTGTTGCTGTCACCTTGAGTTAGAGTTAGACATGTCTCAGAGGAATGACGCACCGAAATAGCCTGTGGGGTCAGCCCAGCCAGCTCAGCCTTTGATAGAGCAGCTGATAAGAGACCCTGGGCTATAAATACTCAGACCCGCTCCTGTGGATGCCACGGACAGCGGATGGGAGGGAGGCCGGGCTGGCCACTCGTCCTGACCTCGGGTGCATTTCCTGTGTTTTGGGGAGTGGGAAAGGCCCATCTGGAATTTGGATTGCAGGCTGAGATAGCCAGTTCCTGGTGGCAGCCTTGGCTGGATGAGTCCCCTCAGCCACGTGGCCCAGCTCTGGTGGCCAGGTGTCTAGCTATGGGAGCCGCCAGGGGCCACCTGCCCTGCAGAAGCTTGCGGAGGTGGCGGGAGGCGCCTGCCTCCATCTGCTCGCTGTTCCCCTCTGGACACTGGCTCTGCCTTGCTCCGCACGTCCATGCACAGGGCTCCGCACCTCCCTGCCGCTATCCTGGGCTCCCCTGCTGACGTTAGCCCAAGGGTGGGTGCTAGTGAGGGCGTCGGGGGCTGGCTTTCCTGGGTTCAGAGCTGCCCCCTCCTGCCAGCTTGGGCCCTGGTCTGCTGGCTGACTCCCCGAGCCTGCTTCCCGTCTTGTAACACCTGGTCTCTGAGGGCTCGACAGGCCCTGGGGACCATGGTGTGCTGCTGGGCTCCTGTGTCCTTCTGAGCGCTCTGCAGATCCAGTGCTGCCCGAGGCCAGCCATGGCTCTGTGCCCCCGCTGGTCTTGGCCAGGTGCCTCTGGGATGGAGGGGTACACTGCCTGACCCTTCCCTGGTCATTGTCCCTCCTGCCTTTCAACCCCAGGTATCCACTGAGTGTCCCCCACCTGAAGCCCTGGGAGGGGGCGTGGGAACTCTCCTCCCATGGGTGTTCTGTCCCTCACATCCCAGGTTGTCCCCTCTCCGTGCGCAGGCAGTGGTGGCAACGGGTATCTGTTCCCACCCAGGGGCCCCCAGCCCACTAAATGGGGAATTTAATTGGAGGGAGAAGCTGGCCGGTGGCCCAGAAACCCTGAAGAAAGACAGAGTGGCCGGTCTCGTAACTGGGCCACACACCTTCACTGCAGATTTGTTTCAAATACTGGAAGAGACTGGAAGGGGGTCTCGGAGCCACTCGAGTATGGACAGTGCCACCCGGAGCCATGCCGTGACAGACCCAGGGCCCAAGTGGGCCCTGGGTGGTGGTGGAATCTGACCAGGCGTCTGGGTATGGGAGCCGCCCGGGGCCGCCCACCCTGCGGAAGCTCGTGGAGGCTGCGGGAGGCGCCTGCCTCCAACTGCTCTGGGTAGATGGGAAATGAAGCAGCTCGAGGACAAGTCTCAGTTCAGTTCGGGTCTCCAGACACTGGCTGAGGGTTCTCTCCTTGACACCCTGCCCTGGACTCTGCACTCACAGCCTCCTGAGGGACTTGGCTGGAATCACCCCAGTTATGTGCTGCTGCTGGCGCTTCCTGAGCAGCATGGGTGGGAGCCGGTGGGTGGTGGATGGCGAGTGGATGGGGGCGTGGATGTCCACGGGGACATTCATCCTGGAGTCCCACAGGTCTACCTGCAGCTCACGTCAGAGCTGCAACCAGGGTCACCAGGGCTGGAGCCGGGTCTCGGAACACAGGGCCAGGGTCAAGTGTGTGCTATTGAAACTGAGGACAGGAGAAGGACCAGGTACAGAGGGGCAGTAGGAGGCCAGGGGTCAGTAGGCCCAGCCCTGAGCCCAGGTGGGCAGGAGATGCGGCTTGGCACTGAAGCCACAGGAGCTGGAATTTCATCAGGGGTGTGTGGCCGAGGGAAGTCACGCAACTTGAGCGGTGGCAGGGCCTCTCTGAACTGTTTCTTCCTCTGTTCTTGGAATGGACAGTTACCTTTTCAGGTGCCTGGAGAAGGAATGTGGCATGAGGAGACGGCGCCCCATGCTGTTCTCAGAGGCTGCTCTGTCAATCTCCCAGCTCTGCTGGATTCTAGGCAGCCAGTGATTCTAGGCAGTTTCTAAATCCTTAGGCCTCCATGTCTTCATCTGGGAAACAGGACAGGAGCATTCCTAATTATAGGACAAGAATGCCACGGGTCGAGTCCATATAGAGCGCCTGGAACAGTCAGTTGGTACTGACTATGGGTAAACCACTGCTGTGATTATCACGGTAGCGTTGGTAACAATGGTGATGATGATGGTGATGGCGATGGTGATGGTGCTGCTACTGCTGCTGATAGTGGTGATGATAATGGTGGTGATGGTGGTGATGGTGGTGATGGTGGTGATGGTGGTGGTGGTGGTGATGGTGATGGTGGTGGTGATGGTGATGGTGATGGTGGTGGTGATGGTGGTGGTGATGGTGATGGTGATGGTGATGGTGGTGGTAGTGGTGGTGATGGTGATGGTGGTGGTGGTGGTGGTGGTGATGGTGATGGTGATGGTGGTCGTGGTGGTGATGGTGATGGTGGTGGTGATGGTGGCGGTGGTGGTGATGGTGATGGTGATGGTGGTGATGGTGATGGTGATGGTGGTGGTGATGGTGGTGGTGGTGGTGGTGGTGATGGTGGTGGTGATGGTGATGGTGGTGGTGGTGATGGTGGTAGTGATGGTAATGGTGATGATAATGGTGGTGATGGTGGTGATGGTGGTGGTGGTGGTGATGGTGATGGTGGTGGTGATGGT
>CM053399.1:4109191-4131950 GCA_028644305.1 Xerus rutilus | reverse complement strand
GTGATGGTGGTGGTGATGGTGGTGATGGTGATGGTGATGGTGGTGGTGGTAGTGGTGGTGATGGTGGTGGTGGTGGTGGTGATGGTGATGGTGATGGTGGTCGTGGTGGTGATGGTGGTGGTGGTGGTGGTGGTGATGGTGGTGGTGATGGTGATGGTGGTGGTGGTGATGGTGGTAGTGATGGTGATGGTGGTGATGGTGGTGGTGGTGGTGATGGTGGTGATGGTGGAGGTGATGGTGATGGTGGTGATGATGGTAGTGGTGATGGTGGTGATGGTGATGATGGTGAACATGGTGATGGTGGTGGTTATGGTGGTGGTGATAATGACAGTGGTGGTGGTAGAGAGGGAAATGGGGAACTGACCTCTTGTTGTATGCCAGAATTGGTCTGAGGCATGGAGATACTACAGTGAGTGGGACAAATGTCCCTGCTCCCCTGGGAATCGGAGCTAATGAAGACGCTTGCTGGTGAATAAGCAAATTGATTGGTGTATAAAATAATGTTGCAGAGGGAGGAGTTAGGGCCATGTGATGGACTGGGGCCCCTTGGAGGAGGTGACATTTGGATACAGTGTTAGGGGAACGAGCATCGTGAGGGGCAGGAATTAAAGAGCACTCCTCCCCTCTGTCCCCTTCGGTTGGGTTCCTGAATCTATGTCACTCTTCATGGCCTGCTGGATTTGCAGTCTTGGACCTGTTGTGCCCCCTCCCTGGGACTCAGATGCCCCTTGATCCTTCCATCTCTGAAACGCCAAGCATCTCTGGGGACCTCAATGGGCCACAGAGCAGCCAACAGTAAACAGTCGGCCTGAGGGGCCTCCTGGGGTCAGGGCCTCAGGAGGTGAATAGTTCACCTCACAGTGGGCCTCTGTGGGCCTCTGTGGGCCTCTGCAGCTTACCTGGGACAGAGCTGGCTCCAGGAACAATTTCCCTCGGATCAAACGGTCTTTGGAATCCCCCGCAGGTCATGGCCATGACGTGTTCTGTTTAAGCAGCGGCAGCCGGCGGAGGGTGAGCGCTGAGGCCGTGTCTGGGAGGAGGGCGCTGGCGACCCCGGCCCCGGCCCAGCTCGGCGGAAGGCCCAGCTTAGGGGGAGCAGGCATATGGAACCCATTTGGGACATTCTTTCTGCATAAACCACTTTTTCCAGGTAAGACACATGCTGTATTGACTGTGAAAGATGAAATGGCTCTGCTGCTTGCCGGCTACGCTTTTATGGATCTTAATTAAACACATGGCTTCCCTGGCTGGGAAATTGGACACTCTTTGTGTGGAGGTGGTGTCGGCCTAGAGGAGGCCAATCATAACCTCCCGTCTTCCCTGGACCTCACAGACCCTCCGTGCTTAGAAAATGTGCACCTCACAGAGGGGCTTTGATTGCCAACGTCTGCACAGCGTCGGGCCTGTTTCCAGGCCCGAGGCAAGTGGCGGTCAGGGTCCCAGGTGGCCGGTGGGGAGGCCTGGGAGACCAGGGCTTTCAAGCTTCGTCGAAACCCGGAGCTCTGCTTGCATTGCTGATCTCATGTGGACGCCGAATAGAAACCAGATGAGACTGCCCGCTGACGGCAAAGGCCGTGGGCGGTGGGTGTGCAGGTGGCCACTCGCTCACCCCAGGCACAGCCAGGTACTAGCTGCAGGGGGGTAGCGAGGCCAGCAGCCAGGCCATGGGTGGTGTTCAGCCTGTGCCTGGCTCATTCTGTTATTCCATCAGCAGTCACAAAACCAAGTAGGCGGGCTGGGATTGTGGCTCAGCGGTAGAGCGCTTGCCTCGCATGCGTGAGGCCCTGGGTTCGATCCTCAGCACCACATACAAAGCAATAAAATAAAGACATTGTGTCCATCTACAACTAAAAAAATATTTAAAAAATAAAAAATAAAAAAAAAATAATAAAATAGGAAATACAATTTAAAAAAAAAAAAAAAAAAACCAAGTAGGCTAGGCCATTTTACCTTTGAGGGAACCCAGCTGAGACAGCAGCCTGGCCTGCCCAGGGTTGCCTGGAGTGCGTAGGGGGAGGCTTGGCATTTGAGACCCTGAAGTCCGAGTGCTGGGCCACCTCTCTGGACCTCTTACTTGGTGGCCCCTGATGGAGCCTAGGGATTGGTCCCTGGTCCCTTGCTGTGTGGTGATCTCCATGGCTCAGCCCCTTCCTATGTCTGGCAGTGGCCTGGGCCCCTGGGAGGGCCAGAGTTCCTCTTCCTCCAGAAGGTCCTCTGCCACCAGCTTGGTGGGCATGATGTGCTCTTGGTCACCAAGGTACCAGCATGTGAGTTCCTGGGGCCCCAGGACTTCTTGGGGGGACCTGGGTTTGATAAGAAAAGCACCTTTACTTTGGTTTGTTTCTGTAAAGCTTTGGGTTTCTGCTGGTTTCACAGGTCAAGGAAGAGATGGATACATGGATCAGAAAGTGCATGTTCCTCGGGCTATTCCTAGATGCGTCCGCTCCCAGTGGTTGCCCAGGACCCCCGGCCAAGCCAGAGACGCTTCTCATCAGATGGACCGAGGACTCATTCCCACATGGCGCTCCTGTCCTTCCCAGGTGTACAGTTGGGCTGCCTTTGACAAACGTATATAGCCGCAAAGCCTTGACCATCATCAAGGTGCAGAGCGTCTCCACCATCCCCAAAGACCCCTCCTGCCTCTCCTCCACCAGACCCTGAGCTTCTCTGTCTCCACAGCCCTGCCTTTCAAGGATGCTGTGGCCCTGGAACCACGTGGCCAGGCTTCCGAGCTGGCTTATTTTACTTTTGGTTACGCCTTTGAGGTCCCGCTGAATTGACAGGGCGTTGGTTAGCAGACCAGATGGCCCCAGGGAAGACAGGGCAAGGCTGTCTCTGGGGACCCTGGTGCAGCCGAGCTTGCTCACAGATGTAGGGTGGCAGGTCCTGTAGCCCCTGCCTGTCTTCGTTTCCTATTAGTTTGGGCATAACAATCAATATGTCTTCATGGGGTTGATGAGAGACAATGACCACGTCTGACCAGTCTCTGACAAGCTGAAGGGAATCATCCCCAAGGACCAAGAGGAAACAGCCCCACATCAGGGGACGTGTGAGGCTGATGGTGAAGGGAGCACTTTGTGCACAGAGGACCAGAGCAGGAGTCAGGGACATGGCCACTACTGTGTCCAGCTGGCTACGGTGGCTTGTCCTGCAGCCAAGATTTAGATGGGATGAGCCCTGCCTGAGGATGCTCCTCTGAGGAGGAGCACAAGGGGCAGTGTGCGACCTTGGCATGCTGGTCACCACGCAGCCTCGTTTCCCTGCATCTCTCCGTCGCTCTGTGTTGCCACTTCTCCATCCACCTGCCCATCTCCCTCCCTCCCTCCTTTCACGGCTCCATCCTCATCTCCCTCCATCCTTCCAATAACAATGGAGCCCCTCCCTGGTGGGCCCTCTGCTTGCTCCTGGGAGTGGGGTAGAGACCAGGTCCTGTGCCTCAGCAGGAGCACAGCAGTTAGGGTGCGGTGTGGCCTCGTTCAAGGCTCTACCTGTAACTAGCACCTGGCGCCTGTGCACCAGTGGCCTCTTAGTTCTTAAGATACGCATTTCCCCTTCCTTGAGAACCTCGCAGCCAAACCCTGCATTCGTCACCTTCCTTGCTGGGTTTAATGGAGATTCCCACCATCAGGTTTTGCAGGAACGTAACATCCAGGTACAGCCAGGCGGCCTTGTGTCTGGGGCTCCATTCCTCAGGTCTGTGGAGATACAGGTGCTGAGACACCTCTGGACTGGGGAGTGGAACCTCTCACCCTGGCTGGGAAATGTCAGCCAGGAGCCTGGGTCTGTGTCCAGGAGCCTCAAGCCTTGGCCTGGACCCCTTCGCTGGTATCCTGTGGCTTAGCCTGCTGGATTGGCTAACCTCCTCGTTAGCAACGTTTGCGATTTTTTTTTCCTACCATGGAATTTTTGAGGCTGACAAGGAAAACTGCTTTTGCTATTCCCAAGGTGGCCCCTCAGCCCGACAGGAGGGGTCAGCAGCAGCAGGGGAGTGCCCAGAGGCGACCAGGAGAGGCAGGAGGAAGGCCAGCAAGGACTTGGCATCACATTGTGTGGGACGAAGTTGGTGACCCCGTCCTGATAGGTTTGGCCTATTAAATGCGTGCTTAAAGCAGGGACACCACCAGCAGGAGCCACGGGGGCTCAGGAGATGTGGATTTGGGTTTCTAAGTTTTAAGAAGAAAGCACTGGCCACAAAGGACAGGCTGCCACCCCGGGCCTCCTGGGTGCGGGGCTACCGCCCTTCCTGGAGGACACGAGGCGCAGCCTGGCAGATTGCTTCAGGACAATGCAGCCGTTCCTGTCGGGTGGGGCGGCTCGCAGCCCAAACAATAGGCCTGGCCAGCCCCTCTCCTGCTGCCCCCTGCCTGAAACAGATGCCCAGAAGCCCCCATGAGCGCCCTGGAGGTGACCTTGGGGGCCGCCCTCTCACTTTGTGGAGGAGCGGAGGCGGGTGCAAACAATGGGGCCTCGTGCCAGGCGCGGGCTCTGCACAGCCGAGCTCCCCGGGGGAGTGCAGCCTGGCAGGTGGTGCTGTGGTCTCAGGATGCGGGCCCTTTCCTGGGGTGCCCGGCCAGGAGGCAGGGTGCTGGTCAGCACGCGGCAGGAGAGGCTTGGTGCTGGGGCCCTCTGGCTGTCCTCTGGGGGACCCACGGTATTGATGCTGCTGGTTCTGGTTTGTCCTGACAACCTGGCCCACCGCTGGTGCCTACAAGTGTCAGTCAGAGAGGCAGTTGAGCCCCGGCCTCCTGTGGCGCTGGGATCCTGTCAGGTTTCACAGCCAGATGCCCTTGGAGAGGCCCGACTCCAGGCGCACATCCTGTGTTGAGCTGGGGACACAGGTGTTTTCTGGAGGGAGGCCAGTGTAGGAGGACGAGGGCCGGGCTGGAGTTTCCTTTCTCCCGGCTGCACCCAGGGTCTTGCCGTGAGGTCTGAGTGTGCCTGTGTGGGCCAGTTCACGTGTGTGCCTGCCACGGCGCGGGCGACTAGTGCCCGTGGGGAATCTTGCCAACGTTTATTCTCTGATCATTGCCCCAGCTGGAAAGAGGATCGTCACTTTGACCGCAGATGAGGAAATCGAGCCTCCAAGTGCCCGCTCCTCCCCCGCTCACGCTGCCTAGGCCCCTTCTTCTGCCCACCCTCTGGATGTTTCTAAGGATGTGACCACAGGTTTTGCCATTTGGGGTGATCCATTTTTTAAGGGCACAGGCTGATGCTGACGTCCTCAGCCCGGCTCCCGCTTGGCTCTTAGTGCCACCTCTCCCGGGCAGGGTCTGTGCGGAGGGCAGCCTCTGAGTGTTCACAGACCTGGTGAGCATGCGTCTGCTGTGTGTCGGGGACCGTCCTGCACCAGCGAGAGGGGTCAAAGCCCACTCTGGGTGTGCACCCGCCCTCCCTGAGCTGGGGTTTCCTCCTCTGTAAAGCAGGTGGGGCCAGGGCAGCCCAGGTCTGGGGGGCCCTGGTGTTCGCACGGGGACTCACAGGAGTGGCCTGCCCAGAGCCAAACTAGCTGGCACTTCAGCCCAGATGGAGACACCCCCCGCCCACCCACGGCCTCTCACACTCGGTGTTCTTCCCCCGAGGCCAGCGCAGGTTGGTGCCTGCCATGAGGACCATGAGGGCTGCGGCTGGGCCTCCCTTTGGTGGCCTCCCTGCTGGCTCCTTATCCCGCTGTGCCAAGATGGACTTCCCGGGAAGGCATCAGGTTGGTGGAGGCTTTGTCCCTGGTTGTTTTGCACCAGACCGTGGGTCCCCTGTGGCTCTGACCTCCTTGGTCTTTGTCTGAGGACAAGTGTCCACCATAGCCAGGAGCTGTGAACGTGACCCTCTCCCCAGGGTGGCCTCCTTCTGGGACTCTGAGCACGGTTCACCCCACGGTGGACGTCTGTCTTCAGGGTGCTGCTTGGTCATGGTGGGCTGTGGCCCCTGCACCCTGCTCCGACCACCTGGCATTTTAAGGATGACCACGTGGGTGTGAGCCACACAGGGCTCTCATGGGTAAAAAAGTTGAGGTGGAACCAGTCACAAGCCCTGTCCATGCAAGCGGCCACTTTGAGGTCCCTCCCTGTGGTTTGGAATCACGGGAAAATGGAATTTTAAAGCTGTTCTGGGCGCAGTGATGTACGCTTGTGATCCCAGCAGCTCTGGAGGCTGAGGCAGGAGGACTGCAAGATCAAGAGTAGCCTCAGCAAGTGAGCGAGGTCCTGTCTCAAAATTAAAAAAACAAACAAAAGCGTCATGGTATGCAGCTCAGCGGTCGGGCACCTCTGGGTTCAATATCTGGTATGAAACAAATGAATTAAAAATAAATAAATTAATTAAATAAAATGAAGCTGTATGTTGTGTTAGAAATGGCCCCTCCCGGCACAGACTCTGGCAGGAGGCCCAGGGAGGAGCTTTTTGGGGTCACTTGGGACCCAGAGTGTGGACACCAACCCAGGACCCTCTGGGCTCTTGGGTCAGGGTGCTGTTTTCACTGCTTTGCCCCCAGTGACACCTGGTGATTTTTCTAGGGACTTATGTGCTGCTCATATGGAATTACAGAGAACTTCTGGGCAGACAGCGTGGTGGTAAGACATCCAGAGGGCAGGGCAGCTCGAGGGGCATGTTCCTCCTGGGGCAGCTGAGTCTGGGATTTTTCAGAGCCGTCAGCCCCGGTCTGAGCCCTTGTCACCTGGGCCCATTAGGTCTAGGTGGAGGATGGTGCTGGGGGGTGGTTGCCTGGCAAGCCAGGGGCCTGGGTCCATGGCTGTCCTGGGCAGCACAGGGCAGCTCAGTCCTGCTGGGTCTGCCAGGTGGGGTGCGAGGTTGGTGGCCCCAGGAGCAAGGAGACATATCTGCCCCCATGGGCAGGCCTTGAGGTATCTGCACATAGCTGGGGACACTGAGGGGTCTGCTATGGGGAGTCTGGGAGTGGGAAAGACTTGCTGACCGAGGAGGACTGGAGCCACCTTCTGGGCCACTATCATGGAGAGGGGTGGCTCGGCTTCCAGGTGTCCTCAGCGCTGCTGGACCTCCCTCTCCTGGCGTCAGCAGCAGGTGACCTGTTTCACTTGAGCCTGGCTACTGGAGGCTGGTAGGGCCTTGAGGCCTCCCTGGGTCACCAGCAGAAGGACTGGCCTCTGGTGACAAACTGTTCACCTAACTCCCAGGGAGAGCTGCCAAGGAGCAGTGGGTCTCAGAGCCCGACCCTGGCGTGAGGGCTGCCGCTGGTCTCCCCGGGTCTGGTCTTATCTGGACACAGGGGCTGTTGGAGCCTCCCACAGGGAGCCATGCAGGGAGCAGGGGTCCGTGCTGCCCAGTGGAGTAATTCAGGTGTGTGGCTGGGGACGTACTGCCAGTCTGCGTTGGGTTAGTCGCGTGAACTGGGAGACGTTGTTGCTGGGTGGTGATTCTTAGGGGGCAGTGGTGTGGAATCTATCTTTGGGAAGGACATCGGGTGCTGTGGGGGTGCTGGCTCCTTCCACAGCTTGCTCTCGGCGGAGGAGCTGTGGTAGGTGTCCCTGGGAACAAGCTGTCCCCTCTTTCTCCATCCTCCAAGCGTAACAGCCACTGTGACGGGCATGGCGACAGCCATGGTCAGCAGCATCCACCCTGCATACAGATGACCCGAGGCACAGGAAGGTGCAGCCCTGCTCAGGGTCACCAGGCCAAGCTGCCTAGGCACCTCCGTCTGCTGACCTCACCCTGGCAAACTTGGGCCTCATCCATAGCAGGGCCCGGCTTCCCATGGGCCCAAGAGAGGAACGGAAGGGGGTGACCAGACCGGGGCCGGGCTGGGGCCTGGGCGGGCCTGTGGGCTGTGCCAGCCCAGCGCCAGCCAGCCGGCTCTGAGGAGTGGGCCCACTTGGCGGCCGCCTGGCTCTGCGAGATGCTTGTCCCCCTCCTGTCCGGTCCGGCTGTGACAAGTGGGCTTTCAGTAGATATGACAGCACTGGTGGGGGTCCCTGGCCCTTGTCCACGTCTCCACACTTGACTTGCTCAGTGTTCACTGGCCCGAAATAATGTCCCCAGTGCAAGACGGCGGACGGGACATTCGGAGTGGCCAGTTTGCTTTCTTCCCCCTCCTTGTTAATACATTAAACATGCATTACTGGATTTCCACCCCGTCCCTCTGACAGCTGTGGAAAAATAAAGAAAATTCAGTTTGAACTTAAAAAGCTTAATTTATGTCCCGCACCTTTGTCTGCCAGGTCTTTCCTCTTCCGAGGGACGGGCCCCAGGGAGGGGAGACAGAGCTGGCCACACCACGTGGCCCCGGGTGCCCGGGCCTTAATAGGGGCGCCCAGTGGCCAGGGCTGAGCGAGTTTTCAGATGGAAATGGGACGAGACAATGTGATCATCTGTCCTGCAATCTGTTTGGAGGGAAGAAAGGGCGGCGGGAGCAATGCCGCGGGGGAGGTCCACTCGGGGGCTCGCGGGAGGGACAGATGTCACGAGGCCGACGTGCCGGCCTTTCTAATTTCAGCCTCGTGAGCGCAGAGTGCTTCGTGACACATGTTGAGGGCGGGTCCCCGCTCACGCCGCCTTCCCGGTGCCTCCCTCCTGCTCCTGTTCTCGGGTCGCTGTCTTTGAAGGGGTGTTTCCTCCCCGGAGAAGGGGACGCTGGGCCGACCACCTCGGCACCCCCGACCAGGCAAAAGGGAGAGGGAGGGCGGCCTCCCCCTGCCGCCGCCGCACGCCTATCCTCTACGCCTCCGTAGGCCCATGCTCCTGGTGGACAGACGGCTTGGCCCCTTCTGGAACCCTGGGCTTCCAGGGACCCTTGCAGTGTGTGAGTCCGAGGCCTGGATCATGTAACAAGCACATATTAAGCACCAACTGTATGCCATAAATAGGTGGGTCCCGCACTGCTGCCTGTCCCTCTGGTGTGGCTGGTCTGAGCGAGGGAGCAGGGCCTTAGACAGTGGCAGGGCCTGGCCCAGTGGGAGGGGTCCTGGCCTCAGGCTTTCTGGGGGTTGGAACTGGAGCCCGAGGGGACACAGTCCGCAGGCCTGGGGCTTCTGTTCGTGCTGGTGTCCCTGTGAGGCTGGCGGGATGGGAGCTGAGCCTTCTATTTGACAGATGAGGAAACTGAGGCCCAGAGGTGGAGGACAAGCCAAGAGGGGCCATCAGATTCGGGAGCCCACATCCAGGTCAGGGCTCACTATGCACTTCCTGGTTCTTCCATGGTCACTGCTGATGCAGGGGCATGGCTGCGATGCTCATCCTACACACAGGGAACAGAGAGGTTAAGTGACTTGCCTGTGGCCACACAGCTCCCAGCTGAGGGAGGCCTGTTTGAGGCTAGAACTGTTCTATTATTTTTTGATTTGCCGTAACATATAGTATGGCACCTGCCATTTCAACCCTCTGTGAGGGGTTAAACATGGCCATGAGGTCATGCACTACTGGGACTGTCAGGGTCCAAAGCTCTCCCTCAGCCTCAGCTGGGACAGGGGCTTGCACAGCCTCCCTTCTGCCTCTGTGGGCCTGACGCCTGGCCTGACTCCAGTGCTGCCCTTGGCCTTCCCCTTCTGCCCCAGCTCCCCTCCGAGGGCCCCTGGTCCACTCACCTCACAGGGCACGAGCTGGTGACCCTGAGAGGCACGGTCCACCTGTCTCCTGCGTGAGAGGCCGTGAAGCCCCCGAGGCCCCCCAGAGGCACTGGCTGGACGCTGCTGCCCTGCGCAGGGCTCGGTGCCTCCTGTATGCAGCCCCTTGTGGGGCACCAGGTGGCAGGTTCAGGTGAGCGAGCTGCCATCTCCTGGGGAGGAGGGCGGGCCCCGGCGGGGACCACTCCACAGGAAACACTGGTGCCATCTGCGCGCAGGCCCGCTGTGGCTTGGCTGGCCTTTGGAGCCGCCCCAGACCATGGCCTGGGTCTGCAGCCCTCCAACTAGCCTCTGCCGTGGGAGGGTCACAGAGCAAGCCTTCCTTAGTCACTTGTTGGGGACGTTTGCGTTTCGGAGCCCCGAGGACGCCTTTCTCTTGTGGCAGGGTGTCATCACCAGTCGCCAAGCAATTATGAAGCGGCTGTGGTGTTCCCAGTGTGACCAGTGTGGGCACGGGCGGCCGCCTCCTCGCTGCCCCCACTCTCCTGCGGGCCCTCACGCGGGGCGCTGAGTTCATCGGCTTCCTTGGCCTCCTATGAGGTGGGGGGAGACAAGAGCCCCAGACAGGACCAGTGAGGGCCCGGGAGTCGCCTCTGGCCGCAGGTGGTCCTCCCAGGACTCCTGGGCATGTGCTCCAGAGTATCAGCCCCCAAATTGCCCGTGTCCAGGTGGCCTTCCGAGACAGGCCCCTTCTCTGGCCCTGGAGGATGAGAGCCTATTGTGGGGTGACAGGAGGAGAAGGGCACATGTGTGGCCTCACCTCGGGCCTTGAGCCTGGGACCTTGGGCCACCTCAGGAGGTCACTCCAAGAGTTGGCCAGGGCTGGTGAGACCGGGCCGCCCGCCAGGGGAGAGGGCCCGACAGACCCTGCACTTCCCTCGTGCCGGCGAGTGTGTTGGGGAAGGTGCGGAGACCCCCAGCTCGGCTCCCCGCCGGAGGGCAGCGACAAGACCAGCAGATGCCCTGCGGGCGGCGTGGGCTGCAGGACGCACCCTCGCAGGGGCTCGGGGGCCCGGAGGCCTGAGGGGGCGGGTGCCTCAGAGGGGCCCAGCCGGGCAGCGGCTCCTGGTCCCCACGGAGGGCAGGCGTCCTCTGTGCCCCGCCCCAACAGGAGCGACTCGTGGATGTGAGGGAGGGGCTCCTTCCCCTCCCCAGGCAGGGCCCCCGGGGAAGCAGCTGGTCCCTCAAGAGCCCGTTGGCAGCCAAGCAGCTCGCGGCCTCCATTTCCCCACCCATGGCCGGGGCTGGCCGGGCATTCTTCGGGGGCCCCTCCAGCTCTGATCTGGTGTCATTGACCCTGAGGGAGCTGGGCAGGGCTGTGGGGGTCTCTGGGGATGCGTTTGCCTTGGATGAGGCTGTGCAGAGGGGCTGCTGTCAGGAGGGGCCCCTCTGCCCACAAGCCCAGCCCAGGCCAGGCCAGCGGCTGCAGCCCGGGCTTCCTTCCAGACCTGGAGCGCCACTGGTCCTCAGGTGCACCTCTGCTGTCAGGAGAAGAGAACTCCAGCTCCACAGCCTCCTGGACGTAGGCCCTGCGAGGCAAGCACCACCAGTGAGGCCGGGCAGTCCCCTCTGAGTAAGCCCAGTCGCGCGGGAGGGGCCCCCAGAGCAGACCTCTGTGCACAACTCTGAATTCCTGAAGGTGGAGCTGCTGGGTCAACAGCAGGCCTGGGTGTGGGCTGGGGGTGCATGTTGCCAAAATGCTATCCAGAAAGGGGGCACCAGGGCGGGCCCCACTGCCTCCACCTCCACTCTCTAAATTCCACTCCATTCCACTGCATCTTTGCAGGTTTGGCAAATGCATAATGATATTTTAGTCCTTTATGCTCTAAGTTGCCTTTCTTTCATAAAGGGTAAAATTAAACATTTTCTTATCCATATTTACTAACTTTCTTTTTTTTTTATGAGCTACCCCATTGAATCTTTTTGTTCATTTTCTATTATTATGTGTCTATTATTGATTCATAAGAGCTCTTTGTATATTAAGGCTATGGAGAAGGGTCAGAGTTTATTCATAGATGACATTTCCTTTTTGTGAAGGGGGCAGATCAAATTTTCACTCCTTTCTCAAAGTTAGCTGATGTTTGAAATTCTTATTGTAGATTTTTCCTCACCAAGTTTTACATTTTTCTTTGCATTTTGTAACTATCTGGACGCAGACACCCCTGGAGCAAAGGGTCCCAGTGTAATTGCCTTTGTGGGTCTCAGTGTGCAAGAAACTATGTCTGAGTTCGTGTTCTCTGGCCAGCAAATGATAGGGAAGGATTGAGCCGCAGCTCCCTCCCCAACACACAGCTCCTGGTCCTGGCCAAACACACAGCCACCTCTTTGGGGACAAGCAGATTTTTCAAACAAAGTTTGCCAAATATGCACATTTTTTCCTCCAGGGCAGATGCAAACGGTCTTTTCAAATAGGTTTGGAGGAAAATAAATGAGCCCACGCTGGGGCTTCAATAAATCTTTGCGTAGCCACAAGGGTGAGTTTTGGGGCGGATGAAGGGCCCAGTGTGTGGCTTATGAATGACGCTCAGTGACCGCTTCCCCGCCCCCGCCCCCTTCCTCCCCTCCTCTTCCCCCAACCCAATTTAAAAGTGGACATTAATGTTTTAAGACAGAGGGACATTTGGGCATTGCCTCCACTCCTGGAGGAAGTCCCTTGGTGAAATATTAGCTGAGACTGTGCTCCAAGTGTGCCTGTGATCTGCGTGTCCCACCAGGGCCTGTCCCTAGAAGGTGATCCACGGGCTGACTGTCTGCTCAGGGGCCCTGGGATCCCCCACCTCCAGCCCTAGGCTGGGCTCTGGTCCCTGGAGGATATCGTCCCTCCCTGGTTGTGTCCCTGCTGGATGCTGGACCCTGGGGACCTGCAGCAGCTCTGACTGGCCGCCTGCCCCTGGGCCTTGTCCTGTGCCCGGTCCCCTTGCCTCTGCCTGACTAGCAGAGACAGGATTGAGAGCCTCACACCCAGCACCCCAGCTCCAGGATGGAGGCCCGAGCCTTCGCTCAGCAGCCCATGATGTCCCCCTCTCTTCCCAGAACAGGTGACTCTGAAGGGACAGACAGGACAAGCCACTTGACCTGGGCTGAGAGGACCTTTCAATACTTGGTCGCTGGGCTTCTTGTCCTGCACACATGTGCCCCCGAGAAAAAACCAAACCGAACATGACGTGAACAACAATGACCTGAGTGCCACATGCTGTCCCCAACCTGTTCTCGCAAATAAGACTCTTGGCAAGGGCGTTTATTGCACGAGGGGACTTCAACCAGAGGGGAGGACAGCTGGGTTGAGGGGACCTGTGAGCAAGGCCTGGGAGAGGGACACTCTCCAGGATCACTGGAGAGAATCTGCAGGGGCCTGGGGGACAGGGGGTCATGGGGCCTCCACTGCAGGAGGTTGGGAGGCCCAGGGGAAGGCCTGGGGTTGTGTCCTGTGCACGGTGGAGGTGGGAGGGTAGCGTGTTTGGATCTGGCCGGGGGAGGATGGACCCAAAGACGATGTCATCTGTGGGAGACTCGCAGGATAGGCCTGGCCTTGGAGAGGGCCTTGGGGTCTTCCGAAGGACTCCATGTGCACCTTGGAGCATCACATGTCACATCAGGAGTCACAGCTGGGACTCTGGGTTCCATGGCCCACCCACTAATTCTGCCCCCGGGGCCAGACGATCTGGCCTGGAAGGCAACCTGGGTGTCCCGGAGACTTTCCTCCACCCCAGGGCCAGTGTCTTCACCCAGCGCCAGCACAGGTGACCCCCTCCCCCAAGACGCTTTCGCAGCAGAAGAGCCCAAGGGCGGGGCTCCTACACCCTCCTTTACCCCAGGAAGGCAGGACTTGGAGAAGCTGAGCCACTTGCCGAGATCACCCAGCTAGTGAGGAGGCAGGGGGCTCACACACTGAGCTGGGAGGCTTTCCTGCAGGGCCACCAAGAGTCCTGGCCTGCAGCCACCTCCGCACATGTCCCCTCACATCTGACACCAACTCTTCTCACATCTTACTGGTTCTCTGGCTCCAACCTGGCTCAGAATCTCCTCTGATCTGCAGGACCCACCCCAGTGCAGAGGTGGCTGGCCTACAAGAGCTCAGGGAATCTGGCTCCCCACTACCCA
Organism: Xerus rutilus; assembly: GCA_028644305.1. Taxonomy (NCBI): domain Eukaryota; kingdom Metazoa; phylum Chordata; class Mammalia; order Rodentia; family Sciuridae; genus Xerus; species Xerus rutilus. The sequence continues at coordinate 4,118,259 of CM053399.1, read as the reverse complement.
CCCACCCACCTACCTACCCTCCACCCACCCACCCACCCGCCCACCTACCCTCCACCCACCCACCCACCTGCCATCCATCCATCCAAATGCTGTTTCCAGGTCTTGTCAATCATTCACAATGACGCAATGGACAAATGAGCAAACGGATCTGTGTCGGTGGCTTGTGTCCCGTCCCACGTCAGCTCAGCCTGCTTTACTGCAGCCCTTCCTGTGAGCCTGGGTCCCTGTGACAACCGAGATGCCCTCTTCCCGCTGCTCCTATCTGTCCTCTGCTCTGGGATCTTTGGGAACTTCTCACCCTCCCACTCACACAAACCCAAGAGAAGGATGGAGTCGGCTCCCCGGGACCACCCTTGACCGTGGGGGTGGGAGTTGGGGTGGGACAGCCCGCTTCTGTCCCTCGGGGCCCAGTGCCTCTGCAGGGCTGGCTTGGATCGGCTCCTGCTCCTGCTGGTCCCGCTTCCCCTGGTCCCAGTTTCTGCGTCTGATCCCCAAACGTGTCCCTGCATGGGCTCTTCTCAGGCTGGGGAAGACCCCAGGCACAGGGACACATTTCCGATGTTCTGCGGTTTAGGGCCACTGGAATTCCCAGCCGGAGGCACCACCCGCCTAGCGGAGGCCCCTGGGTGGCTCACTCATTCACTGGGCACTCGGGTGGGGCTGCTGGTTCTGCCAGGACCGGGTCCTGCTTGGCTCATTCTGTGCTGTATGGTGACATCCATGTGGCCGGTGCTGAGTGTGTCTTGGTGACTTCAATGAGGAGGCAGAAGTGAGTCAGGGGCTGATGCAGGACACACAAATCCAGGGTCAAGTCCTGCTTTCCCACTTGACAGTGCTCCACCCCCCTGAGCCTCAGTGTCCCCATCTGCTGAACGGGATAAGAATATGTGCTTAGAGGGTCCCCTGGGGGCAGCAACGAGGTCTCCACACCGGCCCTGGCACAGCCCTGCTTGCGGGGAGCTTGTGGTGCAGGCCCAGGGCTCAGCTGTCACTAATCCGTTGACGTGAGCCGCCTTGGGTGGTCACTGGTGCTTCTGAGCCTGGCCCAGGTTCTGTTGGCCTGCCTCCTCTCTGAAGCTGCCCAGCACATCCCTTGGTCTTGGAAATGGCCAAGGAAATCAGCAACCTGCAGCTCCCTGGTGGGGACCCAAAGAAATAAGCACCTTGGTCACCAGGAGGCACCTGACCGTCTGGTGGTGCAGGGGCCACGGCAGGTGGGGCAACTGGCCTCCCCTCGTCCCTGCTCACTTCCATGGCTGCCAACCCTGGTCCCCTGAACAAGGTTGCTTAGGGACGTGGGTCCTCACCCCTGGAGAGAAGGCCCATTGGGAGGCGGAGGCCATCTCAGAGTTGGAGGCCTGGGCCTCGCTCGGCCAGTCCTGCAGATGGCTCCCTGCTACTCAGGCTGACCATGGGGCTGCACTGCCTGGTGCCAGCCACCTAGCCTCATCTGCCCACCTGTGCCAAGCAGCCGATGGACTATCCCCGTCTGTGTGCCCACGGGGTCCGGCAGACGTCCTCTGGCTCAGGGTCCAGCCTTACACTTTGGCCCACTGGCAGGTGCTGGGTCAGCCCTTGCACCCTGCAGGGGGTCGGGGGGCACGTGGGAGCCGGGCAGGGCCAGCCCTGGGCTCTCCCGCGCTGCTGGCTGGAGCCTCGCCCACGCAGGCTCAGATGCTGTGGCAGGTGCTGGGGGCACTTTGGTGTTGCGAGGCCAATTTGGGTTCTGCTGCGGGTCCACCTGCCCAGTGAGCAAGGGCACCAGGAGGCAGGAGTGAGTGAGGGGCTCCGGACCACACCCACCTCCCCTGCACCGCCCCTTGCTGGCTGGCACCCAGGGCTTTTGGGTTTGCACAGGACCTCTGTCCCCCAGCTTAGTCCACAAGCTGCCCAACGCCGCGCTGGGCTCAGCCCTCCAGAGCTGTTCCCCATGCCAGCCTGGATCCAGGTCAGGGGCCCAAAGGCTGGTGAGGCCGCTTCCTGGTGGGATGGGTCCGTCTTCCTGCTTGGTTGACCTGGTCCCCTCTCAAATGCTCTGTCCCCAGGGCCTCACCGTGGGGTGAAGGTTTCACATGGACTCTGGGGACACTCAGCCCCTGGCAGCTCCCTCGCTGGATTTCCATATCTGTCCCATAGTGAGTCCTAATGGGACGTGTGAGTGTGGGCAGGGACAGGTCATCCTGCAGAGCTGCAGAGGGAGGCTCAGAGAGGGAAGCTGGTGTCCCGAGGCCACACAGCCTGTGACTGGCACGGCTAGATGCTCTGAGGACTGGAGTGGGGGGCAGGGTGCTGAGGATGGCAGACCGAGGGTGCCCTGTGAGCCCACACGCTGGGCAGTGCCGTCCCCTTGTGAGAGGGCAGAGCCCGTGACTTGCTTCTGACCAGCGGCAGTGACGGGGATGGACAGTGCTGTGCTGTGTGTGGCTCTGTCCTGCTGTCCCCTCACTCTGGAGACCTCCCTGATGGTCTGTGGGGGATGCCACATGGCAAAGAACCCCAGTGGCCTCTGGGGACTGTGAGTGGCCCCAGCCGTTGGCCGCCAAGAAGTCAGGACCCTCCATCCTGCGACCTGAGGAATCAGATTCCTGGGTAAGTGGGGTGGCAGATTCCTCCCCGGTCGAGTCCCAGGATGAGGACGCAGCCCAGCAAAAGCCCCAGCTGCCGCCTGGGGAGAGCCAGACCCTGGCTCTCAGCCCAAGTGTGCAGGACCAGAGGCTCTGCAGGTCTAAGCTGCTAACTAAGGGGCAGTTTGTTACACAGTGATGGATAACTGACACAGGAGGGGCGACAGGGAACTCAGGTGCCTGTGACGTGCCCCCTGAAGGCTGTCCTGGAGGAGTCACGGGAACAGCTTGTGGGATGGCATGACTGGACATGTGATGAAGCCTCGTCGCGGCCCTCTTAGGTGATCGGTACTGTTACTCCCCGCACTTTACTGGTGAGGAGATGGAGGTACAGAGAGGTTAAGTAACTCACCTAGGTTCACACAGCTAGAGAGGGCAACAGCTGGGATTTCAACCCAGCTCACCGGTGCCCTTGAGTATAACCCAAAGCTGTCTAAGGAGAGGGAGAGGCAAGAGGGACAAGGGTGGGTGGGCTGAGCCGGGCTTCAGGGCTTTCTGGGCCCCACCCTCTCTCCTGCTGCAGGGTCTGGCGGGGAAGGGCTCTGCCCCGTGCCTCTCCCTCGACTCCCCAGGTCCCCAGCTCCCACCTGGCTCATCAGATCCCGGAGGCGGCAGGGAGGGTCGTGGAGGGCGCTGGGCTGCCTGGGCTGCTTCCTCTCCTGCTCCAGGGCCCCCTCCTGGGGGAAGGAACTGCCTGGAGTCGGGGCGAATTCATGAGGCTGGAGAGAGGGGCCAGAGAAGGGCCCGCGGCAGAGCTGACCCGCGAGGCCAAGGGACACACAGGCCGAGCCGCTTGGACGATGTCAGATGTCCTCACAACCACGTTTAAAAAAAAGAACAAATGGGTGAAATTTATTTTAATAATATATTTTATTTAACTCACTGTATCCAAATGCTATCATTTCAACCCACACTCTTTATAAAATAGGTCATTTTAATATTTTACACACACGTACTTTTTTTCTGTAAAAAGTCCTCCACCTCTGACATGTCTCAGTGTGAGTGCTACGTTCCACGTCGCGTGGGTGACCAGTGGTTAGGGGGTGCCTGGCGCTAAGAGGTGGCTCTGCTAAGTCAGGCAGCGTGGGGCTGCGACCAGCCTGGCCCCCAGCTGCCTGTGTGCCACAGGCCAGGTGCTGTTCTAAGAGCCTTGTGCACATGCACCAGTTCACCCAGCTTGCAAAGGAAGGCGCTGTCATCATACCTGTTTTTGGTTGAAGAAATGGAGGCTCAGAGAGGTTAAATAATTTGCCCAAGGTCACACAGCAGTTGTGAGGTGGGGGCGAGCTCTGAGGGCTGAGTTTTATTTGTGTGGCTATTTCAAAGTCTGATCATTAGTCCATCATGAGTCAGAGCACAGAGCAGAGCCCCGGGAACGGGGCTGAGCCCCTGGCCGTGCCTGTGCCTGGGGATTCTGTGCTGTGCAGTAGATAAGTTGGCTGCCCGCTTTGTGCCAGCAGAAGGGCAGCCTGGGGCAGGCCTGGATTTTTCCACCAGGGACTGGCTTTTTCTCACCTTCCCATGGATCCCCTCCCAGTGCCTGGTGTCCATCCAGGGTTCGTGGGCTGGGCTCCCTCACCCCAGCCTCCACCCTGCCTCAGCCTCGCCCAAGAACTCGCAAGTTCAGGCATCAGCCTGGCATTCCTGCCTGTGGGGGAGGCTGGGCGGCTCCCTGGCCTGAGTGGCACTGCCCTGCCCGCCTTGGGCTGGGCGCTTCCTCTCCTCTGGGGTTTCAGCGGCCAAGGCAGTGCCTCCTCTGGTTTGATGCCCCCTGGGCACCGGGCCTCTCTCTTCTCCCCATGCCCCGAACAGGCCTGGAAACGGCTCCAGGTTGAGCTGCAGCTCTAAGTGACCTGCTTACGCCCAGGCCGAGGGCTTGGTGGCTATACCCACGTCTACACCTGCGTGACCCTGCCAGCCCCGCCAGCCCCGCCTCTGACCCTGCGGCTGCGGGTTGGCTCTTGTACTGTGGGAAAGTGGGCACTTCCAGATGTGACCTTTTCTGTCACCGTCCTTGGAGCAGCACGATCTTCTGAGATTCGTCCCTACAGTGTCTGAACACTGCCATGCGCCCTGGCCTCGTGGGACTGTTTGTTCTCTTACCATGGGCACTCGGCCTGGCCCCAGGATTGGGCTGGCACCAAGTGAATGTCTGTGGTGTCCCCGTGTGTCTTGGGGGCATGGGCCTCATTCGCTGGATCTGGGGTGCTGGGTGCCCTGAGGCCGTAACTGGTGGAGGCTGCCATAGGGCAGGCTGGGACCTCGGGTGGCTCCCTGCTCTGCCGTGGCTGGGTCGCTGTGCCACAAGTGGGCCGTTCTCTTGGACCCTCTGCCCATACGATCCTAGTTGCCTTTCCCCTGGGCTGACGTGCCCAGCGCCTTCTGTGCCCACTGGCCACGGGGCTGCTCTGGGAAGGGCCTCTCCAACCCCTGCTGTTGACAGAGCCAGGCTGCGTCTCGCTCACGGACCTGGGGCGCTGTTTCGAGGCTCCCCCGTAGGTCTTGGCTCTGGGTGTTGTGGACGGCTTCTCCTGCCCTGCGGCTGGCCTTTACTCTTTTTTTAAAAAAAATTTTTATTTCTTGAACTTATTTATTTATTGTCTCTTTTAAAAATTAAGCCTTTTATTCGGAGATCAAGATCCACATGCGGTTTCAAGAAACAACACAAAGATTCCCACACTCTTGACGCCGTCCCCGATGGTAGCACGATGCCGACCCCCTGGGTTTATGGCACCTTTCCGTCACCGCAGGTCCCTCCTATAGCCTGCTTTGTGCTGTCCCTGTCTTGCCCTTTGGCAACTGCCAATCTGTTCTCCATTTGGTAAATTTTCCCCCGCAATGTTACAGAGACGGAACAATACATTAGCTTCTCCCCATTCGGCAAAATCCTCTAGAAATTCATCGAGGCTGCTGTGTGTATCATAGCTTTTTCCTTTTTATGACTGAGTAATATTCCATGGAGGGGGGGCAGTTTGCTTGATAGTCTGCCTGTTGAAGGACAGCTGGGCTCTGTTCCGGCTCCTGGCTGTGGGCAATAGAGCTGCTATGAACACCCGTGTGCAGGTTTTGGGGCAAACGCATGTCTTCATTTCTCTGGGAGCTGGTGCCCAGGGATTCGATCGCTGGGCCGGGTACTTCTCGCGTGTTTACTCAGTTTTTCCTTGCCGCACCAGGGATTGAACCCAGGCCCTGTGCTCTGCCGCTGAGCTACGCCCCCCGCCTGCACATTTTGTTTTTACAGGAGACGCCAGACTGTTCTTCAGCACGTCTGCACCATTTCACATCCCCACGGGCAACGTGCAAGTGACCGTCATCACGTCCCCACCAGCACTGACGTCACTGGTCTTTGTCGCCGCCGTTCTGATGGTCGGTGGGACTAGTGCACCGCGCGCCTCCCGGGTGGTTCCCGGGGTCCGCATTTTGTCTGTGTTGCCATCCTCGTACTTGCCTGGGCGAGACATCCCTTGGGGCCTCTGTCCTGCTCCAGCTGGCTGGCTGGCCTTCGGGAGTTTGGCCTGTGTCCCCCCGTCCTTTGCCGGCTCTGTGCCGGGTGCCTTCCTTGCCCCCTCTGCAGCGGGCCTTCCCCGTCCTGGGCAGGCAAACATTTTTATGCCATCAAAGTCGGTTCACAGACATTTCCATTACGGGTCATGCTTTGGACGCTGCATCAAGAACCTGCCCAGTTCTAGTCCCTGAAGTGTCCCTCCAGTGGCTTTTCTGGTGGTTTTGTGTTATGTGGACACAATCCTCTGTGAGCTAGTTTTTGTGGAAGGTTCATTGTGTTGCCTGTGGGCCTGTGGACGTCCTGAGCATGGGTCCCTAGCGCCGCATTCCTCCATGAAATTGCTTCCTGTTGGGTGTCAAAAATCAGCTGGATAATCCCAGCAGCTCTGGAGGCTGAGGCTGGAGGATCGTGAGTTCAAGGCCAGCCTCAGCAACTTAGCATGGTCCTGTGTCTAAATAAAAAATAAGAAGGGCTGGAGATGTGGCTCAGTGGTTAAGTGCCCTTGGATTCAATCCCTAGTACCCCACCTCCCAAAAATATCAGCCGGGCACATCTGTGTGCAGTTATCCCAGGTTTCCGTTCTGTTCCATTGATCTACATGTCTAAGCCTCCTGCCAGCAGCATGCAGGCTTGATTATTATCTGATTATATAAGATAATAGTTCACAATTGTCTTAGCTATCTTAAGTCATCTTGCTTTCCCTTTAGAAGAGTCATCTGTGTCCACAGAAAGTCTTACTGGGTCTTTGCCAGGAGCTGCTGTGTGCCATCCCTTCTGCTGTGGACGTCTACACTGCCGTCTTCCCATGTGTGATCGGAGTGTCTCTGCGCATTTCTATTTAGATTTCCTTTGGTAACTTCCATCACGGTTATATAGATTTTAGCATGCCCATCCTACGCAATTTCTAGTAGATTTACATGTAAGTATTTTATTTCTGAGTGATTTAAGTGGTCTCTAAAATTTTTTGATGTACACGTGTGTATTGCTAGTATGTAGAAATACAACCAATTGTTGTGTATTTATCTTGTATCCTGTGACTTTGCTGAGCTCATTTGTTAGTTCTGGAGTTGTGTGTGTGTGTGTGTGTAAATTTCTTGGGATTTTCTACATAGATGATGACGTTATCTGTAAAAAGTTCCTAGCATAAAAAGGTAGTTTTATTTCCCCTTTCTCATCTGCATGGCCTCTGTTTCCCTTTTCCCCTCTGGCACAGACTAGAACCTACAGCCTGATGTTAAATGTGAATGCTGACAGTGGATGTCCCTGTTTCTAGTCTCAAACAACCCTCCGTCTTTCACCATCGAGCATTACCTTAGCTTAAGTCTCGGGGGATGTTCTTTATCACATTGAGGAAGTTCCCCTCTGACCTGGTTACCTTGGTGATTTTAAATCATAAACTCATGTTGAATATTTTTTTTCAAAGGCTTGCTGACTTTTTTTTCTATTATTTTTTTTATATCTTTATTTATTTTATGTGGTGCTGAGGATGGAACCCAGGGCCTCACGTATGCTAGGCAAGCGCTCAACCGCTGAGCCACAATCCCAGCCCCTCATGTTGAATATTTTCAAAGCTCTTTCTGGATCAGTTGGTGTAAATCGGTAGATCAGTTGGCACGATTTTTTTGCCCATCGCCGCGGTAGATCATACTGACTGACTCTGGAACCTTGAGCAAGCCTAGGGTCCCAGGGATAAGCTGCATTTGGTGATGGTGTAAAATTTGCTTGTCTTTTGCTGTATGAAGTCCATTGGCTGAGAGTCCATCTGTGATTTTTGTGCCACATTCATGAGGGACCTTGGCCTGTTGTTTTCGTCTTCTTTTCGCTTCCCCCGATGCACACTTCCTTTGTCTGGTTTTGGTATCACAATGGTACTGACTTCATAAGATGGATTAATGGGTGTTCCCTCCTCTTCTGTTTTCTGCAAGAAGTTGTGTGGAATTGTGAGTTGATTCTTCTCTAAGCACCTGGTGGCATTTTCCAGTGAAATCATCTGAGTCCAGAGGTTTTTAGGGGGAGTCTTGAAATCACGGATTAATTTCCTCTGTAGTTACAAAACATCCAATGATCACATATTGGGTACATTGTGGATTTTGAGAAGCTAGTCATTCTCATCTAAGTTGTCGAATTTATGCATGTGGAGTGGCTTGTGGTCATCTGATGGAGCTGTCTGATGTCTGCAGGGTCTGTAGTGATGGCTCATCTGGATACGCACAACGCATGTCTTTTCCCAAGTCTTTCTATAGGTCTGTTCATTACACTGGTCTTTCATCGAGTCAGTTCTTGGTTTCTTTGGAGTTAATTAGTGGTTATCCTGTTTGGGGTGTGCTTAGATTCTCTTGTCTGTACGTTTATGCCCTCACAACTTGTCAGAGGGAGCAGAAGCGCACTGAGCCCCAGGAGCTGTTCTCCTCAGCACCCATGTGGGTATTTATTGACTTACTTACTCTGTCTTCCCTCAACTAAGACGCCAGCTCTCTGAGGCAGATGCTTGCTCTGTTCATTGCTGTGAACTTAGTGCATGTGATGCTTGAACACTGGGTTTTCACTGCATATTTGCAGCGAAATGGATGAATGAATGGCTCTGCCAGGCTCACTCTGACCTGAGCAGCACATGATGAGACCCTTGTGGGAAGAGTCTCTGTTCTAAGTGGACTCCACGGGAAGGGTGCCATGACAGGGTTGTTCTCTTGAACAGTGAGTGATGATGGTGGTGATGGTGATGATGGTGGTGATATTGATAATGATGGTGATAATGATGATAATGATGGTGATGATGGTGGTGATGGTGGTGATGATGGTGATGGTGATATGGTGATGGTGGTGATGGTGGTGATGTTGATAATGATGGTGGTGATGGTGGTGATGGTGGTGATGGTGATGGTGGTGATGATGGTGGTGATGGTAATGGTGATATGGTGATGGTGGTGATGGTGGTGATG
>CM053399.1:4093469-4109091 GCA_028644305.1 Xerus rutilus | reverse complement strand
GAGGTGGTGATAATGGTGGAGAGAATAATATTATTGCATATTTACTACACAGCAGATCCAGTTCTAAGTATTTTGTTTGTATTAAATAATGAATTATCCCCACAACTTGGCAAGGCAGACGTGCATCCCCCCCCCCTTTATAGCCGTGGACAGCGCGGCCCGGAGCTGACAACCCTCCAGGGAGCTGTTAGCGAGCCGACCTGGGGGGCCGGGCCAGGGCTCACGCGCTGAGCAGCTCCATTATGTTTCGCTCAGTATTCATTAAACCTCTTCCATATGTCTGACCCTCTGCGGCACCGAGGCTCAAGAATGGCAAGGACAGCCATTTCCACGCCCTCGCGGGGCTCCCATCTGTGAATGGCTTGGGGAAATCTGTTCCAGCCCGGGACTGGTGGGGACGGCGGGGCCCCCGGCCTCCCTCCCCGGGCTCTGTGGGTGTGGCCCGCGTCCCCCATGGACTTGGACCAAACCAGCCCTTCTTTTTCCTCTCAGATCCATTTTTTGTGGGGGAGGTTTTATTCAAGAAAGACTTCTACTAAACCAAAGTTTCAAAATAGCTGTTTGAGTGTCTTTTACCATGTTTATTTTATCCAACCAAATGGGGAAGCAGAAACCCCCTGCCTGCCTGGCAGTGGAAAGGCAGACCCCCACACCACCCTCGCACCAGCCGTCCCAGGGCTGAGGGGCTTTCTTCACGTTGGCCAGGCTTTCCTCCTGCTCCTGGGACAGTGGGAGAGGGGCCTGGAGTGGACTCTCCTCTGGGGCCTCTGGAGGGGCCCATCCTGCCCAGGCTCAACCTCAGACCTCTGGCCTACAGGCTGGGAGAGGAGAGGAGGTGCACTCACCTGCGAGGCTGGGGAGAACCAGGCTGGCCCCGCCTGCTCTCTCCAGGAGCCCCCTCGTGCCGCCTGCTCTTGCAGGGCTTGACCAAATCCCTGGAGAGAAGCGTGGGGGGCAGGGGAGGAAGAGGGTGGGAGGCTCGCCCTTCAGTGTTAGAGGAAGCATCTGGACTGCTTGGACGCTGGGCCCCCACCCCTGTGGTTCGACTTGTCCATGTGAGGTGGGGCCAGGGTGGGCCTGACCGCCAGCCCATAGCCACCCTCATGCTGCTGGTCTGGGGGGTGCATTTTGAGTAGCACCAGTTCAGGCAGAGGGAGCAGCTGGCACAGAGGGAGAGAGCCGGGGCAGGCAGAGGCGCCAACTGGGAGCCAGGCAGGGCCCCGAAATGCGGGAGCCCGGCAGCGGGCAGCAGGCAGGACAGCTCGTGCCAGCAAGACCAAGATAAGCCCGGCCAGGCTGCCCGCTGTAGGGTCTGCTCGCAAGAAACGGAGCTGGCACGGAGGGGACAGGGAACCAAACCCAGGGCCTGGAGAGAGCATCGAGCCTGGGGCTGCCACTACAGAGAATCAGAGAGCACCCGGGCTTTAGGTCAGGGGACTTGGTTCACAGCAACCCCCAACAGTGTCCCCGCCAGGCAGTCTGGGTTTCTGCAAGGTCCTGAGTCTCCAGCTCAACCTGTAGCATGAGGTCACAGGCCCACTGGGTCACGAGGGCTGGGATGGGGATCCTCTGCAGGCACCAGAAGGACTCAGGCCACACTGGAGCTGCGAGGACGGAGGTGCTCCAGCCTCCTCCCTCCATTGTCCTTGGGAGGCAGGGGCCCTCCCATCTGCAGGGCCAGGCCTCCGCCCACCCCCCATGGAGCCCGCCCGGCCCAGCCTGCTCAAGGCAGCCCCACCGAGGGGCGCCCAGAAACAGACCTGGCCCAGCTGGCAGGAGCTGTTTTCTTTCCCCTCTCAGAGGTTTGTGCCTGGTCATAAATCCTGCAGGCCAGTCGCCCGGCCAGGATGCACACGTTGGTAAACACGCAGTCGAAACCACACTTCCAGGCTGAGAAAGGTGGCCTCACAAAGGGGCCTTGTCCCCCGCGGCAGATCCGAGGCCACCTTCTTTGATTCCTTAACCTTGCCGCAGCCTTGTATGAAATTGGCCCCATTCTCCGGGGTCCATCAAACGTGCATTTAAACGACTTCATTAGCACCGTCCGCTGATCCGTGACCACCGCGCGGGGCCGCAATCACTTCCGTGAGGCCGGCGCGGTCTCTATCTGGTGGACGTCTAAAACTCCTTGACAAAGTTCCTTTTAAAATTTACTTCCTTTGTTCCGTCTCCGTCTTCTGTGGAGATCTTTAGTGGCCAATGTACTCTGAGATGACTTGGGGACAAAAATGCCGTCTGGCCCAGACAGTAAATCTCGTCCCCATTCAGACACACTAAATGTGTGCTTTATGCCTATTGTCCTGGGCTCTCCAGAAGCTCCGCGCCCGCGAGGTTTCCTACAATAAATCAAACCCATCACCCGGCCGGGCAGAGAGGGACAGCCCGGCTGCGAGGCGCAGGGCCACGGTGCCTGCCGATGAGCGGCTGGGCCACGGCCACCAGGGGCAGGCGGCAATTGCCCCGGACGGTTGCACAACCTCCCCTGGACCTTTGACCCCCAGACATTTGGGAGTTGTTTCCAGAGAAAGGAAACTCAATTCCAGTTGGATCCTGCCCATGTAGCTGGTGAGCAGAGGGGGGCGAGCTCAGCCTGGCCTGGGCCGGGAGTCTGGGGCCAGGACGCCCACGCCCACCTCATGCCTTCCTGGCCTCCCCTTGGGCTCTGCCCAGCTCTCTGCTGAGGCTCACAGGAGCCTCCCACCCAGCAGGAAGGAGCAAGGGCCTTCCCAGAGTTCCTTAGCAAGCACCTCCTTGTGGGACTGGGCCACATGACCATTCCTGACCAATCACAGGGCAGGGTGGCTCAGGTGAGAAAGGACATCACCGCAAAAGGACAGTGATTTCAGTGGGTGCTTCGAAGCCCGAGCCTCAGGCCGTGACTCTCCTGGTGGAAACCCCAACCCCATCCCTCTTCCGGTCAAAACCAGGTGGGGCAGCTGTTGACCCGGGTGAGGACTGACATTCCCAGCCTCTGTGCAGCAGGGTGCTGATGTGACACAGGGGAGGACGGCAGCCTGTAATGGAGACCATGGATGGTGCTTCTGTCCATCCCCTTTGTGAGCTGAATGAGTGCCTGTTTTCCCGTCCTTCCTGCCCCAAACGCAGATGTGATGGCGCTGTGCAAACTTCCTGTTCCCTGGTGCTCTCCATGCTTAGCACTCTTGTGCTTCCAGTCTGATGCCAGTTTGTGACCTGGCATTGCTCACTGTTTTCATTCTTACCTCCTTGATTCCTGTGGGACTGTGGTGGTCTTTTCTCTGTCTTTTGACTCTTTGTAAAGTTTTCTTTTTTTCATTTGTTTTGTTGTTGATTTGTAGAAGTTCTTTACATATGGTGGATATGAATCTTTTGCTGGTTATAAGCATTGCCTATGCCCTTTGCCCCTTGCTGGTTAGTCTTTTCACTTTTTCTGTGGCGTTTCTGTCATATAGTTTCATGTATCCATCTTGTTTGTGCTTCTTGTGATGACTGAATACAGCTTGTCTCTGCGTCATGAAGATATTCTCCTAGGTTTTATTTTAAAACTATATGAATGCTCTGTGCCTATTTAAGTGTTTGATTCATTTGGAATTTCTTCCTTTTTGTAAATGTAAGGAAAGAATCAAATCCTTTGTAAAGCTGATTGGTCTGGGCCTACGTTTGAATGCATTTCCTTTGTTTTCTTTTCCTATAGATGTATTTTTATATCTCATTTCCATAAAATTTGTGTCCCTTCTGTCTCATCAGTCTGCCTGCATGTACACTGTGCAACTTTAACCAGTGGTTGTACGGCACATCTTTATCTCCGGTACGACCCTGCGGGGCCCTTCTCTCTCCCCTCTCCTCCTCTGCCTTGTCCTTCCTTGGGACTACCTTCTGTTTTTAGCACACTAATCATTCTCATAAATTTTAGGCTCATCTTGTCAAGTTTTATGACATAACCTATTGGACTTCTTATTAGATTTGCCTTGAGTTCATAAATGGACTGGAGCACAATTGTCAAATTGGATGAAATTGCAGGAGAAAAAACAGATCCACAAACGTAACTGGAGGTTTTAGTGCTCGTCTCTTGGTAATTGATATAAATGGACAAAAGCGGAGAAAGACAGGAATGATCTGAGAGGCTCTTTTGACCACCTCGACTGGACTGATACTCAAGAGGCCTCCTCCCCAAAGAAGACACTCCGGGTGCCACATGCTAGACTGTAAATGGGAGTTGTTCTTTTCTTTGCTGCGGTGTGTGCAAGGCTTCTCTCTACCGCTGGTGTGATCACCGTGTGCCTCGGGGAGCTGGTCTTCACACGGATCCCCCTTGGGGTTTGTTAAGCTTCTTAGATCTGTGGGTTTATAGTTTACATCATATTTGGAAAATTTTCAGCCATGGTTTCTTCAAATGTTTTTTTTTTCTCTTCTCCTTGTATTAGTCATCTTTCGATGCATAAATATTTATCCCCAAGTCGAATGGCTTAAAAACATAAAGCATATTATCTCACACAGTCTTTGAAGACTCGGAATCTGGGAGCAGCTGGACGGGGCACCTCTGGTCCAAGTCCCTCTTGATAAGGCTCCCTCAGGTGCCTGGTGGGGCCACAGTCAGCTTAACATATCAGCTCTTAACGAGTGGACGCTGCTGAGGGCTCAGGACATGGCGGTGGCTTCCCCCCGAAGGCGTACTCCAAGAGAGAGTGGCAGAAGCCGCAGTATCTTTTCGACCTTGTTCAGAAGTCGCACATCATCGCCGACACACGTTTTATTTTTTACTTGGATCCGCCCTGTTTGAGGTGGAAGGGAGTCTCCCGGGGCGAGAACACGAGGGGATACTGGGATCATCTTGGAAAATAGTCCCCATGCTCCCAACCCTCTCTTTACCTCTGGGTCTCTAGTTCTATGTCCAGTGGACCACCCGACATCACCCTGGAGATAACAGACGCTCTGTTTTTCCAGTCTGTTGCCCCTCATTTCTTCTAGAGTGTTGGGCCAGTTCTCTCCTCCACTGAATATTCTATTCCATGTATTGCAACTTTCCTTTGTGGAATTTCATCTGGTCAAGTTGATTGATAATGCTGAGGCATCTGTATTCCTCTTGATTTTATATCCACTGTTTCTGCCCATCAGCGAGAGGGAGCTCCAGTTGCGGATCTATTCATTTTTTCACTGGTGTCTGTTTTTGCTTGGAGCATTCTGAAACGCGGACTCCATGCACATGCATTGAGGGTGGTCACGGCTGGGCTAATGCACTTTAGCATCATGCTAAAGTGTGTAAGATACGAAGTTTCTCTTCGTATCTTCTTCCATCCTTCCCTTCAAATGTGTTCACGTATGGGCATCAACTGTGGGTTTCTTGTATACAGCACCCAGTTGGGTCTTGATCTTTTATCCCGTCTGACAACTTGCATCCAGAATTGTGGGACTCAAGCTTTTCTCTGAGTTAAAATTGCCACAAGAAGTCTCATGGCTCATTTTTTTAGGACTCCAGAGGGTATGTTACACTCTTCCTTATCGACTCAAATCAACCCTCTGCAGTGAGCGGGGAGTTTGACTCCCATGTCACGGGTGAGGATATGGAGGTCTGGAGAGGACGCAGCTCTCCAGGTCAGCCCATGGCCACCAGAGCCTGAAGCAGGACTTTATGGCTCCAGTCACCTGTGCCTTGTCAACATGTAGCTGCAGCTATGGGAAGGAGGACCACCCTAAACTAACCCTCTGGGCTAGGAAGGAGACTCTAGCTTCTCCTTGAGGGGTTTTTCTCTTTGCAAAGATAAATAACTCAATATAGGTAATTTTGTATTCAAATTCGATGGATCAGGAACTACTTAACCAACCACATCAGAGGATACATTTTTCCTCTTGACTGAAATTGAAGTGAATTTTCCAGAAACTTTCCTAGGAGTGGGTTTGCCCTTGAATTAGTTGGCAGTTTTTATCTCTTGTTAAAAATAAAACAAAATAACTCTTGTCGACCTCTGTAAACCACAACTTCAATGCTAGCAGGGTGAGCATAACTAAAAGAGGTTTGGAAGTTTCTTTTTAAAGAAAACCCTTACAGCTTTCTGCCTGGTGTAAGACTGAGGGGGGGCAAAAGGGGAAACTGAGCCCAAGAAGGGGATTAAATATCAAAGGCCGTGTCCCTCCCGAGGGTGGTGTGCATTTGTTGGGCTCCATCTGGACTCCTGCCCCACCCCCAGGAAACTTCCCCAGCCTGTCTGGAGGTGGGTGGACGGGAGGGTCCTCTTTCATAGGTCACTCGATCTGTCCCCACCCTCTGGTGGCCTAGGTTAGCCTTGGCAACCATCCACGTCTGTGAATGATACACTTCATCTGTCCAAAGATGTCAGCAGGGGACAGATGCCTCTGTGGGTTTTCCAGTCAAACCTGGGGGAGGCATGTTTTAATTCTGTAGCACCCCCCGCCCTGGCAAAGGGAAGCCTTCAAGGCACCATGGGCCCACAAAGGGGCTGTCTGCCCGGGCCACCGTCCCACGAGGCAGAGACCCATGTCAGTGTGCAAAACAGGGCTCAGGCATGGGCACTGTCCTCTCTTCCAGGACGTCCTGAGGCGGGGGTGGGGGGGCAGCACAAGGACAGGCTCTGCACATGCCAGTGAGGCCCCTGCAGGCTCCTGTGGGGGAAGATTTGCCTGAGAAGCAGCCAGCAGTATGTCCCTATTGTTAGAGGAAGAACAGCCAGGCATGGTGTCACACGCCTGTAATCCCAGTGCCGCAGGAGGCTGAGGCAGGAGGATCAAAAGTTTGAGGCCAGCCTCAGCAACTTAGGGAGACTGTAAGCAACTTAGTGAGACTCTGTTTCAAAATAAAAAATAAAAATGGCTGGGGATGTGGCTCTATGGTTAAGTGCCTCTGGGTTCAATCTCCAGTCCCAAATACATACATAAATAAACAGGAAGAACAAATATCTTGTAGCTTTCTTGTACACTTTGATGTGGGTGGTGTGGGTGGGATGGGATGATATGGGGGACTGGGCCTGGTTCTTCCACATCCATGGTCCATGTGCTGATCTCAGTCACCCTACAAAGACCTCGTTACCCCCATTTCTTGCAGTGGAGGAAAGAGGCAAAGGCCCCTCAGCAGTCAGAAAGACGTATCTTGGAGGAGAGGCCGCGCCTCCAGGCCAGGCCGGAATCTGAGAGTGCCCCCAGAAGCAGGCTGGCCCAAGACCTGTCTGGGACCCAGCAAGCGGCCCCGACTAGACCACAGGTTTGGGAAAACGAGTCCCTGAGTGACGAGGGGCTGTGCCAGGGTGGGGCCTGGAATCCCAGGCCAAGGGTGCCCCTCGAGTCTGAGGCCATAGGAGGAAGCTGCCACCCAGGATCCTTGTTCAGCTGGGCTTCGTCGCAGCTCCTGGGGTGGGGCAGAGCCTGGATGCATGCTTATGTTACTGATGAAGAGACCGAGGCTGGGGTGGGGTCGGGGACTTTCAGGAAACACAGGGAGAGTTAGTGGCTAAGCCAAGATGAGGACCCAGGCCCCTCCCAAGAGGTGGTCTCTCCAGCCTTGGTTCTCACATTCTACAGGCAAGACTGGGACTTGAGTAACCTGGGACCTGAGCGTGGCCCAGACACTGGCTTTGCCCCATGGCAGTAGTTTGTGGGATTATCATGTGTGGTGATAGGATAGGGGCTGAGACAGGTGCCTAAGAGAGCTCCTCCATTCACACCAAATGGGGGCTTTTCACCAGTTCCCACCCTTGGTTCTCAGCATGGGCTACTGGGCCTGGGGGCTACTCCTCCCACCCATTTTCTTCCAGACCAGGTGGCAAGCAAGGAGGCTCTGTCTCCAGTCGTGGCACTGAGCACCCCCATGTGGTGATGTTTGGAATTGCAGGTTTAGAAGGCTTAGAGATACAAATGACTGTTTTCCAAAATCCCAGGGCCTGTGGAAGCCTCACCAGGACCCCTGCTCTCTTCTCCTTCCAGCCGAATGTCAGACCACATCCTTGGGTGTGGGCATGGGCTTGCCTCTCTGACCCAGCCCATGGCCTGACTGTGGGAAGGGTAAGAAGGAGGTGCATGTGGGGGCCAGCTCCCGGGTATTTGTAGGAGGGCTACTACAAATTGTCAGCGAGTGACAATTTAAGTGCCAGACTCCTCAATGGCATGGGTCCATCCCAAGTTTGGGCCTGGCTTTCCCACTCCTGCCCCTGGGTGGTGCTCCTAGTATTTCATTTTGGCAGGTAGAGATCAATCCCAGGGCTCACGTGTGCCGGGCAATCGCTCCACTGCCAAGCTGCACCCCCAGCCCGTGCTATGTTTAAGTAACAGATTCAAGTAAAGCCCCAGGACAGATGGAGGGGCCTTCTACTCTGGAAAGTTATGCTACAAACCTGTCATACAAGAGGCCACCAAAGAATGGGAGCAGCCCTGCAGAAGAAGGTGGTGGCCAGGGGTCGGGGGTAGACGCCATCTTTCTGTGTTTGCTATTTATGTTTTGACCAGCTCTTTAGATTTGCCACTTGCTGGGATTTCTTTCTCATTCTGAATGATTATCTTTGCACTCAGCTCGTATTTATCATTTGTGGCTCTTTTTCTTAAACAGGCCCTTTAGATTCTCATAACCCTCGGGCCCCCGAAGCCCAGACACGCTCCGACATGGGCTGCTTCCCTCCTCCATTTCCTCGGGACCTTGGAGGCCGTCCAGGCTGAGGGCTCCTGCATTTCCCATAGGGGATCTGCTTCCTGAGGGAGTGTTTCCCATCCTGAAGGAGGGGGAGCTGTTGCAGGTATTCAATTCCCTGACCACAGGGATCGTGGGGACCTCGGGCCCCACAGAGGCCTCTGGTGAGAAGCGGGGAGGGAGGCCAGGGGTGGGGCTCTGGGGAGCCTGGGAGGGCCAGATGGCAGGAGCAGGTGAGCAGGGGCAGGTGAGCCAGGCTTGAGGGTGCCCCTCCTCCCCAGGATCTGTAGGCCTCATCCTTGGCCAGCCCAGGATAAGATGCCAGAGGAAGCTGGCTTTGTGTGGCATGGCTAACCCCAGTGAGGGCTGGCCATCTCCCTGATGTCTGGGGCACGGGGCCATCCTGTGTGATGTCTCCACGTACACACACGCATGTGTGCCTGTGTGCAAGAAGGGCGCACACCTGGGGCGGGTGGGGGCATGGCTGCTGGCAGGCCTCTCCTCCCAGCCCTCAGACTGAGGCCTGTTCCATAGCTGATAGCTTGTTGGCATGGCCAGCATGGGGCTGATATCCGTGGATATGTTTTAAGGTCCTTTTTAACTTAAGATTTCTAAGAATCTAGCCGAGTGCAGTGGCAGACAACTCTAATCCCAGTGGCTCGGGAGACTGAGGCAGGAGGATTGTGAGTTCAAAGCCAGCCTCAGCAACTTAGTGAGGCCCTAAGCAACCCAGGGAGACCCTGCCTCTAAATAAAGTACTAAAAAGGACTGGGGATGTGGCTCAGTGGTTAAGTGGCCCTGGGTTCAATCCCTGGTACAAAGAAAAGATTTCTAAGAATCCTAAGATGCAACCTTATGCAAGAGCTAGAGGAAAAGCCATCCATGTGCTGATCCAATATCCGTCTATCCATCAATCTGTCCCTTCCGGTGCTCATCCAGACCAGTGTCTACCTGCTCACCTGTCCATCCAACTATCCACCCAAGCCTCTGTTCACTTACCCATCCACTCATCTGTCCACTCAAACATCCATCTGTCCACCTGTCCATCCACCTGTCTACCTGTCCACCCATCCTGCCACACCCAGCCAAGCATTCACCTGTCTACCTGCTCACCCAACCAGCTGCCCATTGACCTATCTCCCCAGGCACCTGGGCAGCTATGTCCTTGTCCACCGGCCCCTCCGTCTGTCCCCCATCCAGTTGGTGCTCACTGAGTCACATATAATTCCGGGTCAAGGTCTGCCTGCTGGGGTGCTGGGGCCACAGGTGAGTCAGATGCCATCTTTGCCCTGAGGAGTCCTCAGCCGCATTCCAAGGAAGGATCAGGGGAAAAACCCACACAACGGGTCGGGTCCGTGCTCTGCTGGGGCTGGTGCAGCGGGAGCCCGAGGAACCCTCGGTGCGGCCTGCAGAAGAGACCCTGCAGGAGGGTCCCCAGCGGAACAAGGACTTTGTGGACAGAGAGGGAGAAGGACATTCCAGGCCAAGGCGATGGCTGTGCCTCAGCCCCAGGGACAGGCGCAGGGTGAGAGAGCCAGCTCCCGAGATCACCATGTCCCTCACCTTCTGTCTTCATGCCCTTGTGGAGCGCCCGCTCACATGCAGCCCAGGTTGTCTGTGCTGGACAGAGTGCAGTAGAGGGGACAGTGTGTGGCGAGGCCACTGCAGACATGGAGCTTCTGCTTTGGGCTCAGGAATCCCTCTCTCTGAGGAGAGCTGTCTGCCGTAACACAAGGACACAGCAGGGCCCCGTGGGGAGGGACCGAGCCTCCTGCCAGCAGCCATAACCAACCCACCAGCCATGGAGAAAGCCACCTTGGAAGCAGATCCTCTGGCCCAGTGAGGCCTGGGGAGGACGGGCCTCTTGAGACCCTCAGCCAGCAGCGCCCAGTTCAGCCCTCCCACAGCCTGGAGCCACAGACGCCGCGAGGCCAGCAAATGCCCGCCGGGACCTGCGCACTACATCGGGGTGATTTGTTACACAGCAGGGCATGACCAGCTCATGGGCAGGGGAGGAGCGTGCTGAGACCCAGCCCCCGTGGGAGCAAGGGGCAAGGGGTGGCTGGGAGGGCCCTGCAGGCTGGGGGCAGCCTGAGCCTCAGCCCCACAAGCATCTGTCCACTGCCACCACCCATCCGTCCAGTCAAGCACCCATCTGTGGATTTTGTTCAATGGAGGCGGCTCTGTTCAGAGAAGCGTCCCTGGCAGCCTCCCCACAGCAGGTGAGTCACCTGCCGCGTGGCTGCCAGCCCTGGACCTGCCCTGTGCCTGTGACTTCATGTCTTGGTGGCCCAGCTCTGCGTCTCTGCCGTGGTCTCTGTTGGTGGACTCTGTGCTTGAGGTGACGGCGGGCGAGGGACAGCAAGTCTGCCTGTCGTGCTCACCCGGCCCCAGCACCCAGCCCAGAGCCCGGCACGCCGCACCAGCGGTGAGGAAGACTCGGGCAGGACGGGGCGCTGGGGTTTCAGAAGGGGTGGTCGGGGCAGACTGTGCTCGTGAGGACTCCTGAGCAGGGCCCTGAGCAACATCTGAGAGTCAGGGGAGGAGGGTGCCAGGCAGCAGCAGCTGCATCATGAGCAAAGGCCCTGAGGCACCAGCATGTCGGCCCATCAGAGAGCTGCAGACGGCGGGAGAGGCCGGCACATTGCGGGAGAGGCTGGGAGGGAGCTGGTGTGGAGAGGGGCGCTTGGTCCACACTGGACTCACCAACACGGGTCCATGGCAGCCACAGGATGGGTGTTCTGGGACGGGCATCAGCTTGGGGCCAGAACAATGGCCCCAAGCTGGGTATGACCAGTGGGAGGTCACTCTGAAATCCTGTCCCTTGTCCACCATAGGCTGAACCGCACTCCATCCAGAGTCAAGGCCCCTCTGGCCTGGAGCCTGAGGCCTCCTCAGTGGCTCTCACTGCCCTTCCCAGCCCAAGCCCACCTTGGCCCCCTACCTTCCTGGCTTGTGGATGGCCGCTGGTTTGCTGTTTCCCCCAAATGGAGACGTTGAGAGAGCATGAGAGATTGATCTGGTATCTCTTTCTCTTCTTCTGAGGACACCTGTCCTATCAGATTAGGGAAGATTAGGTCCCCACTGCCCCTGTGACCTCCTTTTACCTCAACTACCTTCCCCAAGGCCTTTTCTCCAAATAAGATCCCAATGGGAATCAGGGACTCAGAGTAGCAGCATTGACGAGCGTATTTTCTCTTGCCGGCAGTGACCTGCCCTTGATTCCTGCTGTCTGTCTCTCCATTGCCGAGTGGGAGGGTGAGGGGATTGTTCCTTTTTTCCACAAAAAGCACTCACATACAGTCTCCGTGTGCCCAGAAGTGTCCCTTCTCCCTGGGTAAAGTCCTTGGGGTTTGGGGTCCTATGCCAAGCATATACATTTATGAGGATCTGTTGAATGTTTTCCAAAGTGGCTGCGCTATTTTGATCCCACCCGTGCATGCCTGAGGCTGGCTGTCACGCTGTGTCACGGGTTTAAAGGAAATGAACGGCAATGGTCCCTTCTAAAGCTGTCCACCGTGGTGTCTGCCTGTGACCTGATTAGCTTCCACAAGGGCGGGCAATGCAGAACACATTTTTATGTGCTTATCCACCCGCCCTTTATCTTCTTAGGTGAAATGTTTGTTCAAATATTTGACTTATTTTTAATTGTGTAGTTTGTTTTCTTATTACTGAGTCTTGAGAGTTCTTCAAATATTTTGGATACAAGTTCTTTATCAGATGTGCGGTTTGCAAATATTTTCTCCCAGTGTGGGGCCGGTCTTTTCATTTTTAACAGAGCGTCTTTCAGTGAAGTTTTTAGTACGACGGGGTCCCATTTATTAATTTCTCCTTTTACAGATCAAGGTCACAAAGACTCAGCTCTTCCTTTTCTATCAGAATTCTTATATTTATAGCTACAGATTTTGCATTGAGGGCTATGATGGACTTGTAGCTCCTTATACATGTGTATATAGTTTTCCTCAACTCTGGAATGTTCTCTTTTCAAATACTCTCACGGTTGTCTGTCTTTCCAGTCAGGGCTCCGTCAGGGTAGGTGTTGTGCCACTCGATGTCATCCTGGAGGTCACTGAGTGGCTTAGCCCGTTGCGTAGCTATGACAGAATCTCTGAGGTGGGATGATTTATAATGAACAGAAATGCATTGGCTCCCTGTTCTGGAGGGTGGACAATCCAAGATCAAGGTGCCGACACCCAGCGAGGCCTTCTGGCTGCCTGGACACATGGAGGAAGGTGGGCGGGCAAGAGCACAGGAGCTGAGCCGCTCCGGAGGGTCTTTTCTAGGACAAAATTAACCCCTTCTCCACCTCGTTAAGCCACTCCTCCCAGTGTGCTTGCACCAGAGATCGAGCCACCAACATGTGAATTCTGGAGGACATGTTTCAACTGTCCACTGACTCTCCATTCGTTTATTTAAACCTGCCTCAGTTTGGTGGTTCAGCGTTGCTCTTCGAGATCTCTGGTATTTTATTCTGTAGTACTGAAACCGCTGTACGTGAACGTCTCATCTCAGGTGCTGTATTTTTCATTTCTGGGAGCTCCCTTTATTTTTAAAAATATATATCCTCTTTTTCCCCACAATGTTCATTTTCCTTCCAAGTTGGGAGATTTTTAATAGCTCTTTTAAAGCCATCATCTGCTAGTTCCGTCATCTCTATCCTCTCTGGGTCCATTTCTTTTGATTGACTCTTATGATTATGGTTCCAATGTCGCTGCCTATTGGCCTGTCTAGTAATTTCTGTTCCAATGCTGGGCATTGCTCACGTTGCTCTGAGTCTGGACGTTGTCTTCCTCTATAGTGTCATCAAAATTCATGTTGGCAGTAAAGTTACACGTGGATCCTTTTCATCCATCTGAAGCTAATGTAGGGCAGTTCTCCAGTCGCCTGTAACGTCGGGTTAATTCTTCTCTATGACGAACGCATGGTCCTTCTGGGTCTTCACTGACTGCGTCAGGTACTCAATGAGGCCTGTTGCTTTGGCCAGCAGGCATTCGCACGTGTCCCAGCCCCAGTTGAGCTCCGGTTGTTGCTTGGCTCTCAGATCTCCAGCAGCTGTCCCTGCCCGCGTCATGCAGCTTCTCCACATATGTGTGCAGGCTGGTCTTCAACACGGACTCTCGGAGATCTTGTGAATGTGCCTGGAGTTCTTTCTCTGCATAGTTCTCTGCCTGACTCACTGTGGCTCAGTCTCCCAAGTTCCTGTGCTTCTCCAGTCTGGAGAGCCTGCTGAACACCCCTTCAGGAACGCCAGAGGGATTGTAGGGCTTACAAGCCCTACACAGTCCTGAGCTTCCTGTTGCCCAATACCTGCACGGAGTCTTTAAACACACTTTGCTCATGTGTATGGGTTTTTTCATTTTAAATCCAGGAGGGCTAGCCCCACACCAGCTCTTTTTTCAGGGAGGCTGGGGAATCGCACCACATGCCAGCTTCTCGACCTGAGGAACGGGAATGGCGACCCTCATTGACTTGCTGAGTCCCTGGATGAGGTGGGAAGCCTTTCCACAGAGGCTCCTGGGTGACTCGCTGGTTGGTCCTCTGTGATCTCACACAGGGTATGGTTGGAAGCGCACTCCTGTTATAGTTTGGATTTGAAATGTCCCCCAAAGACCATGTGTTGAAAGATTGATCCCCAACCTGTGGTATTATTGGCAGATGGTGCAATTTTAGGAGGGGGCCTGGGTGGAGGAGGCGGGGTCCCTGGGTGGTGCCCTTGAGGGGGCCTTGGGACACTGGCCCCTGCTCTCTGTTTTTGTTTCCATGTGGCCACGAGGAGCCTCCTCCACCACACGCTCCTGCCATGATCGCCGTGCTGCCCCAGGCCTGACACAGCAGGGCCAAATGACTGTGGACTGAAGCCTCTGAAACCATGAGCCAAAGAAACCTTTCTTCCTTTTAAATGGGTTACCTCAGACGTTTTGTTACAGTAACGGAGAGGTGACCGACATATTCTTCATCAGACACATCAGTTCGCACCTGATTCTCCTCCCTTCCCTCGGACATGGCCTGTTTGTCTTTTATTTTCTTATTTCCTGCTCTCAGCCCCCAGCTGCACTTCCTTCCTTGCATTTGCCCTTGTGCTGCTCCCTGTGCTGCATCTGCCCTGTGGGCAGCCAGCCAGACCTGGCTCTGCATCTGCTCTGCTTCTTGCTGGCCACGAGGCTGCGTGCTCCCTACTGCACCGTCCAGCCTCAGTGTGCTCCTCTGTGCGATGGGCACAGGAGCCTTTGCCAACCGACTCCTCGTGAGATCCTGGTGAGGCAGGATCTCCACAGGGCAGCAGGGAGCGGTTTTCAGCATGCTCTCTGTGCAGCAGCAGGGCCTGTGGGGGTCCTTTGCCAGTGGTTTGTGCCTTCTCAGGGCAGCAGGGAGCCCGGGTCTGATGTGCCTGCGGGGAGCCTGTGAATCAAAGGAACTGGGGCAGCTGAAGCAACCTCGACCGGATTCCTGACAGTGGCCTCCTGAGGCCCGATTGCATAACCACATTCCTCCTGAGGAAGCAGGTCTGCCCCTTGGAGAAGGTGCGAGAGCTTCCCAGGCCCACAGGCCCGCTGGGTCAAGGGTTTCTCCATTATTCCCCTTCCAGGAACTCATGTTGGCTCAGTGCTCAGCACAGCAGGTGCTTGCCTGCCCGGGTCCTCCTGACATGGCTGGCGTGAGGTTCCAGGGGTCTCTGCGACCCTGGAGTCAAGGCTGCAAGTTCCCGTCCGTTCCCCTGC
This sequence comes from Xerus rutilus, assembly GCA_028644305.1. NCBI lineage: Eukaryota > Metazoa > Chordata > Mammalia > Rodentia > Sciuridae > Xerus > Xerus rutilus. The sequence continues at coordinate 4,093,764 of CM053399.1, read as the reverse complement.
CCTCTACTGTGGGGACGTGCACAGCTGCTTGCTGGTAGCTGAACGTGTCGCTGCTGAAGATGCTCAGGTCCGCAGCAGCTCTGGGCAGGGCAGGGCTGTGGCAGGCCAATTCCTATAGTGAGCAGCTTCTCCGTCACCTATAAACATCCCCGGGAAATGCCACCTTTCACTGTGAGGTCACTGAAGGTCCTGAGGCGGCCAGCCGCAGGCAGGATGAGAGCAAGACAGAGGCCCTGACTCTCAGACGATGTGGGGGCTGCAGGGAGGTCATCAGCAGGCAGTGAGGGTCCTGACC
>CM053399.1:4070892-4092969 GCA_028644305.1 Xerus rutilus | reverse complement strand
CCCCCACCTCCCCCCACATCTGTTCCATAGACATTCATTGAACACATTTGTCGTCAGGCTCAGAGTTTGATGAAAAGACAGTTGAGGAAACAGACAATGCCTGAGGCTATGGCTGAGGAGCATTTTGTACATTTTCTGTTCTGAATCCTTAAGCCATTGGTTCAACACCCCCTTCCTACTTTTGGCTGCATCTCAAGGCATCCAATGTGCCAGACTGTTACCCTCTTGTTTTAGTCAGCTTTTGTGTGGCCATGCAAGAGGAGAAGTGTACTTGGGGCTCCGTTTCAGAGTCTCAGTCCATAGACGGCTGACTCCATTGCTCTGGGCCTGAGGGGAGGCAGCACCATGGCCTTTCTCCAGCAGAGGAGGGCCGCTCAGCTCATGGCAGCAAAGAAGTAGTGAGGGCGGAAGGGGCCACAGGGAAGATGCCCCCTTCCAGAGCACATCCCCAGTGACCCACCTCCTCCAGACACTCCCCACCAGTGACCACCCAGTCAGTCTTTCCAAGCTTAGGTGGACGGATAGGTTACTGCTCTCAAAATCCAGGCATTTCACCTCTGAGTGTTCCTGCACTAACAGGAGCTTGTGTGGGCATCTCATGTCCTAGTCATAGCAGGTGGCACAGCCCTTGTCCCACAGTGGGGACAACAGTCCACACAATCACACACACCAAAACAAGGCAGAGAAGTACAGACATCTAAGAGAGGATGACCTGTCAGGAGCGGGCAGGGAGGACACGGAGCAGGATAGCCAAGCCAAGGGCGGCCAGTCCCTGGAGGGCCAGATCACCACTGGGGCAGCTCCTCAGGCTATGTGACTGGCGGTGACTTCATTCTGCAGCCAGGCTATGTGCCCAGCCCTAGGCCGGCCTCATTGCCCAGGCCTTGGGGCAGGGCCCTCCCTGGGCTCTGCACCCTGCTGTCACTCTCCTGAAGGTCTACACGATTGGCCCAGGGGCCCTGCAGGTCCTGCCACGTGGCTGTCCCCTGGAGCCCGAGGCTGGGAGCAGTTCCAAGGAGACGCCAGGTCCCAGACGACGCCCAGAGCTGCCCTCCACCAATGAGTCAACAGGGCAGAGCTTCCTGCTCTGCTGCCTACCGCCATGTGACCAGGGCAGCAGAGAGCGGCCTTTGACCTCCATTTGCTCATCTGCACAGTGGGCCCATCTTCTGTCTCCAGAGGAGAGAGGGCTTCCTGCCCGTCTCCCTGGGTGGGGTTTGCAGCAGGGCTCGGCAGCGTCCTCTCGTCTCTGCACCAGACTGAAGCACTGTGTCCACATGGGGCCACAGATGCCAGGCCCCTGCCCCCGGGGCCAAGAAAGCACACGGCAAAGTTGGTCAAACCAATGAAGGAAGAGAAGAGGAAGGGAGGTTGGCCCAGGATGGACCCCAGACTCAGGGTTGCCAGCGAGGGCCTCTGGTGAGGCAAGGCCGAGGCTCGAGAGGAGAGGCCAGTGTGGAGGGAGGGAGCTCCGGGAGGAGCAGGAGCTGGCTAGTGCTCAGGAGGCCGAGGATCAGGAAGACACCCGGCGGAAGGAGGCGTGGAGGCCTTTCCAGATCAGATGGGAAACCAGATTAGCCGCTGAATCAATAGAAGAGGATCCCAGCTGGATCAGAGGTGCTGCTGGGAAATGTAAAAGGCCATTCAGGTGACGGGGAGGCGGAGGAGGCCCAGCAGCCAGCCGTGTGAGCCCAGGGAGGGAGGCTGGGAGCGGGGCTGGAGGGCCACCCGGGTGCTACTAGGTTCCTGGGCCTGCAGGGGTCACTCACAGGCTGCCAGGACCCCCGGGCCGGGTCCTGCCTGGGGCTCACCGCTGTGGTTCCGGGCCCACCAGGTTCCAGGGCCTGCCTGTCTTCGGGCTCTCTCTGCCCGGCCTCAGCCGCGTCCTGGGCTGGAGCACAGGAACCAAGCATTTCAGAGCACAAATGAAGAGCGACCGTGTTTCTCAAAGAAGGTTCCAGGGAACATCCCTCCCTTAAGACATTCTAAGAGGAGTTTTGAGGTCACAGGTGCTTGTTTTGTCCCCTGAGGAGGCACGTAAAGGCCCTGACAAAGACCACTCTGTCCCGTGGTCCCCAAACTTGGATCCCCGTCGCAGCTGGTGATACTGGAATTGGCTTTGGGAAATGATGACTGAGCTTGTCCGTCTGTCTCCATGCTGAGGCATCTGGGGGCAGGGATAGTCATTTCCCAGGCCCCTGGACTCCTGAGTGGACTGTGATAGTGTGTGGGTTCAAAGCTACAGATGGCTCTGCCTCCAATGTGGACTCCATCTTCCCTTCTCCCACATGCCTGGGGGCCTCCCAGGGCAGGGACACGGAATCCTCTAGGCTTCATGGGCGGATGGGCTTCTGTTCCCTCTGGTCACGGGGCGGGGGGGACAGTGGGCCTCCCAGAGTGGCGGGCTCCTCTCCACTGGCCTTGCCCTCAGGTCCTGCAGTCTCTGCTAGACAGCACAGGGGTCCCTGGGACGGCGGTGGGCAGGGTGCCCCTTGTCCTTCCAGAAAGAGAGCGAAGGAGGGGAGGACCCCTAGGCCCTGGCAATGGTCGTGTGCAGCAGAGGCTGGAAGGAGGCCAGGACAGAGAGCGCCTCCCATCCTTCAGCTTCAGAGCCGGGAAAGGCCCTGGGACTGAGCAGCAAGGAGTGGCCACACCAGCCAGGAACCACAGTGACCTGGAGAGGGCCAGGCATTAAGGCCAGTGCAGGGAGGTTCAGGGAGGCCAGCGAGGGAGAGAGGCAGGTGCAAGGATCTGGAGCAGGGCTGGGGTTGGGCAGCTTGGGAGGGGCTTAGAAATGCCTTGGAGCCCCGCAGGTGTCTCCTGGGACCAGAACTGGGTTCCTCTGTGTGGCAGACTGGAGGTGGGGAGGAGTGGCACCGCCTGATGTCTAGACGTGAGTGGTGGGTGAGGCGTCCTGGAGGCGTCGGTCAGGAGCGGGCCGCCCTGGCCGCCCTCGAGGGGCAGGGTTTCAGTCTTGTTCATTCATTCTTTCGTTTACTTGGCACCTGAGAGGCCTTGGAGGTGGTCCCAGCCAGTGGGCCCTGGGACCTGAGGAGGGCAGAGGGGACCACAGCCAGGTCCAGGTCCGCCTGGGTGCACTGCAGTCCGGGCCCACCTGCAGCAGAGCCCCAGAGACGGGCAGCGTCGCCTCCCTGGATAGGCAGCAGGCCGTGTCAGAGTGGGGGACGTCCCCAATCCAGGCTTCTCCTTGGCCTCTTCTGGGACTTAGAGCCATGTGTGCTGAAGAAAGAGTGGCCTCCTGACCTTGGTCAGGGGTCTGCTCAGGTCCCCACTATAATGTCCACCTGCCACAAGGTTGGCTCCATGAGGTGGCCTGATGGTCACCAGGCAGCACCACAGAGTCAAGCCTCAGCTTGGGACAGGTCCTGGAAGTTTGTCTCTGTGTTACCAGGGAAACCAGGCCCTGACTACTCGCCTGCCCAGCCTCCCTCCACCTCCCATCCAGCCTCTGCCTCCGTATACGTGGCCACCCGTGCTGGCTTCCACCTGTCCACGAGTCAGGACCCATCCACCCATTCACTCACATGTCCACAGTGACTCATGGGCCTGTCCATTCAAAGGCCATCCCTCCACCTGTCCATCTAGCCACCCCTCCCTGCGTCAATGACCCCTGCATTCACCTACCTGGCCCTATTTACCTGTCCGCTCCCTCCCACCCTCCCATCCAGCCTCTGACCGCTTGATCATTGTCTGGCCAGCTTTGGTCCATGCACCAGTCTGCCTGCTCACAGGCCACCCTCTCTCTTTCTGCCCTCCAGTTTCCTCCTGAATCAGAACATCTGGATTGCCATGTGGACTAGAGGTAAAGCCTGTGTGGCCGTGGGGAACCCAGTGGGCTCTCACCGTGGCGCCCTAGGGGGACGACAGTTACAGGTAGGGCTGTGCCCCGAGGGCTACAGGTAGGACTGTGCCCCGGCTCATTCCTGTGGCCTGCAGCCCCGATCCTGGCTGGACAGATGGCCACTGGTCTGTCCTATGCAGTGGACTGGCGCCAACAGCAGGAGGCCTCCGGGGCCTTCACTGCCTGCCCTCGGATGGGGTCCTGGCTCAGCCTCCCGCTGCCTGCAAGGACGCCCGCCTGCACCCGCTGCTGCAGCCCAGGCCTGGGCTGGCTCCCAGAGCTTCCCTGGGCCCCTCTGTGGGCACGCCACCCACACCCGCTGCCGGGCACAGGATGTGTGCACTTGGAGCGTAACAGAAATCAGAGCCGGAGGCCTCTGAGCTCATCCCTCCCCACCCCCGCCGCCTGTCCCTTCCCCACGGTGGGTAAATACAGACTCTATTTACGTGGCAACCCGGGTGGCCGGTGGTGGCAGGTAGGCGGCTTATGTAATGGCAGCGTGGCGCCTGGTAGCTCCTGGGTGCTTCAGGAGACCGGGGCTAGCTTCCAGATGTCACTTGCACCCTGCTGCTTGTCCAGGTGGTGACACCAGAGGGATGACACCCGAGGGAGCCCCAGAAGGCCAAGGATGGAGGCGCCGGGCCTGCTGTCCCTGCCCTGCCCATGTGCCCAGCTCCCGGGACCCCCTTTGGAAGGTCACATGTTATCAGTGGCAGTAACGACGTGGAACACAGCTTATACAGAATCCCACCCTCCAGGGTCTGCTCTTTACAGATGGGGAGACTGCGCCCCAGAGGAGAGGGGCCTGTCCCGGGTGGCAGGGAAGGGCTGCTCTGGCTCAGGGGCCAGGCTCCAGGGCTGAGGCCACTACTCTGGGCCTGGCCAAGGCTGGGGGTCTCCATGTTGCGGGTAGGGCAGCCAGGCTGCGGAGACCTCACCTTCTAGCTCTCTGCTGAGGGCTCCTGGTGCCCAGCCCAGGCCAGCTTGAGGCTGTGCCTCCCGGACCCTGAGCCCCAAAGGCCAGGCTCCCAGGGGTCGTTCCCAGCCCCATGGACCTCACCTCTGCCACAGCAGGGTGAGGGCCCTGAACTTGAGTCATCTCAGAGAGTGAAGGAGAGGGCAACTGGGATGCTCCTCCATGTCCCCATATGCAGAAGGGGCTCCAGCATCCTCCAGCCACATGACGTCACAGAGGGCACCTCCACGCCCCCCACAAGGACAGATTCCCACGCTCAGCAGCCTCGACTCCTTTGTCCTTGACTCCTCTCATGGTGTGGGTCCTACACCCAGGGAGGGGGCCTGTGGGCAGGGCAGGTGACAGGTGGATCACCAAATGCCTCAGTGCACACCGGGCCTGGTGCAGGAGAGGAGAGGGAGCAGGAAGGAGGGAGGGAGGGGAGGAGGAGGGAGCAGGGCTTCTGTGCAGCCGGCTGCACCCACAGACTGCAGCCAGGGGGGCCCTGTCCCTGCCCCCACCCCACAGTGGCCACAGGAGTCTCATTTTCCATTTGAGACTCTAGCACCCACCAGAGCGCCACTGTGAAGATCAAAGGAAATATCACAGAAGGTCCTGGCGGAGCAGGAAGGGCCTCAGTGACACCTGGAAGTCCTCCCTCCCCAGCAACCTGGCTCAGGGCCTCAGGGGTGCTCCTGGCCCTGCCTGGCCGCCCCGCCTCCCCTGTGCTGTTAAAACCCCCTGGCTCAGCGCCCAGCCCAGGTATGTCCTGCTTATGTAATCAGCCCCGCAGCGCCGGCTCCTGCTCACGGTGTACCCTGTGGCTGGGGGAGAGTCCCGCTCAGAAGAGCTTGCCATTGTTCCCCAGGCTTCCCTTGGGAAAGTGGCCTGGGGAGGGGCAGGCAGGCGGGAGGGAGGGGAGCGGCCCTCCCACAGCCCAGGACTTCCTCTACACGCGGCTTACCCCCGCTTTATCTCTTGAGAAACAAAAGCCTCAAAGAGCTTTTTGAATGACCTGGTTTTCTGATGTACCTGGAAAATGGTTAGGAGGAAGGTGAGCTGTGGCTCCTCTACCTGCTCGGCTGTGACCTCTCACCTCACTGCCTTTCTATTCACGCACGCTTACGCCCTCCCCAGCTCAACCCATCCACCAGTCTACCATCCTTCCACCTGCCTGCCCACCCACCCTCCATCCGCCATCTGCTATCCTTCATCCAACCATCCATCTACCCGTCCACCCACCCACCCTCCATCCGTCCACCACCCATCACCCACTGTCCATCTAACCATTCATCTGTCCATTCATCCACCCACCTATCCCACTATCCATCTGCCCACCCACCCTCCATCCGTCCACCATCCACCATCTATCATGCACCCACCTACCCGTCCACACGTTCGGTTGCTTATCCACCTATCACCTGACATTCACTGAGTTAGCTGTCAAAGACACACGGGACTTGATCTCCATCGGCTGGACAAGTCCTGGGAGGGACATATTCCCAGATCTGAGTCTCACATCTGCCATTTCCTTTTCTGCCCCTGGCCAACCCTTAGTCCTCATCTGTGAAACAGCACAATGAGGGCCCCTGTCTCGTCGTGGGGCATCGTGGAAAGATGCTCATTGGAATCACACGAGGCTTCCGCGGGGGCTGGCAGGGGCTGGCTTTGGGTAGGGGATGCCGAGATGGAGTCAGAGGTGGCCCTTGCATTCAGGGTGTCCAGTGGCCGGGCAGAGTCTATCCTAGACTGGAGGCACAGAGTGTAGTGGGTGGGGCGAGGGAGGGACAGCTGAGAGAAGGCTCCCAGTGGCCGTGGTGTGATCTGGCTAAGAGTATCCAGCAGGGTGGAATGTGGCTGGCTTGGGGTTTGGACATTCTCTGGCTGCTGAACAAAGACCATGAGCCTGGACGATGGAGATTCCCCTTAAACTTCACAGACACTTTTTCTCCTAAACACTGATTAGGCCTCAGGCCCTCTGGATGCCCCCAGTCCCCTGGTCACTGAGGAGTGCAGCTTCCGTGCCCGAGCTTCTCCTCCTCCGTCTGTGGCAGAGAGTGTCCATCAGTTGCCACTCTCTTCCCCTGAGCTGGACACAAAGCGGTTCAACACTCGCGGTCACTAGCCACCGTTCGGGTGTGGCTACTTCGTTCTAAATCAGTTAACATGACAGAACATCCTCAATGCAGGTGCGATGGTGGCAGCCACTCTTCAAACGCTCTCTGGCTGCACGTGGCTGGGGGGCCCTGGAGGGGACACGCAGCAAGCACAAAGCTTTCCTGTCACGGCACAAGCTCTGCTGGACCGTGCCAGCTCGGCTGGCTGCAAGGCCAGTCCCTGGGGAAGGGGCGGATGGGGACACTGTTGGCTGTGCCGCCAAACCCGGGGACTTGCGCGTGGTCAGCTCCCTGCAGACCGGCTGGGCTTTTGTTCCGACCTGAGTTCCATGTCTGAGAGCAAAGTCCCCATGGGCTGACCCTGCTCTGCGTCCTTCCTTTCGTCTCTATCTAAAGAAAGAGAAAGGGAACAGTGGAGGCTCGAAGCCTCAGGGGCCCAGCGGTGCCTCCCTGGCTCTCCTGGGCCCTGCAGCCTCCCGGGCTGGACGCTCAGTTCTCGAGTCTGCCGGAGGCTGACATTTCATACTCTGGGAACCTTGACCTGCTGCTCCTCCGGTTGTGAGTTGAACCCGCTGTTTTCACGCCCCAGAAGGAAAGAACAATAGTCATTAATAATCGGCATCTTTTGGAAAATCGGAAACGGAGTCTCCGGGATCTGAAGCTGCCCTTAACCCCAGCTGTGCCGCCTCAGCTGCCAGAAGGTCACACCCTGGGGCTGCCGTGGGCTGGAAGAGGGGCAGACTGGACCCTCAGCCGCAGGACCAGCGCCCGGAGGACGCCAAGGCCGAGTGATCACACTCAGTGGAGAAAGTGGCCCCAGCTGCTAGAACCCTGTGGCCCACCCGAGACTCCTGGCAGGGCAGGGTGGAGTCAGGCGGGCGGAGGGTGCCTGGCTCCCGTGGGTGGGGGTCTCACCTGGGCACAAGAGCCTGGTTCGGCCAAGTGTCTGAGCCGAGTGTCGGCTGCGTCCCACGCTGGGAGCTGGGGCAGACAGGAAGGAGGACCAGTTGGATGGTGGGGTGAGGGGGCAGGGAAGGGGCCTTGGTTGGGCTGGCGCAGGTGGTGGGCGAGGCTGTGGGTTCTCCCAGCACAGGTGCCCGTGCTTCCTCCCTGGGGAGGGGACCATGCCTGCCTGGCTTTCAGGGAAGGGGGCAGGGCTTGGGCCAAGTCACCTCTGAAGGGAAGCTGAGGTCAGGGACTACTCCTCCCTTCCAGCCAGGCAACCTGGCAGGAGCTGCTGGAGCTGCTGGAGCTGACCGAGGGCAGCAGCCCTCCCCCGCAGCCCCAGGCAAACACAGCAGAGGGAAGTTCCCACGCTCAGGCTGGAGGCTGGCGGTGAGGAGGGCGGAGCCTCAGCCACCCCAGGTGAGCCTGGGTCCCGTCCCTGTCCACCTGCTGAGCATGGCCTCTGCCACGCACTTGGCAAACACCGTCCTGCTGAGGCCTCGCAAAGGTCCCACTAAGTTCATGTTAGGATCCTCATTCCACAGAATAGAAATCTGAAACCCAGAGAGGTTAAGCCACTTGCCTCGGGTCACACAGCTAGTAGGAGGAGAAGCTGGGACTTGGACTTGGAGTCCGTGCTCTCTAGTCCAGTGTGTTCCCGTGGGGAGCCTGCGGTACTCAGGCAAAGCCCCCTGGTGCTGGCGAGCAGGCTCCATCAGGTCGAAGGCTGCTGGAGTCTCCGCCCATATTACAGCAAAAGTGTACCACTGGTGGTGGCCTGTGGGTCCCTGGAGCCGTCTCTGGAGAGGATGCTAGAAGGCACAGGGCAGCCGGCACACATGGTCTTGGGGCCACGCTGCTAGAGGAGCTCGCTTTTTTCAGTTCCTGGATTTTCGGGGCCATTTTGCTTGACCTCTGGTTTGGGATGATGTGGGATGGGAGCTTCCCGTATCACTTGAAGCCGGGGTGACCAGGAGCAGGCTCCCTGTTACCCACAAGCATTCCTCTCAAAGAAGGAGATGACCCGAAGCCGTTGCCCCTTGGGACCCCGCGCTCCAGTGGGCACTCAGAAATGTGCAGGGTCGGGGGCTCTGAGGCGCAGCGTGGTCCCGTCGCTCAAGCCACACGACAGCACTGGCTATGTGCAGTCTCGGATTCTCCGGGTGTGGCGACAACACCCAGGGCTGGGGTTCAGGAAGTGGCCTCGCCATGGCCATCAGCTGACACTGCTGCCCTCAGAGAAAGAGCTTATGGGTTCCAGGGGCTTTGAGGGCAGTGGGTCTTTCAGTCCTGGAGGATCCCTGGAAATGGCCGCATGGCTGCCTCATGGGAATCCCGTCATGGCCTGTTGCCCTGGGGTGACAGGGGCCAGGCTGGCATGGCCACCTCCAGGCCTCCTTGTGCCAGGTCCTTCCCCTGTCTCGACTGGCTGGCAGCGAGGTCAGGGGAAGCCAGGTGGTGAGCTCGGGTTGCAGTGTGGGCCAGGAGTCACCCCCAGAGCCCAGGAGGCTCAGAGCAGAGAGACAGGGGAAGAGACCCGGCCAAAGGGGGCCTCGCAGTGGTCCTAGCTGTGTGGTTCCAGGGAGCCCTCCTGTCAGCGTCCCTCACTGTGAAACCAGTGTGGCCTCTGTGGCCCTTCTGCCTCACAGATTCTGGACTTCAAAGTAGCAGGCATTTAAGAAAGATGTCCTCTGGGGCAGAGCTCTGGGCGTCTTCCTGCATCAACCTCCCCCTCCTTGCTCCCGGCTGGGGAAGCTGGAGTCATACCTATAGTCAGGGGCCTTGTTTTTGTGCCCTGAGCATGGGACAGCACTGCCCACCATGCCCGTCTGCACTGGCCCATCCATTGATCTGCTTCTAGCCAAAGTTTACCATTGATCCATCCTTCCACCCACCCATCCACCCATCCATCCATCCACCCACCCATTCATCCATCCACCCATCCATGCATCCATCCATCCACCCATCCACCCATCTACCCACCCATCCATCCACCCACCCATTCATCCACCCACCCATCCACCCATCCACCCACCATCCGTCCACCCACCCATCTACCCATCCACCCACCATCCATCCACCCACCCATCCACCCATCCACCCACGCATTCATCCACCCACCCATCCATCCACCCACCCATCCATATACCCACCCATCCATTCATCCACTCATTCACCCATCCATCCACCCACCCATCCATCCATCTATCTATCAATCCATCCATCCATCCACCCACCCACCCACCCCTCCATTCATCCATCCATCCATCCCTCCATCCGTCCACCCATTCATCCACCCATCTGTCCATCCATCTACCCATCTGTCCATCCATTTGTCCATCCATCCATCTGCCCATCCATTTATTCACTCATCTGTCCACCCATTTGTCCACCCATCTGTCCATCTATCCATCCATTTATCCACTCATCCTTCTACACATTTGTCCGTCCACCCATCCATCCCTCCATCCATTCATCTATCCATCCATCCCTCCATTTGTCCACCCATTCATCCACCCATCTGTCCATCCATTTACCCATTTAACCACTCATCCTTCCACCCATTTATCCATCTGCCCATCTATCCCTCCATCCATTCATCTATCCACCCACCCATCTGTCCATCCACCCAACCCTCCACCCGTCCACCCGTCCACCTGCCACCTGTCTTTCCTCTATTCCTCCTCTATTTCCTCCTCCCCTGCCCACAGCATCAGTTCCTTCATCCCACCTTGGTGCCTCTGTTCCCTGAGCCTGGTCAATTCTCCAATTGTCCCCCTGTCCACGGCACCTCCCACCCCTTGGCTGCCCACCTGCCCACCCGCTGACGTACCTGCACATCCACGCTGGCTCAGACTCCTGGATCCAGGCCTGAAGTCACAGAGCGGGTGCAACATAAGGCTGGGATTAATTCTGGTGGAGTGATAAAAACCAAGCGTCCCCACCCCAGCTCAACCAGAGGGCAAGGACTCTTTCCCATCCACAGGGCAGAACCTACCAAGAGGAGCCATCTAGACAAGTGTCAAGGGAACAAATCCTTTCCATCACTGCCTTGCACCTGCTCAGCCAGAGGAACCAGCGCTGCCCTTCAGGGAGCGGTACGTGGATGGGAACGTGGGCTGCGCAGCCCCCGGACTTGGGCGGTGGGTCTGCGGTCATCAGCTGCCTGAGCCGCAGAACCTCACCGCTCCCTCCTGGCGCAGAGTGCAAACAGTGAGCTGGGCGCCTCTGTGCTGCGTCACTGTGCAATGAGCTGCCCAGGGCAGGTGACCCGTGCTGTTGACAGAGCTGGCCGCCGTGCAGAGGCTGCGCTGGCCGTGCTTGAGCAGGGAGCGCTCTGCCGTCCGCAGCCCTGAGTGCAGAGCTGATGGGAACCACCTCGGTGGTGGGTTTCACCGACTTCCTCTGTCGCTGCACCACGTCCCCAAACAGCACTGACAACAGATGAGAGAACCAGGTTCCAGTGGAGGCTAAGGAAGGCCTTTCCCTTGGCCAAGAGGGCCGCTGGCTGCTCCAGGTCGTTTCCCGCTGGAATGTGAAGGTGAGGTGGGGACCCTTGTCTAGATGGCTCCTCTTGGTAGGTTCTGCCCTGTGGATGGGAAAGAGTCCTTGCCCTCTGGTTGAGCTGGGGTGGGGATGCTCATGTTCCTCCGGGGCAATGTGTCTGACCACTGCTTGCTGACCACCCAGCATGGCACAGTGTGACTCTGCTCTGAGTGTGACTCTGCTCTGAGTGTGACTCTTTCGGCTTTCTGATGCTGGGACAGGGCTGTGTTAGAGCTGATCCAGAAGCTCTGGTGCATGTCGGGCCCCTTGACACCTGTAGCTTTGACTGACACAATTAATTGTCCCATTTTAGAGGAGGAGATGGAGGGTCAGAGTGGAGGAGGGAGACTCGCTCCTTCAGTGGACACAGTTTGGGTCTGTCTGACACCAACATTCAGTTCTCGCTTCCACAGCCCAAACATGCTGCTACCCTCTGGTCACCCTGTCCCCAAGCCCTGCTGTGCATCTGAGCTGATGAGAGTCTGAGAAGCTTCAGCCTATGCTGTGCATCTTTTGTGTTTTTAAGTGTGTGAGGTCTGTGTGGCCTTCGTCATCCCACGCAGGCCCACGGCTGCCTCTGGGCACAGGTGCAGTGGCGTAGAGCTCTCACCTGGCCACACACGCCCTCCACTGCCCCAGAGCCTCCCAGTTGTTCCTGGATCCCCCTCACACCTGACCCTGAGCAGGGACTACTGCCTTGTGGCAGGATGGGGCTCCTGGGGCAGACATGGACGGCCTGGGTCTGGTCCCCACATCTCTAGGACACAGGCCACTTCCCCCGGCTGCCTGGGGCATCGAGCCTGATGGCTGTGTGTGGGGATGGGGTGCACGGGCGCCCGGACTCTCCTTGATTCCACTCCCAAGAAACAGTGGCGCCCTCTGTCCCAGCCCGGCCTGTCTGCCCCTCGACAGGAGACCCCACTGTGGCTACTGCTGTCATCTCAACGTGGTGGCCCAGGATAGTGTGACTGCCACCTGTCTGCTGCCAAAGGCCCCAGGCTCCGGGCTCGCAGGTACAATTTGAATGATAAGACGGGGCCACGCTGACTCGGCTCAGCCCAGGAATGGCGGGTGGGGACGAGATCGTTTCCCTTCATGCAAGGTGTCATTTGAGGCAAGCGCACATCACTTCTGCAGAGCGGCTCCAGCACCCGGCTGTCCCGGGAGAGGGCGGGGAGGAGCACGGAATGGGGTCCGGTGGCCTTGTGCCCGCGGTGCCCCTGGGGCCTCCAGTAGGTCACCTGGTGTGAGGACAGGACCTGGGGCCGTGAGGGCGGGCGGCCTGGGTTAAAGCTCTGGTCCACCACTGGGGACTCAGGTGACCTGAGGGACCTTGCTGGACCTCCCTGCCTCAGTCTGTCCACACTTGCTGGTGCCCGGTGCCCGTGAGACCTGCTTCCTTTGTCTGCCCCTCCAGGCGGCCGTCCACATATCTCTGCGACCACCCTGGTCCTGCTGCATGCAGGCGGGCGCATCTGGGGACAGCCTGGCCTCACCTTCTCTGGGCTCCTTCCTTGTCCCCAGCGTCTGCAGGGCTTTGCCTCGGGGTCTGACTGGCATGTGGAGTCTCACTCCAGGGTGGCCTTCCTGGGACCTTCTCTGGGACCCCCTGTAGGGCCCCGGAGGGAGATGGCTTTCCCTTGGCCCATCAGTTCCAGAAAAAAATCCACTCGTGCCCCTTGAGCAGGCCACAGAGGGCCCCCAGGAGAGGCAGGGGTCTGGCCAAGTGGGCGGGAGGCCTGGGTGGGAGGTGGGCCGGACGGTCATGCCTGGCAAGCTCACCCCTGCTCTGGAGACCTTAGTGTCCCTCCCCGCCTCTGCCCTCACCTGCTGCCTTCCGTTCTCCGCACAGGACTTTGAAAGCCCTCAAGCCACCCCCAGGGCCTCTCTGGACACACCTCCCAGGCTTTTGGCGCACCAGCCCCACTGGCTCCTCCAGTGGCCCCAGGACTCCACCCATCTGGCCCCCGGGCCTTTGCACTTGCCGTCCTCTGCCCTTTCCCTCCTGGCTGTTCTTTGCCCACAATGCCCTTCCCCCCACTCCTGGGTTGCTGGCCTCTTCTTGCCCTTCAGGCTGCTTCTTCAGGGCAGCCTCCTTGCAGAACCTCTTCACCACGTCACTGTGGCTGCCTCTGGTCCAGGGTCTGTGACCAGTTGGTCAGGCCTGCCGTGAGCCCTCGCTGGGCTCACTTTGCTGCCGTTGCTCCATTTCTCGGCAGCTTTCTGGTCTGCTTCTCCCACTGACCAAGGTGCAGAAGGAGCTCTGGGTGTCGCTGAGCCCTGGGACCCGCAGGGTTCTCAGTGGATGCTTGCTGAATGGGCGGCTGAGGGACAATGCTTCTGGGCCGAGGGGAGCAAGTCTTCCCCAGCGGCAGCCCAGACTCTGCCTCAGAAACTTCCAGAACCGCCTGTGTCTGCCGCGGGCTTGGGGCGGTGGCTGCCAGGTGGGGCTGGGGACCGGGCCGCCCTACCCGGTGTTTCCCCAGGATACCCTGGAGTGTGGGCTCACCCTGATTGCCAACCCCCACCCAAGGCCTGGCCTCACCTTTCTGGCACGGGCCTCCCTCAACAACTGGACCCCAGCTCCTGGCCTTGGCCACTGTATTTCACTGAGCTAGGGTCACAGCTCCCAGGACCCTGTCCCCACCTGGCTGAGCACTGCAGGGCAGGTCCAGGCCACCCCCTGGTGCCCCAGCCTCGGGCCCGCTGAGCCTGGTCCTGCCCAGCCTGTCAGGCTGGGACCCAGCTGGCCTGGGGCACCTTCTCTCCAGAATGTCCAGGACCCAGGTTCCCACACAGGCTCCTCCTTTGAGGGCAGCAGCTTCTCCTCTGAGCCCTGTCGAGTGCAGACCCAGGTCAGCGAATGTCCCCCCGGGCTGGCCAAGCCGGCGTCTGATGAGACCCACTCTGATTAACCAGATATTAAGCAGGGCTGTTTCTAGTGTCCTCCAAGACCACAGGGTTCCCAGACGGAGCGGTGGAGGGGGCACTGGGGTCTGCTGGCCCCGCCTCCTGTCACCTGCTCTGCTTTTGCCTGGAACTCCATCTCCACGCAATCCAGAGGCTCCAGAAGATTCTCCAGGCCCCAACCCTCCAGCTGCTGATGGGAATGCCGCCCCTGGCCTCCGCCGTGTCCCAGGGGGAAGGACCATCAGAGGGCCTGAGAGGTGGCCAAGACGCGGTGTTGGGGGCATGACCCTCAGGTGCGCCTACAGCGGGGACGCTCATGGGGCAACTGTGTGCTGGGCTCCAGGCCCTGACGAGCTCCAGGCGGGACCAAGTCCTTTGCCTTGGGGCTCAGGCTTCACTGCTCCAGATACAGGGTGCCTGCAGCCTTGCTCTGACTTACTTTCTGCATGTGACAAAGACAGAAATACACAGAGGGACACTGTCTCAGCCTCCCTGGTCCTGGTTACTGCAATTTCCAATTGTCTCAGACAAAAAAGGCCAGAGGGCAGGTTCCGACCTGGTGGGCCTTGCACAGATTGCAGGATGGAGCTGGGGGTCTGGCTCAGATCTGAGACACTCCCCAGGATCACCGGCCTGAGCACTGGGTCAAGGGTTCTGTGATCGATCGGTCACGCCTGCCCTGAGTGCCCAGCCGGAGGGTGAAGGCGAGTGACTCTGCCTGAGGGACCTGACTCTAAAATCCAAAGCCAGGTGGTATTTGAGGGAAAACCATGAAAGCCACCAAAGCCATTGAACTTTTTTATCTCAAGGGCCTGAAGTAGCTTGTGACATGTCCTGAGATAAAACCCCACAGGGGCCCCGCCCATTGCCCAGGGTCACCAGATGACCTCAGATACCTGTGAGATCTTCATCTGGACCCAGGGGCCACATGCACCTGCCTCATGGCCCTATCGGCCCTCTGGGCTCCCTTGGCTCTGTCCGGCTGGGGCTCCCAGTGTGAAGAGCTGGGATTTAGTGGCGCAATCTCCTCAGTGGAAGGGACCAAAGCGGGCGGGCGCCTGTGTGGAACAAGGCCTGGGGCTCCTTCCAAAAGGAGGCGCCATGCAGCTGCGGGTCCCTGGCATGCCCGCCGGCTCCAGCCTCTGCACTGGACCCAGTGGCCCTGCCCGGGCTGCTAGGGAAGGTCCTTCTGGCCCAAAGGACAGTCCAGCAACCGGCACCGTGCTCAATGGGGTCCTCAAGGTGCCGGAGATGGCAGTCTTCACCCTGCTCCTGCCTCATGACAGCACATTCCTCGGGGTGTCTGTCGCGAGCCAGGGTATGGGACATTGTGGTCCCCGTGGTGCTGGTACAGGGCAGGTGTCCAGCTCACCCTCAGCCCCTGGACGCAGAGGCAAGGCCCTTCTCTGCTTTAAAGCTTCCCTTTTCTGTTGTTAAAGGAATGCCCTGGTAGATGGCCACAAGGCTCCGGAGGACTTGGGTGGGCTCTTCTGCCATGGATTGGCAGGGTCCCTCCCTGTCCCAGGAGCAGCGAGGCCTCAGGCTGGCTTCCTCTATGACCCCTTGGGGCGAGGTTACCATGTGGGCCTTCCCTCCTGCCCCAGGGAGACTCAGGTCTCAGGAGCCCCAGATGAAGGGCCCCTGACACGGACCTTCACGGCCAGAGGCCACACGGCAACATGCCAGCTGGCTTCTGGGGACACCTCGTGAAACACCCACAGCAAGTTGGAAAAACCCTGAGTTGAAAACCCAGAGAGTGCGGCCGCTCAGCCTCACTGCCTGCCGTGCCCCAGACACCCACGCCAGGACGCAGAAGGGAAAGTCTCCGCACCAACCCGTAGGGTCAAGGGTAGAGCAGCCTGTCCACTGCAGAGCATCGGCTACTCCCCTTCAAGGTCACAGGTGATCTCCAAGATCCAAATCTAAAATTCAAAGTGCAGTTTCTACTGAATGCAAAACACTGTTGCTCCACCAGAAAGCCAGCAAATCCTCAGGGGACCAACAGGGGCCAGGGACCACCTACGTAACCGTTCATGCTTCACAACCAATCTCCTCATCCCGAAGAGCTCGGCACAGCCCGTAGATGAGCTCCCACCTCTGCGTCCACCTCAGCTCAGCTCAGCGGTGTCCAGCACAGGGCCTCATGTGGCTGAGGTCAAGGCGTTGGCCGGGCTGCCTCCCTCCAGAGGAAGGAGGTGGTGTGGGCCGGTTCAGCCACGATCTCTCCTCAGCAGTGCCCTGGGGAGACGCTGCACTCGCTGCTCCAGCGGCTGGGGCCTCAGTTTCCTTCTAGAGGAGGGACCACAAACACAGGAGATGGGAGGGCAAGCCAAGGGCAGTGTGGGGAAAAGACTAGTGAGCCAGCTCTGGAGCTGCTGCCTGGGGTGCCTCCAGGTTCCACTGCCAGCTAGTTAGGTGACAAACCAATCTGCACCTCAGTTTCTGCTCTCTAAAATGGGGATAATAAGAGGCTTAGCTCATATAATCATCATGAGCTGTATGCTTGGTAAAAGTTATCTTCACCACCACCATCACCATCATCACCACCATCACCACCACCATCACCACCACCATCACCATCACCATCATCACCACCATCATCACCACCATCACCACCACCACCATCACCACCACCATCACCATCACCATCATTACCACCATCATCACCACCATCACCACCACCACCATCACCACCACCACCATCACCACCACCATCACCATCACCATCATCACCACCATCATCACCACCATCACCACCACCACCATCACCACCACCATCACCATCACCATCATCACCACCATCACCCACATCATCACCATCACCATCACCACCATCATTACCATTACCATCACCACCACCACCACCACCACCATCACCACCACCACTATCACCACCACTACCATCATCACCATCACCACCACCATCACCACCACCATTACCATCATCACCACCACCACCATCACCACCACCACCATCACCACCACCACCATCACCACCACCACCACCATCACCATCACCACCATCACCACCATCACCACCATCACCAACATCATCACCATCACCAACATCATCACCATCATCATCACCACCATCATTACCATTACCATCACCACCACCACCATCATCACCATCACCACCATCACCATCATCACCATCATCACCATCATCACCATCATCACCATCACCATCACCACCACCATCACCACCACCATCACCATCATCACCATCATCACCACCACCATCACCATCACCACCACCATCACCACCACCATCACCACTACCATCATCATCACCATCATCACCACCATCACCAACATCATCACCATCACCAACATCATCACCATCACCATCACCACCATCATTACCATTACCATCACCACCATCACCACCATCACCATCACCACCATCATTACCATTACCACCATCACCACCATCACCATCATCACAACCATCATCACCATAACCATCACCACCATCATTAACACCACCATCACCATCACTATCCCATCCTGGCTTAACAGGTGGCCTAGAACCTTGACTGTTAGAGACAGAGAGAAGGAATCCAACAGGGATAGATTCTGATGTCCACAGTCCCGTCCCCTAGTAGGGCCAGCTGGGTTGTTGGGGTGGGGGTCATGCTTCAACCCAGAGGAGTGAGTGCTGCTAATCAGAGCCAGGCAACGGTGGGATTGGGTCTTGGGACAGGGTGTGGAAAGCGTCCAGGACTCAGGTTGTCAACAGCAGAGCGGGCGGCAGGCTTCTCCTGCACCCCACCCCTCCCATGTGCGTCTTAGAAGGGGCTTTCTGGAGAGCAGCTGTGAGGCAGGGCAGCTAGGGTCCACTTTTCCCTGGCTGGGCGACCCTGGAAGAGCCTCTTCCACTGTCATCTCTAAGAGGGGACACACTGGGACATCAGATCTGCCCTTGGCAAGTCACTGGGGGCCTGTCCTGAGCAACCAGTAGGTGGCGCTGCTGGGCAGGTGGGAGGGACGGGAGGGCCTGGCAGGAAGGTGCCCAGGGGAGCAGCCCCAGCAGGGTGCACGAGCTCTCCCGGGATTCCCTGGGAGCAGAGGAGCCCACTGGTGTCCTGATGTCCCTTTGGTGCAGGTTCAGACGTGCTTTGGGCGTCTGGGCCGCAGTTCCCGGCCGTCTCCAGTTCCGTGCGGGCCACGTGAAGGCGGGCACCTCTGCTGTGGTAGCCGGGTCCCTGTCGTGCTGAAGGGTGACGCATCCTCCTGGGATGCTCTCTCCTTGGCCTTCACCTGGTGTTTGTCCATCGCCCGCCAGGGTGACCACGGGAGCCTCCTCCAGCCCGCCACCCCCGACACTTCCACTCAGCCGCTGGAAGCTTCTACAGCAGTAATGGCCTCGTCCTTGTCACTTGCAGGGTCCTCAGCCCTGGGGATTAAGTTTGAGGCCCTGACCAGGCCTGCGTGGCCCGCGAGGCCTTGCTGCTCTGGGGCCTCATCTCTGCGGCCAGCTTGCCACCAGGGCCCTGCGGGGGACTGGCTGAGCCCAGCTGCCCTCTGTCCCCTCCAGGCCTTGTCGGGGCTCTTCCCCTGTCCTGCCCTCTGTCTTCCGCAGCCGCCAGAAGTTTCCCTCAGCCTTGCTGCTGCTCCTGCCGCGCACCTGCTGTCAAGAATGCCCAGGAAGGGACGTGGGTGCGGGGTGCGCCAGTGGGGCCCTAGCCCCTCCGCCCTCAGGCACTCCCTTCGAGTGAGCCTGACTCACCCAGCGCAGGCTACTGCACCCTGGCCCTGACCCCAGAGGAAAGAATGCTGGTCGCAGAAAGCCCTGCCCCACCATGCCCTGCCCACCAGGCCGCCCTCCCTTCCTTCCCCCATTTCTGCCCCACAAATCCACCCCATGCAGCAGAGGAGAGCCATCCTGGGGAGATCAGGCGACCTGGAGAGTCAGGACTGGGAGCCAGAAGGCAAGTGTCCAGAGGTCTCACCTGAGGCCAGGTATCCAGGGGGTGCTCATCTGCAACTAGGGATCAGAGGTCTCCCACCTAAAGCCAGGCGTCCAGGGGACAGCAGCTGAGCTGGGGAAGGCAGGGCCACTCCCTCAGGTGGAGGGCAGGCTGGGTGAAGCCTGGCAGTGGCAAGGGCCCCGCGCTCCAGTGGGAGCTGAGGGTGGGCAGGGCCCTGTAACCATCCAATCTTTGGGGTCGACGCAGAGTCTGGGTTCTCTGTGGAGTGAGTGCCCAGGCCTTGGCGGCGTCTGAGCAGGGGAGAAACGGGGACTTGTGTTTTAAGGAGTGGCCTCTGTGTGCTGGGTGGAGACCCAGCTGGAGGGCAGAGGGGAGTGAGTGTGTCCTAAGGCTGGAGTTGTGGTCCTGTGAGGGTCTGGCAGGGCCAGGTCAGGCAGGGCCAGGTCAGGCAGGGCCAGGTCAGGCAGGGCCAGGCTATTCTGGAAACTGGTCCAGGGGGCCTCCTGGAGGGGCCTCTGCTGAGCCCCTAGGTCCCCAGATGACCACTTCCCACCCTAAGCCTCCTTGGCTGGGCCCAAGCTAGACCACTTCACAGCCTGAGGGTTCCAGTCCTAACTGTCCCTCCACCCCAAGACAGCCCAGCTGGCTGCTGCCCAGTGACTGCCTCCCACGAGAGCAGGATTGCCCCCATAGGCCCTGGAGCCACAGTCCAGCTGGAGAAGACTGCCTCCCTGCTGCCTTGAAAACGGCACAAGGGACAGTGGGAGGGACTTCCAGGGCTGGGGCTGCACCCACAGGTTGAGGCAGGTTGCTTTGCTCTCTGCCTCCCAGGTACTGGGCGTGTGAAAGGTTCCTGGAGGCCACAGGAACAGCTGCCTCTCATCCTTCCCAGGGCCAGGGAGGGAGCCGTCCTTAACACCTGGGCTCCTTGCACCTCAGGGCCATTGCACATGCTGTTCCCACTGCCTGGAACAGACTGCTGGTCGTTGTTGGCCGCTGCTTTTCTTCACTCAATTCCGCTGTCAGCATCAGGGACCCCTCTGTGCACCCCCACAGCCACTCTTTCCTTGTCTGTGCAACATGCCAATGTTGAGTTTACCGTTTTCTTGTTTGCTGTCTGCCCCCAGAGACAGGCTGATGTCCCCTGGCGGGTCCTCTAGATCTGGGGCCTCACTGGCCCTGTCCTCTTGGCTCAGGCCAGGCTGCGCTATGGCAAAATGGCATCCCTTCCTCTGGGACGAGGCACATGCATTCCTCTGGCGGCTGTTGGAGCGCGTGGCCAGGGGAGCATTGTGTGTCCAGGCAGGGCCAGAGGCTCGGCCAGGAGGGAGAAGCCTGATGTGGCTCAGGCCAGGGCACCCAGGGAGGCTCCCAGGAGCTGTGCACAGCACCGGGCGAGGCCCAGAGCTCAGCTTTCTGAGTGGCAGTTGGAAGGCCATCGGCTGTGCAAGACAGTAAACAGGCCCTGGTGGAAGTCACACAGCTGTGTGTGACAGCGTGCCGCATGGCGGTGTCACGGTGACCAGGCACCCGGCAAGATCCATGAGGCAGGACTCGTGGCGGAGGGGTGCGGTGCAGGGAAGCGGCTCAGCTGCCGCAGCTGGAAACAGCCAGGAGCCGGGGACCAGGCATAGTGCAAGGGCAGGCCCTCAGTGACCCCCTTCCTCCAGGTCACACCCTGCCGGCAGGTCACACCCAGGAAATTCTGGTTATGAAGCCCCCAGAGGGATGGATTTCCTGGCGAGGACACGGGTCTCCTTGCTGCCTGAAAGCTGCCCTCGGAGGCTTCCCGCGCAGGGGACCAAGCTCAAGACACCAACCTAGGGGATGTTTCTAGATCCAACCATCACAATGTCTTTGAGCTGGGCAGGTAGAGGCCCCGGTCCAGCTGCCCTGACTCTGGGGGACAGGCAGGCCCAGTGCCCTCCACAGCTCCGGCCTGTCACCTCACTTGGACCTGCTGAGGGCAGACACCCAGCCCTGGAGGCCGGGCCGGGCCTGCTCCTGTCTCCACTGTCGGGATCGTCCTCCGGGACCAGTGGGGCGCAGGCTCACGGATCCTCGGGGAACTCCATGCCATGATTCCCTAGCTTGCCCAACGCGCGAGGCTAGCGGAACTCAGGTCACCCCGTGTCCTCGTCCCCAACATTCTCCTTGACCAGACAGTGTCTGCTGCATGAGGCAGAGCCAGGGGCCGGGAACACATCCCTGGCCACCCTTCCAGTGCTTTCCTGGCAGGGCACAGGCCGGGGGAGGAGCTGGCACCGTCTCCAGTGTGACTCTGGCCTGCGGGGCGGGCTGTGTGGAGGGGCCGCCGGGAAGCTGTTGGGGACGGTGTGCTGCAGTCTGCGGGCATCGGGGACAAGGCTCCTGTTCCCCTGACA
Organism: Xerus rutilus; assembly: GCA_028644305.1. Taxonomy (NCBI): domain Eukaryota; kingdom Metazoa; phylum Chordata; class Mammalia; order Rodentia; family Sciuridae; genus Xerus; species Xerus rutilus. Next base: position 4,071,316 of record CM053399.1, on the reverse strand, counting down.
ACCCAGACCTGCGAGGCTCTGAAGTGCAGGCACCAGGGGCTGCATGGCCCCCACACCAACCTCACTTCCTCTCCACTTCTAATGAGAAAGGTGGCCCTCAGAGGGTCCCCAGCTGGTCCAGACCTGGGCACCACGGCCTGGCTGGCTGTGGCATCCTGGCCCTGGCTTGCTGGGATGTCCTGGCCTTGGCTTTTTATGACGTCCTGGCCATGGCTTGCCATAATGTCTTGGCCTGGGCTTGCTGTGACACCCTGGCTCTGGCTTTTTATGCTGTCCTAGCCCTGGCTTTCTGTGACATCCTGGGCCTGGCTTGCTGTGACCCTGGCCCTGGCTTTTTATGACATCTCAGCCCTGGCTTTCTGTGACATCCTGGGCCTGGCTTGCTGTGACGTCCTGGCCCTGGCTGGCTGTGGCATCCTGGCCC
>CM053399.1:4037432-4070392 GCA_028644305.1 Xerus rutilus | reverse complement strand
GTCCTAGCCCTGGCTTTCTGTGACATCCTGGGCCTGGCTTGCTGTGACCCTGGCCCTGGCTTTTTATGACATCTCAGCCCTGGCTTTCTGTGACATCCTGGGCCTGGCTTGCTGTGACGTCCTGGCCCTGGCTGGCTGTGGCATCCTGGCCCTGGCTTTTTGTGATGTCCCTGCCCTGGCTTGCTGTGACGTCCTGGCCCTGGCTTTTTATGACGTCCTGGCCGTGGCTTGCCGTAATGTCTTGGCCTGGGCTTGCTGTGACATACTGGCTCTGGATTTTTATGCCATCCTAGTCCTGGCTTTCTGTGGCATCCTGGGCCTGGCTTGCTGTGGCGTCCCGGCCCTGGCTGGCTGTGACATCCTAGCCCTAGATTTCTGTGACATCCTAGGCCTGGCTTACTGTGGCATCCCGGCCCTGGCTTTCTGTGATGTCCCAGCCCTGGCTTTCTGTGGTGTCCTGGCCCTTGCTGGCTGTGACATGCTAGCCCTAGCTTTCTGTGGCGTCCCGGCCCTGGCTGGCCATAGCGTCCTGCCGTAGCACTCTGAGCTCCTCTTTGCTCTGGCTGCCGGGGAGCTCAGAGTGGGGCTTCGCCCTTGCCCTTGGGTGCGTGCTGGCCCGGGGCTCTGGGCACTTGTGTCCGACTGCTGTGGCCTCTTTATCCTCTGCTGTGCCTCCATGAAGCAAGCCGGACACAAGTTATCAACTATAAATAAACCACGGCTTCCGTTCTGGCTCTGGTTCAGTTTCCTGGTGCCTGTTTTCAAGTCCCCAGTGGGGGGGCCTCCCGGAGGAAGATGACATCAGCATCAGCTGGCCCTGGGAGCGCCCAGCTCCGCAGGCGCGGGGGCCCTGGATGCCCATCACGCAGGCGCTTCCTGACAGCAGTGGCTGCGGCGGAATCTGAAGTGTGTTTTGTGGTTCCTGCCTCGCAGGGCAGAAGCAGCTGCCGGGCTGCGCTGCCTCCCGCCGCAGCCCTGGCGCCCCGCCAGCCCAGTGGCCACCCCTTCCTCCACGAGTCACTCTTCACTCTCTGACTCAGGTCCCTTTAAAGGGACAGTAAGCCAGCTGGTTCAGGGTCAGGAGGGACAACGCCAACGCAGGGGAAGAGCCTGCTGGGGACGGGGACACTAGGGGTCCTCGGGGCGACTGGGGAGCAGCTCCCGCCTCCTGCCATCACCCCAGCCCAGGGTGGAGGGCTTTCCTGCCTGCTCCAAGGAAGCTTCCCTAAAGCCACAGTCAGCCAGGCAGGAACTCCTGGGCATCCAGCGACTTTCTTCACTGCCCACATCTGCCCAGCAGGCGAGTGGGCACTCGGCAGCTGTCCCTGCTCCTGCCCTAGTCTTGGGATTAGCCCCCTGGCCCCTGCACTGGGGTCACAGCAAGCTTCTGTAGGTCCAGAGCATCCTGAGCCCCTGCCCAGGCTGACTTCCCTACCACTGGAAGGACGGTTGCTCATTGTGGTCTCGTTTCCCCTACTAGGCCTCCATGTCACCTCCCGGGTCCCATCTGCCAGTCTTATCATGGCTCCTGTGACAACTTATGATGGTTTAATTTGCCTTCTCACCAGTCTGCCAGCCACATGAGGGCAAGGACCGTCGCCTGGCTTGTGCACAGCCCAAGGCCTGGCTTGTGGTAGGTGCTCAATAAACACTTGTGGAATGAAGGACTAAATGGGGGGAAGAGAACCGGTGTCCCTCCCAACTGTCATAGTCCCTAGACAGGGGATGTGCGGTCGCCCTTCCTGCCCTGATGGAGCAAGTGCAGTGAACAGGACAAGCTTGCACGTGGACATTCCTGGGCCGGGGGACCCTGGAGCCAGGCCTGCAGGTCTCAGTCTGCAGCTCAGCGAGACCAGGGAAGGACATCTGTGCCCTCCTTCGGCCTGTCTGACTCACACTTTCGTTTTGGAGTCCCCCTTTCTCTCGGAACTTCCCTGGGGTTACAGAGTGGTCAAGCCAGACGGGCAGGGCGTGGCCAGCCGCAGGAGGCTGGGCTGCAGGTGCATTCACAAAGACATGGCTTGCTGGTCCCCACATCCTGCCGGGGCTCTGTGGCCCCCCCTCAGCCATCGGGGGTGTTTGAGGTGCCCCGGGCTGGGAGGAGCTCATAGGCTTGTGAGGCGGAGCTCATGCAGCCTCGAGGCCACAGGCTTGTGAGGCTGGACTCATGCAGTCTTGAGACTCCATCTGCGCCTCTCCCTCCGGCCTCCCGCCTCTGCCCCTCATGGTGCTCCAGGGGGCCCCCCACAGGGGGCTGTGACTGGCAGGGGCTTGGCATGTGGGACATTTGTCCCCCTCCGTGCAGAGTGAGGAGGCCCAGGGCTGGGGTAGGACCGTCAGCCTCCTGCCAGATGTGCCCTCCCCTCTCCGTGGTCCCACCCCCAGCTGGAGTAGATTGAGGAGTGGGAAGAGAGGGGTGGGGAGAAGATGCAGCCCTGGGCATAGGCCCCCAGCCCAGCCCAGCCTCCTCCGCGAGCGTTCCGAGGTCTCAGGAGCCCCTGCTTCACCACCTCCACTCAGTTCTCATTCAGCAGGCCTCACGCTGGCTCTCAGGGCTCGCCTGTGACGTCCATGTGCCCCCACCCTCGTGAGCTGCCGCTCTGATGGGGAGACGAACGGACAGCCAGATGGGAGGAAGGCAGAGTGCCGAGAGGAGGCCCGGAGAGGAGGCCCAGAGAGGGAGGCTGGCCCAGTTTGGGGTCAGGGAAGTGTCCCTGAAGAGAGGACATCTGAGCAGACCCTGCAGGTGAAGAGGGTCAGCCAGGGAACAGGGACAGGGGCTGGGAGGAGAGGAGAGGCCAGGAGGGGCTCTGGGTAGAGTCCGCTTGTGCAGGGTGGCGAGAGCTGGAGAGGACCCTGAAGGCTGGGGACAGGCCTGTGGAGGGAGAGCTGGGGGAGACAGGGACAGGGGCCTGGCCAAGCCGCTTGGCCCCTTGCCTGGGGTGGAAGGAGAGGCTGGCTTGCCTCTGAAATGCCTTCCAGATGCCTCCATGGACAGGGTGGCAGGAGGGACTTGCTGGACACAGACACAAAGCCAGCCCTGCCTCCAAGACCCTGCCAGAAGTGTAGGGCATCCAGGGAGGGCCACAGGGCCACCCTAGACCTGGCAGGTGGGGCAGCAGTGCCAGCAGGACCCTAGGGGTTTCTGGCACTGGAGGGAAATCCAAGCTCTCCCCGCCTCCACCTTGGGCCGTTTGGGGAGAGCAGAGGCAGCCTGGAAAGGGGAGGCCAGGCCCAGGTGTGGGCCTCCCCGGTGGGAGCAGGGGCTCTCCCCAAGCTGCCTCGCCATCCCCAGGAACCCAGAGAAATGATGCCAAAGGATCTGTTGCTGCCGGCTGCACAGGGTCCCTGCCACTCACCGCCCTGGGTGTAGGGTGTCCGAGTGTGGCCCTCGGCCCTGGTTTCCCATGAGGCTGTTTGGATGGCTTCTTCTTAGCTCTCAGAGCGGATGGAGAAAGACAGGAAAGGAGAGGAACTGAAAGAGGACTGAGCTCAGAAGGGTCTGCAGGGTCCCTGTCACCACAGAGGGGCCAATGCCACCACAGAGCCTCTTGTCTGTGGCACCCCCGGACCCCACAAGGGGACACATGGGGCGGTCCCTCTGCGCAGCTGGCCTCAGCTACCCTGGTCACAACCCACGGGGTGCTGTGTTGGGGTCTGTGAGTGGGTCAGCTCTGCTCGCCGCAGCCAAGGAACCGGGGCCCCAGAGGTGAGTCCTGCCCTGGGCCAGGTGGCAGATGCCCATGGGTGGCCTGACCTGGGGTCCAGTGCTCTGTCCTCCAACCTCCCTGATCAGCCATGGCTGTATGGGGGCCATGGTGGGAAAGGCTCTCGAAAGGGCCGTGGCCATGGGAGGCCCTGTGGTCATCCATCCTGGCAGGGAGAACACGGCCTTGGAAGGTGCGTGTGGCCACCGCCCTCTGGGACGCCCTCTCATCCTGGCATCTGGAGGTGCAGGGCTGGTCCAGATTAAGTAGGCCTTGAAGCCAAACCCCAGATTGCTGCTGAGGCTCTGGAAGGACACGCTCAGCCCAGGCCTGAGGCTGCCCAGGCTCTGGAGCCCCGAGCCCCCTCTCAGGGCAGTGGCCTCCTCGCTCGGCTGGCTGGTGGGAGAACGGGGCACTTCAGACCCTCCCTGTCCCGACAGCGGCAGCAGGTCGAAGGCCTCCATGCCTGGGCAGGGTGTGTGGGTGAAGGTCCTGCCTGGCTCTTGAGACTATGAGCTCTTGAAGGCCCGAGTCACTGGCCTGCTGGCCTGGACAGGGCGAGTGGCTGGGGGAAGCATCAGGGTGTGGAACACGGGGTCGAGGGAACCACCATCGGCCCCTGTGTCCAGTCCTACTAAGCTACGGATCAGGAGCTGAAGGCGGAAGGCCACACGGACACACGGGGTGCTGTGTGGGTGGACAGTGGGAAAGCACCCGGGTCTGTCTCAGGCAGGGAACGTGGGCAATTGAGATGATTCTAGAATCATCATCACTGGGGGAGCCGGCAGCACTCCTGGCTGCCAGAAGCCAGGCCCTCCTGTCCTCGCCAGCTGGGAGGCCAGCGACAAGCAGGGCCCGGCCCTGGATCTGCACTCGCACAGCTTGGTTAGCCTTTGGCCTCAGCCCGGCCTCTTCCCTGCAAGCCTCGCTTCCCCGTCAGGGGCCTGACTCCCCACAGGATGAGTCGGGCTTCTAGGGAGAGTGGTGGTCCCCAGGGCCTGTCAGGCAGGAGGGCAGTGCCCAGCCCCAGCCTGTAGTCCGTCTCTGCCTTGCTGCAGCCCTGGGTCCCATCCAGGCACCTGCTAGGCCCCTCTTCCCCACCGTTTCCAAGTGTCCGGGCACAGAGCCAGCCAGAGAGCTGGGCCCTGGGGAGGGAGCGGGCCCTGCCCGAGGTGGGCAGGCGAGGGGCAGCTGTGGTCGCAGACAGCCACTCAGCAGGCCCCTGGCAGGCCCCAGGTTGAGTCACCCTGAGTCACCATGGTCACTTCCTACCGCACATTCCTTCATTCATACAGCATCTGTCCCCTGAGGCACCTCCCTGGAACCTCCTCAGGCACTTGCCAAGGGCGTGGGGATGCTCTGCCTGCCTCAGTCTGACAGGTTAAGGGCTCAGGCCCTGGGACCTGGGAGAGGCAGAGAGCTGAACAGCAGGACCTCAAGGAAGGGTGGATGCCCTCTGAGCCCCTCCAGCCTGGGAGCTCCCTGACACCCTGGTGGGTGGAGGCCCTGAGCTGCCACTTGGAGATGTGAGGTTGCCCCCCTAGCTCACTGAGATTCACTGGGGTAAAGAGGGAAATGAGTCACTGGACCCCCTCCCTGGCCCCAGCTCCTTGCCAGCCACACCCAGGCAGAGCACTGTCCCCAGAAAGCCTGTGGCCCCACTGTGGGCCTGGCCAGCCCTGGGGATTCAGCCCCTGCTGCCCTGTTCCCACAGCTTCCTCCACGTGGGCTGCTGGTCAGGACCCCCGTGGGGCTAGGCCTCCTTGTCTGCATCTCAGTGGGGCTGCCATGCAGTGTGGCCCCCAGGGGCCGTGGGACTGTCAGGAACCTGGGGTGACCCTCGACCCTGCTCCTCCCTGCTGGCAGGTGCTGAGGCCTGGTGTCAAGTGCCAGCAGGAAACCACTGCAGCCCAGGTGTGAGAAGCTCCCAAGCCAGGGCCTGGGCCTTGTAGGAATTTGGGGACCCAGGACTATGACCCCCAGCACAGCCTGCCACGCTGGGCTCAGGGGCTGGCCAGGCTGGTGGGTGTATCCTCCAAATCAGCCACAGCCAGAACCTGGGCCTTGGGACACCAGTAGCTCTGGGCACACCTCCTGTGGACCTGTGCTGGGACCTGCTCTGTGCCCAGCACACTTCTGTGCTGGGGACAGATAAGTGCAAGAGACAGCCTCTGTCCCCATCTGGGGGTTCTAGTGGGGGCAGTGGGGGGACAGTAAGCAATGCTGTGACCTGGGTGTTGCAGAGCTGATGAGACAGCAGAGGGACAAGAGACAGGGGTTCTCTGAAAGGACCTTGAATGGGGTTGGGCTATGTGGCCATGTCTGAGCCCTTGAGGAGCAGCAGGGGCAGGTGGAGGGCCCAAGGGGGTGTCGTCAGGCACAATGTGCTGGGAGGGCCCCACAGGCTCTGCAGTGACAATTCTGATGTCTCTGCTCCCCAGAGGGCCCTGCACAGACTTTTGGGTCCTGCCACACACAGGGCTTTCTAAGGACCCTAGCTGTCACTCAAGTGAACGGGGAAGAGGGTTGGGAGGGCTCTGACCCAGCAGCCAAGGGTGCTCAGCTTCCAGGTTAAGAGTGGACGTGGGGGCTGGAGGGCGGGTTGTGATCTGTAAGCTCTGTGTCTTCTCTCTGATGCCCCTCAGGGCTGGGGACACAGAGATGGGCTGATGCTTCTGTTTCGGAGATGTTGTGACCGAGGGGCGGGCAGACAAAGACAGAACATGGAGAAAGGACCTGCAGACAAAGGCCGGGAGCTTGAGGAAGGAGCAGCCAACTTGGGGAGGAGATTGGGCAGGCTTCCCAAGGAGGGGATGTCTGAGGTCTGTCTTGAAAACTGACTAACAGGTTTCCAGGCAGAGAGAAAAAGGGACATCACCTCCAATGGAAGAGCAGACCAGGCAAAGACGTAAACAAGCAAACCACTGAGCTTCCATCCATTCACCCATCCATCCATCCATCCACCATCCATCCATCTATCCATCCACTAGCCCATCTATCCATCCACCCACCCATCCATCCATCCACCCATCCATCCACCCATCCATTTACCCATCCACTCATCTATCCATCCACCCACCCACCATCCATCCATCCACCCATCCATTCATCCATCCACCCATCCATTCATCTGTTCACTCATCCATCCTCTCACCCACCATCCATTCATCCTCTCATCCATCCATTCATCCATCCATCTGTTCACCCATCCATCCATCCATCTATCCATCCACCATCTATCCGTCTATCCATCAATCCACCACCCATCCATCCATCCATCCATCTTCCATCCATCCATCAATTCACACATCCATTCAACCATCCATCCATCCATCTATCCATTCATCCATCTGTTCACCCGCCCACCTATCCACCCACCCATCCACCCACCCACCCACCCACACACCCTCTACCCACCCACCCTTACACCCATCCTCCCATCCCTTCATCCCTCCCTCGACCCGTCCATCTGTCCTCCACGCACCTCTCATGTGTGCTCAGCCACACTGGCCGTCCTGGCCCTGTAGCAACCTCGCACCAGCCCTCACCCACTCTCCGCTACGCCCAAGCGGGCGCGGCCGTCCCCTGAGCTCCGTCCTGCTCGCGGAGCCTGGCAGCAGCCCTCCCTCCACAGAACCGCAGCTCAGCGGCTACATTGGTTTTGTATTTGAAATTCCACTAATTTTTTCGCGTCTTTGCATTAATGGTTCCTCCTAAAACATCGAAAGGGAGCCGGGGACGTTTTTCTCCCAACTGTTTTGCAGGAGACTTGGCCAATCATTATCCCTCGGCTCCCATGATAGGCTGTACTCAGCTCGGATTCCCAAGATTACAAAAGGAAATTCAGCTAATTAGGGTTTGATAGAAATCACAGTCCTGCCGATTCCTGGTTGACTTTGCATTGGCAGGAGTCCTGGCATTCTTTGATAAGGTTTTATTCATCTCTCTCAGGAATCTCACTAGTACCTTTTTGCCGTTGAAACCTCTTTTGTGATCCTCTCCTACGAAGAACCTCTCATCTTATCCCTGTAGATATGGAGAGAGGGATTATGGGGGAGCAGGAACAGAGGCCTGGGAGCCAGGAACCCTGGTTTGTAGGTAGCTGATAACTTGCTGTGTGACTTTCCACAGCCCCTTTGCCTGTCTGTGCAGGGCTAACTCATTGGAAGGGAGGCAGCATGGTCCACGGGTTCAGAGCACTGTTCTGGGCTCAGGCTCTGTGTGCCCTTGGGCAAGCTCTTGGAGCCTCAGTTTCTTCATCTGTGAAATAGGAATGACGGTGATGACAAGCCCTTCTCATTGTTTTGAGAGTTAAATGAGCTAATACGCACGAGTCAACATAAATCACCTCAGATAGGGAATACACATGAAGCAACCAGCTGGGTGTGAGAGCTCAAAATAAACTGCTTGTTTTATTGTTAAAGTGGTTTCCTCGAGAGTGCGGAGAGGCAGGGTCTGGGCAGAAGTGCCCAAGCCCTCCTCTGTTGCCTGTAGCTAAGGGACCTGTCCTGGTCGGGGCCGTGAGGGAGGCAGGTGGGAGCGGAGGCTCAGGGAGGCCCTGAGGCTGCTCATGCTCAGGCAGGTGCCTAGGGCTAGGAGGGATCCGAGGGCTCATTCCCTGCACCATGCCAGGTGCCTCTGCACGGATCTCACCCAGAAGGGACACGTGGTTCTCTGGATGGCCTCGGCCTGGCCATACTGGGCATGTGGCAACTGATGTCACAGGGCCTTCTTGCCCTGGTCAGCAGGGGCAGGATGCTGGTCCTGAGAGCCTCGGGGGTCGGAGGCGCTGGGCTCCTCCCAACATGCTCAGGCCCAAGGACCCCGCCAAGGCAGCTGGTCCTGCCCTGGGCGGCCCCTTCCCAGACTGCTGCTGGTACCCACCTGTGATTTGCAGAGGTGGGTATTGTCACTGCAAGGGGTCATAGTCACCTGTCCCCGTGTGTCCCCTAGCAGTACTGGGGCTTGTTCAGGGAATGGAGTCGAGTGCGTCCATTTGGGCCCCGGGTCTGCTGCTGGGGTCTGAGGGTGTGGCTGAGAGGCTGAGCGGTCGCTGGCTGTGGCTGCAGGCGGCTCTTGGGTTCCTCCTGCCTCTCTGGAAACTCACCGGCACCCGACAGGAAGACGCAGGAACCAGGAGGGCACTGCCCTGGCACCACCACGCAGGGCTCTGCTCTGAATGCAGTGGGCAGCAGGAAGCAGCCTCGGGAGCCAGCAGCTGCCTGTCGGTGGGACCCAGGGTGTGGTCCTAGCTGTCCGTCAACATGGAGATGCTGTCCTGCAGGGACCTCCCTGAGCATAAGTGAGGCCCGGCTCCACTACTGGGGGACACCAGGAGCCCCAGTCTCCATGGCATGTGGCGGGCTCAGGCCACCTGCAGGCAGGTCCTCCTTGTTGCCAGGAAGTTAGCTGCAGGGCCCAGAGGTCACAAGAACAAGGCAGTCTGGATGTGCTGGCCCAGAAGCCAGGGGGCACCCGGCTCCCCCCAGGGCCCTGGGCAAGGCCAGGAGACCCCGTCTCCCAGAACACCTGGGGTCTGGACCCCTAAGACCTATGTCCATCTGCATAGCACCTGTGCCCAAATCGCCCAGCATGCCAAGCCCTGCTGCCCGTGGGCTGACCGTGAGGGGGCCTGGCTTGCTCTGCTCCTGCCATGCTCCAGCAGCCCCTGGCCCCGCGCCCTGCCCATGGTGGGCCCGGCCCCAAGAGCAGGAAGGACCAGCTCTCCAGAGGAGCCTGGCAGACGTCCCAAGTGAACCCCTGCCCAAGCCTGCCGCGTGTCCTGGAAGCGAAACTTGACCCCGGGGAGGCCGCCTGGGGAAGTCCCAGGGGCCCAGGGGCCCCACACCCTCCCAGGAGCCTGGAGCCACCTCATGGGAGCAGCCTCTCTGGGCCTCAGTTCTGTAGCTGCCATCAAGGTGGTGGCCGCGTAGGGGGGCTGGCCCAATGGCCACGCAGAGCCTCCCCACAGCCAGCCGGGCGGTCACACAGGGCACCTTCGCTCCACTCTTCCCGGCCCAACCTCGGACCTCAGAGCCTCCTTCTGTTTCCTGTGAGGTCGGCTCAGTGGCCAGTGCCTGTGGCTCAGGGCCACGTGTGAGTGGGCTGCTCTTCCCAACTCAACCTGGACAAGGACCGTCAGCGTGAGCAGAGACGCCATCCACAGCAGGGCTTCTGAGCTCCGTGGCAGCTGAGAAAGAACCTTGCCCCAGCCCCCCAGACCCTAAACCAGCAGAGTGGGAAGGGTCCTCAAGCTCAGGTGGAACAGAGCACCCTCATTCTCTGAATGCAGGGAACTGAGGCTAGAGAGCCAGCCTGTCCTCTCTGCCAGTGTGGGCTGGGCAGACCTGTGCCTGGCCCTGGAGTCCAAGCTGTCCGTGTGGTCCGTGCGCAGGGCAGGACACCTTGGATGGGCCACGGAGACAGAGCTGGACCTGGGCCTTAGAAAGACAGCAGCCACGTCGCCACATGCCTGGCGTGTGCAGACACCCTCAGCTGCCCCTCCCACTCCAAGGCCCTGGGGGACTCCAGGCCCTGCCCACTAAGGCCCTGGTGAGGAGCGGGCAGGTAGGGGACTTGTTGCCTGGCTCCTTCCTGAGGGCCATGGGATCCCCACACCCACTGTAACTCAGCAGAGGCTGCCTCCTCCAGGAGGTCCACACACATCGTCCTGGTGGGAAGAGGGGCTCCTCCACTTCTGAGCCATAGGTGACTCACGTGGCTTCAGTCAGCTCCTGTCCCCATGAGAGCCTCCAGCTGGCCTAACATGTCCTGGGCACTGCCCACCTGCACGACATCCAGCACCTGCCTCTTCTTGCCACCTCCTGCTCCCCTCTGGCAGAGGCACCTCCATGGCCCTGGAACCTCCCTCAGTCCACAGGCCGTGATCTGAGCCCAAGCCCAGCCTTTCTCTGCTCACCCTCCAATGGCTACATGGCATAGTGGGGTCCTGACCAGGCCTGCGGCTCTGTGTCCCACTGTCCCCTCTCCAACCTCCTCTCCCCACCTCCCACTGTTCTTCCACTCCAGCCACAATAGCCTCCCTGCTGCCCTACAAAGTGCAGGCAGAGCGGGGTGTCATGGCGCACGTCTGTCATCCCAGCGGCTCGGGAGGCTGAGGCAGGAGGATGGTGAGTTCAAAGCCAACCTCAGCAAAAGCAAGGTGCTAAGCAACTCAGTGAGACCCTGTCTCTACATAAAACACAAAATAGGGCTGGGGATGTGGCTCAGTGGTCGAGTGCTCTGAGTTCAATCTCTAGTCTCCTGCCAAAAGTGCAGGCAGCCTGCTACCCCAGGGCCTTTGTACTTGCTGTGTGCAGCCCAGGACACTTCCTGATACCCGTATAACTGCTTCTACCTCTCCATGCAGTCTTTGCTCAAATGAAGATCTTCTCAGTGAGCCACTCCATCCACTATTTGCGACTGTCCCCCAATACTCTGGAGCCCACAGCACCATCTGACGTGCTTGCTGGGCCCTTCACAGCATCTCAGTGAATCGCGTGAAGTGTCAGCTGCAATGTCCCCAAGGCACTGGCCACCTCGTTACCTTCGTCTCCTACAGACAGGTTTCCCTGCTCTTTGCTCAGCTCTGTGACTGTAGGCTGCAGCCTGTGACAAACTTCCTGCCTCCTGTGCACACACAGGACCTGCCTGGAGGCCAGCGGGGGTGGGCCGCTGTGGGTCCCAGGGCAGGGCCTGGAGGGGACAGAGGGTGACAAGGTGCACTGGTGCACCTATTAAAGTGCAGGGGAGCAGGAGGGGAGGTTGTCGGGTCCCATCTGTAAGACAGGTTGAGGAGCACTGGTCAGGAGGCCACCTGCGTGGGGCGACACGCAGCTGGAGGCACAGGGCAGATGTCAAAGAGCCAGTGAGGCTCCGTGACCGGGCTCCACGTGTCCCAGGCTTGCAACTGGGCACCTGGGAGGAGGGAGGTGAACAGGAGGGCTCAGCTGGGGGAGGCTGAGCTGCTTAGAGGACCCCGAGAGCCACTCAGAAGCCCTAGGCTTTAGGTTAGCAGCTCTAGGGCTCAAGGGGAGATCTTGACCAGAGAAAAAGACCCGGGGCCCAGGGCCTACACAGTGGCTTCAGCAAGTGGAGGCCGAGGTCCCTCCAGAAGAGTGGGCTGGTGACAGCTGCAGGCCCTTCTGCACACAGCACCTGGGTTTGGGCACATAGGCCCTCCGGAGCTGGCTGGCTCTGGCCTCTTCTGATGCAGGAGGCCAGCGGGCTGCGGAGTCTGATGGGCCTTGGCTGGACACTTTGGAGGCTCGCCCACGGCCCGGGAGGAGAGCAGCTGCAGTGGTGAGCTCTGGAGGAACTTCCCTGGTTGGTCTTTGCCTACTTGGATGCTCTTGGGAAGCCACGGGGCAGGCTGGAGGGGTGCCAGGCCAGGAGGGTGTGGAGCAGGTCCTTGACCCCTGCCTGGGGCTGCCTGCCTGGCCCTACGACAGGAATATGGACAGCATCTCCCAGTGTCTCAGGACTGGTCTCTCCTCCAACCCCAGGTGTGGTCCCCCAGTGCCACTTGATGTCCCCATACATCAAGGATACAGTCCTCAAAGTCATCTCCAACTCCCCAGGCCCCAGCCTGGTCCTCTGCTGGCTGCCCATCTCAGGGGGTGGGTCAGGCCTCACTCGGTGTCACCCTACATGTCCTTTTAAAACCCACACAGCAAGTCCCATCTGTCGTATCCCCTGGCCCAGCCCTGACCCTCCCACTTCATTCTGTCACTTTGTCACCTCTCCTGCATCTCACACCCTCCCTGTACCACCCATGCTGTGGATGGCCATTGTCCTTCAGACATGGGCCAGTCCCCCTCCACCCCTGTGCCCCTTCATGTTGGAGCCAGCTCTTCTAGGTCAAGTTCCCGCTCCGCATGGCTCCCGGTCTTCCCGTGGCTTCCCACCCGGTGCCCGGCGTGGGGCCACGGGGAGAGTCCAACGGGGCATCGGGGTGTGTACAAAAAACAGGAAGGAATAAAGTGCTGGGGTCGGGCACGGCGGAGGGCGGCACCTGGGCTGGGGACACTCCAGGCCCAGGGTGGGCCGGGACCTAGCCTTGGGACAGGACACCCAGCAGAGAGACCATGTCCTGCCCTCTGCCTGGGAAGCCACAGGGGGCTGTGGCCGTGTGTCCAGCAGCTCTGGGACCATCGCAGGCTGGGCCTGAGCTTGGACCTAGTAGTCATGGACCTCGTGGGAGCACTTGCTGAGGGTCTGCCACGTCCCAAGTGACGCTGGGCAGGCACTGTCACCAACTGTCCCAGCAACCCCATTATTAAGTATAGAGGGGGAGGCTAAGAGAGGCCACAGATCCAGGAAGGCAAAGCCCAGCACCCAGCCCCGGAGCCCAGGCATGGGGGTGCACAGGTCTGGGCCAGTGAAAGGTCGTGGCTGACCCTGGGCAGGGTGGACAGGGGTCACAGGCTGGCTCTGGCCCAGCTGAGCGCTGTCTCTTGTTCCCGCAGGGTATTTCTCCTGTAGCTCTGCCCTTCACACCCCTGGGATGGAGACTCCCGCCCCAGCCTGGGGATGGGAGGCTGCTGCGGATGGGAGGCTGCTGCCTCTGCGGACGTCGCTGGCCTTGCCTCTCATGCCTCGGGCACCGTTTCTTCCAGCAAGCAGGGAAAGAGGCCCGTGTGTACCGAGCGCCCACCCAGGCCCAGCCTCGGCCTTGCCAAGAGAGCGTCTCTCGCCACACTTTACAGAGAGGAAATGAGGTTCCGGGAGGTGACGTGACTTCTCTGGGACACTTCACTGGGGGGTGGGGGTGAGATTCCCAGCCCGGGACCCCAGAGGCCCTGCAGGAGAAGCCCGACCGAGTCCCCAGGCCCAGCCCCTCCTGAGGCTGGCCCCCACCTCAGCAGGCCGCCCCTCCTCTCCCTTCTTCCCGCCCAGGGAGAATTAAGTGGTAAATGTTTCAAAGTCAACTGTCAAAAGAAAATGGTCGGAGGAAGGAAATGTGCAATTAGGAGCTTCAGAGTAATCTGCACGGGGTGGTTTGAGCTCCACTGTACACACTCAGGAGCAGCGGCTGGCCGCCCCGCCCCCACTGGGTATCTTGTCAGCCCCCCAGGCCCCAGGCCTGGTGGACCCAGAGGAGGCCCCAGCAGGGAGGCTGAGGGCAGCCAGCCTCGGACCAGGGACATGCTGGGGGCTGTGGGAAGCTCCCATTCCCTAGAGAATGGGCCGGCATTACAGAGAGGAAATATTAACATTGTAATTATAATTCTGTTTATTTAATTAAGTTATTAAACAGGACTAGCCTGGGGAGGAAGGAAAAAAAGCACCCTGTCGTTTAAAATCGTTTCTCCCAGGATGTCGTTAGAGCCTGCAGCGGAGGGAGAGCCAGCAGGCAGAGGCCCTGCCCGGGCTGGGCTGGGGACAGCCGTGGGCAGCCGGCTCCTGAGGGGCCCACGTCTGGGATGTAGTAGGCGCTCAGGAAATAGTCTGGAGTGGTTGCCTGGGGGGCACTGGAGATGACGGGACTGGCAGTGTCTTCCGTGGCTTCCTAGAGACCCTCAGCAGCTAATCTTTCTAGAAGAGATTCAGCAGCCTCTGCCTGGGACTGGCCTCTGCCAGCACCCCTGCTCTGGCCTCCCTGGAAGTCCACACTGACCTCTGTCCTGGCCATCAGTGGTGATGCCTGGCTGCTGTCATGCATTCTGACCGTCTCATTTTTCTTCATTCTCCACCTGGTCACTGATGGCTGCCCCCTAGAACAGGGCCAGCAAATTCTACCTGCCCCCAGATCCTAAAGGGGCTCCAGACCACCGTCTCCTGAGGGGACAGATTTCCTAAAGGACAGGAGCATCAGGGTTCCAGAAGGTTCAAGCAATTAAAGGCCCTGCTCCAGCCCCAGGTCTAGTCTCCACTCTGGGAGCCGTGCTGAGCCAGGAGCCCCTGCTGAGGGGCCCTGGGAGGGCGCTGGCTGTAAGTAGGCTCCAGATCCGGT
The DNA here is from genome assembly GCA_028644305.1 of Xerus rutilus. NCBI lineage: Eukaryota > Metazoa > Chordata > Mammalia > Rodentia > Sciuridae > Xerus > Xerus rutilus. Next base: position 4,055,731 of record CM053399.1, on the reverse strand, counting down.
TCTGCGCCCGCCCGAGCTGACAGCTGCCCCAGGCTTCGTGCAGCACCGCCCGTCAGACGGGAAGTGCCTCGTTCCAGCTGGCACGGCCTCATCGAACAGGCCGGGCTTTGTGAGTGTGGACAGCTGCGGCGGGCAACGCGGCTGGGTGGGGAGGGGGCTGGGTTTGGGGAGCTGAGGGGTGAGGGGGGCAGAGCCAGCAGCATCTGCAAGAGAGCTGGGAGCGAAGGACCGGGGGTCGGCTCAGGCGCAGCCTCCCAGAGCTGAGCCCCTCAAGCCGCACGGTGGGCTGGGGTCATTGGGGAAGGAGCTCTCAGGGGACAGGGCTGCATGGGAGGGCTTCCCCTGGGAGGCAGGGCCTGACCTCCAGCCCTTCTCACCCCAGGACAACAAAAATGCTGTCTTTACATGGGCCACACCGAGGTACCCGTGAAACTAGCCACTTAGTGATTTGGAGGCGTGGAATCCTGTGGGGACCCGTCTATGCCCCACCTCCTGCCCATCCATCATCCACTCCCCGCCCATCACCCACCACCCTCCATCTGCTCATCCATCCTCCACTTATCCTTCCTTTTCCCACCAGCCTCCATCTACACACCCACTCACTCATCCACCCATCGCCTCCCCACCATCCATTCATCTATCTGCCCATTCATCCATCTGTTCATCCACCCATCTACTTATCCATCCATCTATCCATCCACCCATTTATCCACCCATCCATCCATCCTCCTGTCCATCCATCCATCCATCTACCCATCCATCCATCCTCCTATCCATCCATCCATCCATCCATCCACCCACCCATCCATCCATCCATCCATCCACCTATCCACTCATCCACCCATCCATCCACCCATCCATCCATCCTCCTATCCATCCATCCATCCATCCATCCATCCACCCACCCATCCGTCCATCCATCCACCCATCCACCCATCCATCCATCCTCCTATCCACCCATCCACCCATCCACCCATCCATCCACCCATCCATCCATCCTCCTATCCACCCATCCACCCATCCATCCACCCATCCATTCATCCTCCTATCCATCCATCCATCCATCCATCCATCCTCCCATCCATCCATCCATCCATCCATCCCTCCACTCATCCATTCATCCACCTATATCCATCTACCCATCCATCCACCCATCCATTTATCCTCCTATCCATCCATCCATCCATCCATCCATCCACCCATCCACCCATTCATCCATCCTCCTATCCATCCATCCATCCATCCATCCATCCATCCATCCACCCATCCACCCATCCACCCATTCATCCATTCTCCTATCCATCCATCCATCCATCCATCCATCCATCCACTCATCCATTCATCCACCTATATCCATCCATCCATCCATCCATCCATCTACCCATCCATCCATTTACCTATATCCATCTATCCATCCACCCATCATTCTATCCATCCATCATTCCATCCCTCATTCCATCCCACATTTGTACAAGGCCACTTCCTCTTCTGGACTTCAGAGACCCAGGAAATAATCAAACCATCCCTTCTCTGGTGGGACTCCAAGTGTGTGCATATGAGGGGCAGAGGCAGGGGAGACAGAGGGAGGACAAATAAATCTCCCAGACAACTTGGAGAAGTTTTGTAACGAAGAAGAAGAATGTATAAACCAAATGTTTTAGTCAGGTTTTTTGTGTGTTTGTTTTGTTTTGTTTTCTTGGCTGTGACCAAAGACCCAACAAGAACAATTAAAGGAGGAAAAGTTTGGAAAAGTTTATTTTGGCTCATGGTTTCAGAAGTCTCAGTCCCTGGGCTGCTGAGTCCATTCCTCTGGGCCTGAGGTGAGGCAGAGCATCGTGGTGGAAGGGTGTGGTGGAGGGAAACAGTTTAGAACATACCAACAAGAAAGCAGAGAGTGTTCTGCTCATGAGGGAAAAATATTCACCCCAAAGGCACACCCCCTGTGACTTATTGCCTCCAACTAAACCTTACCTGCCTATGATTTCCACCCAGTTAATCCATCAGGGGATTAATCTACTGTTTAGGTTAAAACTCTCATAATCTAAGCATTTGATCTCTGAAAATTCTTGCATTATCTTGCATGTGAGTTTTTGGAGGACATCTCATCTCTAAATCATGACCTTCCACACACGACCCCCCAAAAGCTCACACCCACCCCCAATGAAAAATACATTTAGTCCATTTTCCAGAGTCCCCATAGTCTGAACAATTCTGGCATCAACAAAAATTCCAAGTCCAAAGTCTCCTCTGAAACTCAAGGGAAACTCTTAGTGCAAGCCCCTGCAACAACTTAAAGCAAGTCAGGAATATCCAATATATGATGCCAGAAGTAAACATTTCCATGCCACAAGGAAGAAACAGAGGCATGGAAAGAAGGGATGGGACCAAAGCGAGACTGAAATCCAGCAGGGCAAACAAGTCCTATAGCTCCACATCCAGGATCTGGGGCACATGGCATTGTAGCGTTCCCTCCAAGGGCTTACATACCTCTGCCCCACGGCTTTGCTGGTGGTAGTCTCCGTGGCCTCTCTCGGCTTGTTTCTGCTCAATTCCTTTGAGTTGCTTTGGCAGATGCTCCATGTTCCTGGCATCTCTTAATCTTGAGGTCTCCACTGTCACTTTGGTTTCCTTCTCACTTTTTACACGTTGCTCTCTTAGGGACATCTCACAGAGATGCTGACCCTGCTGCACTTTGCCTGGCCCCGAGGCCTTCCTTTTTAATCTCAGTGGAAGCCTCCATGACTCCCTAACTCAGCATCCTTTAGTCCTGCAGAATCTCACCATGCGGTTGATGTCAAGGTCTGCCACTGTCTCAAGCAGATTCAAGCCTCCTGGGACCATGACTGCAGATGCCTCTGAGTGCCTGGGTGGCTGAACATAGTGAATACATTTCCTATGTCCTTGCTGTGCAAACAGAGTGGCCCTCAGACCTCTTTTCAATGGAATTTTTACTTTTGTACCTTTGAGTCTGAAATGGTTGTAGTCTTGACAATTCCTGAGATGCCCTCAAGACACATTTTCTCTTGTCTTTGTGAAAAGTACTTAGCATCTTTTTAGTGGATATCATGTCTTTAATAGACACAACTTCCTTGGCCCCATTTTCACTTCCACTTTTTTGGCCAAACTGCTTGTCTTTCAAATCATTTGGCTTTGCCTTCTGCTCCTGATTATCACAGTAAACTTGACTAAAAGCTTCCAGCAATATCCATGCCACTGCCTGAATGCGATGCTGCTTTGAAGTTTTCTCCTCTAGATTAATTAGTACATTGCCTTTAATCTCAACCTCACAACAAATCTCTGGACATGGGCAAATGTTGACAACTTTTTTGCCAGAACCTAACATGAATGACTTCTAGTCTAATTTCCAGTAGAATCCTCCTTTTGTTCTGAAACTTCATGAACCCAGTCTTTACTGTCCACATTCCCATTAGCATTCTGGTCTTCTGAGCTCCCACCAGAATTTCCCACTGATCTCTGCTTACGACACTCTAGAGCTTTTCCATCTTGCATTTCTAAACATCTCAGAATTCCTCCTATAAATTCCAAAAAGCTTCAAAAGCTTCTGACCACATGGGAAGGTTAGTCACAGCGATGACATCATTTCTTGGTACCAAGTTCTGTTTTAGAGAAGGAAAAGACTCTTGGCTCATGGTGTCAGAGGTCTCAGTCCATAGTTGACTCCATAGCTCTGCACCTGAGGTGAGACTGAACATCATGAGGGGAGAGTGTAGCAGAAGAAAGCACCTCAGGACCTTGCAAAAAGGAAGGAGAGAGAGAGAAAGAGAGAGAGTTTCACTCACCAGGGACAAAATATTCTCCCCAAAGACATGCTCCCGGGACCCACCTCTTCCAGCCACACCCTACCTGCCTACAGTTACCACCTAGTTCATCCATCAGTGGATTAAACCACTGATTAGGTCACAGCTGTCCTGATCTAATCATTTCACAACTGAAAATCCTTGCATTTGAGCTTTAGGGGGGACCCCTCATGTCTAACCCCATAAGACCAAGTGTTGGGGGATGTTGGGGTCCCAGTGACTCATTCTAAATCCATTTCTCACCTGAAAAGGGAGGGTGAGATCATGTATTGGCAAATCACTACAGTCTTACATGAGACACTGACAAGGAACTCAGCACCTCGCCTCCCGAGGTAAGTGTTCAGTAGCCCTTACAATGGTTATCAGCTCCACTGTCCCCATTATTATTATCTGTCTGGGATGGGGGTGAACAATTTCATGAAGTCTTCTCAAAGGCAGGGCCATGGAGGCTGGTGGTGAAGGATGATCAGGGGTAGGGGTTCTGTGCTTCCCCCACGGCCTCCACACACTGCACTCATTCCTGTCTCCACATCAGATGGCTCACCTCTCCCCTCCTCCCTAGAGTCCCTTCCCCTGAGCCCAACTCTAGCCCTGAGTCCTCCAGAAGACCTCCTGCCCATGCCAGGCACCATCTTACCCCTTCATCCTGCCTTAGCCACAGATCACACTCCGCCTTAGGCCTCTGGACTTCACATCAGCTGACCCTTCAGGAAGGGGCAGAGTCTTAAACCCCTCAGTGGCCCAAGACAGTGTAGACCTCTCTGCTGGCAGGAGAAGTTTCCTAGGAAGCTGCCTGCAGGAGTGCTGTAGTTCTTGCCTCATCTGGGCAGAGGGGGAGTAGATGGGACAGGAGGACAAAGCTCAGTGTTTCTCCATGGAAGTCCCCACATCTTGATCCAATCTGGGTCCTCGACACCCAGCACAGAGAAGGTCCTCAGAGGATGGACAGTCAGATCATGGATGGAAGGGTCAGGGGGTGGATGGAGGAAGGGTGGATGTTTGGATGATGGAGGAGGGATGGGTGGGTATGTGGGTGTATGTGTGCACAGTTGGATGGACAGATGGACAGATGGGTGGGTGGATGGTGGATGGTGAGCAGATTAGTAAAGCATAAAGTTAAACAACAGAACCAGAACCTGGACCTTTGGGACTATACAGGTCAGCCCAAATCCACTCATCCAGCCAGCGTCTCCAAGTGTCTCCTTGTGCCAGAGATCGCACTAGGTGTGAGGCTCCCACAGAGGCAACACCATGCCCTGGGGTACTTGAAATCTAAGTGAGAGGCTAAAAAATGTGCAAATGAAGTCCAAACAAGATATTTTGAGTGATGACTGTTTGAAGGGGTAATGGAGGGCCTTGTCAGGGTGGTCAGTTAGAGTGGTCAGGGTACCACATGATGAGCGAGTTGTGACATTTGATTGAGCCTGAATGAGGAGGCAGCTATGTGAAGATCTGGAGAACAACTAAGAACAGTAAGTGCAAGGGTCCTGAGGCAAGTATGGCGCTGGGCTTGTTCAAGGATTTAGAAAGGCTGTGTGCTTCTAGTACAATAAGACAAGGGGCTGGTTGCCTCAGTTGATTGTGGGGAAACAGACGGGGCAGATCATGGAGGGCCTTGTAGGCCATGGAAGAGCTGTGAAATTTATCCAGAGCTGGTGGGAAGCCAAGGAGAGGTGTCCAGCAGAGAATGACTGGGTGGTTTGTCTTCAAGGGTTGCTCTGGCTACTCTGGGGGCTACACAGGAGAGTGTGCACAGAAAGGCGGAAAGGCCATGAGAGGGACCTGGGAGGAGCAGCGGGAGATGTCCCAGGATCTGGGCTGATCCAGGATCTGGCTGTGCTGGACAAGGAAAGAGTGGTCCCTGGGGGTCTGTCTGAGCCACTCACAGACATCTGCAGAGCTCTGGAGGGAACAGTGTGAAGAACACAGGACCACACGCCCGGTCCCAGAGCCTAGTGGTGGACACGCAGCCTCTGGCATCAGACAGCCCTGAGCCTGTGAGTGCTGGCCACTTAACTTGTCTAAGTCTCTGTGTCCTCGCCTGGAACACGGGCTCTCCACCCTGCGGAGTGTTACGGCAATCTGTGCAACGTGCTTGGCACAGCGTTGGCACAGGGGCAGTGCTCCGCTAAAGTGCCTGCTGCTGACGCCCTGTCTACCAACGGGGGGCAAGTCCCCATCCCAGCCGGCCCGCTCCCAGTCCTTGCTCCAACAGGCCCAGGACTGTCAAGAGCAGCTCCTGACAGCCTCCACCCCCCGGGCCCCTTCTCAGATTCAGAGCCCAGGGGCAGACAGCATCCGTGGGGGCCGCTGGTCCCAGCATCAAGCAAGATCTCAGGGCACCTTTTACCAGAGTGAGACCGGGTGGGAGGACTTGTCTTCCTGGCACCCAGAGGGAGCCACACCCACAGCAATTTCACCAAAGCACCTCTGATTGTCAGGGAACATGCCCGAGGCCCCTCTGCTCCTTGAGGGGTGTGATTAGTGGGGATCCCGTAGGGTGAGGTGGGTGGAGGTTCAGCATGGGGCACAGAGCCCTCTGAGGGGTGGGCCTGGAGGGCCGCTGTTTGCAGTCACGGCCCTGAAGAGCTCATGCGTCCCTCTGTTGCTTTGGGTTGTTGGTTTGTCCTCCTGACAGCAGTGAAGGCACCCAGTGACGGGGGTCACACTCCCCTCAGCTTCAGCATGAATGTATCCCCGTCTTATCTCCCCGATGGTGACTCTTATCCCCCAGCCCAGCTTCCTGAATTTCAGACCACGACTCCCACTGTGCCCATTCGTGTCCCTCCGTGGATCTCCCACAGGCACCCTACGGGCCTCGGAGCAGGTTTCAGACTGAGCACATTGTCCCGGCCACGTAGACTTTCATTTCAGCTGTTCTTTGGTTCTAGATTTCTGCTTGGTTCTCCGTTGTGATTCCCATCTCCCTGAGTAGACTCCTTATCTGTTCCCTTATGAAGACCATATTTTCCATTAATTCTTCCAGCAAGTTTTTCTTTAATGTTTTGAATACATTTATAAGAACTACTAAGAACTGGCTTCTATTGATGTTTTTTTTACCTGTCCCTCTTGACACTGAGTCACATTTTCTTGTTTCTTTGTGTATTCAGTAATGGTTCATTGCGTATTAGACATTGTGGGTGACGCTGTAGAAACTCTGGATTCTGATCTCATGCCCTGAAAAGGCCTGCTGTTGGCTCAGGTGGGTACTCCGGCTGCTGACTCTTGATCTGAGTGTGTGTGGTCTTGATTTTTATTACTTCTCCTGGCAGATGTGTGGGAAGCGTGCAGTGTCTCCAAAACTTCTCTAACTTGCTGAGAATCAAGCTCTAGGCTGCAAATCTTGTTGAGGTGCTTTTGGAGCTTTGTTAGGGTGGGTGTGGAGTGACTTCTACTCCAAGGCAGGGTCCTTGTTAGAAGACGACTCCATGCTGTTGAGGCTCGACGCCCACCGTGCTAACCAGGCTTCCGCTCTACTTGACGTCCTACATCTCCGGTCTTACCAGCACCCCGTGGCCCCCCGCGGTCACCAGCCTCTTCTTCATGCATTCCTCCTCCCCAGGGAGGGACGGTAGAACGCCAGCCTGCTCCATCCCATCCACCTGATCTGGGAATTGTCCCCAGACCCAGGGAGGTCACGGGGACTGTCTCAGGTTTTCTGTCTTCTCTTGGCAGCTGCAGTCTTGCCCTGTCCGGCAACGTTGGCCTGGCCTCTGCCCAGCTTCCTGGCTATTTGTGGCAGAGGAGCTGATCCAGTTTTTGTACTGGTCATGGCTGGAAATGAGAGAATCACCATCTTGCCTGAGTCTTCTCCCGTCTCTACCTGGAGACTTACCAGGCCCACCACTGTCCCCAAGCTGGATCCCTGAGTCATCTTCTCTGCCACCCTCCTTATCCCTCCCTATGGGTGCTTCTTCAGAAGGTGGCTCTGGTGACACTGGGGTGTGTCACGTCTTCCTTCTCTCCTGCCCTTGGCAGCTCCCTTCCTGTCCTTCCCCTGCCCCGCAGAAGGGCCCCTTCTGAGCCTGTGGTCTGTCCTGGGCCCTGCGTACGTGATACCTGCAGTGGCTGCCTGGCCTGTCCACTCTTGAGATCGGCCTTCTGGGTCCCTTCTCCTTTCTTGCCACTCCCTCTCTTCTGCCACTGGGGTCCATCTGCAGCTCCTAGATGGGGACAAGTCCTTGAGGCTTTGGAGCCCTTGCTGTGTGACCTGGGATGCTGTCCCCAGGGGGTTCTGCCAAGCATCCTGTCAGCTCTTGGCACAATGCCACCTCCTCCAGGAAGGCCTCAGGCCTGGAGGACACTCTGCACATGAAGCACAGCTGCTGGTCCCGCCAGGGCCGACTCCCAGCTCCTCAGGGGTGGGAAGCGTGCAGGTTTTCTGTGTCTCTCCGAGGCTGGCCTCCAGGACTCCCCTGAGTCTTTGGTGAAGGTGTCAATGTCAAAGGCTACTGAGGGTTTGTGCACGGTGATGCTGGAGGTGGAGCCCAGGGGCTTGCCAATGGGGTGCAAGCCCCACAGGGGGCAGGGCAGGTTCCACAGGCTGACAGGCACTGGTGGTAATTCTGGGGTCCTGCTACAAGTGACAGTGAGGCCCATATAGGAGCAGAACCCCTGCCCCAAGGGCGTCTGCACAGAAGGGTTGTGGCACACTGGTCCCCATGGTATACCCAGGGCCACCTGTAACCTCCAAGGACTCCCTGTTTCTCCTGCCTGCCTGTCTTCGTACCCCACCACCCACAGCCCATCTGATGGCACCCCATTTTCAGAGCCCTTGACCTTCTGCGCAGCTCAGCCTTGGCCTTGGGTGCACTGCAGCACCCCAGCCAAGCGGCGCTGCCCCGGCCACCAGCTTCCCAGCGAGGGGAGCACACCTGAGCCCCAGGCTGGTGGAGGGCACAGCGCCGGGTCCTGCCCCTTGGGTGGGCCGCCTCTCCTCTCAGCTCATCTGCCTCCATAAAGGATCCGGCCAGAGACCAGAGGCAAAGCTCCTCCTTGGGAAGCTGGTGGGAGGGGCCCCCAGCCGCTGCTCTGCCCGGGGAGTCGCCACGGAGCCCAGTGCCAGAGAATGTCAGCGTCAGGGACTTGCGGGAGTTCTGCCCCAAACACAATCGCAGGCCTCGGGTCATCTCGGCCGCCTCTGAGCACAATGCTGGCCTGGCTTCCAGGAAAGCGGCTCTAGGTCTGCTGCTGGGCCAGGGTCACGGCGCCATGGTGCCATCGTTGCTGTGGTAATGGCGCTGGTGCTGATGGTGGGGAGCTGGGCTGCTTTTAAGGAGGTGGGGCTGGTGCAGTGGCGTTGCTGCGGTGGGGCTGGGGGTGGTGGGTGTGGGTGGCAGGTGGGGTGAGCACGATGTCCTGGTGGTGGCAGGAACGCAGGCATGGTGACACCACCTGAGCCCAGGCCACAGGGCGAGGGGACAGCAGGTTCTGCTGCTAGCCACCTGGTGACGGGCGACTTCCTCCCCTGGCCCCGCCTCCCGTGCTGCTGGAGGCAGAAGGAGCCGTCTCCATCCGCGGGCAGAGTGACCAAGGCCCGGGGGTCTCCGTCCACGGCCAGAGTGACCAAGGCCCGGGGGCACCTGGGTTCGTCTTGGGAGCAGCAGGTTGCAGGCCAGGCCAGTGTGCAAGGACTCCCCGAGGAGTGGCTCTGTCCTTTCCCAGGGGGCAGCGCTTGCCCTGCGGAGCGCGGGCCATCTCTCTTCCCTTGCTGTGGTTTGCACTCCTGGGGCCCCTCTTGCCCCAATCACAGGGATGGTCGTGGGATTCCGGCCAAACTAGCGGAGTTTTCCCAGGGACCTTTCGGCTGGGCCAGCAGGGGGCGTTGTCACTCGGCTGGCACCAGGCAGCCACCTGAGATCACCAGCTCTCATTTTTCTTACCCCGGGGGTGCCTGTCCCCAGCGGAGGGAAAGGATAGATCACTAAGAAAAGTGGAGACGAGAACAGGTGAAAGGAGATGAGGAGGAAGAGCCAGAGGAGGTGATGGTGGCAGAGATCCCAGCAGCCCTGCTCAAGCACCTGGATGCAGCTGTGCCTGAAGGTAGCTTGAACCACTCCTGAAACTCCAGGTTACACGGGCCAGGCAGCAACCCAGGGAAGGAGTCGGCTTTCCACACTTTGCAAACCAGACTTCTTTCCCATACCGCCAACCTCCTCTGGCTCCTAGAATCTCAGAACCTTCCCAAGAAAGCAAAATTGATGAGAGGGCTGACTTCCAAGTTTGGGGACAAAAGACTCTTGTCCTGCGAGACCCAAATCTGCTCCTTTGTCCTATCTTTCCAAGGAACAGATTGTGACTGACCCAGTGCCAAGCCTGGGTGTCAGGGGACAGAGGTCGAGATCTACTGTGACGCACCCCTGCCCCCGCCATAGTCACAGGAGCCCCTTCACAGGGCACCTCTGTTAGGAGCCAGGAAGCACTGTGGTTGTATCAAGTCTCCTAAAATATTCAAGTGACAGGGGAAACTCGAGCAGAAAAAAGTAAAAAAAAAAAAATCACCCACCAGCCAGCCCCTGCCTCCAGAAAGAACCCAGGGGTCCCAGGCACAGACCCTCTGCTTCCTGCTGTCCTGCTCTGGGTGGCTTTACCCAGGCGCCAGCTCTTCCCGGGGTCTTTCTGCTCTGCACTGAGTGCCACGTCCTTACCTGTCCCATCCCCACGAGGCGCATTTACGCTGCTCCCAGTGTTTTACTCCGTCAAAGGTCTGAGGCAGGGAACCCCCTTCTGCTGTCCTACTGTGCACCTCCCTGGTGGCTTCTGAGGGGACATCCTTAGAAGAGGGAGCCGTGGGCCAGGACCTGCGGGATTTCCAAGGCACTCGAGCATCCCGTGAGGTCGCGGTGAGGTGGTGACAAGTCTCCCCGGGTTTTACTCGTCTCGCAGGAAACCAGGAGGGGGAGGAAGAGACGGAGCAGCAGGCAGGATGGAGATGGTGGCCTGGTTGGGTGACCAGCCGTGCCAGCTCGCTTAGGACTTTCCTGGTTGGTCCCCGTCCTGGGAACCGCCTCCTCTTAGTGCAGCAGAACAGCTGGTCGCTCGCTCCCGCCTCCCGGGACCTGTCCCCGAGCCCAGTGGCATCCACTGGAACATTTTGTGCCTGCCTGTGGGACAGCGGGTGCTGTGCTGCCTCCCACACTGGCTTCTGGGAAGGCCTGTGCTGAGAAGCTGCCAGGCTGAGTGCCCGGCAGGCTTGGCCTCTGGCGCCCACAGGCTGGCAGCACACGCTGGCCCCGGGTCTGCGGAGTCCGGGAAGCCGTTCCCACGGGGCAGCTCCACTACTGGCCCCTGGCGAGGCCACCAGAGAGCTGACAGAACAGCTGTGTGGTGCTGGAGCCACGTGTCCCCACCTATCCCCGCCCCACACTGCAGGGGACACTGAGGCACATGGAGGGCAGGGACACGCCCTGAGTCAGGTCCTCAGTGGCAGAGCTGGGACAGGAACCCAGGTTGTCCTGCTCGGGCCGGGTCACTCCCTCTGCCCACAGCTCAGGACAAGGTATTTTTGAGGAAATGGCTCCTTTGGGTTTGTACTGCCCCTCCCTGTGGCCACGGTCCGGCGGCCCCTCTGGGAGCAGGGTGTCTTGAGGCCTTGCCTCACCAAAGCTCGAGGGCACCAGCTGGGACCAAGGGACTGGCTCCTGGCCAGACTGTTCTGGGTGGTCTCTCTCCACCCTCTGTCCCCACGGCTTGAAGATGGAGAACAAGGACCGGAAGCACCACACCTGGCCGCTGGGGGATGGAGGCTGGCCTGCGTGCTACAGTCCCAGCGGGCACCTGTCTGGGCACCCCCAGCAGTGCCAGGCCCTGGGACCAGCCTGGGCCTGGGCTTTATGGAGACCTCTGCCGCCTGCCTTCCCCGTCTCCATGGCGCCAAGAGAAGTGTTTGTTCCCTTCAAATTTTGAACCAATGTGTGACTGTCATCCAGGAAGCCACATGGGCAGCAGAGGAGCTGTGCCTTGACCTCTCTACACACCCCCAAGGACACCACCGCCATCCAGAGCCACAGGTGTGGGTGGCCAGGAAGCTTCCCGAGCCCGTCTCTCGTCTCTTGTCCCCAGGCAGGGGCTGATCTGGTCTCTGTCCCTCTGGAGAGTTTGCGTTTTCTAGAAGTTCGCGCCTTCCTGGATTCTCTGGCGTGCGGGCCTGAGGTCCTCCGCGTGGATTGTGTCCCTGGTTCATCCTTTTCCTTACTGAGCGGAGTTTCCTGCAGGGACGCCACGGGGCGTCTGCTGCCATCTGCTCGCCTGAGAGGGGGCGCTGAGCCCCTCGTGAGTGGGTCTCTGCCCGGCACAGCCGTGCATCCTCCTGGGCGCCTGCCTGGGTGGGCCCAGGTGCTCTGCGCGTCACTTTGGAAAGAGTTGGCGCCTTGGACGTGTGCGCCTGCCCCTCTCTGTTGATCTAGTTCTTTCATCTCTCTCAGCAAGATTTTATCCTACTCCTCTCTCTGCTGGCCTGTCCCTTTATCTCTGTTTTCACACTTTAATGCCGTTGTAAATGGATTTTATTTCAGTTATATGGTATTGTATCATCTAGCAATAGAGTTGGTTTTTGTCTATGGATCCTCTGTACTGTGGCCCTATTAAGGCCACTGAGAAGTTCTAGTCATGTTTCTATAGATTCCATAAGGGGTTTTTTTTTTTTTTGGTACCAGGGATTGAACTCAGGGGCACTCGACCACTGAGCCACATCCCCAGCCCTGTTTTGTGTTTTATGTAGAGACAGGGTCTCACTGAGGTGCTTAGCGCCTCGCCGTTGCTGAGGCTGGCTTTGAACTCGTGATCCTCCTGTCTCAGCCTCCCTAAGTACTGGGATGACAGGTGTGCGCCACCTTACAGGCACCGGGCCCATAAGGTTTTATCTATAGATGATCAACTAGTTAATAAGCGAGTTTACTCACTCCACTTGGAAAATGCTCAAATATTTGGAATCTAAGTGACGTATCTATTCCTTCCCTCCTTCCTTTTCCTTCTCTTCCTAAGCTTACTGTGCTGGCGAGAATCTCCAGGACTACGCTAAGTAGTGACAGAGGACATCCTGCCTGCTTCCTGCTCTGCGGGGAACACGCCGTCTTCACTACTAAGTGAAGTGGTGTGGCCCTCGGCTTTCATGGATGCGCTTTATCAGCTGGAGGGATAGCAAAATTAGAAAGCTTGTTTTTTTCTGACTCTGGAATGATCACGTGTGAGCTTTTTCCTATTAGTATTTGCTTTGTATCGCTTGTTTTAAACTGTCAAACCCACTTTACATTTCCAGAATAAGCTGCTTCGAGTCATATGTGTTATTCCTTTAAAATACTGCGGAACTTGGCTGCTAAAACTGTGTTTAGAATTTTGGCGTGTTTCGTGTAGTGTCTGTAGCTTGCTTTTCTCCTAGTGTTTTATATAATCATGATACCACAGTAAACCCAGCCTTACAGAATAAGACAAAAATATTGCCTTCTAAATTTTCAGGAAACTTTTGGTAGAATTATTATTTCTTCCTTAGGTGTTTGAGACCATCTGGGCCTACAGTTTTCTTTGTGGGACATTTTTTAAGCTTTTAAAAAATGGGATGATTCAGATTATCTGTCTCTTTTTGAGTCCTTGTCTTTCAAGGACTTTGTCCTCTGATCCAAGTTGCCAAATTTCTTGTCATAAAGTTATCATAATATTCCTTTTAACATGTATGTAATCAATAGCGATGCCACATCTCTTGTTGTTACATTAATAATTTATATCTTCTTTCTTTTTTGAATGGATAGGCCTTGGTGTTTATAAACCGTACTGATCTTTTCAAATGACCAGCTTCTCTTTCCTTGACTCTCTCAGGGGTGCCGCTTCTTTCTATTTTGTTGATGTCCACCCTGGTCTTTATTATTACCTTTCTTCTCCTTCTCTTCATCTGAGAAGTCTTATTTAGTTTTCAAATATCAGGATTTTCCAGCTATCCTTTTATTATTGGTGTCTAATTTCATTTTATTTTGGCCAGAAAACATATGTCGAATGACTTGAATCCTTTTAAGTTTATTGAGATGCTTGGAAATGTGTTACATGTACTCAAAGAGAATGTGCATCGCACTGTTGCTAAACACGCCAGTCAGGGCATATTGACTGGCAGTGCCATTCCAGTCTCTCACATTTGTCTTGGCTTTGTATATTTGTTCTATCATTTATTGAAGAAGGGCTGTTGACATCTAAAGCTGTAATTATGGGTCTGTCTGATCCTCTGTGCATCTCTACTCCTTTTGCATCATGTATCTTGAAGATCTTATTTGTTGCAAAACATCCAGAATTATAATGTCCCCTTGGGGATCTTGCCTTATGTCATTATGAAGTGAATCTTTGTCTCTGGCAATGTTCTCTCTTCTAAGATCTGCCTTGCTATTAATATAACCACTTCAGCACTTTTAAATTAATATCAGCACATTGTTCTTATGCTTTTACTTTAAAATTATTCCTGAGTTTAGAGTTAGCATGGATTTCTTGTAGGCAGCATGTAATTCAATCTTGCTTTTTTATCTACTCTGCCAGTCTCTGCCTTTTAAGTGGTGGTGCTTAGGCATTTACGTTTAATGTGATAGTTGACATGATTTCATTTACTTTCACCACCATCCTGTTTGTTTTGTATTTTTATTTCCACTTTTTTGTTTCCTTTTTCCTCTTTTTGGCCTTCTTTTGGACTGAATGAATATTTTTTTGCTACTCCATTCTATCTTGCTGTAAGCTCGTGAATTGCATCTTCTTTTTAGTGGTTGCTAAAGAATCTGTTGTAGAACGTCTCTCACTTTACAGCCTTCCTCTGCATGATACTGTCCTTGGGTGAGATCATACAATGTCATAAACAGGTAAAAGAATTGTCGGCACTCTGTGCTCATGGTACCACCCACCTGTGTGCTGTTTTCACACCTGTGTGCATCTGTGTATGCACACGACACTGTGAGTGTGTCGTGAGCGGCAGTCGAGAAACATTAGGCTCTCCCATTAGCACAAACCCTTCACATCCGTTTCCAGTGTCCACCTCTCTGGGCAGCCTAGGCAGGTGTCCTAAGTCTCCTCCTGCACACATGCTCTCTGTGCCTGGGGCCCTGTTCTTACAGCAGCAGGGCAGGTCTTACCTGCCTGCCCCACCAGACATCATCTACACGAGGACAGAGCGCAAGGCCACAGGACTGTCCTCTGAGTCCCACTCAGCCCCCGACCTGCAACTACATCTCCATACACACTCACTGGGTTGGCCAGAATCGTGCCAGTCAGGCTCTGGTGCAGCCTCAGCTCCCCAGCTGAGCTGCTAAGAGCGTAGAGTTGGGTAAGGAAGACACAGCCTGCATCCTGGGCCTGCCACTAACGGGCTGCGTGTGAATCGGCTGAGCCTCTGCTTGCCCATCTGTACAGTGGGATGAATTCCAGGCTTGCCAAAATGGACTGACCACTAGAATTCTGCAGGCCTGTGGGGGCACTTGCTGGCTCCCTGCCCCACACCTCCCTCCTGCCTGGGGCCAAGGTCGGAGTCTCACATCTTGAAGTATTTTTGGTTACAAGTTCTCTGTCAGTCCCACACAAACCTTCACTGTAGGCCTTGGAGGTGGACCACAGCAGAAGGATATGGCTTCTGGTGGCCGTGCTGACCATTGGCTGACTGCTGACTCTATCCAGCTGCACCCAGGTGTGTGGCGCTGGCCAGCCCCACAGAGGGATTGCTTGAACCTGGGTGTGCAAACCCCTGTGTGTGCACTCTCTGTGCTCTGGGGCAGGGAGGAAGGACAAGACACTCAGTTCCTTGTCTGAGGCTTTTTGAAAAATATCAACAATACAGAGGTCCAATTTCCATTAGCACATTGCACATCCTTCAGCGCTGTGGCTTGATTTCTTCAACATTGGCTTTGTGGAGGTTTTGATTTACATACAATAAAATTCGCTACCTTAAGAGTAGAATTCAGAGCTGACCGAGGCAGAGTTGGGTGACCACTGCTTTTACCAACATATCAAATACTTCAGAAAGTTCCCAAGTGCTTCTTTGCAGCACGTCAGCTGGCCCATCGCCGGTGACAGCCACCCTGCTTCCTGGAGCTGCTGCTGTGAAATGTTGGACAAGTGGGGTTCCCGCCACTTGGTCTGTTTAGTGTCCTCCTCTCGCTCAGCACCTCACTGGTGAGGCGCTCATCACTTTTTTGTGTCCTGTGATCAGCTCGCCGGCCACAAGCTACCTTGGAGTACCTTGGTTTTACTGATGGTCCCATTGGCCGGGGTCACCTTTTCTTGCTGGCTCTTTGCAGCTGGCTGTTGGGTACAGACTGGGCCCTGGGGATGACGATGTGGTCACTCTGCTCTTTTTCTCTCCCTCTGAAGGGAGTCGACCTTTTTCTGCTCACCTCGAACTCAGACAGACGTGGCTTCATGTGCTACAGGTGGGCCCTGCCTCCCCCTAGATCCGCCAGGGCTTGGCTTGGGCACCCCGACCGCAGGTGTGGCACATGCGGCTCCTCCTGAGACGTATTTCAGGGCCCTGCTGGACATGGGGGTATCAGTGGCCTCTGCACCATGGCTGCTGATCTGCACCGTGGCCCTGCTTCTCATCCCTGTCCCCCTCTTGACTCTGCCACAGCCACCTTGAGAACCTGGTGGCATTCTATCCTCCCGGGGTCCTGGACGTGGACTCCTGGGGACCATGAAGGTGCTCGTGCTCTGTACCCCCACTGCTTCTGGAAACTCTAGTGCCCTGACCTCTGACCTCGGCTCCCTCAGCTCAGGGGAGCTAGAGCTCTGTGGGGACTCAGCTCTCCAAGTCACAGTGGAACGCTGTCCCTAGGGGAGCTTGTGGCCCACCTTCTGGATGCCCCTCCTCCTTGTCACGAGCCACTTGTGATCCAGCGTCCATTGAGAGCTGCCTTGGACAGGCCGTCTGGACCGTGGTTGTCTGAGGAGGCAGGGTCTGTCCAGCCCAGTGTCTCCTGTGTGGCGGGAAGCAGGGTCCTGGAGCTTTCCAACCGGCTGGCTGGACCCCATCTAGCAGGACGAGTCCAAGCCAGCACCCCAGACAGAAGCTGCTCCCCATTCACGGGGTGTCCCGGGGGCAGGGCCAGGGTCACCCCTGGCCAGGGTGTGACTTCAGGGACACCAGGCAAGAGTGCAGGGTTCCCCAAATTGGCGAGCACTGAGCACAGGTCCTGGCATGTGAGAGGAGCATCCTCTCCCTTGGAAGGAAGGTCCTGGCCCTGGCTAAGTGTCCCGCACCCTCTGCATGCAGCGCAGGGTCCACTCCCTCAAGGTTATAGAGGAAAGGTGTGAGTCCTGCGTGCTCCTTGGAGAAGCACACTGGCCCAGCATCCCTGTAGGGTGTCCCCTGCTGGTCAGGAAGGGCACCTGGGAGGACTCACTCAGGGCCAGCAGGCCCTGGGCCTGGGCTCTTCCTGACTCTGGTTGAGGGCACCAATGGCAGAGAGCCCTGCCCCGTCCCTGGGCACTCTTAGGTGCAGCCTGTGCTGCTCAGCATGCCATGGGGCAGAGGCCACCAGCCAGGAGGAGCCAGGAGGGACCATAGCCCTGTCCCAGGGAGAGGTCACCTGCACCGGCTCCCCAGCCCCACTTGGCCCTGGCAGCCGGGCTCTGCGGTCACCCCAGGCCTGGGGACACAGCGTGCTGGATCAGGCGCAGGACTCTGGTGCATTTCTCTAGTTCATTCCGCAGTGAAGGGCAGAGCTGGTCAGGCGAACGTCCCCTCCCTCGCCCCTCTGAGGGGCCCAGCCTTCCCTGCTCAGTGTCTCCCCACCACCCTGCCCTGGGAGAGGGCTTGGGCCTTGCCCCCGGGGTTAGGCTGTGGGTGCAGACTCAGGGCGGGAGAGCCACTGCAGTGCTGGGCGTCAGCTCGGGGTCCCTCCGGGGGTCACTTGCGTGCTCCAGAACCCCACCCATGGAGACTCTGACGTGACCGATGAGCTCAGGGCACTGCTGCTGCACACCCAGGTGCGCCCGCTCTCCCTGAGCCTCCGCCTCCTGTTGCAGGGGACAGGGGCTAAGTACACGGTCTCAGCCTCTGGGTTGGCCACGCACCTCATTTCTGTCCATAGAGACATAAGAAAAAAGTTTTTGGGGGAATTTTGGGGTAAGATTTTTAAAAAGAATTCTTAGTAAAACAAATAAAAGCAAATACAGCCGGCACTATTCTTTTGACTTTGAAAGTGGGAGGGTGCCCAGAGCTGTGGCAGCCATTCTAAAGCCATGAGGCAGCCAAGAGGCCACTGGGAGGCCATCCCCAGAGCTCCCAAACCAACAGGAGCAGCAACTCCTGGTGTGAGGAAAAAATTGAAAACCGAATTTAAGTTGGGGTTAGTTGGTTCTCTGTTGCTTGTGATCGAAGAACTCTTGAGTCGCCCACCGCCTCCCGGAGAGCTCCAACACAAGACAGGAGCACTGACCCCGGGGCGTGGCTCCAGGAGGGTCAGGACACTGAGACTGGACCCCAGGGGCGTGGCTCCAGGAGGGTCAGGACACTGAGACTGGACC
>CM053399.1:4022033-4037332 GCA_028644305.1 Xerus rutilus | reverse complement strand
GGTCAGGACACTGAGACTGGACCCCAGGGGGCATGGCTCCAGGAGGGTCAGGACACTGAGACTGGACCCCAGGGGCATGGCTCCAGGAGGGTCAGGACACTGAGACTGGACCCCAGGGGCGTGGCTCCAGGAGGGTCAGGACACTGAGACTGGACCCAGGGGCTGTGGCTCCAGGAAGGTCAGGACACTGAGACTGGACCCCAGGGGCGTGGCTCCAGGAAGGTCAGGACACTGAGACTGGACCCGGGGGCGTGGCTCCAGGAGGGTCAGGACACTGAGACTGGACCCCGGGGCGTGGCTCCAGGAGGGTCAGGACACTGAGACTGGACCCCAGGGGCGTGGCTCCAGGAGGGTCAGGACACTGAGACTGGACCCCGGGGGGTGTGGCTCCAAGAGGGTCACTACAGGGAGAATGGACCCCTAGGGGCGTGGCTCTGGAGGGTCAGGAGGCTCCCGACAGGCCTGCTGGGCATTCCCCCAGGGCCTGGAGAAGAGCTGATTGAAGGTGAGGACCTGCATCCGTAGGGCTCAGTTGGAATTTCAAGGGCTGTATGGGCTGAAGGGGAGCCAAGGGGCCCGATGGGCATCTGGTCTTTTCTGAGGCTCCCTGCGGAGAGGTCACTGGAGTTTAGAGGCTGTTCTGGGCTGAACAGGAGCTTCCTGATTTGCAGGCTGAAGCCCTGAACCCAGCGCCTCAGAACGTGGCCTTATTTGGGAAAAAGGATCTTGAGAGGTTACCAAGCTAAAGTGAGGGCATGTGGGTGGATCTTCATCCAGTGCCACGGGCAGCCTCATAACGAGGACCAGAGACAGACATCCAGAGGGATGAGGCTGTGAGGACATGGGGACCAGCTAGGCGACCCTGGAAGAGACCCTCTCAGTTGACACCTTGACCTCCCAAACTGAGATGGTGAACATCCACCAGTTGAGCTGCCTGGTCTGGGCCAACTGTTACACAGCAGCCCGAGCCAGGAGCCTGGGCCTGGGGTGGGGGTGGACCAGAGGGGAGGGAAGCCGCCCGGCGCGGGGCACAGCCTGCACAGGGCCACAGCGGGTCAGAGTCTGGGGTCCGCCTGCCCTACAGGCTCTGGGACGTGAGGCCAGAGACACGCGAGGGACAGTCCTGCAGGCCTGTGCAGGGTGCTCCTTCAGCACACGCTCACAGGGAGCAGAGCAGGAGGGTGGCCAGCCTGGTTGTCCTGGGGTGCCGCTCCTGCTATGAGGGCTCAGGACGAAGTCCAGGGCAGGGAAGAGCAGCCTGGGGCCCAGGAGTACAGCGAGACGCTCCCTGGCATCACTGGGCAGGGCTGCACCCCAGCCTGGCAGCCCGTGGGCCAGCCAGCGGCTGTGTCTAGAGCTGAGGGATGACCAACCCTCGAGGGGCCTGAGCTGAAGGCCTCATGGACCAGGGGGCCAAATGCCCCGTGAGCAGGCCCTTCTGAAGAAGCTGGCCCACGTCCTGGCCAAGCTGCCAGAACACCATCGCAAAGCCACCTAGCAGCCAGCCCCTCAGACACCCGGAGCTGGGTTAGTGAGGGGCCACACTTCCTTCTTAGAGGACAGGTGACTCTCAGCCAGCCAGAGGGTCTCAGTCACTCACGTCACCACGAGCTTCTGTGGTGAAGGATTTCTAAGACAGCTCCCCTGCTCTGGGGTCCTTACTGGCCTGCTCTGAGGGGCCACCTGTCACCTAGTGGCAGATGGGTCCCAGGGCTCTTCACTGGCCAGCCTCCATCCCCAGGCGAGGAAGGGTGGGCCAACCTTGGGGCCAGTGACCAAACGTGGCCTGGAGGTCATAGTGGCCCTGTGCCTCCAGCCACTGCTAGTCCTGTGTTACATGTAGGGAGACTGAGGCCAACACCCTGCCCAGGTCCACCTGCTCCTACCTGGGGCCACAGCAAGGTTCCAGATGCCATTGATCCTGGGGGCTTCCCTTGGCACAGACCCTTGTTCCCCCATGAAAAGGAGGCAGGGCTACCGACCCCGATCAGGCACCAGGCCTGTGTTGGCCAGGTGAACCCCTAGTCTGGTGCAGCCGGGCCCCGGCTGCAGGCCTTGCGTCTCTGGAACACGTTCCTGGAAATTTTCTAAGTCCCCCTCCAGTGGCCAGGCCAGCAAGGACTGGCAGGTTATCCAGAAGGGAAGCCCCAAGGCCAGGCACGGATCCACGTGAGCTTGGGGCTCCTGCCCCACCCTTCTCCCTCTCCCAGCCAACCTCAGTGTGAGGTGTAGTGGGCAGAAGGGGGCCCCTGAGAAGATATGTCCTGTCCCAATCCCAGAACTTATGGATGAGATCTTATCTGGAAAGGGGTCTTTGCAGATGTGATTGAATGAAGGACCCTTCATTGAGGTGAGCTCATCTTGGATTATTAGGGGGACCCCACATCCAGTGGGGGTGTCCTCAAAAGAGAGATGCAGAGAGGAGACCATGACACCACGTATCAGGAACTAGGGACATGTGTCCACAAACCAAGGATGCCCAGAGACGCCAAGAGCTGGAAGGGACAGGAGGGTGCCGCCCCCAGGACCCCTGGAGGGGGCCCAGCCCTGCAGATGCCTTTGCGCTGGGCTTCTGCCTCCAGAACCTCAGAGGAACAAATCCATGCCCTCACAGGCTGCCCGTCTGTGGCCACTTGTGGCAGCAGCCCAGGAAAATAGCGTATGAGGTCTGCCAGAGGCTGTGCTGGCCGTGGGGGCCTGTCCAGCGGCGGCTCTCAGCTGCTGGCCCTTTCCCTGTAGGTGAAGAGCAGGTCTGGGCAGAACCATCCCAGCTGCCACTGGGGTCACTGCAGAAAAGCAGTCCACAGGGTCCTGCCCACTGGGGACAGCCCTGCCCAGTCCTTCGGCATCCTCTCAGCTAAGGGCACCATGGTAGGCTTGGTCATTGTGCTCACAGGTCAGGCCATGGGGCACAGAGGGGAACGCTCGAGGTGGGCTCCTGGTCACCACATTCCGTCCCCTACAGTGGCTCCGCCCACAGACTGGTGGACATGGGCTGCGCCTGGTCCAGGGCCTGGTGTGGCGAGCTCCACCCCCACGCAGTTGTTAGATCCTGGACCAGCTCATCCCCAGGCTGCCCAGCTGACCCAGGCCGGTTGCTATGGGCCAGAAGTGTGTCTCCCTCATTCCCCCGTCGAGACCCTCGCCCCAGGGATGGCATCGGGGGCCTTGGGGAAGTGATCAGGTGTGAAGGTGAACCAGCTGGTGCCCTGAGACCAGAGCCGGAGAGCAGAGAGCACTCTCCCCTGCCCACCACATGTGGCCACAGGACATGGGGACAGGCTGCAGCTCAGAGGAGGCCGTCGGCAGAACCGGCAGCATAGGCCCTGGATCTTCTGCACACAGGACTGGGACAGGAACATCTCTCTTATTTATGAGGCCCCAGTCCTTTGTCATAGCAGCCCAAGCTGACCAAGACAGGGGCGCCGGGTGCCAGCAATCTGAGGTGGCCCTCGCAGAGGAGACCCAGGGAGCAGCTGCTGGAAGGGAGGCCGGAGCACAGAGGTGGTGGGGAGAGGCGGGGTGGGGCACGGCCCTGAGGGGCAGTGTCCAGGTGTAGGCAGGGCACCCCTGGAGACGATGCCACTGTGGCTTGTCACAGAGTGTCTGTCTTGCTTGTTGCCACACTGGAGAAGGGGCTGTCCCCGAGCCCAGCCAGTAGGGCCAGGAGGCCAGCCTCCCCTGCCCCAGGACTTGGGCCTCCTCCCACACAGCACAGGGATCTGAGGTCCCTCAGTACTCCTGCCCACCAGAGCGGCCACAAGGTTGCAGGAGGGCCCAGCGAGCAGGAGGCTCGTCTCTGGGCCCAGGAGCGCAGGCCCCACTGTCTGCAGTGTCCTCTGGCCAATGCTCCTGCTCATCATGAGCCTGAGATCGCTTCCTGCCCGGGCCAGGCTGCCCAGGAGCCTCAGCAGCAGGAGGGTCCCTGTGTGGGATCCAGTGCCCTCCGACAGGGTGACCCTTCGTCATTGTCTTCCTCCGCCGTCCCTCCTATGCTCCGTCCCCCACACGCAGAGCCCCAGCGAGGTCCTAGGCAGACCCTGCATCGACGGGCAGGGGTACCAGTGGGGAGGCTGGAGGGGGCGAGAGGGCCACTGCCCTTTGCATCCAGTGGGAAGGCCTGGGCCTCGGCCCAGGGCCAGCTGGGAGATGCCTCCTGACCAGTGAGCAGGCAGGCCTGAGAGGGGCAAGGAGAAGGACCATGTCCAGGAGGGGCATCTGGGATGATAGTAGCCCCCATGCATATGCTGGAGTCCTGACCCTGGGGACCTGGGTGTGGCCTTGTTGGAAGGCAGCGTCCATACAGAGGCTAGCGGGTAAGTGAGGTTTCAGGGTGAACAAGATGGAGCTCTTGTGAGAACAGGAGATCAGGATGGACACAGGAGGCCACGTGCGGACGAGGAGGGAGAAGCCTCTGGAGCAGCCAGCCCTGGACTTTGGTCCCAGACTTCCAGCTCCCAGGCTGAGAGAAGGAAGTCCTGTTGTCTAAGCCACTCCGTCTGCCATGCTTTGTTGGGGACCCTGACAGACGCTGTGGGCGCCCAGGCATGCAGAGGGGAGATGGCCCGGGAGGGAGGAGGTCCAGCTGCTGACCAACAGGAGGATTGGAGGGGCAGCAGAAAGCCCAGGAGGCAGATGGGCCTGGGCAGATGGCGGTGGGAATCGTTTACTTCCTGCTGGAGCACAACTTCAGGAAATCAAGGTGTTCACCCCAGCAAGGGCCATTTTATCAACTGGGCAACTGCAGAGTTGGGGCCAGGCAGACCCAGGAGCCACAGCGGCAGGGAGGTCCTGGGCGTGGCCAGGCACCTGCCGCCCGCACCTTCCCAGCCTCGGCCAGGCGACCTCTGGTCTGCTGTCTGTCACACTGGGTTACTTTGTGTTTTTAACGACCTGGTTCACATCAGGTCCAAAGCATGTCCCCTAGGTCTGGACTGGCTCCTTCCACGTGGTATGGCCAGTAGAGTTCGGTCACATGCAGGAGTCTGTGTGATCACACCCTCACTGGCTGGCATTTGGGTTGTGTCCAGTTTGGGGACGAGTCTTAATGTGGCTTCCATTGCTCTTGAGTAGATAGATGACTGGGAAGGGGACAATGAGTGGCACACGGGTATCTGCTCACACTTCCCAGGAGGGCTGAGCATTTCCAAGGCACGTGCCAGTCCTGCTCATCTGTGTGAGTGACCACTGCTCCAGCCCAGGCCTAGACTTTGGGGGCCTTCCCACTGTGCTCGTCCTGATGGGGTGCAGTGGGGCCTCAGGGGGTCCAGTGACGCCGAGATGCTCTGCTGTGGCCGAGTGTACCTCTGCTCCCGAGAGGAACCCCCCAACACCTTTGCCCACTTCTGTCGGCCCGTCTTCTACTTGTGGAGCTGTGGGCGCATCCACGCCCTCTGCACCAGAGCCTAGGCTGTGTGCTTTCTTATCAAGTATTGCAAAGAGCAGAAGCTTTTAATTTGGATAAGCACCTGTTGATTCAATTTTTCCTTTCAGGACTTGCTCTTCTTTGTATTCTATCTGGAAAATCCGGCCTTCCCTGAAGTCCCTTCCCTCTCTGTTTCCACCTGGGTCTCACAGTCTTAAGGGAAGCAATTTGATGTCCCTTTTTAGAAAGCTTGGAGATCCGGTGGATCCAGACCTTCCGTGGGTGTGAGGGGCTGGGCGGCACCAGCCAGGCAGGTGAGCTACCCCGAGCCGGGCTCCCAGCTCCCCAAGCCACTTTTGGAAAAGATTTGGATTTTTTCCCTCCACTGAACTGCCGAGGCCCTTTTATCAAAAATCAGTGGGCCATCTGGGTGGGGATGGTTTCTCCATTGATCGGTCTATCTGTTCTGCACCCGCCCCAAGCTGTCTCAAATAGGCAGCTTTTCAAATAAGTCTGGAAATCAGGTAAGAGCTCCAGATTTGTTCTTATTTTCTAAAAAAAAAATTAAAATTAAAATATAAATAAAATAAATTTATCATTTTAGGTCTTCACATTTCTTAATAAATTTGAGAATCAGCTGGCAACGGTCATGTTGATATTGTGTTGAATCTACGAGCGCATACAGCACTTCATTTGCCTAGGTCTTAGATCTCTCAGCGATGTCCTGTGGTCACAGTGTGGAGTCTTGGTTGTCTTTTGTTAGATTGTTCCCAAGTGTTGGGTTTTGGTTTTCAGTGCTGCTTTGCATGGCATAGTTAACATTTTTCATTTTCCAGATATTTGCTGCTGTTTGCATAAGAAGATGAATGGGTTTGGACACTTACTTGCATGTCCTGTGACCTTGCTGGGATCGTTTTCTGGTTCTGATGGTTGCTTCGTGGGTTTCCTGGGACTTTCTATGTAAATTATCGTAACAGCTGCAAACACAGTTTCATTTATTCCTTTTCACTTTTTAGCTCACTTACGGCTTCCTTTTCTTCTTTTCTTTTCTTTTCTTTTTCTTGTCTTATTGCAATGGTCGGGGTTGCCAGTGCAGGGTTGACCAACATGGTTAAAGCAGGTGGGCAGCTTTACCTTTTCTTTGCTCTTAAGGGCAAAAGTGTTGACAGCTCTCAGTCACAATTAGCATTTTGTCCTGAATGTATAGATGTAGTGAGGCTGCAGGTGGTGTGTGTGTGGGGGGGTCAGAATGCGCTGCAGGGGGGCCTGGAACAGGGGCCTTGGTGGGCAGTACATGTGTGCACCCATGTGCCCCTGCTGTCAGTCAAGCAGAGAGGCAGGACACTGGGAGGCACAGACGCATGTACAATAGGAGCTGCTCGCTCGCAGCTTCTGGAGGCTGGGAGCCCCAGGAGCAGCCGTCTGCAGGCTGGAGCCCCAGGAGGGCCTGTGGCATAGATTCCAGTGAAGGCCTGCGGCCTGGGAGCCAGGGACGGAGGCAGGAGGAGGTCCAGACCTGCTCACACACTGAGACTTTCTGTTCTACTTGGGCCTCGAGAGGGCCGGGTGCCCACCCACTGCTCTGCTCTCTCTCAGACACACCTAGAGAGTGTTTAGCAGCCCTCTGATGGCCCACGGCCCAGCCAGGCTGACCCACATACCATGACGGCCACCGAGGTCCGCTCGGAGCCTTCCCAGTCCTCAGGGTCTCCCATGACAGCCCGTGACTGCTCTCACAAGGCACCAGCCTCTGCCCACTGAGCCAGGGGCTTGCTGGGCCTCTTCCTGGATGCCGGGTCAACAGAACCACAAGCAGTACTTTTAGTGACCAGCTTCTTTGTTTCCAACTCGTCTGTGACAGGCTTCCATGCTGTTACCATAGAGATAGCTCATCAGTTTCCATCACTGGGTGAGACCACCTGTGTGGACACACCACAGCATCTGTCTATTTCACTGCTAGTGGACAACTGGGCTACTCCTACTGCAGGGCAGCAGGCTGGGCATTTAGGAGGCAGCACAGAGCAGAGAGAGGACAAGCCATCTCCCTGAGTCACCTGGGCCTGACTCAAGTCCCAGCTCCCCCACAAACCAACTGTGTGACCTTGGGCAAGTGACTCACCCTCTCTGAGCCGCAGTTTCCTCTTCTGTGAAGTGAGGATCCGGATAACAGTACTTACTCAGAGGGCTGTCATCAGAATCAGCAGGCCAAGCACAGAAACCGCTCCGCCTGTGGCCTGCCAGGCTGGTGCCAAATAAATGCAACTGTGGAGCTCCTGCTGCTGGGGGAAGTGGCTGTTCTGAGTGTTGGCTCTGGAGTCTGATCTGCGTTCAGGTTCCAGGGTCGAAGGGGCAGTTGCCATTAGACGGCAGCCCAGGGCCGCGCAGACAGGCAGCTCGCGGCGCACCATCTGCCCTGGTTTCTGATATTTCCAGGCTAATGCAGCATTCCTGGGATGGGCATGGCCTTTTAGAAGAAGGGAGCTGTTTCCAGAGACGTCAAGGGACGTGTCCCTGGTCACACAGCAAGAACGAGGCAGAGCTGAGACCCTGGCACAGGGCCGAGACTCCAGGCCCCTGCTCACTCCAGGATGCTCCCACAGGGCCCAAGGTGCCCCCACCCCACAGCCTCACCCCAAGTGTCAGAGAACTGTGTGGTGGCCGGCCTCCAGGACTGGTATGAGCAGCTTCCTGGGTCCATTCTCCCAGCCAGCCCTGAGGGGCATGAGCAGAGCCCTAATCCATTGGCTCTTATGCCTGCCCTGGGGCCTTTCGAGGGCCCACTCATGGTGCACAGGTTGTGCACTGCACAACTCTAGGGAGCACCGTTCCCTTGGTGACCTTGGGGTTCCCAAAGCTCCTTGGCTCTTAGTTTCTGTGGACAGACCTCCAGCTTGCCTTGCCATTTCATGGAAACAGGGTGGAACCTGGGGCCCAAAGGTGGGGCTGGCAGGGGCTCTGCCTGCCACATCCATGGAGGTCTGTCGGGAGGCATGCGGCCAGTGGCCAGCAGACCCTGGGCTCCATGAGGGCCCGGGCGGTGCAGTGTGTTGAGGGCTGGGGCCTGGGCGAGAGCAGGCGTGGTGTCTAGGCCTGGATGGGAGTCGTCCCCCGGCACCTGCGTTTCCTCTCCTGGGAAGTGGGGACCATGACGGGACCTTCTTCCCAGGGCTGGGGACTTAATCAGACATGGCAAGGTCACCCTTGCAGGACCCGGAGTCAGGACAGGGCACCAGGAGGGCCCAGAGGCCAAATGGGCCTTTGAGAGGTGCCGAAGCCCTAGGGTCCACATACCAGCTGCCACCCACACAGTCCGACGTCCCTTCCAACGGTGCAGCAGGACTAAGGTCACTTGGAATCAGAGGAGGGGTGGCTCGGGGGTGGGGCAGGTGCCTGTCGGGACAGTAGCTCAGGGAGGGCGGTCGCTGCAGCCCTCCTGGTCCCGCAGCTCTGCGTCAGGCCCAATGTCCGCCTGGCAGGGAGACTCAAGGGCTCCGTGGCGTCCAGTTGCTCCAGGCCAGGGGACACTTGGCCGCGCTTGGGGAGGCAGGGGCTGGCGGCAGATGCACACTGCCCAGGCCAGCCCAGAGTCGCAGGGGGAGCCCCAGGCACACCTGGGGCAGCTTCTCTCTGTCCCGTCCCCCTTCAGCTCTTTCCCAGCCTGAAGGGAAGCCAGGCAGTGACCACAGGGCCCTGCGAAGGCCACGCTCACCCACACACCCGCCTGCCACCTTCCCCAGCAGGGGCTGCCGGGACCCGCGGGGATCTTGTGGGTGGAGGTGCAGCCGGGCCGGTCGCCTAGTGCAAAAACAAACCTGAAGGTCAGCAGGGTCACCACGACCTAGCCAGTCTCCCCAGCTTCCTGCCCAGGGGAACCACGCGTCCCCACCTTCACCACATCAGGAGAAGCACCTGGAAGGTCCTGGTGGAGACAGACAGGTGGCGCCGGGTCTGTCCCCAGGTGGCACAGCACTCAGCCCTCAAGAGGAGCCCAGCGCCCCCATCAAGAGGAAGAACCCCGAAACCAAGACACCTAGAGAAGGGGCAGGCACAGGGCCACCTGCGGGTGGTGGCTGGCGGGCAGTGCAGAGGCGGGCTGGGTGGAGGCCTGAGGGGCTGGTGGCCGAGGGGTGGGGCCGTGGGAGCCGGGTGCGGACGCGGGGCTGGAGGGGGCTGCAGGCCCTGGGCACTCTGCGTCCGTCTGCGTCCGCTGGCCTCGCCCTGCACTAGGGGAGCAGCAGCAGATTCGACCAGGCAAGGTGGCAGTGCCCAGCCTGGTGTCCACCCGAGGGGCCCACAGAGGCCTCCCAGCCTGCACCCGCCCCTCCCGTGCTCAGCCAACATGTCCCTCCTCTGTGCCTCCCACAGGGACATCAGTTCCGGGCCCAGGGCTGTGGCGGCCACTTGAGGGCCCAGGCTCTGGCTGCGTGCAGGGACCCCACAGCCTGCCAAAGCACACTGCCCCGGTGGCCTGTGCCCACCCCGGTCACTGGCCCTGAGAAACCTCAGCCTCCGTGAGCCAGAGTGAGATGCCAGCAGGATGGACTTGGGGCTGGCAGGGGCGCCCAGCGTGGGGCTTTGGGGACATTGGGTCCGTTAGTTAGCTACGCGGCCGCCCAGCAAAGAGGGCTCACGCTGTGGCTCAGCATCTCAGGACTCCAGTGGGAGAGGCCAGGCAGGCTGCCTGACCCTGTGGGGCTGGGGTCCTTTAGTCTCTCCTCCTTGCTGGCCTCCTCAACAAGGGCTGCCGCCTCGGGGCCGTGGGACAGGAGGACAGAGTGGGGCCTGTGGAGGAGGGCCAGGGCCACAGGCTGCCTTGGCATGTCCTGGAGGGACCCGAGCCCAGTGGAGACTCAGGGTCTCCCCAGCCCTCAGCTGGGGACAGACTGGGTCTAGACCCTGTGCCACACCGGGCCCAGCGGGCAGAGGCCTCTGTGCTGCCGGCTGTCCGTGGTCCAGCTGAGCTGCTGCCCCTGATGTGACTCAGCACACTGAGGTCCCGCAGGCCTTCCCTCCAGGTCGGATGGGACGCTCGATATATTCTGTTTTGAAAGAAAACAAACTCTTTTGAAACCGCTGCTGGGAGTGCAGACTGCAAGTCCACCCTCACTCCCTCCCTCTCCCCCGGGCGCTGGTGGGCACTGAGGACACCGTACAGGCAGGGGCACTTCCCAGGTACAAACGCCCTGCCCAGCCCGAGGCTGCAGCACAGGGCGAGGCCCTGCTGTGGTGACCTCAAAGTGGAGCTGGAGTTTAGATTGAGGGTAATAGGGAGCCATTGAAGGGTCCAGAGGGGGAGTGGCTGGGTCAGATGAGCACTGCAGGGGATTCAGACAGCAAGGCCCATGGGGCCTGCAGTTGCCATGGGGGTTGAAATGGGGAGGATGGGATGAAGCATCAGTGAGACTTTAACACAAGAGTCCCTGGATGTGGCTCCCAGAGGGCCCAGGCCATGCCCCAGGCCTCCCAGAGCCAGCTCAGCTCAGGTGTCCGTGGCAAGAGTTGGAGGCCCCATTTCTGCCCAGCCCTGGGCCTCCAGGGCTCCCGCTGCGAGGGGCGAGTCTTGAAGCCCCGGGGCCTGGGCTGGCGTTTTCCCTCTGCTGCCGGCGCCCTCACTGTGGAGTTGGGATGGGGCCACCTGCGGGCCACTTGCAGAGAGGCTGCAGCTGCGTGCCCAAGGTCACTGTGCCCCCCGTTCTCCTTTAGGGGAGGGGGCATGCTGGCTTCCCACAGCACCCGAGGTCTCTGCAGGTGGACAGAGGCTACGGCTCAGCCCCGTGGGCAAGGAAGTTGGGGTGCAGGAGGGCTCAGTGGGTGGAAGGTGGTGGGCGGCTTCCTCTTCCCCCAGGCCTGGACTGGAGCACAGCTGGGCAGATGTGTGGCCTCCAGCTCTGGGAAGCAGGTGCCACCCGTCTCCTTTCTGGGTGGCTGGGTGGGCGTGGCAGGTGCTGGGTGTGCCCCCCCTGCCACGGGGCCTTGCCCATGCTCTGTCCCCAGGCCAGGGCATCTCGCCCCCAGGCTCCATGCAGGGAACTCCTGCTCTTGTCTCAGGTCCGGGATCAGGTGCCCCTTTATGGGAAGCCTGCCTAAGCTCCCTGGTGGTCATCCTCTGGCCCCAGAGCCCTCCCCAGCAAGCGAGGCCATGCCACCCTGGCTGACAGGCTGCTTCCCCTCGAGACAGTGCCCCAGGGTCAAGCCTCTTGTCCGCCACTGTCCCCCAGGGCCTGGCACAGCTGGCGTGAGGTGGACACTCAAAAACTGTGAGGGTGAACGAGGGGAGCTGAGAGCCCTCACTCTGCACCCGTGCCTGCAGCTGCGATGGCCTGGAGAGGCGGCCAGGGCTGGGCGCCTTCCAGGGCAGCTCCCGAGAGAGCCTGTGGTGGCCGGGGAGGAGCAGGGGCAGCGGGGTCGGGGGCCCTGGAGCTCGCACCTCCGTGGCCGTCAGCGGCCTCTGTCACTGTGAGCAGGTGACTCTGCCCTGTGCCTCAGTCCCCCTCTGGGGTAATAGCCCGGCCTGTGGGCTGCCGGGCAGGGGTGAGACCTCCACCCTGCGTGGGACGGAGGACGGACCGCACACGGCTCGGTGTCACGGGGAATTGAGGATCTGTGTCCTGTGCTCTCCTCTCCTCCCAGGGCGACAGGGTCACCTCTAGCCACATCCTTGATTTTACTTGGCTGCCCTTCTACCTCCCCCGCTGTGACTGTGACAAGTGACTTCCTCCTCTGCAAACAAGGGCAGCCCCAGTCCCCCTCAGTCAGGCACAGTGGTGATGAAGACCCTGCGGTGGGCCAGCCCCTCGCCTTCCGGGCTCGCTGCTCAGAAACGCTGGTGATTCACCACAGACGCCTTTAAGTGCACAGCCCAAGGGCCCTGGGCCACCGGGGACCCGATGGGGCAGAAGGGGAGGAAGACTGGAACCGAGGGCAGCACTGGAGGGCGGGGGTGGTGCTGGCCCAGAGCCTGGGTCTGGTGACCCCAGGGTGGCTGGAGGTGAGGCTGCCGGCGTCCCCAGGTCAGGGCAGGGCTGAGCCCCAGGTGGAGGGGAACCCACCAAGTCTTCTCTCGGGGAAAAGCAGGGACTGTGCCCACAGGGCAGGGGCCAGGACAGGACCCTCTCCATGGGCAGCTGCAGGTGCCGCTGCATCTCCAGGCTGTGTCCAGATTTCAGCCTGCAATGTGCCATCACCCCACGGCCCAGACACCTTCAGACAGGGATGTTGTCTCAGAGAGGGGCCCAAACCAGCGGCCCCTGGGCACCGAGGAACTGGAACCTAAGCCCACCAGCAGACGGGGGGCCCTGGGATCTCTGTACATAGAGTCCTGTCCAGGCCACGCACAGCCAAAACCACAAGCCCCTTGGACCCCACGTTCCGGGAGTGGGATCGGCTCGACCACCAAAGGCACCAATGTTCTCGCGGAGAGGCAGGTGACTGTCGGGAAGTGTTCCCGGAGCTGCGAGAAGGATCGGAAACGGGAGGAAGCAACCAGCACCGTGGACATGAGACAGACCAGCTCAAAATGCACCCAATAGAATTTCTGGAAATGTCAAGGTTAATTAAACCCTGGTGGTTTGGGATGTCTTTGTTTTGACCGTGATGAGGAAAGGGTGGGGCTTCTCCCCTGTACCAGCTAAAAACGGGACCACAATGGCTTGGAATCCACTGCTGAGAGACGGGCAGGACCGCAAACCCAGGAGAGGGAAACAGCAGGCCGCACCCCTGCCACCCGGCTCCTGGGGTGGGGCAAGTGTTAGAAGAGGGAGGAGGGAGCTGGGGGGCAGGCCTGGTGACCTCCCCGGGTCAGGGGACAGCAGTCAGCTCAGGGAGGCTGAGATCCTGCCATTCAAGTCTGCCTGGCATAAAGGAACCCAAGCAGGTGGACGGTGGCTATCGTGGAAGCTGGAGGCTGAGAGGAAGTCGCCATAAGTGAGCTGCCTGTAGAGACACACAGGCCTTCACCAGTGGGGTGACGGGAAGCTGGGGTAGGGCCAACCGTACAGGCAGAGCTGACCTTGGGTTGGGAGTGTGGATGATCCGTACTGGGTATCGTCCTTTTAGTCTTAGAAAAGAAGGGAGCCCCGCATGAGGCCCCGCGTGGCTGGACCCCAGGACCCTGAACGGGTGGCACAAGCCAGCACAGAAGGACCACCTGAGTCCTCCAGTGCCAGGGTCCAATGTGGCCAGACTCAGAAGGCCAGAGTGGCCGTCGCTGAGCCTGTACACCGGGGATGAGCCCCGACAGGTCTTCCTTCCAGGTCTCCTGGAAAGGGACGCTGGTCTGCGAACAAATGCCGGCAGGGGCAGCTAGGACCACACCGTCAATTTCAAAGTTTGAAAGACAGAAATGATATTGGATAAAAGCACCGTAATGCCACCCAGTCTGACATGCCGAGGTCCTGATCTCTCCAGCACTGGAGTGGACACGTTCCTTCCACACTGCAAGTCAAACACACATGCTGAAAACTGCGTTGATCCCCCAAAGACGGGAGTCCGTACTAGAATTTCCAAGTAGGTAGGAGGTAAAAAGAGGAGAAGTAAAATTTAATTAATCCAATAGAAGAGGAAAGAAAAGAAAGAAAGGAGGTAGACCAAACAGCCTGAACTGGTGGACACAGCTCGGTGGTGGTTCTCTCTCCCTCAGCGCCAAGTGCAGCGAACGCAAAGGAGCCAAAAACCCAAGTTGAAGGTGGAGATTGTAAGAACCAATCGGAATCGCACGCGGCCTGGGTGTGCGGTTCGCAAGGCCCGTGTTGGGGACTCGTGAAGCAGAGGTGGAGGCCAAAGGGTGGGGGCACGCATCGAGCAGACACGGGCAGAGGGTCTCAGAGCCCAGGATGCCGAGCCCACCGGAGCCCCGGTGGACGGTCTAGAGGGTGAGGGAGCAACGCGCCGAGGAAAGGCGACCGTCTTAGACGCTTCCTCCCCACGGCGCGGCCTTGAAGTCGGCAGCAACACCGCACGGTTACAAAGAGCCACCGGGGAATGGCGGTCACGCCGTGGCCTTGGCCTGGTCTGACCCCATTTAACAGGGTTGGACAAACGTCCCGGGGGCCATGCCCTGCCCCAGCCCCACAGGCCAGGTGATAGAACAGAGTCGCTCAGGCGGAGGCTCTGCGCCCCTCGGGCTCCTCTGGGAGTGGCCTGGCCTGAGCAGAGGGGACCCCGGCCCGGAAGCCCACTCCCCACCCTGTCCCGGCCCGTCCTCAGGTGGCGGCAGCTTCCGGGGCCATGACCGCTCACTCACACACTCGCTCACACTCACACGCACACTCACACTCACATGCACTCACATGCACTCACACACTCGCTCACACTCGCTCACACTCACACTCACACTCTCACACTCACATGCACACTCACACTCGCACACACTCGCTCACACTCACACTCACATGCACTCACACTCACACTCTCACGCACACTCACACTCACACTCTCACACTCGCTCACACTCACACGCACACTCACACACTCGCTCACTCACACTCTCACACTCACATGCACACTCACACTCACACACTCGCTCACACTCACACGCACACTCACACACTCGCTCACACTCACACTCTCACACTCGCTCACACTCACATGCACACTCACACACTCGCTCACACTCACACTCACATGCACACTCACACCCTCGCTCACACTCACACTCACATGCACTCACACACTCGCTCACACTCACACTTGTTAACACACACACATGCGCCCACACACCCACACTCATAGCCCCCACACACACTCATTCACACACCCTGCAGACTCACGCCCACGCCTCCACATCCCCATACACACTCACACACACATCCACACACCGTCACACTCACACTCACAACCCCCCCGCGGCTCCCCGTGTGCTACATCCACCCCCTCGTCACCCTGCTCGGTGCTCAAGTCCAGGTGGGCAGGAGCCAGGACAGGGCCAGACACGGCA
>CM053399.1:3997940-4021933 GCA_028644305.1 Xerus rutilus | reverse complement strand
CCTCCGTGGCCCCCCTCCATGGCCCCCCCTCCACGGTCCCCCCTCCTCCATGGGCCCCCTCCGTGGCTCCCCCCATGTCTCCCCTCCTCCGTGGCCCCCTCCCTGCAGCACGCCACGTGTCACACTGAGTACTGACTTTGTTGGCTGTGGCTGACCTGGAGGTGGCCCCTGAGATCCTCAAAGAAGGGGCTCCCTGCCCAAGTTCCGGGCACCCAGTACACGGCAGGTGTCCCGATAACAGCAGCAGAGGGAGGCCAGAGACAGACACAGGGAAAGAGGGGGACAGCCAGGGACAGGCAGGAAGAACCTCCCCTAGACTCTCATGGGCCACCTGGTCTTCTGGAGACTCAGGAGTAGCCATGGGTGACCAGGCACAGGGGCCACCCCAGGGGCCCGTGACCTTCCTCCACCCCGGCCTGGGCTGATTGGTCAAGAGGGACACTGAGCCCCAACAACCCCTGCAGCTCAGCCTGGGGCTTTGAGAACCTCAACAAGAGGCCCAGAGGGGGTCACCATTACCGGTAGAGGCCAGGGCGGGTTGGGGGCCACCACACTGCCTTTGGTGGAAGGAGGGAGAGAGGAGGCCACCGTCAGAGAAGGGCAGAGAGTGCTGGAGCTGGAGCAGAGCTGAGGGGCCCAGGGTGCTCGCACTCGCAGCACCCCGGAGGCCTGCAAGCTCCACCTGGGGCCCAGGCCGCCCGTGGTGAGAGCTTCCCAAGTTGCCTCAGAAAGTGCCCAACTGGGGGCCAGGAGACGGAAGTTTATCCTCGTGCAGTTGGGGAGGCTACGATCCAGGTGTCCCCAGGCCAGGCCCCTCCAAAGCCACAGGGGAAGGGTCCTCCATCCTCCCTCAGGCCTCTGCGGGCCTCTTGTCCACCTGTGCTGTTTCCTGGCTTGTAGACGCAACACTCCGATCTTCTGTTCACCTGGCGCCCTCGCTCTAGGCTGGGCTCTCTCTGTGTCCAAATCCCCTATTTATAAGGACCAGGTCGCCTTGGGTCAGGACCCACCCACGTGCCTTCATTTTAACCAGGGGACCCCTGTAAAGACCCAATTTCTAAATAGGGCCACATTCTCAGGTCCCAGGGCTTCTAGGAGTGAGGCTCAGGGGACAAGATACCACCCAGAGCACCTTCGCCTCCTGGTATTGACGTCCATGTTCCTGTGCTCGAGTGACAGCACGGTGGCTGGGCCAGCTGCTTCTGGGAGCCCTCAGGAGGGAGGAGCCTCTGGCCGTGCTCCAGGGCGTGTCCCTCATACCTCCCGGTGGCTCCCTCCCAGCAGGGAACCCGTGTGCAGTCCAGAATGAAGGCCGGGCCTGCCACGTGGCCAGTGGCGGCCCCAGGACCTTCTGGAGGTGAAGTGGTGGCAGCTGCTGGCTCAGCTCCCCCTGTGGGTGGCACTGGGGGAACGGAGCCCTTTGGTTTCCTTGGGGAGTGTTGAGGGCTGAGTTAGATGTCCCCAGATGCTTCAAACTTGAAGCCCTGATCCCTCGTCTGTTAGAACTGAGCCATGGGTAGGTCCTGGTACGCGTGGCTGGTGTCCTCTAAGAGACGATCAGGACAGACACACGGAGGACGACCACGTGGGACTCAGGAGGAGACACCGTCTGCTAGCCAAGGAGAGAGGCCTGGGAGGAGCCGGCCTGCGACACCAGGACCGTGATGCGTGTCTGTGGCTCACACGGCAGGTCTGTGGTGGCCACAGGAACAACACGCGTCATTGCCAGTGGAGCAGCGGGCAGGCCCCACACGCAAGGACGCCCCATGGGGCAATGCCCAGCAGGCACCTGCGAGTTGGTGGCTGAATTGAGCAGGGCACCACCCCTGGGCACACCCACCCTGAGGACGCTGGGCCAGGCGGCAGATGGCATGCATCTGGCCCCTGGGGTGGCCTTGGGACGATGTCCGGGAAGGGTGGGAACCCCAGCTGTCACCTGCTGTGCCTCTGCAGGGTAAGCGAGCCTGCTACAGCGGCCTCCTCCCCAGCAGCCCCTGGTGGCCAGGCCAGGGCACCCCAGGCCATGGAGGCCCCTCTCCAGCCTGGCACTTGCTGAGCACGGGTGGGTGGGGTGGCGCCTCCCCTGGCGGGCGCTGCCTCACAGCAATGCTTCCTCGGGTGCGTCGGTTTCCCGCAGCGCCTGCGGCCCGGCCAGGGGCCACTATACTCCCTGACTCCACTCCCGTCCCGGGCGGCTGCTGCAATGGCCCAGGGTCCCTGACTAAGTGGACTGTGGCAGAGGAGGGCCTTGCCCACCCCAGGCCACCCAGGAGGGCAGGGGGCTGAGCCTGGGGACCCCAGGGACCCCTGCCTCCCAGCTGTTCTGCACTCCGTCAGCTGGAGCTGGAGAAGCGCGTTCCAGCACAGTCTGCTGGCCAGTGGCCGAGCTGCCCACGAGGGATGAGGTAATGTCCTGCAGAGGCCGCGCGGAAAGGGCGGGGTGCTCACGGCCTGCAGGGCCTCCTATGGCCAGGGCCTTTTCCCAGAGCCGGGAGAGGAGATGGCCAAGGGCCACCCCAGGCCAGGGCCAGAGGCCTGGCGCCTGTCAGGCACTGTCAGGGCTCCCAGCACGGCCCCGGGGGGGCAGGGCCCTACTTGATTCATTTCCTCCAGCTGTGCTGAGAGGACCACCCTCCGTGACTTCTGGGGCCAGGGGCAGAGGCCACGTGTCCTGTGGGCAGGAGTCCATCTGCAGACTCATCCCAGAAGAGCACGGCAGAGTCCTGAGTGGGGCGAGGAGGGGCTTTGCTCAGAGGAAGGGGATGCTCCTGGCCCTCAACCATCTGCACGTGTGGGGGACCCCGCCCAGCAGGTGTGGGCTCTGGGGGAGCTGGGCTCCTACGGTCACCTGCCAAGGGCAGTGGCCTCCTTCCGGTTGCTCCTCACACTCCTGTCTGCTGTGTCCAGGTCCTGGCCTGGGCCTGGCAGGCACCCGCCCTCCCGTCACCCAGGGTGGGCCTCGGGTGCTGGACCTGCCAGGTTGGGCCCAGAGGAGCAGCACTGGACACAGCCCAGCTGCTCCTCCTGCCTCCCCAGGAATGGGGGCTGCGAGGGCCCCTATAGCCTCCGACTCTGCGTGGAGAGAAGAGGCTGCTCTGCTGTCTGGGCCTGGGGCCCAGGGCCTGCGTTTCTGCAGACACCAGAGTGACCCAGAGGAGCCTGCGGGAGGCGGGAGGGGCCTGGGGGCTTCCTTCCCACTCGCTCCTTCGTGGAAACCCCTCGGGGCCTTCACAATCTGCCCTGGCCAAGCCCCAGCCACCCGCCCCAGCTCCTGCAGGCTGCCCCTCGCCCGACTCCCTGCCTCTGCTGAGGCCACCCGAGGCCCACGCAGGAAACACGCGGGGCCACCACCTTCTGAGAGGCCTCGGGCCAGGGTGCAGGGATGCGCCCAAGGACCCCAGGGCTCAAAAGCAGAGGCAAGACGGAGGCTGGCTCGCCCACTGCCCAGCCAAGCCCCTCTTGTGGACGGACCTCCCCTCACCCCACTCCCTCCTGCACCCCACCTCCTCCAGCCCCTGGGCACCAACCCTGCAGGGTGACCAATGGGAGAGTTCTACAGGGACTCCAGGTCCACAGTGACCCTGTCCACTGGGTTTCAGAGCGGCTTTCCAGGGGGTCCGGGCTGAGACCAAGGCAGTCTCTGAGCCCAGAGAGACCCACAGAGAAAAGGGAGGTGGAG
This sequence comes from Xerus rutilus, assembly GCA_028644305.1. NCBI lineage: Eukaryota > Metazoa > Chordata > Mammalia > Rodentia > Sciuridae > Xerus > Xerus rutilus. The sequence continues at coordinate 4,018,254 of CM053399.1, read as the reverse complement.
GAGAAGGGCGGCCAGGGCAGCGGCCACCCCAGCCCTGCACGGCCCACCGACTGTGGCCCACACTCCCTCCCAGGGGTCCACTAGGGCCCAAAAGGGAGGATGGAGCCAGGACCCATCTTCCTGGCCTAGAAGTCTCTGAAACCCGGGGGTAGGGTGGTTCCCTGAGCCTGCAGGACACCAGCCACACCTTTAGGACCTGCCAGGGCCCACCACTGCTGGGGACTGGACTGCGTGCCCCTTAGGCGAAGCCCCAGTCCCCATGGAGGTGCGCTGCAGGGGCAGCTGTAGGAGTGGCTCGGCGTAGGCGGGAGGGCAGGCTGACAGGGCATGTGCTGCGGAGACACCAGAGGACCCCACCCACGTCGCCCTCCCCGCCCTCTCCTCCGCCCAGGGTCACATCTCTTCTCTGACTTGACCCGCCTGACAAGGACTCTTGAGGAGACACTGGGCACCAGGTAACCCAGGAACCTCTCCCACCTCCAGGTCCTCCACTCTAGCTCATCTGTGGGGTCTCTTTACCGTGCAATATTAGAGTCCAGGGCCTGGGGTTCAGGACGTGGTGTCTCAGGCCGTGACTTGGCACCCCCACATCGGGCCTCCTCTGTAGCCTTGGTAGCTGGGCCAGCTCCACATTCCCCATCTGTACCTGCCAGCATCGGAGACTGGGCTGATGTGGGGTCTCAGGGCCACACAAGTGGGATTCTGGTTCTCTCATGTAAGAAGAAGCCCTTGAGCAAAGATCTACTGGACATATTAAAATGGGTCCATGTGCTGGGGGTGCTGAGGATGTGCTGGTGAACCTGGGGTGCTGGGTGCTGGGTGCTGGGATGTGCTGGTGAACCTGGGGTGCTGGGTGCTGGGTGCTGGGATGTGCTGGTGAACCTGGGGTGCTGGGATGTGCTGGTGAACCTGGGGTGCTGGGTGCTGGGTGCTGGGTGCTGAGATGTGCTGGTGAACCTGGGGTGCTGGGTGCTGGGGTACTGAGTGCTGGGTGCTGAGATGTGCTGGTGAACCTGGGGTGCTGGGTGCTGGGTGCTGGGTGCTGGGATGTGCTGGTGAACCTGGGGTGCTGGGTGCTGGGTGCTGGGTACTGGGTGCTGGGATGTGCTGGTGAACCTGGGGTGCTGGGTGCTGGGTGCTGGGATGTGCTGGTGAACCTGGGGTGCTGGGTGCTAAGAGCAGTACTGAGGCTGTGAATAAACAGAAGAAGGAGAATCCCTGATTAGCACACAGTAGGTGCTCCAGAAATGATTACTTCTAACTTCATGCAAAGCTCTATCCTTCTTAATGATGCAAAGGGACACTTGAGCTCCCTGGACAGAGCCCTCCAGGAAGGGCCCACCTGGCAAGGGCACTGCCAGGGTGCAGAGCTGGGGCCAAGGACCTGATTTCTTTGCCTTGTCCATGGAGACTTGGTGGGGCCTCAGCCTCCCCAGCCCCAGAGTGGGAGCAAGCATCAGGCCTTGGTTGCTGGAGAGTCAGGCGGTGATGGCAGGAAGCCACCTGAGCTGGTTTCGGACACGCACGTGCTGATATAAACTCTCATCACAAGACTTGCCATTCCTCTGCTCTCAGGGTCCAGTCCCAGAGGCAGAGGCTAAGCAGAGAAGGCCACCTCACCTTCCTGGGCCAGGAGGCTGTGCAGGCTGCCCTGGACATCCATCCCCTCCCAGTCCCTGACCATGGCCTGCACAAGGAGGACCCCAGTGCCACATGGGCAGGGACCAGCCTCCCTGCTCCTGGCTCTCCCTCCGCCCTCTGTGGCCTTGTGGGGCAGGTCAGGCTGGGCAGGCACTGTGTGGGCTACTGAGGAGGTCCGCTCTGCTCCGCTGGGCACAGACGCATCTGTCTCGGTGGCTTCCTGGTGGCCGAGGATGTCTGGGCACCTCCCTGCACACAGGCTGTGGCCATTGGCTATGGAGGTGGCCCTGTTTGGGGCCTCTGTCCTGGCCCCATCTGTCTGGACTCAGAGATCCAGAGATGCTTCCCCTGCTCTAGGCTGTGTCCTTCCAGCACCCATGATGGGCCCTGAGGGCTCTGCCTGGCGCCCGGGGCCATGTGGGACCAACCTCAGTGAGCCAGGAGAACAGACCACACTCAGCCTGGCAGACAGGGCCATAGGCTTTGGCCGGTCCTGCCTTGGGCTAGCCCAGAGTGGCCACTCACTGGGCATGAGGCCTGGGAAGGCTGGACACCGCTGGACACCACTGGACACATTCCTGGTGCCTTCCCAGCCCATGACCTCCCTGGCCCTCCAGCAGCCTTCTTGGACCCTGGACAATGAATGAGCAGGCTCCCCCGAGCAGGAGCCGGGGTCACCAGGAGGAGCAGGAGGCCTTGGGTAGCCACACTCACCTCAGCGGCTGGTCAGCCCACCAGCATGCCCAGGCCTGACGCACCAAGCTGCAGATTCCTAGAGAACCACCCGGAAAGGGAGGGCCCGTGTCAAAGCTGCAGATGCCCAGCCGCCATCTTGAAATCTGGAGCTTGGGGCCTCAGCAACCTCTGCGCTAGCCATCACCCTAAAGGACAAAGGGATTTTGGATTTCTGGCTTGGGGTTACTTTAAATTATCCCCACCCCAAAACAACAGAGACTCTCTCACATCAAAAAGTAGACGTGAATCCAGAAGCCCCCGTGGTGGCCTCCAGGCAGCTGGGAGATCAGGCAGGGAGTGCTGCCTCCCTCCAAGCCCCCAGGACTCACCCCAAGAAACCCTAGAACTGGGGCACAGAGACACTCACTGGGTGCTGTGTGAGGCAGATGGTAGACCGGGATGGCTGGCCAGCAGGTCCAGCCAGAGACCCACACCAGGGCAAAGAGGAGATGTACTAGGACCACTGTGGCCACCTGCAAAGGACTCCGACCGCATCTGCAGATTGGGGTTTGTACCTGCCAAGCCCCTCGAGAGATTGTACCTGCCTGCTGTCCCAGGAATCTCAGGGCAGAGCTGCGGGGCTAGGGCCTGGGTGGGGGACAGCCACCAGCTTGCGTCCCTGAGCATGCGGGGAAAGGAACACAAGGGAGGGGTGGAGGCAGGGTCACAGCGGAACAGATGAACATGGGGGCCGGATACTTCCTCACAGGTCCTGCGACCTTAGTCCCACGTGGATTAGCAAGGCAGACGCCTGTCTTCTGGCCCATCCGGCTGTGACTCCTTTAGGGATGGCTGGTGGGTTTTGCCTCTGAAGTGCCCCTGGGGACACCTCGGGTAGAGGGAGCGGATGCCTCAGTCAGCTCTCAGAGCACTGGCAGCGGGCAGGTGGGCACTCTGCTCAAGCTGCCTGTGCCTGGCTCCAGGGGAGGGGCACCCACAGTCCACTTCTCCAAGGACACACCACCAGCCCTGCAGGAGGGCACTTGGGAGATGCCAGCTTACAGAGGGGACACTGAGGCACAGCCTCACGTGGGTTCCCCTCCCCAAGCCTCGGAGCTGGGAGCCACACCCCTGGGCTGGAGTCTGAGCTCAGGCTGCAGCCGGGCCTCCTCAGGTCCTCCTGTCCAGGGCAGTGCGTGGCCCACCTTGCCCAGCACAGAGTCTGGGGAATGGACTCACTTAGGGACGTTTTGGAGCCCCCTGCTGTGGCCTGGTGGCTTTAGCTTTCTCTTGGTTGGTCGTGGCTCAGATGCCTGACGTTGGAGCTAAAATGGGCGCCTGTTTTCACCAGGAAAGGTCTGACTGTTCCCCTTTTTCCTGTCTTTTATTGGTGCACTTCCTGGGGCGTAGTCGTAGATTGTTCTGGAATGGACCAGGGACTCCCAAGAGGAGCAGCTCCTCCGCCCTGGCAGGAGGCGGTGGCTGGGCAGCGCTCACCCGGTAACAGGCAGGCCTGGGGCCCAGTGAAAGGCAGAGCCCGGCTTCCACCTGGCCACGGCCAGCCTGAGACCCTGTGGGTCCCTTGGACACATGTGCATGACCCACCCCTGCCCTGGGAGCCAGAAACGACACCCCAGGACATGGGGCACCCCCCAGATTCCCTGCCCATGGCTGTGAATGGGAGGCGAAGGCAAAGGGCAGGTGAGGGCTGCCCACCTGCTCCGCAACCCAAGTCAGCCTCTGTCCAGCGTCAGGCATGGTCTGAGTGGACAGGCCTGGCCCTGGATGCTCAGGCCCTGGGCCTGTATCTCCCCGTAGCGAGTGCTGCAGCCAGGTGGGATGCGGTGGACAAAGTGGGGCAGGGCTCCTCTCGGGAGTGGCCAGCCACAGGAAGGGCCCTGTGTGTGGCCAAGGGTCATCGGAATCTATGGAACTGCAGAAGGTGCTGCGGAGGTCGCGGCTTGGGACTGGCTGACGGAGCGACTCCTCGTCCACTCCCTGGAAGCTCAGGCAGCAGGTGCCCTGAGGGAGCCCCACCGACACTTGGCACCTTGGCAGAGGTACCTGGGCAGCGTGGACTCCACTCCTACCCAGAGGCCTCCTCACCCCGCTTCCCCTGTGGACTTCCGCACCCTGGGCTCTGGCCAAGCCCTGCCTCCCCTGCCCACCTGCCCATCTGCGCGGCCTCCAGCTGGCTCCCAGGTGTCTGGGCAGCTGCTTCTGACACCCAGCCCCGCCCGCTCTTCTCTGCCCCCTGAGGCCCACTCCTTGCCCCTCCACTCTGGCCCTCTCCCTCTGCTCTATGACCTGTTGACCGTGGTCTCTCTCCTCGTTTCCCTCCAGATCACTGTCACCTCTAACAGAGTGGGGCTGGCCCTGTCCGAGTGCTGCCCCACCTTCTCCAGCATCGTGTCCCTGCCCATGGCCTCTAGCTGCCCCTGGCATTGCCAGGAAAAGAGCAGCTCCCGTCCTCCATCGGACCTGCCACCCCCCACGGTCCCCACCTCCCTCTGCTTGGGTCATAGGGCTCAGAGGTGCTCATGTGCCCCAGGACCTTTGCGTGTGCCTTTCCTCCAGCCTGGGAAGAGTCTTTTCTCCATCTTGCAGGCTTCTATCTGTCCTGGGGCAGCCTGGACATATGTAGGGGATGGGCATGAGGACGCAACCCCAGTGCTTGGCCCAGCTCCTGGCACACGGTGGGCCTCAGGAGCTTTTGTGGGATGATGGCCGAGTGAGTGAGCGGCCTCGCCCCAGGCCAGCCTTGCGCACACTTGCTCTGAACTTAAACATGGGCATCTCGGGTCAGTGACTCTGTGCTCCAGGCCCCAGGCTCCTCATCAGGGAAGCATGGCCGGAGGAGAACCCATCCCCAGGGCTGCAGATGGTTCTACTCGGAGCCCCAGAGCCTGGGACAAAGCAGGGGTTGCATGCATGGGAAGTGCTTCCCTCCTCCTGGAGCAGGCTTGGCCTCACTCCCACATTTTCCTGGCAAGGTCCCTCTGTGGGGACACTGAGAAGCAGATTCCACATCCATGGGACGCTGCAAGGAGCAAGAAGAGACACGCTCTCCTGACAAAGAGCAAAGTCAACACCCGTCCAGAAGCCACTTGACGGCATTGACAGGGGACCCAGGTTGACCCAGAGGCCCACGACACTGAGGACGTGTGTGACATGTGCCACCAGAGGACCTCTTCAGCAAGTGGGTTTGAGTCCTCTCACATCCCCAAGGGAAGGACTTACCTCGACCTTGACCCTATCTATAGCAGCCAAGTCTGGAGTGGGCAGAGATGTCCTTCAGGAGGACACAGGAAGGGCCGGCCACGGGAGCAGAGCTTCCACATGAACCTGCACCTCAGTGGGGACACCAAGTCCAGCCCGCGGGGAGGAGCAACTTGCAGCCCTGGAGTCTCACCAGCGCCCAGAACAGGCCAAGGCCTCCACGTGGACACTCCAGCAAACAGCCACAGGGAAAGGGGAGGCAGACCTGAACGGTCACTTACAGAGGGGCGACCACTCGTCAAGCCACATGTGGAAAGGGCTCCGTGTTATTGGTCAGCAGAGAAGTTCAAATTCAACCAAACGAGACAGTGTTCTCTCTCCCCATGAGGACATCAGTAAGAGAAGATAAAGACCACAGCCCGCGCTGGCCTGCCGCACCTGGCCACTGTACCCTCCAGGAGCTGGCAGGGGTGGGTGGGTGGGAACCCTTGGGATCCGGTTTGGGGAATCTGCTCCAGCTGAACCGTGACCGTGCGTGGCCCCAGCCCCACCCTCACGCCCACACTGCACACACGCACATGCTCGTCCAAGGACACACGGGTTGTTCCCAGGGGTGCTGTTTGTAGTAGCCCCATGCCAGAAGCCCAGGTGTCCACCAGCAACAGAACAGTTGAATAAGCTGCAGAATCCTTACCAAGATGGACACCGTGCACAGGAGGATGGACTGTGACAGTGCCAGGGTCCCGTGTGTGTGAGGCTGTCGTGCGTGGTCTTGACACACAGGAAGGCCCAGGTCAAAATGGGGCAGTGTCTGGCACGGGGGCCAAGAGGACACTTACCTCTGGGGCAAGGGCACCAGGTTGGTCCAAGGGCATCCAGGCTGTGGCCCTGCTGTTTCCTGGTCTGGGGATGGGTGGTGGGCACATGACCAGCTGGGGAAAAGCCACTGACCGTGTGCTCAGAACTTTACTTCTCCGAAATGGAACTCTCCCTGGTGACCCATTCAGTCCCCAGCAGTTCTGCCAGGAACCCCCCAGGGCCCAGACCCAACCTAGGAGTAATCATTAAATGCCCCACCGGGCCATTGTGATTCTCGCTGAGTGCTTTGTGGATTTTGCTGGGCTCAGTACCCGTGGCTGACTCACGGTTGTGGCCCGTGAGCAGGGTGGCTCCGGTGGCTGGCTTTGCCACCTACCTTCACGGATAACACCTAAATATAAACCAACAAATGCATGACATAAAACCTGACTCACTGGTCGAGAACGCATCAGGCTTCTTGGCTGAATTGGGTAACGATTCTTGGATCCTGGAAGAACCTGTCCTCGTTTTCCGCATCTGCGGGGGGCCAGCTGCAGGGTGACGCCCTCTCGAGCTCACCTCGCGCTTAGCTTTCCTAAGGCTACTTGGTCAACAAGGCCGTCCATCAAGGTCTGCCAATCGCATAGTGTGGACACTCCTGCAGTGGCCTATCACAGCCACCAAGGCCCCTGGACAGAGGTGGAAGTCACTGAAGAGTCCCGTCCCACTGGATGCGCCTCCCCTGCGTACAGAAGAGGGGGGTGGCCTCGGCACTGACGCTGGTGAAACGCCGATTTAACTAGGAAGCGACGGGCCCTAGTGCTGTTCACTTTGTTTTGATCTCATTGACATAGGTTTGATTTTCAATCACAGACGTCCTGAGAACCTGTGACCGGTTCTTCGGAGCAGGTCCGAGCACACCCCGCTGGGCGGGACTCACCTGTCCCTAGATCGCCACCTCTAGGTCTCCGCTGGTTGCGTTTCATGTGGCTGTTCAGTGCAGTCTGCTGGGCAGGAGGTCGGAGGGCCCGGACCCCCCATAGTGAGCTCGGGGACAGCAGACATGGCAGGACACTTTCCCGCCGGGGAACCCGAGGCCATGGCCTGGCCTCCAGCTCTTCTGCTTCACGGGAGCCCCGGGCGGTGCAGGGACTTCTCTCCCCTCCTCCCTCTTCAGCAGTGGGCCCTCCCTGCCGAGGCTGGGGTGGCTGCGAGCAGGGGTCCTGCTCATCCCCATCACCCTTGCACCTGGCACACCATAGAGGGACGAGATAGCCGGTGGCCAGGCCTGTGGGGCTGGTGTGAAGGGGAAGGGGCCTCAGAGTCAGATAAGAGGCAGGGGTGGGGACGTGAGGTTTGCAGCAGGCGGACAAACAACCCACATCTGAGACTGGACAGAGGGAAGCCGGCCCCATCCAGGGTCCACCGAGACACGTGCTGGCCCACCGGGGCTCTGAGGGTCTCCGAGGCCTTGCCTGAGGGCGAGATCCCCAGAGAGAGGTGAATGTGAATCGCCATCGTCCTGGGGCAGGGTGAGGCCAGCCAGCCCATGCGACCGTGCGTGGGTGAGGTGGTTCCACCAGCATAGCAACACAGTCGGCTGCAGGAGCCGGGCCCTGCTGGCGATGGGCTGGGCAGGCCCGGGCTTGTCCTCCCTCCTGCCCCTGCCTCCTGCTAGGCTGGCTGGGTGGAAGCAGGGGCAGCTCCAGGAGTAGAAAATGGGGTGCGTCCTGGCAGCGAGCAGGCCCTGCTTGACTGGCACCTGCTCCGGAGTCCTGGGGCTGGGGGACGCCTGCTGAGAAAACACGAGGGGGCCCCAAGATGCGGTAGGCTCCATCTCAAAGCAGAAAGGCATGCTGGGAATATCCCACGTAGCCCAGTAGCAGGCCCAGAGAGGGTGCACCCTCACTCAGGCCTCCCGCTCAGTGGAAACGCTAGGTGGCTGACACAGGGGGCCGGAGCGGGGCTGGGCCTGAGCTGGGCCGGGGCTGGAGGGAGCCCCCAGGGGCCGCGGGGAGATGCCTGGGAGCCGTCTCCTAGCGACGGGCTTCCCGCCGCCCGCGCGGGCCCCTTGCTCTGGGCACTGCCCACCCTGACACGGACTGCAAGTGCTTTTCATTGCTATTCTGCATGAATAGGCGCCAGGCCTCCTGCCAATTGTCCCCCTCTTAAAAGGCAGCCCCGGCGAAAGCCCTTTTCAAGTGGGACCACTCAGTGCCACCCAGGCCGGGCGAGCATTGTTGCGGAGCTGGGGTCCCGGCTCGGCGGCTGGGGTCGGGGGCCACACAAAGCATCGCGAGGGAGGCTTCATGCGGGGGCCCCAGCAGCCCGGTTCATGAATCTGCAAAACCTGAGCCACTGTCCCCAGAGTGGAGACTGAGCGAGGATGGCAGTTCTTGGGGAGGGGGCTCTGAGGAGCCCGGGCCCCTCCCCACACCTCTTTCAATGGCTGCAAACCCTGGCGCCAGGTGAACCCGGAGCCCGTCTGTGGCTGGAATGTGCCGCGGGCTGGAGGGAGCCCAGCAGGTGCCTTGCAGGGGCAGATGGGCATCCTGACCAGGGGCTCAGGAAAACGGTCTGTCTTGAGTGTGCATTTGCACACGCACCCCCACCCCCAACACCTCCAACAGCTGAATCCCAGTGCAGCCTGGAGAACTGGCTGCCCGGGACCAGCAAGCAGGAAGCTCAGGGAAGAAGAGAGCAGGAGGCTGAGGTCCAGGCAGGGAGGCTGAGGACGGCCTGGCCTCCTATGCCATGGAAGGAGTCACGGTGGTGGAGGGGCTCCCCATCAGCTCCCATTTGGTCCCATGTGTGGCCCACCCCAGACACTGTCCCCTTGGCCTTCCCAGAGTGGGTGACATCTCCAGAGGCTCTCAGCCCAGGGAAGTAAGCAGCTAAAGCTGGTGTTCCCAGAAGCTGGGGCCTCCCTGGAGACAGTCTGCCCCTAAAGGCCCTCTCTGCAAAGACCGTCCTGCCACACGCAGGGAAACTCTCCCGGACTCTGGGGACAGCTGACCGCCATCCCGGGGCAGATGGCTTCCAGAGTTCATCTCTTTCTTCCCTGTTTTGCCATTTTCTGTGGCAATTTTTAAAGGCATTTTGAATCACAGTTTCTCATAAGGCTAAATCTTGGTCTCCCTACAGCTCAGCAAACCCACCACCCCGGGGAAACAAGCATAGATGTCCCCAGAGAGTTGCCCCATGCATGGAAGTTCACAGAAACACATTCATCCCACTCCAACTGGAGGCACCCTCATGAACACCAGCAGGTGTAGATGGTAGATCTTTGCTGTGAAATATTACTCAGCAAAGAAAAGGGACAGGCCATGGTACACACACCACCCAGAATCCTTGAAACGTCATGCTCAACAAAAGCCAGAACTAAAGAGAAGATGCCATTTTAGTCCATTTATGCACAGTTTGAAAGCCACCAGGTGACCCTATGGTGATCCACTAGAAGGGTATGAGGGAACTGCCCAGGTGAGGGGAGCGTTCCGTCTCAGGAGGTGACATAGGAGTGGGCACAGGTGAGAGGTTACCGACAATCACATCAGACCCAGGTGCTTCACTGCAAGTAACTTGCACTTGAATTTAAAAGAAAAACAGCCACTTCTGATAGAAAGATGGATAGGAGGTGGAGACAGGCCTCCAGCATGTGGGAGGAAAGACGGATTCTGCCCCATCGCGTGGTGTGACCCTGGTGTACCCTCTCTGTACCTCTCTTCCTGCTTCAGGGCGTGTGGAGAGGAGCCATCAGCTCCTCCTGAGTTAGGACTCAGTCTAGGGAAAGGAGTGACTCCGCTGGCTCCCACACCCCAGGGCCCGCCCTTCCCTGGGCCTGGGAAAGAGGAGGCTCCTGCTCCCTCCCGAGGGGCCAGGGAGGACAGCGGGCTGGGGGAGGGGTGTGTGGGAAGGAGCAGTGCAGAGGCCTGCTTTGTGTATCACAGGAAGATGATTTGCCCCCTGAGCACTGAATCCTACCCCCCACACCCTCAGGCCCCTCCACCGTGGGGCAGAGGTCAGCAGAGGGACAGCCCAGGTCATAGAGGGCCAATCCAGGCCTAGGTCCAGGCCCCGGGCCCTGGGGGTGCTCTCCAGGGGCAGCCAGAGACCTCTCAATGCCCCAGGTAAATGGGAGGCATCTGCCCCTGCAGCTCCCAAGTTCCTTTGGGGTCAAACCCAACCCCTCAAGTTAGTGTCCCCTGGCACTGGTCACCAGACAGTGACAAGGTGTTTCAGTCAAGAAACTGCCAGAAGGACTAGTGTTGGTGGGAGAGCCAGGCGTGACCCCATAGGGTCACGTGGGCCTTGAGGACGGTGGGTCCCTCTGCCACCCAAGGGAAGCCCTTGCTGGTACACACCACGGGCAACCACAGGGCAGTGCCGGGCCCACGCCTCCTGACCACAGTGTGCCTGCTGTCGGGGAGGGCTGGCCGTGGCACCCATCCCCAGGCCTGAGGCGGCCAGCTGGAAAGCCCTCGGGCGGGCACAGGAGCGCCAGCCTGTTCAGGGGGCTTCACCCAGCGTCCCCGGCTGGACCTGCTTCAAGGGCAATGAGCGGAAGTCGAGTCTCCTGGAGGGTACAGGGGGATCCGGCGCGAGGGGACAGGCCTCACCCCGCAGGCAGTGAGGACACCACGCTGGGCGGGCGGGTTGGGACCACGAGCCGTCCTTGGTGCTGGTGGTGGGTGTGCGGTGGCCCAGAGGGCCTGCAGAGCCCCGAGGAGCCGCCTGCGTGCAGTGGTCACCGGGGGCTGGGCTGCAACCCCACGGGCCACGGCAGGGCCAGGGCCGGGACACCAGGCCTGAGAGGCAAGAGGGAAGCAGGAGAGGCGGCTGGGCAGGGGCTGCGAGGAGCAGGCCCCACCCTGGTGGCCTTGCCCTTGGCCAGGCCTGCTCCTGCTCATGCCCACGGAGGGCCTGGCAGGTGGCAGGGCCGGGCTGGCACGTCTAAACCACGGGCGAGGGCGTCCCCCCACCCCCATCCTCTGCCCCGCATTCCTGAGCCCGGCCTGGTCTGGTGACCAGGCAGCCAAGGGCGTGGTGAGGCCCAGCCCGCCAGGCGGCCTGACTCTGGCTTTTTCTCCACAGCAGTTAAGTGGGTTCCAAATGGCCGGCAGCAAGGAACGTGGGGACCCTCCCCACACGGGCTGCTCTGGGCGCCGGGTGCGCGTGGCTGGGGCGTGTGCCGGGTGCCCGTGAGCTCGTGAGGTCCACACGCACCTGCCGTGCGCCCGGGCGCGGGCTGATGCCGCAGGCCGAGCGCCTCTGCTCATCCCGCAGCCGGGTCTGAGCTCCTGCACGGCGCCCCTGCCCGCGCCCTGGACTCCATGCCCGTCTGGGAACAAGCGTGTACGCCGGACACGCAGCCGCGCACTCTGCGCTCCCACCCGGGTGTGCGTGCCGGAGTGAGTGTGTGGGACCCCGAGCCGCTCCTGTCCCTGGTGCAGACGTGTCCTCTCCTCGCACACATGCCCGGCTATAGGGATGCCACCCCTTCGAGCAGCCCAGACCACGCCTGTGCCGCCCCTCGAGCCCAGAACTGCCCACTAGATCACCGCCTCTCTTGTTAAAGTCACCCTAATACCGTCTGGCATTTTGCTGTAGTGATACAGAGTGCACTGACACACAGGGGGGCAGATGGGCGAAAAGGTGGGGCGGGCGCAAGTGTGGGCGGGTGGAGGCGGGAGGGCATGGGGTGGGGGACGCCTGGTAGGTTATGGATAGATGGATGGGTGCACGGCAGGTGGTGGGCGGGTGCTGAGAGTGGATGACTAGGGCCAGTGCAGGACGAAAGGACAAGCCAGCAGCAGCTCCAGCCAGATCCGTACCCCGGGGCCCCCTGGGGCAGAGCGGAGGGCAGGGAGGAAGGCGTGTCCGTCCGGGGAGCACTAGAGGAATTTTCCATATTTTCATTCTGAGAGAAAACTCAGAACCTGAGAACATTCGAGTTCCCCATCGTATGATGGCGGCTCTCCCTGGGCTGCCCCAGCCCTGCCTGATGGTCCTGGAGCCCACCTAGTGCCTTCGGCTCCCTGGAGCTGACCCCCTCACCTCTGCCTCCACACATGTGGTGCTCTCTGCCAGGTGCCCTTGGCCCCCACCTGCCCTGCCCTGCCCTGCCCTGCCCAGGCTGCCTCCCCGTCCCTTCCAACAGTAGTGAGATTCTCCCTCTGAAGCCTGCTGGGCACCCTCCCGAGGGGAGGCCCCATGTCTTCTCCAGGAGTTGGGGTGGCACAAGTGGCCCTGAACGAGGCTCAAGGCTGGCTCACAGAGCCCCTTGGCCTCATTCCCTTGCTTATAAACTGAAGGTGACAGAGGCAAGTCCCTAGCAAGTCCCCATGAAGGTCACCCTCGCTGACGTGAGAATGTGTGGGCACAGGCCTGGCACAGAGAGGTGGCAGGAAACATCAGCAACGTCCAAGCAATGTCCTTCCTGGGTTCAATTTCAACAGAATGCAGGGTGCTCCCTCCAGGCCTGGGACGGTGCTGGCACCTTTGTGGGGGGGACTGTGGAGATACAGGGGCTGCAGTGAGGTGACCTCCTGCCTCCACCCTGGACTTGCACCCTGGTTCCCACAGGCTGCTGAGCAGGAGGCTGTGGGTGTTCTTGGCTGGCAGAAGGGCCTAGGGCCCGTGGGCTCCTGCAGCAGTTGCTGGGGACCGTGACTGAGATGGGGTGGCTCCCTGTGGGGATGTCGTGTGCATCCTGGGACCTCCATCCAGGGAAGGGAGCTTCAGCAGTTAGAGGGTGTCCCCAACCTGCCAAGTGAGAGGAAAGAGATTCCAAGAGAGAACAAGACAAGGCAGAGGGAGAGGGAGGCTATGCCAGAAACTCAGGGACAGGGACCCAGCAAGCCAGCACTAGGAGAGTCAGGGCTGAGAGAGCAGGCGAGGGGGCCACAGCTTGTCCATGGAGTCCACCCACCCCCAGTATCTCCACAAAGGCACCTTGGAAAGGGACAGCAGTTCACGCTTGCTGGCCTTGTGCAGTGACAAAGCTGTCTGAAGTCCTGCATCCCTGAGAGGCTGGGGGGCCGTGGCTTGTCGCCTCCCCTGGGAGGGGGTGGCACGGGCCCAGCAGGTGAGGACCTGCCAGAGCTCCCGGTGGTGCGGAGCTGCCGGGAGCTGCTGGGGTCCTGCTGGGGTCCCTCTCACACCGTGGCAACTCGTCCGGGGTGTGTCGGTTTCTGGAGCTGCAACAAAATATCTGAGGCGACCAACTTACAGAAGAAAGGTTCACTGTGGCTCTGGTGTCAGAGGCTTCAGTCCACCACCGCCATGTGGCCTGTTGCTTTGGGCCCGTGGTGAGGCCACACAGCATGCAGGAGCCCGTGGTGGCGAAGGACTGTGCAACTCATGGCGGCCAGGAGCAGGGAGGGCCAGGTCCCGGCACCGTCCAGGGCACAGCCCACGACCCAAGCTCCTTCCACTAAAGCCCCACCACCTATTGGTGCCACAGGCTGGTGACCACGGCTTTGGGACACAAAGTCTTTGGGTCCAAACTGTAGCACAGGACATGGGGGCTGCGAGTTGCCTGGCTGGGGTGCTGAGGGCTCTGGGATCTGAGCTGACATGGCCCAGGGACCTCTGTCCTTTCCTTCTGCAGCTTCCACAGAGGTGGTGTGCAAGGGGATCTGGTCATGAAGTCGCGCCTCCGGAGGCACCGAGGGCCGGGTGGCTCTGCACAGGTAGAAGCAGAGGGCAGCGTGTCCTAGAGGAGGGTCCCACAGAAAAAGGCCAGCAACACCAAGTGTGGGCTAGCCTAGGACCCACAGGGACGCTCCCACTCCGCTGGCCACAGTGCCAGAGCCCTGCCCTGGGGCAGGGGCAGCCAGGCTGCGGGGGGCCTGCCGGGATGCAGCCTCCTCCAGTGGCCGTGGTGCATGGACAGGGAGCGTTACCCACGTGCGAGGCCACCCGCCCAGTGATAAGGAAGCTGGCCCGCACACCCTGCAGAGTGTCCAGCTCACAGCCAGCAAACTGCTCTACGGGGGCAAAGCTGCTCGGGCAGCAATGACTGGAGGGGACACGGGCTTGTGGGGAGGTGCTGGCTGTGACCCTTTCCAGCTGTCCCTCTGACTGCCGCCCTTTTCTGTGGGTGCCACCTGCCTCCATAAGCTCGTGCCGAGTGCCTGACGGCAGGAGCCCGGAGGCCTGGGGAGAGCTGTGCTGTCTTGGAGCATCTGGGGGCCAGTCACATGGAGGGACATTCACTTCCGTAACTACTACTCTGGGGACAGCTAGGCCAGCAAGTGGAGGGTGGGTGGTGAGCAGGGATGCTGGGCTTGCAGCTGCGCCTTGACTTTTATTTTTTTTCCATCCATATAGCAATTCACTTCACGTTTTAGTCACATTAAATATAAATAAAATCATATTAGCCACCGGTCAGTGCACAGGCCCGGGGCCTTCAGCCCACTCACTGCTGGGCCCCATCACCAGCAGCCGTCTCCAGCGTGTCTTCCTCTTCCTGAACTGACACTCTGTCCCCACCTAACCATTATCCCCCTCTCCGGCCCCCGCTGCCAGCCAGCTCCTTCCTACTTCCTGTGGTTCCGGCTTGCATTTCCCTGACGCCAAGGGTGACACGCATCTTTTTATGTGCATTTTGGCCATAAAATTGTATGTCCTTTAAAGAAACATCCATTCATCTCTCTTACTTGTTTTTGTTATTGAATCGTACAGGCTCTTTACATATTCTGAATATTCATTTCTTGTGGATCCACAATTCACAAATACCTTCTTCCATTCTTAGATTATCTTTTCCTTTTCTTGATAATCTTGTGATACAAAAAATATCTGGGTTGTGATGAAAGTCAGCTGATCTTTTTTCTCTTGTCGCTGTGCTTTGGATATCATAGCCACAAAATTGTGAAATGTGTGTTCAGTGAAGATTTTCCCCATCATTTTCTTTATTAAAGCATTATATAGTTTTAGCTCTTAAGTTGAGATCTCTGATCCCTTTCGAGTTAGGCTCTGTATAAGGGTCCAAATTTATCCTTTTGTATGTGGAAGTCTAGTTTTCTCTGCACCATTTGTTGAAAAGACTGTTCTGCCTCCATTGAATGGTCTTACCACCTTGTAAAAATCAGTTGGCTGTGGGCATGAGAGTTGATCTCTGGGCTTTCTGCTCTCTTCCATTGGTTTACATGTCTGTTTGCATGCCAGGCCCATGCTATTTCAATTGCTCTAGCTTTGTAGTTGGTCTTGACCCTGGAAAGTGCATGTTCTCAACTTGATTGATTTTCAAGCTTGTGTTGGTTGTTTGGGGTCCTTGAACCTCATATGAATTTGAGGATTGGCTTTTCTATTTTGTGAAAAGGATTCTTGGAGTGCTAGTGGAATTGTGTGGTATCTTAGAACATTTTAGTTAGTGTTACGACAATGTGGACTCTTCCTATCCATGAATATGGGATGTCTTTTCATTTACTTGGGGCTTCCATTTCTTTCAGCAGAGTTTCATAGTATATATATATATACACTATATATATACTATATATATATATACACACTATATATGCTATATATATATACACTATATATATGCTATATATATATACTATGTATATATACTATATATATATAAATATATACTATATATATATTTGGCCTCCTTTCTTAAATTTATTCTGAAGTATTTAATTCTTTTAAATGGCATTTTAAATAGCTTTCTTAATTTCCTTTTCAGATTAGTCATTACTAGTTTATAGAAACACGTAGAATTTGGGGAGTGGGTGCTGGGAAGTTAATCCAAGGCCTTGGGCACACTAGGCAGGTGCTCTACCACTGAGATCCATCCCCTCCAGCTCCCCAAACAACTGATTTTTGTGTCCTGATGTTGTGCCATGCAGGTCTGCTGAAATCATATGTTATTTTTCTAATAAATTCTTTGGAAATTTCTATATACAGGATCATGACATCTGTGAATAGGGAAGGTTTGTTTTTTTTTTAACCATTTTCTTTCCAATTTGGAAGGCGTTCTCTCTCCCTCCCTCCTCTCTGCTTCGCTCTCTCCCTCCTTCCCTCTCTCCCTCCCTCCCTTCCTTCTCCTCTCTCTCTCTCTCCCTCTCTCTGTCTTTCCTTAATAGCTCTGGCTAGAACTTCTCTGAGTTTCCAGCACAATGTTGGGAAGAACCGGTGAGAGACAACATCCTCGTGCGGTTCCTTATCTTGTGGAAAAAGCTTTCAGTCTCTCAGCATTAACGTGATGTTAGCTCTGAGCTTTCCATGAATAGTCTTTGTCGTCTTGAGCCATTTCCCCTCTATTTTTAGGTTCCTAGAGTTTTTATCATGAAAGGCATTGGGTTTTGTGAAATGCCTTTCCCACATCAACTGAGCTGACCACGTGGGGCTTCCCGCCTTCATTCCATGACTGTGACATGTTACATCGATTGATTTTCTCATGTGGAAACACCTTGCATTCCTGGGGTAAATCCCACGTAGCCATGTTAAATAATCCTTCTAATATGCTGTTAGATTCAAGTTGCTAATGTTTTATTTGGTGGTTTAGCCTCTGTGTTCCCAAGGGGTATTACTCTCTCGTTTTCTTGTGAAGTCCTTATCTGGCTCTCGTGTTGGAGTAACGCTGGCCTAGAATGTGTTAGGAACTGGTGCTCATTCTTTCACCGTTTGGTGGATTTCACCCGTAAAGCCCTCAGGTCCAGGACTTTTCCCGGTTCTGAGGTTTGGGGCTGCTGATCGATCCCCGTGCTCCCTGGGGGCGGCCAGCTCTGTTTGCTCTTGATGGAGCGCAGGCAGTGTGCGGTCCGCCTGGCTGGTGCCCAGTTGCTCACAGTCCTCATGGTCTCTCGTCCCTGTGGAGCTGGCCGCAAGGCTCCCACGCTCCCTTCTGACTTGCTACTTGTGACCTGGCAAATACACCTTTGCTTTGGAGAGAAATAACTTGGACTTTACCCACTGCCAGAGCTGAAGACATGGCTCCCCAGGGCCAGGCCAAGGGAGGCTTTTCTCACCTGACCCCTGCCCAATCTGCTGGCATCAGTCTCCACACCCCAAGCACTTCCACCAGTATTTGGAGGGTGACCTTCAGCAAGACCTGCCCCTCTGAACCCAAGGTGCCTCTCTGAGGGGTGGGGGAGCCCTGGAGGGCTGTGGCCCCCTTGAATGCTCTTTCCATGTTCTTATGGAGGGCTGCCAATGGCGGGGGAAGCGGCCTTTCTTCCTGAGCAGGGTATCCTCCTCCCTACCCAGAGTGTCCTGCAGTGCAGAGCCCTGCCATCACGGGAGGGGGCTCAGCTCAGCAGAATGCCCCCTCCTCAGTCCATCAGCTCCTTGGGGGTGGATGTGTGGGAACTTGGGGCAGTGGAGGTGCCACAAAAGTAAGATGCTTGTTCTTTTCTGGAATCGCTACGTGTAAGTCAAGCTGCCCAGAACACAGGAACTGGACATCATAGACGGGTCCGCGGGCCCTCTCGGTGGGGCTAGAGCCACGTATTCCAGACATGTCACCTGCAAGGTGGGGACTTCTGGAGACCAACGACCCCTCCACATGTGTGCCCCAGGGCCTGGCCCTGTCCCCCTTGCCCTCCAACAGGACACTGTAGATGGCATGTCACAGGGACCCTGGCACAGTGCCCTGGCATGGCGCCTGCTACACACACACCCACTCTGTGGGTTCTGAAAGCAGCGTTTCAGGAGTGGGAAGATGGAGGGAGTTAGCCAGGTTGTCCATAGAGCCAAGGCCTGGTCTCAGAGCCAACCCCTGGGCCTCTGCCCACGTGGCCCCCTGCCTGGAACAGACCATAAGCACTGTAGCTGACCCTTCCTCCAGTGCCTGTGAGAACAGCCCCCCACGCCACAGGTAAGACACTCGGCGCCCCACCACCCTGTGTCCCCCACGGCTGTGACCGCCTGGCCGGGCCAGACACCGTTGTTGGCTGATTCTTCTCCAACTCCCAAGTTTGCCGTTCTTGGGCCCTCAGTCCTGGCTGGTGAATGAATGAAGCAGCAAACACAGGGACACCAGGATAATTTCAAAATAAAGGAGGACGGCGTCAGAGCCAGCAGACGACACGTCCTGCGGGACTCACCTGTCTACAGACAGGAATGAGGCCACAGGGGCATGTCACCAAATCCCCTGCAGTGGGCATCAGTCAGCTAGTGGGGCCACCTCTTGCACAGAAATGGGGTGGGTTCTCCCCTCCCCACAGGCTCTGCTGCAGACTCCAGGGTGGGACCAGAGAGCAAGACCTTTGTGTCCCCCGACACTCATTCTCCGCAGGCAAGTGGCTGGGGCCACAGAAGTCTCTATCCCAGTGAGATGCCGCTTGGCCCTCACTGTAGAAGTGACATTAGAAAAGATGTTTCTGGATGCAGAAAAGAAAATACTGATATAAGAAGTCCTAGGCACTCCATCACAAGTTCCTTTTATAAAGAAAAAATAATGAACTGATTATTCCAAAGACACTGAGAAAATATCACAGCACATAAAACAGAAGACGGATGTATCCTTAATACTCAGAAAGCTCGGGAAAATCAGTAAGATCAACAAGCTGCACGGTCACCGGCTGAAAGACAAATGGGTATTTCAAAAGCCAAGTACCAATGGCTGAGAAGCCTGTGAGGAGCCATTTGTTCTCGCTCGTGAGCAGAGACGCGCCATTCGCAGACAGAAAACACACTGCTCTGCTGTGCTGGGCGCCCTCGACGCTGTGGGAACACCCTGGTACCAGCTCTCTGGAGGGCAGTTTGGCAAGGTAGCTCATCCTCCTGTGGAGCTCTGAGAAACGGCCCTAGGAAGCCTCTTGAGTGCCAAGACGCATGCGCAGGGGGGACGTCCCAGCGTCACCCACAACACCTGCGAGCTGGAGGTGGGAAAGACAGGCCATTCATGAATCTGCTCCATGCAACACTGTCAGCCATTAAAAATCCTGCTTCCAGAAACAACCGAGCGCCACGGGGAAGCAATCATGATCCGCTAGGTGAGAGGCAAGAGGCCAGCGGAGTGGCCTAATTATGTAGTGAAAAGTCTGGGAACGCCGGACACCAGGGAGCCGGCCTGCCCCCAGCCCACCGTCCCGAGCCCCCACCACTAATGGGAGCCTCGGGAGGCCCCTGTCCCACCCAGACTTCCCAGCACAGCGCTGGGCCTTGGTACCACCTCTGAGGAAGGAAGCGGCCTGTCCACCCCATCAATAGCCAGGTCCGTGGTTGGAGCACCAGGTGGACGGGGGACCTGTGTGCAGAGCTGCAGGCCACTCTGACTTTCTTTCTTGGACTCTTCAGCACCTCCTGGGTTTCGTACGTTGAAATGTGCTACTACTGGCATCCGATAAAGAGGAAAACTTAAATAAAGGACAAAGCTCTTGCTGAGCTCATCAGTGACCCTGCGTGTGGCAGAGGGCTTCCCAGGGGGATCCACCCGCCAAGCTTCCAGAACGGTAACCCAGAAGCGCCCCCTGCAGGGACCAGCCCAGGAGCCCTCCCCACAGCTGTAGGTGAGGCCACCCACTCGGGGCAGGACAGCCGGAGCCGCTTCATCCGTCTGCAGGCTGTCCTCCGTGAAGCCGTGGCCCAGACCCACGACGGGAAATGCCAGGACCAGCGTGGCCCTTGCTTGGTCGCTGGGCCGAGGAGCTGGGGCTGCTCCCGTCTGTGGGGACAGACCGCAGAGAGCATGTCTGGCAGGACCCTGCCTTTCACAGCCCCTAGTGCCCCTGTGTGCGTTCCCAGGCAGCGTCAGCCAGGCTGGTGGGAAGGTATTTAAAGGAGTGCCCTCTGGGGGGGCATTTGAAGGTGTTTCATGCTCTCTGTGGCTCTTACCGGGAGCTCTGGCTAATCTTATGGCATAAAGCTGCTCAAAGAAGAAGTTAATTTTTAAACAAATGAAAGCTGTGACTCAAATTTGATTCAACAAACTAATTTAGAGCCACTTTCAGGGGCAGTTGGGGAGATGGGGACAGGGATGCCAGCCCCTCCCTGCCACCGGCATGGGCGCCAGCTTGGCCACTCCCGCTGTGGT
>CM053399.1:3980625-3997440 GCA_028644305.1 Xerus rutilus | reverse complement strand
GGGAGGGGTGGAGAAGGAACTTTCCTTTCTGCTTTCACAGGAAAGAATTCCCCCAGGTTCTGCTTTTAGAGAAACCACTTCCCGAGGCTGGGTGTTGATAGCAGCCACTGCCAGGAGGGACAGCAGCCCGGCCCTGTGGGGCTCCCAGGCAGCTGGGCACATGCTCCAACCAGGTCCTCCAACCACATCCAGTTGGTATGTGTCCACTTGAGTCATGGGAAGCAGCCCACTCAGCTGTCCCAGGGTGCACATTGGTCACGCACCTAACACCCAGCAAATAAACCCCAGGGCAGAGGATCAATACTTGAAATAGCCACACAGGAGAACGGAGAGTAGCAGGGCCTCCCAGGGGCCCACGTGAAGCCCAAGGCGTGGACATAGATGATGGCCCTGACCAGCCCTGGTGCTTGTCACTTCCCGCCTGAGGAGCAGCAAGAGCAACAGGACAGGTGCTCCAGCTGGGCCTGCGGCGGGTGGATGCCCGCCCCAGTTCCGACGCTGGAGTCCTGCCTTCCAGGAACAGAAAATGCCACCTTTGGAGAAAGAGCCTTTACGGACTTATTTAAGTTCAAATGAGAACACTGGGGAAGTCCCCAAACCAACACAGCCAGTGTCCCTACGGAAAGGGTGAATTTGGACCCAGAGACAGACATGCACACAGGAGGACACCATGGGAACACGAAGACGACTGTGGACCAGCCCAGGAGAGAGGCCTGGACAGATCCCTCCCTCACTGCCTCAGAAGGAATGCTTGGCTGCCTCCTGACCATGAATTTCTGGTATCCAGGACTGTGAGACAATAACTTTATATTATTGAAGCCCCCTGGGCCTGTGGCACTTTGTGACAGCAGCCCCCAGAAAATCATTACAGGTACAGGACAGAGAGGGCTGGTGGCTTGCTGAAGGTCACACAGTGCATGTGGAGGGCAGGGTCGGTCTTCAGCTCACCACACCGAGCCCGGAGACCCCTGTAGTGGTGGGGGAAGCCCTTCCTATGTGCATAGAACCAGACGGTCCCCAGCTGTGTACATGACTTAGACCTCTGTGCCTCGGTCTACCAAGCTACAAAGCAGGTGATAACAACACCTGCCTCTCAACCATCTTGGAGGATGAAGAGAGGCCACGGGTGTGGGCACTGCTGTGTTGTCTCACCTCATTTCAACCAAGTGTTGTGACCACCAGTTTACAGGTTGAGGCCCAGATGGGCAGGGCAGAAGCCTGTGCCACAGGTGTTAGCCAGGAACCCCATGCCTTCAGCCCTTGGGGGCTGTGGTGCCATGTAGGGACGGCAGAGATGAGGAGCCAGAGGAGAAGGTGTCATGCAGGGGCACAGTGAGCCTGCCAAGGTGCCTGGCCCCCGGAGGAACAGGCGGGGTCCACTCTGCCCAGGCCCTGGCCTGGGAACAGACAGATGTAGCCCCCCCCACTCACCCAGGAGGCTTTGGAAGCCTTGTAGGTACCACAGCACTGGTTACCATGGCAACTCTTTCAGATGTGGGCCCCGGCCCTGTGGAAGATGCCCACCCAGCATGCCCTCCTCCTCCCTCCCTGGCTGACACCCCTCAAAGCTTACTGATGCCCCATCGGGGCCAGGACTCAGGCTCTGAGCCAAGGAGAGTGTGGCTGGTGGCAGTCTAAGAGGTGCCCAATGTTCCCGTCCCTGTGACTGTGTCCTGTGTGCACCCCTCTGCTGTGTGGGCAGGACAGTGAATGCTGTGGGTGTTGCTCCCTAGAATCCATACGATGGCAAACGTGGAGGGGTCTGCAGGGGTGACTGAAGTCCCTCCTCAGCTGACTGTGAGTTGACCAAAGGGGAGAGGAGGGTGGGCTGAGACAATCAGGCGGACCCTCTAAAAGTGATCTAGAAGTAAGAGCCACTGCCCCAGCGGCCTTGGAGGTGCCAGCGACCTAAAGCTGCATGGAGAGAAATTCTTCCCAATCACGAGGGCTCGGGAGAGGGTCCTGAGGCTCAGAGGAGACTCAGGCCCAGCCAAGACCTTGATTTCCACCCCCAGAGACGGAAGAGTCAGCTGAGCCCCGGCCTTCCACCCACCCAAACCTTAACACAGGAAATAGAGACCCACTAAGCGTTTAAGTCGGTGGTCCAGCAGGCCCTGTGTGTTTCCGGTTCGGCATCTGCTTATTCAACTAATCACGCATCGGCCGTATTTTTAAGAATTTTCATCCATACTGAACCCGCACAGATTTTTCCTTGTTATTGTTCCTCAACAGCAGAGTTTGGGGATTTACCGGCATTTAGGTTGTACGAGGTGTCGCAAGTCAACTAGAGATGATCACAGTATCCACGAGGGTGTGTGTGCAGATTCTGTCCAAGTACAGCCCGTCTTCTGTAAGGGACTCGAGCATCTGAGCACATGCATCTGCGTGGTCCTGGCACCGAGCCCTGCGCACATCAAGGGACAACCGCAATGTGTTCTGCAGTCCTGGAGAGCCAGCTCGCCGAGGTTCTCGAGCCAGGTGCAGCCCACCCAGGGGAGATGCTCGCCCAGGGCACGTGGCTGAGCTCCTGCATGTCCTGGGTGTGGGGCTCTCAAGAGGACCAGTCGCAGTGCATGGTGGGACTTGTGGGGACCACACGGGGGCCATCGAGGCTAGCCTGGGGTTGCCAGGGAGACCTTCGTTGGCTGCAGACCCTGGACTAATGGAACTGGCCACCAGACAGGGCACAGGGAGCTGTGGCCAGCCGGCTGCCCCTGTCCACTCGCGTATGTGTGCAGGTCATCTGCTCTCTTACCTGGACTCCATCCCAGGCTTTGGGATCTTCCCAAGTCCCTGTCCCTCCCCAGGGTCAGGTTTGCCTCTCTGTCCTCTCAAACTGCCTCTGCGTGACTGGTCAGATGAGTGACCAAGGCCGGGTGTTCTGTCCCAGACCTTCCAAGGGACCGCCCGCCCACGCCACTTGGACAGCTGTATGGCCAGGAGGTACTGCCCTGGGCTCCCCCGCATTTAAACATGACCTCTGACCCTTCCTGTTACACCCAACATACGGGGCCCTCAGGGGACAGGGCTGCAGTCCCAGGCCTCGCAGTCCCGGCCGTCCCTCCTTGCTGGGCTGACACAGGCTGAGGGGCAGGGACCATCATGGGTGAGCGGAGGGTCTAGGGCTGTCTGGAGCCTGGCCCCTCGCCGCCCCCTGTAGGAAGACCCTCCACACTTAACTGGGAGCCCCTGGGTGATGTCAGCCGGATCCTGCCCACTGCCTAGTGACCCATGTCACAGGAAGAAACCAAGGCTCAGCCTGGGGCTGCCGCATGAGAGAATGCGGAGAAACAGCAGGAGAGGCCAGGCCAGGCCTCCGGCCAGTGTGTCCATCCCCTGTGCTGGGCATTTGGTTTTCCACCAGGGCTATTACGACTCAAGGGTGCTGACCATGTGTGTCTGGGACTCTGAGGCTGCACTGGTCCCCTCTGGTGGTGCCAGCAGGAGAATGGCAGAGTTACCAGGCCCTTTCCCTTGAGAAAGAAGGAAGGAGGCCCAGATGAGTGGTGGCCCAAGGGTCCTGAGCTGCTGGTGGCGTGAGGGGATGGCTCCCTGCTCACTGTCTTGGCTGGGAAGATGATGCAAGTCTCCAAGGGGCCCTCACTTTATGGCCATGTGACCGCCATTGGAGGGTGTCCCTGGGAAATGCCTCCAGGAGGGACAAGGCCTGCTTTCTTCTCCAGGGCACAACCCTGGGCTCCACCCTGGGGTTGGGAGGAAGTGCTCACTCCCTGTGTGTCCCTGGAGGGGCTCCGGGAGTCCACGTCTTCATGTGGAGTGTCGTGCTGTGTTCACAGGCCCCGCTCTGCACCCAGGCTGGATCTGAGCAGCACATTACGCAGATGAGTTTCCCAGAGTGGACGTGGGCCCCGAGCAGTGACCCATGGGAGGCTTCTGGATGGAGCTAGTAGAGGAGCTGGTGCTGGGTCTCTGGATGGGGAAGACAGAGGAGGGGTGGAGAAAGGCCCGGGGAGAGAAACTCAGAAGCCCATCTTGGCCACAGTCTGTGTGACATGGCGGGGACACCGCGAAGGGAGCTGTCAAGTGGATGGCCGGATGTGCGGGTCCGGAGGTCAGAGAGGTCAGGGCTGGAGAGACGGATTTGGAAACTATCAGCTTAAGGATATTTAGGTCCATGGGAACCGATGAAGTCACCCAGGGAGAAGGGTGGAGAGAAAAGAAGGACCCAAGGAGTCCCCAGATCCCAGGAGACACTGTCCCCCTAGCCCCACAACAGTGTTACAGGGCTGCGGCCTTCCAGGAAACTGAGGCAGCAGAAAGACCCCACTTCAAGCCCCAATGAGAGGACCCCCTCTGTCCCTTGAGAGTGTGGCCTTGCCCATCCCATCTAGCAAACTCATTGCCTGTCACTCTGAGGAGCGTGTCCCCTTCCCCCTTTCCCATCCCATCTAGTAAACTCATCGCCTGTCACTCTGAGGAGCGTGTCTGAAATCTTTCCAACTTGATCCCCAGAATCGGGCCTTGAAAGGGGGTCTTGGCGCTGCCTCAGTTTCCCAGAAGGCCCTAGCCCGTAACAACAGCACCCTCTAAGTCCCGGCACCTGGAGGGGTGCTGTGTGGGTCTAGAGGAGAGCAAGGTTGGGGACAGGGGTTCAGGGAACCAAGAGGCTGGGAGAGGAAAGCACTGGGAGTGGGAGGCCTCCTTCCTGCGTGGGCCCCAGGCTGGAGGGCCAGGTCCAGGGGCCATGTGGGGGCTATTACTGGAGCAGTAAGGCAGGGAGGGGCCGGGCATCAGGACTGAGCAGAGAAGGGGCTGCTAGGGGGACACAGAGGTGGCAAGCCACCTCAGCAGGTGGAGGCAACTGCATGGGTGACCGGCAGGAGGGCAAGGAGTCCTTGGGAAGGAGAGAGGGCTGGGCTGGTCTGAGGACCAGGGAGACCAGGCAGGCTGAACGGGTCCCACAACCCCCACTTGACAGCTGGGGATACTGAGGCTCAGGGTGGAGAACCCTGTGAGAGGAACAGAGGCCAAAGCCTGGACCCCCCAGACTTTCTGAAGTTCTTTTTCTCTATTTCTGGAATTAAAATTAAAGGCTCGGATCTAGCAGGTCCAGTGGTGCGTCCTAGAGTTCTCCCAGCCCAGGGAGCAGAGCCATCCCCCACCCTGCCTCCCACCAGCGGCCAGGCAGGGGAGGGCAGGGGCCCAGGCCTGAATTCCCAGGCTGAGGGGCAGGGGCTGGGGCGCTTGGTGGGAAGACTCGCCTCCTGGGAGGTCGCAGATTCAGGAACTGGAAAGACCCTCCCAGCGAGGTGTGAAACTCGAGACCTGCGAGGAAAAGCCCCAAGGTTCTTGAAACCCTAGGCCACAGAGGCCCAGCAAGAGGCTGGCTCTGCCGTGGGCAGGAGCTGGGGGCTTTGGGAAGGGGACAGACGAGGCCCACAGCTCAGGTCCCAAGGGCACCCTTCACAGCAGGGCCCAGAGCAGGCAGTGGGGAGGGACGAGAGGAAGGGGTGGCTCTGCTCCCGGGAGCCAGGACCTGGAGCCTGCTGCCCCTGGGGCCAGCCCCAGAGGCTGAGAACCCTGTGTGGAAGGACATGGGCTCCCCGTGGGAGCTGCGGAGGACCAGACACCTCCCCAGGTTGACCTCTCCACCTGGGATCTGGGGAGAAGTGTGGGCATCGGACGGCCTGGGCACTGGGCCTCCACTGTGAGACGGGAGGCTCACTGCCCCTGGCCGAGCCCCAGCTTCCTGTCTAATGGCCCCTGAGAGACGCCCTGGGCCTGACCTCAGCGCCTCCAGGGCCAGCTCCCTTCAGCTGCCCAGCCTCCCCTGGGCCAGATGCTTGGCGTCTTTGCTGCGGGCACAGGCCAGGGGCTGCTCCCCGTAGGGCTGCTCACTGGTTCCGGTTGGGTCTGCCCAGGAGCTGCATTCTTGGGGGTGTCCTTCACGGCTGCCCTCTTGGCCTTCCCCTTCCTTTTTCTGCCGCCCTCTTCCGAGGCCTCTGGAGCCTTCGACTTGGCCAAACACTGCCCCCATGGCCAGGTCTGGAAGACACAAGCCAGCTTTAATTTGAAGTTCGGAGGAAGGGACCGGGCCTTTGTCCCTGGTAGCTCTAGGGCCTGCTCCTCTGTTCCGTTCAGAGGCCTTCAAAGGGCCCCAAATTCTTAACAAGCCTCTTTTACATAATCCTCTGGAATCTGAACAAAGGCAGCTTGGAAGTGAATTTGGAAACAGGTAGGGAGAAGGGGGGCCATGAGGAGGATCCCTGGGTGTTCCAGACTGCCTGGGTGTCCACCCCTGACCCCCAAGGCTCTGAAGCGAAGCCAGCAGTGGCCGCTGTGAGCCTGGGCCAAGCTCCTAGCCTCCCTGCCTCCCTCTGCCTCTGCACTCCTCTAGCCAGGGGGCCGTTGAGGCCCCTGGGCAGCCTTCCTTGAGCAGGAGCACAGTGTTGGAGAGCACTCTGACCCCTGGCGTGGCCAGGACTGCTCTGCCCGGGAGTTCTGGCCACATCCCCCAGGGCTGAGCCTCACCCAGGGGCTTCCCCACCCTGGCCACTCCTGGGCAAGGTGACACACGTCTCTCCTGGCCTTAAGAACCTGCAGATGGTGTTGTGCACGTGGCTTCTGGTTACTAATCCAGCAACCATCTGTCCACTGCCCGCAGGGCACTCTGGAAATTGTGGACACAGTAGTGGATGGACAGACAGAGGGGACCAAGACTCTGTCCTGTGGGGCTCACCTTCCAGTGGAGGAGCAACAGGCGAGCTCTCGAGAGCCCTAAGTGACAGAGAAGAAGGCGCAGTGCGCGGGGGGCCCACCCACAGCTCTGACACCAAGGCCTGACCCCGGGACCTCCAAGCGGGACCCTGTTTGGAGGCGGAGCCTTTACAAAAGTCATGGGGGTAAGAGGAGACCGTCGAGTGGCCCCAACACTGTCACTGGTGTGCTTATGGGAAGGGGAAATTGGGCAGAAGACACGTGGGGAGGGAAGAGAGGAGGCCGCCCGTGAGCCTGGCGAGGGCCCTGCTCTGCCCCTGCCCAGGTGGCATGCCTGGCAGGGGCCTCCCTGCAGGCCCTTCTCCTTGGCCTTCCAGGCCCCAGGACTGTGAGGTCGCTGCTGTTTAAGGTCCTGGCAAATTAGCAAGCAGGAAAGGGCGATGGGGTGGGGCTGTGGATGGGAGAGAGTCCTGGGACCAGGAGAGAGCAGAGGGAAGCAGGGCGGCCCCTGACTCCAACAGAGGGCTGGACGGACGAGCAAGGGGCAGAGGAGGGAGGCAGCGGGCAGCAGGTGGGCAGAGGCCAGGCCCCAGGGGGCCACAGGGGCTTGGAACTGACCCCAGGCGCCCACACAACTCATCTTCAGGACGTCCTCACCCCTCAGTGTCCAGCGCGGAGCTTGGCGGGGGCTGGAATAGGACAGGAGCTCAGCACCAGGCCAGCAGCTACAGCAGCTGCATCCCGCAGGCCAAGCTCAGCTGTGCCAGGAGCAAGCACCCGCCCTGCCCACACGCTGCTCCCTACAAGGAGGTGTCACCCTCTGGCCAGCCCTGGACATGCCTCATGGCCTGGAGCCAGCACACGGGGAGGCTGGTTGCCCCTGCAGTGTCTCTTGGGGCTTCTGAGTAGGAGCCAAGTCCAGCCTGAAGGCTGCCGGAGCCCATCCCGGCCCCAGCAGCATGGCCACTGCTGTCAGATGGCCGTGAGTGACAGGTGGCCATTCTGTGTCCTCTCACACTCTTGCTACCTTTCCATGGCGTGAAGGAAGCTGAATCTGAACACAGCACAGGAGCATAAGGGTGGGGACCACTCTGCATCCCACCCTGAGCAAGGTCTCAGGAACCTCATCAGGGACTCAGGTCTAGCCACACTCGGCCAGGTGAGCGTTCTGGTCCCATTTCACAGACGGAAGAAAAACCGAAAACTGGAGGCTCGGAGAGGAAAGCAAACTTTGGGGCTCGGAGGCTCTCAAGCCAGCAGGGAGGCAAGACAGCCACGGCTCCTGCCCTGAGGCTCAAGGATGGCCACGCTGACCACACAGGAGCGTCCCTCCAAGGGTAGCAGGAGGTCATTTTACTTTGGCTCTTCTATCTTGTCCTGTGGGCCCAGACGCGGGCCCTGCACCCTCCTCCAGGCACTGACACTGCCCTTGGTGTCTTTCCCAGTGGTGGGGTGGCTCTTCTCTCCACCCAGCTCTGAGGGGAACCTCTTGTGGCCACATGGGGTTTGGAGGACTTCTGGAATCAACCCGCTCAAGCCCCCAACAGCCCAGCACAGCACATCGGCCACGGCCCCCCACCTGCTGTGGCTGGACTGATGGAGGGGTTTCCCGGGCTCTGCAGCCCACACCAGGATTTCGGAGCCATCTGCACTGTGACCTCCACTTTCCAGAGGGAAACACCGCCCGCAGCGGTGAAGTCATTCAGGAAGGAGCCCCATAGGCCAGTGCCCAGCCTGCCAGTCTCTGAGGACAGTGGCCTTCCCTGCCCCTGAGCAGGCCACAGCCTCACAGGGAGGTCAGTGTTGGTGAGGCCTGCAGTGTGGGGCCCACACACCAGGCTGCTGGGAGGCCTCGGAGCTACTGGGACCCCAGCTTTCATCACGGCCCACAGGGGCCCACAGGGGCAGCATGTGGTGGCCGAGCCTCCCCACCTTGGCATCCTGGGAATGTGCTCAGCTGCCTGTGCCCCACCCCAGGCTTATGATGTCTGCCCTTCCCGCAGCCCCTCAGTACTGCCTGGTTCCCAGGCCGTGGCCCTCACTGTTAATTAGCCAGGGGAAGAACGCCCCAGCCCAGGAGCTGGCCAGGGGCCTGTGCTTCCCAGGGCTCTTAGAGGGAAGGAGTCTTGGAGAGAGTCAGGAGGAAAAGTGGAACAGACAGACAGATGGACAGACACACACAGACACACGCCCGAACGACAGACACAGAGAGACAGATGGACAGGGACAAAGAGGCAGATGGACAGGGACAGAGCCCACCAACCAGATATTCTATCTCAGTTTCAAGTCCAGCTTGAAGTGTCGCCTGGCGAGGGGAGGTGGTTCTGACGGGTCAGGGGTTTGAGCGCAAGCCCTCTAGAGGCGCTCCCCACCCCGCGCCCACCCCACGCCAGGACTTTGCCAATGGGCTGGCTGGCTTCCCTGAGCTGTTCTCAGGGAGCAGAGACACAGTGAGGCGAGGGCCACCACAGTGACCCCAGAGTGGGTCTGGGGTCGGGGAAGGCCATGCCCTTCTCTTGGGCTCCAGTGGATCTTGGCACCTGTAGCTAAGGTACGGATCCCAACATGAGACCATGCTGGACCGGGGGCCTCAATCCAATGTCAGGTGTCCTTGTAAGGAGAGGGAAGGACAAAGAGAGGCTGGGGCGAGAGCCTCACACAGAGCTGGTGTGGAGGCCCAACAGGTCACCAGCAAAGCTGGGTGGGCCCAGGCCCCGCTACCCCAGCCCAGGCCTGTGGCCCGGCCCACCCTCCTCAGAGAGACAGATAAAGAGCAAGACCACTAGAGCATGAGGGCGGAGCCTGAAGGGATGTGCCCGCTGGCCAGAGACCACTGAGGACAGCTGGCACCCACCCTCGTCCTCAAGGTCTAGGTGGATCCTCACCTCCATCTTGGCCCGCGGAAGTGGAAGAGAGAGGGAGATGGTGCCGGTCCATTCTGGGAGCACCCCTGCTCACAGAATGGTCACGCAGCACATGCCCAGACGGCTCTGTTCACACGTGTTCCATGCCGACAGCAGCACCTCAGAGGAGGTGGCGAGGGTATCACGGGGCCAGACTCAGCCACAGGAAGCCTGGGAAGGAAGCTGCAGCCCGGCACACAGGGCAGCCCACACTTCTCTCTATGGACAGAATCAGCCATTGCAGAGGTTGAGTTCGCTATCATAAGAGAACACCTGAGGCTGGGTGACTTATAAAGGAAAGGGGTTCATTTGGCTCACGGTCTTGAGGCTGAGAGGTCCCTAGTGGGGTGCCGGCACCTGCTCGGGCTCCAGCAGGGGCCTCATACAGCAGCACAAGGTGCAGGGCCCCTCGTGGCTGGTGGAGCAGGGCGAGGTGCCAGAGATAGCACCCGCTCATCACAAAGCCTCTCACAAGCCACCCACAAGCCACCGACCTGGAAAGGGATCAATCTGTTCTTGTGTGCAGAGCCCTGATGATCCAGTCACCTCCGCAAGGTCCCTCTCCGCATGGCCACGGTGGAGACCACGGGGACCACTGCACAGGAACATTGGGGCACACTTAGACCATGGCCAGTCATTTTTGTGGAAGCGCTAAGACATGATTTCCTTCTTCCTTTTTACCCTCTCCCACCGTACACTGGAGTTTCCCAGAGGCGCCTGCCCCACGATGACCCTGCTGCTCTCGCAGCGAACGGAGCCCACGCTTACGAGCATGCGTTTGACATTTCTAAGTTTTCATTTCTTTTGCGTTTAATTTTTTTTTTCTTTCAGGAACTGAACCCAGGGTTCTTTCCACGGTGTCACATGCCCAGACCTTTGTATTTTTTATTTTGGGACAGAGTCTCATTAAGTCGCTTAGAGTCTCACTAAGTTGCTGAGGCTGGTTTTGAACTTGCAATCCTCCTGCCTCAGCCTCCTGAGCTGCTGAGATTACAGACATGCACCACCATGCCCAGCATTTGTTTGATTGGTTTGCAGTACTGGGTATTGAACCCAGGAGGACTCTGCCTCTGAGCCATATCCTCAGCCCTTTAAATTTTTTATTTTGAGACAAGGTCTCACTAAGTTGTCCAGGCTGGCCTTGAACTTGAAATCCTCATGATTTAGCCTTCCCAGCCACTGCATCTGGGCTGTTTTCTTTTCTAATACAGTAAATATCAACAGAAAACCCATATCAACAAACTCTCTTTAAGGTCCTCAATAATTTTTAAGATGCAAATGGGCCCCAAGACCAAGAACTGTTCCGATGACTGCACTAGAAGAGACAAGCAGGCAGGCAACCAGCAGACACAGGCTGGCAGCTGGAACCTGCGTGTTCCTCAGGCTGGGCCCTGGCTGCTCACTCCAAGCCTTGCATGACGGCCAGGGAGGCCAGAGGCTGGCCTTAGACACCTGGGAGGAGAGACACTTCTCAGCGGCCCTGGTCCTGTTTCCTGTGCCATGGCTCAGTGTGGACCGGTGCTCGGTGATCGACCTGCATTCTGCTGCAGCACCTCTGCAGGAGTCCCTGTGGCCATGTGGTCAGTGGGCACAGCTAAGCTTGCAACAGAAGGCGGCCCTGGAGCCGGTCCTGGGCTTGGTGCTCCCAGGTTGTGAGACCCTCGGCAGCTCACTCTGAGCCTTGTTTTCTCATCTTTCAAGTGGGGACAATACCCTGGGGGCCTCTCAATAGGAGTAGCCAGGAGTGCCTCAAAGGGTCAGCCTGGCCACTCGCAGGGTGGGTGGATTGGCAGAGAAGTCCCTCTGGACATGCACCACTGTCTCCACCTCACCAAACCTCTGCACTCCCAGGTGCTGAGACCCCTCCCCCAGGTGGCATCAAGGCCTTCCCCACTCGACCTGCCTCCTCCTTGCAAGAGAGCTTTCTGGCCAGCTTTTGGATTCTGATTCTGTTGAGTCTGATTTTCCTTTGCCGGGGGTCCACGGTGAGGGCAGGCCCCTCTGTCAGCCACACAATCCCTTCATCTGGGGGCAGGGAGGCCGGAAGCCGCCGGTTAACCACACTCTGCAGCGGCATCGGTAAACACAGCCTTCGTTGTAACATCGGCAAAGAGAACATTTCCCTGTTAGGTGCATATGCAGCCCCGTGGCTGGGTTCCCCCCCTTGGGGCCCCAACCCTCACATGCACGTGGCATATGAGGCTAGCCCAAGGCCAGTGACCCAGGAGGGTGACGGGCCCTCTGGCTGGCAGTTCTCAGCAGCGTGCATGTCTGAGCCGAGCCGGCTGCATTGCCAGAGCTGCCTGGCCGCCTCCTTGCACAGCCCCTGCTTTGTCCCCAGCAGCCTCTGGTCTCCGTGCCCTTGTTCATGCGGGAGGGCTGCTGCGCTTCTCTTGCAACAGGAGCCAATCTGAGGCGCAGGCACAGAACTGCATTTCTAACCACCAAGCCCTCTCCTTGTCACAAGACCTTGAGTGTCAACCCCAGCAGCCACAGGGAAGCCCCGGGGCTATTGTCAGGAGCTGCAGCCAAGCCTCGGAATGACACAATTGCACCAGAACCCCGAACGGTCTGGGGAATTAAGGAAAAAAACAAAAAAAAGATTCCCCTCCTCCTCCCCCCACCCGGGGAGGGGCGGCCAGGCCCGCGGCAGCTGCTCCAGCCGGTGCGGAGACGGGCGGCCGCGGCCGCTGATTGGGCCTCGCGGCCCGGGGCTCAGCCAATCCGCGGCCTGGGAAGCCGGGCCATTCATGAAAGCGCCGCGAGCGGCGGGGGCGGGGAGCGCTCCCTGCGCTGCGCCCGCGCCTCGCGGTCCCGCCACCCGCCTGCCCTCCTGGCCGCGCTGGCCTCTCGGGGGTCGCACCGGCCGGAGGCTGCGCAACAGGCCAGGCCTTCTGGAAGGCCTCCGGGCAGGGCCTGGCAGCCGGTGGCGGCCTCCTTCAGTCAACTGTGGCCATGAAGTCATTTCTTTTCCCCCACTGATTGAAATCATGTGTTTCCAGCTCCCTGACAAATTCATTGAGTTCCCTGCGAGGCTGGAGCCCCTCGGCTGCCCGGTGCAGCCGGTGGCGTGCCCACACCCACACGGGTTCATGGATCCACGTGGGCTCGGGTTTCCAGAGACCCCGTGAGAGCAGTGTTTGTGGGGGCCGGCGGTGGGGGTGGCCCCAGCAGGAGGCTTCTGCTGGCTGGCCTCTGGTCTCTGAACCCTGACTCTGGGGTCCTCAGATTCCTGGGGCCTCACGACAACATGGCCAAGGGGGACCCCAAATCCAACACCCTGCTTTCTGAATGGGCAAATGGCCAGTGGCTTCTCGGCTTGTGGCACAGCAGATGGCTTAAACACTCGCTGAGGTCCAGTTCTGCAGGGGACTGGCTCTTCACAGCAGGAGGGGAGGTGTCTGCCTTTGCACTTCCCTGAGACAGTATGGGGTGGGGTCACCACCCGCCTCCCCTGAGTCTGTGTCCTCCTCTGGTGGGCACAGGAGCATAGCCCTCGGTCACTGAGCTTCCAGCAGAATGACCAGCATGGGGCCTGCACAGGGCCAGGCACATGGCAAGAACTTGGTCACCAGTCTTGGTGGTGATGTCAGCTGTGACAGAGGATGGAAGGGAGGATGGAGTTCCAGGAGGCTGACCCCGAGATCCTCAGTCACCCTGCGACCCGCTGGAGCCACGGAGAGTGTGCGTGCCAAGAGATTATTCTCAATGGAAAGATTTCTTCGCAGCAAGTGTTTGGCCAGCCCTTCCTGGGCCTTCGGTAATGAGGCTTGGCCTCTCGACTTCCAAGTGTGTTACGTAAGCCTAAGAGCTCGATCAAAATAAAAGTATGTGGCTGGAGATAGCAGGCGGGTGGCCCTGCAGCTGTTCAAACTTTCATCCAGGGCCACCATCCCAAGCTGCGAGGACTCCCGCTCCCGGGCCTGTTGGAGCTGCACTGGGGAACACACGGTATGAGCTGCGGGAGAGGCGCCCAGGAAGCCCACCAGGGCGGCAGCGAGGGAGGGGGCCTCTCCCAGGCCTTTCCACACAACCAGGGCCCCTCCAGGCAGAACCCCAGGTCCCCAGCAGTCACTGCATTTGGGGTGGGCAGAGAAGGGTGCCCCCACCTCTGGCCCTGTCACAGTGGACTCTGCAGCACCCACAGGGGGAAAGGGGTGCAGGATGGGGAAATCAATGCTGGGATCCGCATGGCCCCCTCCATGGCTGGTCTTGCCCCAACCACATGGGCCTGGGAGGGTGCTGCTGAATGCAGAAGGAAGCGGCAAGCAGCGCCAGGCTGAGGGGGAAGTTACCGTGACCACTTCTCATTTCTACTCTCCTGAACGGGCCTCTCTCTTCATGGTTTTTAAAATGGAGGTGTTGAGGGTAGAAAGGCCCTGGGGCTTCTCGATCTGACTCTGCATTCTGGCTTTGGCAGTGCTGAGAAAACTTAAAAATACTCAGTGACCCATTTTACTGTGGGTCAGATGATCAGAGAAACCTTAGGTAACTTCCAGACCAGTCACACACCTCCCTGGACCTTCCTGTCCTCATGTGCTAAGTGGTGGCTTAGCAATACGTGATGGGGGCTCAGGAGCAGCTAGTGGACACAGGCTGGAGAAGCTTTCCATGCCACACGTGTTTTAAATGTGGTAGCTCATGACCTGGCATTTGGAAGTCATGGGCAGAATTGAAAATTCATGAGTCAGAATGTACCAGGTCATGCTGCAGTAACAACCAGCCTCCCAGACTTCAGTGGCTTATGTCAGAGCTGGCACACTTTTTCTGTAAAGGGCTGGATGATAAATATCTTAGGCTCTGTGGACCATCCAGTCTTTGTTGTAACTTCGTAGAGAGTACATGTGTGAATGGGCTATGTCCCAATAAAACTTTATTTATAACAACAGGCAGTGAGCCAAGTTGGGCCCATGGGCTGGAGGTTGCTGACCCCTGGCTTGAGCTAGCAAAGGTTGAGTTTCACTCGTGCCACACATCGGAGGAGGGCTCCCTGCTCAATGTATTCCAGGGACCCAGGTCCAGGGAGCATCCTTCACCTGTGCTGCCGGGGACACTGCTCACAATGACCCAGTCCCTCTGATCACATTGCATTGGCATTGGACTTCGAGAAGAACAGTCTTACCATTTGCCCAGAAAGCAGAGAGCTGAAAATGCCTCCACAGCTGGAGGCTTTGACCTCCCAAGCAAGAAGACCCTCTGTCCGGGCCCTCCTTGCTGCCAGCTGACTGTGGCCCTCAGCAGCTCCCCTCCTATAGGCCACCGCCTGCAGAGAGAAGGCCCAGTTGAGGTTCCTCCACTTCCTGGAAGAGAGGAGCGCCACCATCCTGGACTCCACCAGGAGATGTGAGTTTATTTCCACCGCCCATCTGTGGAGCCAGGACCAGGTACTATTCAGGCCAGGTGGGTCACACTGGGACCCAGCTCTGGGAGGGTTTTCCAGGCATCCCATGTTTTGGACCTCCACATTCTGCGGTCACTCTGGGGATGGCATGGTGGGCACCTCTACTACACTTTCTGATCAAGGACGATTTGCTGGACCCAATCGTAGGGCTGGAGAGGCTCCTGGCTAAAGATGGGAGGGACGTTTGGTTAGTAATGAAGGATAGAGCAAATGAGGGCAAGTGGACACCGTGCACCAGCCCAGCCACTCACCCAGACCACCAGGAGGGGAAAGGCAGGGGCCCCAGTGGGACCGAGGGCCCGTCCTCCTTGCCGTTCCTGGAACTGCCCAGCCCCCTGCTGCCGCAGGCCTGGCACATGGTGCTCCCCATGTGCTCTAGTGGCTCCCTCACCTCTCGGTTCTTTGTGAACTCTCCAGGCCCTCCCGGCCATTCTTCCTAAAACTGCAGCCCCTGCCTAGTTCTGCCCTGTGCGCCCTCTGCCTCCATAGTGTTATTGTCCCCATAGCTTGTGTCTCCCTCCAGGTGACTTTAGAGTTCTGTTTGTTTTGGCTCCTAGGCTGCGCCTCTGCTCTCGGGAACACAAGCCCATTTGAGGCAGGGTTTTGCTCTGTTTCCATTTCTGCATCACCCCCACACCTGGACGAAGGTGTGGGACAGAGTAAGTACTCTATTGTGTTTGCCAGATGAAGGACTTTGTGTCCTCGAAGCCAGGCAGCCTTGGGCTCCCTTGGAGTCAGCTTTCAAGGAGGGAACAAGCCTGGTGTGGTGGCACATGCCTCTAATCCCAGCAGCTAGGGAGGCTGAGGCAGGAGGATTGCAAATTCAAGGCCAGCCTCAGCAATTTAGCAAGGCCCTAAGCAATTAGAGATCCTGTCTCAAATTTTAAAAATAAAAGGATGTAGCCCAACAGTGAAGTGCCCCTGGGTTCAGTCCTCAGTGACGTCCCCTACCCCCCAAAAGCTAGAGATTAAACAAACCCACCCAGCCGTATCTGTGCCCAGCTCTGCCTTAGAACCACAAGGGCCTCTCAGAGAGGCCCACAGTGGCCTGCCCAGGGGTGTGAAGGCATCGTGCATCAACACCAGGTCTCCTCACAACCCAAGAGCCACCTGGGCTACAGTGCCACCTCGCTGCACCCCCAGCTAAGCATCCCCTGGCTTTGCAGATGCCTACACTCTAGCATGAGCTGTGCCCTGCTGGACCTGGTGGCTTCCAGCACCTGAGATGGAATCACGGAAGAGCAGCAGCCTACAGTGCAGATGGAAGGGCTTGATCCCCAAAGATCCGCTGGGCTGGAGGGGATTCATCTTTTACAGGAAAAATGTGCCATGGGAAGCGGGGTGGGGGCAAGCACAGGCAGACGCCGAGACCTGCTGGAGACAGAGATCTCTCAGAGGGCTGAGATCTTTGCTGGTGGACAGAGGAAATTCGAACCAGCCAGGAGGTGGAAAGTGAGGTCCTTTCTCAAGCTCCCTGACCTGAGGCTCTCAGCACACTGCAGCCCTGGCTCTTTCGCCTCTGACTTCCAGGGTTTGGGAAAGGGGGGTGCGTGGAAAGTTGAAAAGCAGGGGGCCCAGGGGAACTGCATCTTTTTTGCAAAAATTACAACCAAAATCCAACCTTAAGCAGCTGGCCAGCGTCAGCAGGCCTGGGACCCCTGGGTGCAGGATGGCCAAGCCAGCAGCCCCTTCCCCAGAAGGCCCAGGAGTCCAGGCAGCACTGGACAGGGGTGCCCAGGACAGGGACCAGGTGTGCTCTGCTCTGCGAAGACTGGGCCATCTTCTGCCGTCCTTTGCAGGGATCTGAAAGGCCAGAGCCATGTCCCTAAACCC
>CM053399.1:3872924-3980125 GCA_028644305.1 Xerus rutilus | reverse complement strand
GTGCGACCCAGGTCACCTCGGTGACACCTGATGTTTGTACAATGCGGGTCCTCCCCATCCGTGCCGTGGTCTCTGGGTTTCTTCTGGACTCTTTCACTGCCGGCCTCCGGGTAGACCGCACCTAGCTGCCCGCGGGAAGCTGCCTTCCCGTCTCATCCATGGGGACGTGGGTCTGTTTCCTGCGAGTGCCTTTTACAAGCTCTGTGAGCAGATGTTGGAACACCTGGGCCTCCTGGGCCTTCCCTTCAGGTTCCGGGAGGACTCTGGGTGGCGGCCCATGAGGTTGTCCTGAGCTTGGCCAGGCGGCGTGGCCTGCACCTTTCTGTGCTCGCGTCCTGCCCTTGACCTCCTCTGCTGTGTGCTCTTTTTCTCTATTTCCGGGAGATCGCTTTCCACTGCTGGATGCTGTGCCTGGTCGGCACGGAGCTGGGGCGGCTGCCCTGTTCCTACCTCCTCCTGGGCTGGGCTTCTCGGGCCCCAGCCCTGGCCCACTGATGTTGATGGGAAACGTCCCTGAGGAAGCTGACGTGCTGGGGACAGGCACGGCCACACCCTGACTGTCCCTGCTCCCCTCTCGGCCCTTTTCTCTGGCTGTGGCCCCTGTCCTGGCCCCAATCTTCCACAGACACCGCGGGCCTCAGCCACTCCCTGCGCCTGCTCCCGTTTGCTCCCAGTTCACTATGGCAGCCTTTCTCACGGCCCACTGAGCCACCTCCGTTATTTCATGGGATCTGGTGAGGAGGGTGCTGCCAGCCATCCTGTCGGATCTTCCCAGAGGAACCTGTGAGAACTCGGGGACCCAAGGAGCCGCCACTCTCTGCACGGTGGGCAGGGAGGGCTTCTCCCTCGAGTTCGGGTCCTCCTGGAGGTAGGGCTGAGAGCCCGCTGGCTGGGGCCGCCCTTCCCAGTGGGGCTCAGCGAGGACCATCCTTCCCGTCTCCTGGGTTCCAGGGGAGCCAGTGGGTGGTAAGGGGATGTGGGACCCAAACCAGGCCTCCCGTGTCCAAGGCCTCAGCCTACCCCACCCCGGGCGGCTGTGGCCCACCAGGGTCCATTACTGGTATAACCCATGGTCCTTATTCTAGAGCATTCTGCTCCTCCCTCCAGGACTCACAGCCTCCTTGGAGTCAGGGGCTCCCTGGTCTGCCGACAGGGTGGGCCACAGGGTCTGGGGGCAGCTGCTCCAGAGCCTGCTCACTGTGCCCCAGTATCCTGACCTGCACCAGGGGGCATGGCCTGCACTGGCAGGTCGTGGTGAGGACCAAAGGGGCAACCAGGCATGCAGTAGGAGCTCAATAAATGTGCATTCCCTGCTCCATTTTCCCAAGCATCATCACAGATGGGCTCTGCCGCTTTGGACCCACATTAAGGAGCCCAGGTTCTGGGTCCTCCTGAGAAGGTCCAAATGGACTGCCCAACCTACACCTGAGAGGCTAACGGCAGGACCCCCCACAGGCTCGGAGCAGGGGGCCTCTGTGTGTAGAAGGGGCCACCTGAGGCTGCTGTATGACCCACCCCCACTCCGGCAGGGAGCTCTTGTTGATCTAGCCCAGTTATGAGCATCTCCCAAGTTGGTCCAACCAAAGCAAAGTTCAAGATTTCTGTTCAGTTTAGACCTCTTTTCCTCTGGCCAGTGAAGCATGTGGATGCAAAGCCTGGAACCTCTGCAGCTATTTGGTGGCCATGAGGCAAGCAGCCTGACAGTACAGAGGCAGGCAGAGCAAGAGAACTGCTGAACCATCAGCCGCAGCACCAGCTAAACCTCACCGGAAGCCCATCTGCTGCCAAACCTTCCAGCTGTGCATCCACTGAGTTCGTTTTCCGCCTCCTAAAACAATAAAGTCTCCATTTACAGGAGCCTCTAATAGGTTTGCGGTGGGTTGCACTATCAGTTCAAGAGCTGAGCTCGGAAGTGCCTAACGAGCCCTCCCTACCCAGCGGCTCGAGATTTGATCTAGAAAACCGAGAGCCAGTCAATCAAAGGCTCCTCCATTGTTTTCCGTAGACAGTGGCTGAGCCTAGAGAAGGGCATGGCCTCCTCCAAGGCCACCCAGCTGGTTGTGCCAAGTTCAGCACCCGGCCCGGCGTCTGGGCCCCAGACCACACAGCATTCCTAAAGGGAGATCCAGGATCCGGCCAGCAGGCCTGCCCAGCCGGCCCAACCGACCCGCTGCTAAATGGGTACTTTGCAAGCGTGTATGCTTCCAATTCCAGAGGTCGCTGGGACTTCGGAGCAGCATGCAGCCGTCCCCTGATGTGGCGAGCGTGGAGGTGGCTGGCTGGGATGGAGAGGGCGCTGCGGGAACACTCCGCAGAAGCCCTGGGCACCCACACGCTGGAAGTAGAACAGAAAGCTGCCCTTCGCTCAGGGCCGCAGCGGCCGCTCCCCATTTGAAAGAACTTCATATCAATTTCACTTTTTTTCCTTCTTGGTGCCTCTTTAATGAGATGATGTTAGAGATGAAAATACAAAGTTGGGGCTGGGTGGACAGCCAGATACCAGCCGGCCTTCCTCTGCCCCTCCCTACCGGAGGAGGCTGTCACCTAGACACCGTGGGCTGGGCTTGTGGCTTCTTTGCAGTCACAGCGAGACGCGGGCTTCTGCCTTGTTCAGATGAGCAGGAGACACCAGAGACGGAAAAAGCCCAGAGGCCACAACAAGGTCACAGCTAGCGAGGGACAGAGCTGAGATCTGAAATCATAGCTACTGTCCCGTGAGCCCCAAGGAGTTCACACTGCCCTGGGGACAGACGGCCCCCTCGGGAATCGACAGCAGGAGCTCAAGATGGAGAATTCCCTTCCCATGGGGTGCGGTAGAGACTGTAGCTATGATCTCGGAGCTCAGGGCAGGACTGGAGGCCCCTGGGGACAGAGGGAGGGGCTGTGTCCCAAGACCCTCGGGGTCCCCCAGCTGGGACTTGCCCCTACCTCACACCTGGCCACCCTGTCCCACGCCTGCCCCACACGGGTGGCGTGGCCCCTCTGGATGTGCCCTCGCCAGCCTTGGGTGGCTGCCCCAGGGGCTCTGCTGGCGCTGCTATGGGCAGGTGGCCTTGCTGGGGAGCTTTGGTGTGGCCTCTTGGCTCCTATGCAGTTGCCCACACTGTCCAGGGCTTCTAGGAAATTGCAGTCAGGACAAAGAAAGAGAAATTGCTGTTAAATGTTCCTAAGATAAAAACGGGACAAGAGGAACCGCTCCTGTGTTGGGATCACAGAACGGAACTTCCTGTGGCCCTCACGGTCACATCCAGGAAGTGATTCGGACGCACGAAAACACGGGGGCTCCTGGCAACGTAGGCGTGGGGTCTGCACACCCCATACAGGGGCGCACGCAGGCACAGGCACAGCCCATGGGGGAGGGAGCGGCCCGTCAGAACTTGTCGCCTTCTCTCTTCATCAGCTTCTGTATTTTCTGTGTTTTTCCCAACTGTTTCCAATTTATAATCAGAAAACACTATAATTTCAAGTAAGAGCCGGAGTGCAGCCTCAGAGAGGAAAGCTCCCCCAGGACACCACAGTTACTGGAACTGTGGCCACTGCTCGACCCACGGGCACCTGCATGGGTCCCCACCCCACGGCCCTGTTCCTGAGCAGACGCCCTGGGGAGCGGCTCAACAGAGAACGGGAGCCACGCAAGCGCTGGTGCGGAGATAGCCACCAAGAGTCACAGCTGAGCAGGACTTAGAGGACAATCCTCAGGACGGTGCCCCATGTGACTGTCACAAAGCAGCCTTAGGAAGCCGGTCTAGTGACATGAAAATTATTCAGTGTTAAAGATAAAGAGGTGCAGGGGGGCCCCCAACCCAAAGCCAATCAGGATGTGGACAGGAGCCGTGCTGAGGATGCTTCCTGAAGCTTCCAACCGTCCCCGACTGGAAATCTATCAGACCCTGTCTCAAAATAAAACAGAAATGGCTGGGATGTGACTCAGGAGCTGAGCACCCTTGGGTTCAGTCCCTGGTGCCTCCCTAAAGATGCATCCCACTGACGGGGGACCCCATCACAGGGGAAACTGTTGGAGAGTCCATGGGAACCTGCACCTTCTGCTTGACATTTCTGTTACCCTAAAAGTGCTTTGAGAAATAAATAAATAACAGAAACAGCCCCGAAGCCTGGCCCCACAGGACCCTCGCCATCTGTGGACCCACGGCTGATACTGAACTCTGCAGACCCCCATCCTGCTGGCTGGTGAGAATCCTCCCACCCCACGCAGGGCCTTCCTCATCTCCAGAGACCAGGAGGGGACAGCCAGAGAGGCTCGCCAGCCCCGCCCTCCCTGGCGCCCTCCACCAGGTGCTTGGCAGGGGGCAGCTGCCAAGAGTCTGGAGTCTCTGGTCAATTCCAAAGGCAAGGCTGTGGCCCCATGAAGGTCCCCGGGATGCCCCAGTAGCGGGGTCCTGCTGTCACTGTCTCGGGTCACACGCAGGCAGCTGTTTCCTCCCCTGCCCGCCAACCTCCCCTCTGCCAGGTGTGTGGATAAGATGGAGAGCCCTGTGTCCTGCAGCGTGAACAAAGCTCCCCTTCACCAGGGAGCTGGAACCGACTCCCCATCCCACGGGGCCTGTGGCCACCGCCCCAGCCCAAATGTCCAAACACAAGCCGTCAGTGACCTGACCCAAGGGACGCGCCTCTCTGTGTCAGCCACCAGCCTGGCTTGGCGGAGGCTTATCAGAGCCGCTTGGATTACCTGCTGGGAACGCCTGGCCTGTCGCGGGCTCTGCCCCACCGCCCCGCCGCTGGCCAGGCCCACTGCCTCTGGCCCCGTCCCATCTTCAATCCATGGGGATCTCTGGCTGCTCACCAAGTCCTGGGGCTCCGTGAAGGTGGCCCAGGGGTGGACCTAGGGGAGACGACCCAAAGGACACGCGCTGCAGGACCTACCTCCATGAGGTCCCCCAGCCATCAAATCCACAGGGACAGAAAGCAGCATGTGGAGCCAGTGCCCGGAGCGTGGGAGCTGGTGGTGATGGGGCAGCCTGGGGACAGGAGGAAGCTGCAGGTGGACGTGGCTGAGATGCTAGAGCAGGTCTAGGCGCCGCCCACTGCAGCCCCAGAAGGGAAATGGCTGCTCTCCCCGCAGAGACCTGCTCCGGGGAGGCGCCGTCCCAGGTTCTGCACGCTGCCCCTCCGCTGGGTGCCTGAGAGTTCAGGAAGTCACCTGAAAATGAGAAAATCCAAGAAGGACTCCAAAGACAGCTGTCACTTCTCTGCTCCACTGTCCATAGCAGATGTGAGGGTGTCCCAGTGTGTGTGAGCTGCTCCTGGCCTCCAGGGCCCCCAGTTGCTCAGAACATAAACCCAACAACTTCCCATGGCACTGGGGCTCCTCCCACTGGACCCCTGCCCTGCAGCGGCCTTGTGTCCAGGGCTGCTCCTCTCTGTCCAGGCTCCGGCCGCACCCACTGCCCACGCCCAGGCCGCCCTCCCCTCCCTGGTGGCCTCTTCCTTCCTCCTGGGCCGCTCCCTGACTCCCTCCTGCAGGCCAGGCCACAGCCTCAGGCCAGGGCTCCCTGCAGACTCCGCCCACTACTGCCAGAATCCTGTGAAATGCTCCATGAGACCCTGTCCTGTCCTGACGCTGCTGAAACCCTTTCGTTACAGACCGAACGTGTGCCAGTCTTCACATATTGTCACCAGAATCCCAGTGTGATGGTGTTTGGAGACCTTGGCAAAACAAGATCCAGGGCGGGACAGAGCAGTGGGGTCAGTGTCTCTCAAGAGACTTGGAGAGACATCTCCCCTCTGTCCCTACCCGCCATGGGGGACTGAGAAGGCAGCCATTTGCCCGCCTGGAAAGCAGCACCAGCTGGTACCTCTGTCTTGGACTTCCAGCCTCAGAACAGGAGAAACAAATTCCTGTTTAAGCCACCAGCCCAGCTAAGACACCCTCAGTCACGCCTGGATCTGAAACTCTCCTTTTCCTGGCATGACAGGTGGCCTCTGGCTCCTTCCTGGGGCTGGAACATCTTCCGGCTCTTAGTGCCCCCCACTCCTCCAGGCACCCGGTCTGGGCTCCTCTCTCCTCCCTGGGGACAGTGCCCGCCCTGGGCAATGAGTGAATGTAGCACTGATTCCTGCCTCCAGGTCGGCTCACCTGAGACAGCCCCACGGCCTTGTGCCAGCAGACCCCAAACCATCCTATGTGTCATGAAACATTTTAGCCACCTTCTTTTATTTTAACCAAGTGTTGGTAGAAAGCTTTTCTTTCTTTGGTACCGGGGATCGAACTCAACCACTGAGCCACATCCTCAGCCCTGT
Organism: Xerus rutilus; assembly: GCA_028644305.1. Lineage (NCBI taxonomy): Eukaryota > Metazoa > Chordata > Mammalia > Rodentia > Sciuridae > Xerus > Xerus rutilus. Next base: position 3,973,867 of record CM053399.1, on the reverse strand, counting down.
TTTGTGTTTTATGTAGAGACAGGGTCTCACTGAGTTGCTTAGCGCCTCGCCATTGCTAAGGCTGGCTTTGAACTCATGATTCTCCTGTCTCAGCCTCCCTAAGTGCTGGGATTACAGGCTTGAGCCACCGCGCCAGCTTAGAAAGCTTTTTAAAAAAATGATAATTAGTGCTGTTATCATGATGCTGATTATATTAGAATAACACGCATATGCACAATGATATAACTATACACAGCTGGAGATATAGGAAAAATACGTTCGGCCCAACCCCAGGCAGGGGCCATTTGAAGGTCACGGGGGTGTGGATGAACGTGACATCTTTTCCTCACACTCCTGTGGATCCTGCATCTGGTCCACAGAGGATGAGTTGCTTTTGTAACAAGGAAGATTTTGTTTTTGACGTTTCAAAAGCTGTCCTGAGCGGCAGGCACAGCCAGGGAGCTTGCTGGGCGTGGGGACACCGAGAAGTGTAAAGAGAGGTCAAGGGCCCCAGACGAAAGCGGCAACTTGTGCAGACTGAACGCTGGGGGGACCTGCTGGACATTAGTATGGGGACAGGCTCTGAGGCTAATGGAGGGGAAAACCCACAGGAAGAGTCCACCTGTCCTTCAGCAGAGGATGTAAGGCCAGATTGGTGGTAAAGACCACAACCATTAGTGGACGGGGCAGAAGCATGGCTTATTGGGGTCTGCTCTCGGGTGAGGTTCACTCGTCCACCAGTATGGGTCGGGAAGTCGTGCCCAAGACTGGGAGAGGCCATTTTCATGGGTAGATTGAGGGAGGGGGACTCTCATGAAGAGGCACCTCTTCTAGGTTGGCTGAGGCCCGGTGGCAGGTATGGCCCGATTTCAGAGGTCAGCATGTTCACTGGTGATTGGTTGACGTCAGAGAGGTGAGCAGTCCCCTGTTTGGAGCGCCTTTGGCACGTGCAGGTGTCTTGGTGCACACAGGTAACTTCAGATGCCCAGCACCCCTTTGTCTAGTCACCATCTTTCGACCCAACAGAGGAAACCCTGGTCTCGAGGCCACCAGAACCCAAAGGTCACACTTCTTCCCTCACAAATGTTACAAATCAATGAAAGCAAAATACAGGTAGTCTGGGCACTTCCTGGGAACATCAGTGACGCTGGCCACGCTGACAGCGCTATTTAGAGCTGAGGTGTCTGTGAGGTCGGTGGAGATCAGGATGGGGGTGCCAAGGCCCCAAGGCTCTGAAGCTTGAAGCCCAGCCGGCTCCCAGTGGGTGTTTGGTGAGCCTTAAGGGCCACCAGGGTGCTCTGCTTGTCCCAGCCAGAGGACAGCCATCTAGGAACCTCGGCCATCTGATGGATCTCCTCCCTCCAGAGGCCCTGTCCTCCAGAGTGCTGCTACCCAGAGACCCAGCCGGCAACTCTCCAGAGCCTCCTCCTTCCTGCTCCTCTACAGGTAGGACCCCTTGTCCCAGGGTGTTAAGGGCGCCCAGAAGTTACTGTCTCCTTCCTTGACCTGGACACTGCCCACTCCAGCAGACCAGAGCCCAGCGGGGCCGGCCGTCTTGGGCACTGGCTCTGAGGTGTGACACCTGAGGAAGGCACGGGGAGGGGGCTGGGCTGGGGCTGGGCCCGACTCAGGCAGCAGCTCCCTCCCGTAACCCAGGGGCACAGCGGGTCAGGACTGTGAGCTGGGAAGCTCCCGGCTGCGCCCAACTGCGCCCAACTTAGCCCTCCCCACAGTCCCCAGGGCCTCGTCTGCAGCTCTCCCAGGCTGGCCTCCCACGTCCCACCACGGGCACACGGCTCGGGTGAAAGGCCTTTCTGCATTGTCCCTGTCACTGACAGTGGACACGGCCAACCTCCACTCCAGATGTCCTCCCCAGGACCAGTGAGTGTCACAGTCCTCATGGTCTCACAGGAGCTCCTGGTTAGAGAGGGGGAAGGGTAAATGCTTTGGTTCTTAAAGATCCCAGGAGTCTTTCTCCTGAGAATCAGAGCCAGAGGGCTGGAGGGAATGGTGGTCCAGGGGGACCTCAGCTGAGCAGCTCAGCCCCTCCCGTGCGGACAAGCACAGCCCAGCCGGGAGATGGGCGGAGGGGTGTGGCCAGGGCACAGCTTCAAGGGAATTCCAGGGCACCCAAATTTCTGCCCATGGGCGAGGCTGGGCACTGAGGCCGGGTGAGGATGCATCTCCAAGCCCACGGTGGCCCTGAGACTGAACTCTCATGTGCACCATCAAGAGGGACAGTAGCAGGGACAGCCACCTCACTTACAGGTCACACACCAGGAACATGGTGGGGACAGAGCCAGGTCTGGGAGGCCTGGCTTTGGGACCAGTGTCAGCAGGAGGACCAAAGGGGCCTCTCCTGGACGGGCTCAGCCCCTGCTGCCCCCTCTGCGCCCTGCACCAGAGCCACCTCAGAACCTGCTGCAGGCCCGGTGGCTGCAGGCTCAAGGCCCCTGCGGGCCCCGTGTGAACAGGCACCATGCCAACCACAGTGTGGCACTTGCCCAGATGCAGGGACAGGAGGCGGTCGCGGTGCACACACAACCCCCGGGGACGGGAACGTCACATGGGTGGGGACAGTGGGTGCTCTGGGGCTGTCCTTCCACTTCTGCTTTTAGGGTTGTGTCTGTGTGTGTTGTGTGTCTTAGGGACACAGGGACTCACCATATTGCCCATATTGTCCCTGAACTCCTGGGCTCACGTGATCCTCCTGCCACTCCTTGGTGCTGGGACAAGGTCCTTGCCGCCAACCACATGGGACAAAATTAAGCGTACAAGTTTGCAAAATTTGCTCTGGAAGGCCTGACACCCCACTGGGCACAGCGGCTACAGCTGAGGCCTAGGGTCCCCAGGGACCCTCGCTGCCCTCTGTCTGGGGGACCCACAGGCACGAGGCCCCCAGGACTGAGCCCCTTCACCACAGATGGACTTCCCTGTCCCAGAGGCCACGAAACCTCCTCGAGCACCACCTGACCGGAATCTCCCAGGAGGAATTGAAAATCCATGTGAGCCCTCCCCGGCCCCCACCCCAGCCCCGGCAGAGAAGAAATCAGACAGAGGAAAGGAAAGGCTTCTGTTGAGTGTAGGGGGCCACCTCTTCTTTCTCCTTCACCGTCCCCTCCTTTCCAAGCACCCAGCCCCCTCCTGGGAACCAGCAGCTCAGCCCAAAGCACAAAGGCCCCCCGGGGAGCTCGGCACCCATAGCTGCCCCTGCCTGGGTGGCAGAGGGACGCAGGTGCCCCGCCGGGGCTCTCCTTGGCACCGGCCAGCAGGAAGGCCTGCTGCCTGCTGGCTGGCACCCCAAGCGGCTCTGTGGGAATTCCCTGGGGGCAGAGCATGCCACCCGAAGTGCCACAGGATGTGGCCCCTTCTCTTGTCCCTAGCTGACCCCCCAGACCCGGACGGGCTCAGACACAGTCCATTCTACCTCCACGCAGGAAGAATGCGACCCCCATGACGCACAGCTTTGCAGACAGTGGGCCCAGCCTCCTCCAGTCCCCGCGCCCTCCCCAACTCCACACCCGGCTCGCTCCGCCACACCCCACCGTGCCACGTGCCTTCTCCCGGTGCCACTGCACACACAGGACAGCCAGCTGCAGTCCCACAAGGCCTGGCAAAGGATTAGGGTCTCAGAAATCTCTGTACCACCCCCACAGCCAGGCTGCAGCCTTGACCTGAGGCTTCTGCAGGGGGCACCCCGGGTCAGACGGGGGGGTGGCTTGGCCAGGGAGGGGCTTGCAAGCCAAACCCTGCCCTCAGCCTGCACCTGGCACCCAGGAAGCCCCAGGGGGAAATCCCAGTGGCTCTAACCCTGACACCCTCCCGTGACATCAAGATCAAGGTGTCTTGTCCCGGTGCAGGCACTGAGGCAGCTTCTGAGGACAGCTTGCTCCTACAACCTTTTCTCTGGGGCTTGGCTTATGCCGAGTGAGTCACTGTGCCACATCATTAGAGGTGGGAGAGGTAGTTGGCCAGGATCTCTGCTTGACCGGAACATTCTACCTGCAGATTCACACCGTACCGCACTTCAGAGAAGGTCTCAGCTGACCTTTCATTCTACGGACAAGGAAACTGAGGGAGGCAAAGTGACTCGTGATGGGGGTCTCCCGAGGAGGACTGGTCTTCCTGTCGTCTCCAGCCCCCTGGGGAGGGGCACGCAGACCCTGGGGACCTGCTCATTTGAGCGGAAAACAGCATCTCAACCTGGGATCCCTGCTGCAGGAGGAGATGAAATGAGGCCACCTCCTGACCCCCCGCAAGCACCTGTCCAGGACGCCCCGAGGACCCAGCGACTCCCCCACCCTGCTGAAGTCCTGGGCTGGCCCTCCAGCCATCACCACGTGGAGAACCATCACAGCAGCAGGAAGGAGGATGTTTGGACGTGCCGAGAGCCCTCTTGAGATTCCAGGGCTTGGGCTGCACGCTGAGCCGCTGAGCCGGCTCCTGGCGCTCCAGTTCACTCAGAGCTGGCACAAGCAGCTTCCTGTTTACGAGGGCGAGTGGGGAGGGGGCGAGGGAGGCCCTGGAGGCTCCACCACGCGGAGACACCATGGCCTTGGATGCAGGGGGTGCGTTTCCCTTGGAATACACCCCGGCTTAACAATTAAACAAAAAATAGCTTGGCAAGTAGATGTGGAGCCTTGCTAAACCCAAAACATTTTTGAAAAGATGTTGGACTAATCCCATCCCTGGGCGGGGTCCGTCTTCTTTCAAAGGGCAGCTCACGGCGCTGAGCAAGTGCCCGCCACGTGCCGGCTGCCCACAGGCCTCCGTCAGTGTCCAGGAGTCAGGCTCCCCTGGGGGCGGGGCGTCCCCAAAGAGCCCAGCTTCTCGCCTCTCCTGGGTGCACCTCTTGGTCCTCTGCATTTAAACCTCAGCGGCACCGAGTGGGAGGCCTGCTCCAGTGGGACCCTTGAGAGGTATTTTGGGTGGTGCCATCGCCCTGGAGACTGCGGGGCCTTTGATCCTGGAGAACAGCATTGGAGCAGCCCCACCAGCCACAGTGCTGTCATTGTGTGACAGAGGCTGCTCTCGATGGTCCTGGGTTCCCAGAAGGCCCTGGGGGCACCATCCAAAATATCACAGCGGCTTCCAGGAAATTCTCTGCCAGCATCGCAGCTGACAGAGAGCTGCCGGGTCCGTTTCTGGGGCAAAGGCAAAGCTGGGCACCCCAGCCAGCCGCGCTGGGTGGCTGGCTGGAACCTCCCTCCCAGAGCCTCACCCTTCCTGCTGCCTGAGGCGGCCAGGGATGGTCCAGGACACTTCCCACGCTCCCGTCCAGCAAGGCCTCCCCGCTCAGGGTGAGACTTCACCATGTTTAGCGAGGCAGGTCACCAGGGCTGCAGGCCCAGGTCCCTGCAGGCAGACCTATGTCACAGGCCCACTGTGTGCCAGAGATGACTGGCTGAATAAGACCCTCACGGGAGGGACCACCCAGAGGATCACAACAAGCCACGGACAGAAGCTGCTGTCCACCCATCGCCTGCCCCCTGGCCTTCATCTGTCCAGCAGCATTTCCTTGAGAAGTGAAGGAGGTCCTGGGTTGTGGTGACAAAGTGCCACAGACTGAGTGGCTTAGACCACAGAGGTGCAGGACGTGGCTCTGGGGTGCAGTCTGGACAGAGCAGCCGGCCTGCTCTCCCAAAGGCTCTGGGGGCCCGTCTCCTCCAGCTCCCAGACTGACAGAAATCATCCGTGTGGTGATGACCAGCTTGTGGCCAAATCTCTCTGATTGCCACCTCCACAGCCATGTGGCCTGCTCCCCAAGTCCCGGTGACCAAGTGTCCCTCTCCTCATAAGGTAACATGGGACTTTGGGCTCACTTCACCCACTCTGATCTCACCCTACTCCATCAGATACGTCTGCAATGACCCTGGTATCAGTCATGTTCTGAGGTTCTGGACTTAGATTTGGACACTGGATTTTGTGGGGTTCAAGGATGTTCTAGAAGCAGGGGGCTGGGGCTGGGGCTCAGTGGTAGCGTACTCACCTAGCACGCGTGAGGCACTAGGTTCGATCCTCAGCACCACATATAAATAAATGAAGATATTCTGTTCACCGACAACTAAAAAATAAATATTTTTTTAAAAAAAAGAATGTTCTAGAAGCAGACACTGTTCCAGGCCCTGAATTTATGATCTAGTTCCTGTCACTGCATTTCTGGGGCAGGAAATGGGTTTGAAGAAATAAATGAAGAAATAAATGAACCTTGGAGAGAATATCGGCTCCAGAGAATATCTGGAGAGGGCTCCCGGGCAACAGGGAAGCCACTGGGAGGCCTCATGGAGGAGGTGGCAACCATGGTGGGACCATGGTGGAGGGAATCTGCCTGGACAACCAGTGCCAGCGGCCTGAGTCAGGAGTGTGGGTGGATACCCGGCAGCAAGGAGGCAGCGGTGGCGGGTGTGGAGGAGGAGAGGCCCCAGGCTGGCCACCACCCATACCAGGCGGGGCTCCTTCCTACCAGGCTGAGCACGTGGGTTGGAACTGAGGGTTTGGGGACTTCTGGGGACTCTGAAAACGAGCAGCCTGGCCCAAGTCTGTGCCAGGCCTGAGCCTGGCCACTATGGGGACAGTCCTGCCAGGGCAAGAAGAAAGCAGGAGGGATCAGAGGAGGGGCTGGTGTCCAGGACAGTGAGAGGCAGGATGGGTGGGGCCCTGGTCCACAGCAGCTCACGGGCTTTGCGGAGCGACTGGACAGCCTGGGGAGGGTCTGTGTGCACCTGCTGAAGGACTGTGCTGCTGGCTGGCCTGCCATCAGATGTCCCAGGGTCACAGTGTGGACCACCAGGAAACTGGCCTGAGGTCAAGGTCAGAGGAGGGGAACTCTGAGCTGAGTTTTGGAGCAGGACCAGGATGCTCAGGAAGCAGGTCCTTCAAGGGCAGGGTCGGCAGGAGCGTGCCCGTGCCCAGTCCTCTGATCTGGGCGGCTTCGTGGTCTCTCCTGAGCCCGCGGCCTCCAAGCAGACCCTGCTTCACCCAGAGTAGGTGGCCGGGTGACAGGGGCAGCGCCTGAGGCTTCTGCCCCGCTTTGCTCTAACTGGCAACAGGAACTCGGGCCTCGGGAAGGTCAAGTCGTGGTCCCATCTCAACCAGGTGCCTGTGAATGTGACGTCATTGGGACACAGGGTGATGACTTGAAGCTGAGGTCCTCGCAGGAGGGTGGCCCCAGACACACTGCCCAGCGTCCTCATAATGAGAGGGAGGCTTGGAGACCCTCAGCACAGAGGGACAGCCATGGGAAGACAGACTGACAAGGAACACGAGGGGACACCACCAGAGGAGGACCAGGCTGGAGACAATTTCTCCTGCAGAGCCTCCAGAAGGAACCCACCTGCAACAGCAGAACTATGAGAGAACAATCATTTCTGTGGCTTTAAGCCACCAGTGCCCGGGACTTCCTGGTGGCAGCCCCAGGACACCGACACAGACCCAAAGCTGTGCCCACCTGACGGGGAGAGCTGGCATGCTGCAATGTGCCCCCGGGCACACTGTCCTGCACTGGTCACTGGCCCTCACCCTCACTCAGAACCTCCTGAGCCCAACTACCCACAATGCCACGTCAATTCACCCGGAAGCTGGCTGGAAGTGCCCAGCGGTGCCCCGCAAGGCAGAGCCTGCACAGGGACCAGAACCCCAGGGGTCTCCAAGCCCCTCCTTCCTCCAAGTGACCAGGGGAGGACAGAAGGGCTCTGCAAAGACACTCTCCTGGGTCCAACCTGGAGCCTCATCTCCAAGTGGCCCTGGAGGGAAAGCAAGGAAGTGTTTCCTTCCATCCCACGTCGACCTCGGGCTGGGGGACAATCAGTGGCTGGCACCGGCATCCTAGTGGGGAAGATGGGTCCTGCTAGGGCCTGGTTTCCTCTGGGTGATGACAGCATTCCAGGACGCGAGGACAGGCGGCAGCAGAACACGGAGAGTGCCCTAAATGCCACCAGTCTGCTCCCTTGTGAGCGTCTCACTTCACCTTATAAGGATCTTACTCCATTTGTTAGGAATCACCCCACAGGAGATTGACCTCTCCTGCACTTCCTGGTGGCCTTCAGATCCCACAAGCTGCGTCATGGTGTCTGGGTACCACGGGGGAGGGAAAGGAGGAGGGAAAGCCCAGGAAGCCTCTTTTATTTCACTCTAAAAATCGCACTGGCTTTCTGTGCATCTGGCAAGCATCAGACATCCAGGAGCATTCTCTACCCACCCCGCAAAGAGGGAGCCGCATCAAGGGCCGCAGAATGAAAGAACTGCCTGCAACTAAAAGTGCCACTCAAAAGGGCACCCTGGCAGCCAGCATGTACTCCATGATCCTAGTAACTCTGGCATTGTAGGACTGCAGGTCAGAGGTCATCTACAAGGCACAGGGCAGGAGAGGACCCAAAGGAGGACGGGTGGGAGTAGAGGCAGGATGTGCCTGGATGTGAGGAGATCTGCCCCGATAAGCAAGGCAAAGAACTTGAACTTGGGGTCAAGCCCTTGCCCTCCGTCTGCCACTTCCTGCCAGGGATCTTGGACAAGTCCCTCAGACCTCCTGAGCTTGTTTCATCTGTAAGATAGAATGATCTCCACCTAACAGGGCTGCTGGGGAGGCGATAGCAGGCACAACGCCAAACCCAGCCTCAAAAGTTCCTGTCAATGAAGAGTCTCAGAAAATCAGTAGCTCACAATGAAAAAGTACAAAACGTTAGAATAGAAGCCAGCAGAAACAACAGACAGCAGAATCGAGCCCACAAAGACCTCAGAATCGAAATGATCAATGTAAGAAATAATATAAATGTTTAATAGGTTTAAAGAAATAAAAGCAAAGCTTAAAACACAATCAAGGGGAAAATCTATAAATAGTAACCAAGCAGGTTTTAAAAAGAATGATATAATATCCAGAAACAAAAAATATATAATTACTAAAATTAAAAACTCACCAAATGTTGAATAGCTATAGTTCAAAGTAGCAAAGAAAATCGCTAGGATTAAAAAAAAGGTGGGGGGGATACTACATTACAACTAAAACAAAAGACCAAGTCACTGCTCACACAAACACCCCACATGCACATAACCCAGGAGCAGAGCTTTGAAGGGCTTGAGGCAAAAGCTAATGGAATTGAAAAGAGAAACAAATAAATCCACAATTATAGTGGAGACTTCAAGGCTCCTCTCAAAAACAAAATTTACAGAAAAGCATCAATGATAGAGAGGAACTGAATAATACCATTGGCATCTAGATCTAATAGTCATTTAGAACATCCTACCCCCAAAGAGAAAAACATATATTATTTTCAATATTCATCAAGATAGACTATGTCCTAGGCCATAAAACAAACCTTAACGAGGTTAAAAGAATTTAAATCATACAAAGTATGCCCTATATTGCAATTAAACTGCACAATAATAACAGAAAGAGAAATATATCCAAGCACCAGAAATTAAACAACATACTTTGAAATTATCAATGAATCAAAGAGGAAATCTCAAAGAAACTAGGAAACATTTTGAACTACACAAAAACGAAAATATAAGATATCAAAATTTGTGAGATACAGCTATAGCAGTGCTCAGAGAGAAATTTAGAATATCAACTGCTTATATAAGAAAAGAGTGAAAATTTCAAATTAATAATCCAAGCTTTTTGCTTAAGAAGCCAGAAAAAAGAAGAGCGGAATAACCCTGAAATAAGCAGAACAAAGGAAATAATAAAGACAAGAACAGAAATCAATAAAGTTGAAACAGAAAAACAGAAAGGAAAAATCGATAAAACCAAACTAGGTTCTTATTTTTTAAAATCAACAAACTTGACAACACCTTATCAGACTAACAAAAGAAAGACCTCACAGACATCTAAAGTTGTTTAAAGGAATGCTATAAACAATCCCATGCCCATAACCTACATCCTAGATGAAATGGATAAATTCTCTGAAAGACAAAAACTGACATCCCAGATGAAGTAGAAAACTTGAATAGCCATTAACTATTAAATACATTTAATTCATGGTTTCAAAAATTTCCCACCAAAATAAATAAAACCTCAGTACCACATTGTCTCATTCTACCAAATATTGAAAGAAGAAATAACACCAATTCCACACAATCTATCCAAGTAAAAGAGATGAGGGACTGCTTTCCAACATGTATTACAAGGCTAGAATGGCCTCGATATCAAACTAGACAAAGGCTGTACAAAAAGGAAAACGATAGGCCAGTAGCCTGCATAAACATAGACACGCTAGTCCTCAACAAAATGTTAGCAAATAAAGTCCAACAACATGTAAAAAGAATAACATACCACTGCTCAGTGGAGTTTACCTAGGAATGCAAGACCAGCCCAGTACTCAAAAGCCAGTCAATGGCATCACCCACATCAGCAACTTAAAGAGAAAAAGCACACGACCACTTCAGCTGATACAGAAAAAGCATTTGACAGTATTGAGCATTCATTCATAATAAAGTTTCTGGCAAACTACCAGCAGAAGAGAATACCCTCAACAGGACAAAGGGATCTACAAAAATCCCACAGTTGGCATCATACTTTGTGATGAAATATTTTGCCCCAAAGATTGAAGCAAGACAAAGATGTCCACTGCTCCTATTTGACTCCACAGAAGAAATCTTAGCCCACACAACTAGGCAAGAAAAAGAAATAAACATCTATGAATTGAAAAGAAAAATATGAAACTGCTTCCAGTCTTAGAGAACATGACTATTCACATAGAAAATCCCAAGAAATCTATGCAATAAAGTTCTTATAACTAAAAAGTCATAGAATACAGGCTTATCACACAAAACAATCATATTTTTATATACTAGCATCTCACAACTGGAAGCCAAATCTTTAATCATCTAACAAGTGAAAAATTTAGATGTAAATCAGAGAACACATGTACAGGATCTACTGAAAACTAAAATGTTGATGAAAGAAATCATAGAAGGACTGAGGTTGTGGCTCAGCGGCAGAGCAGTTGCCTCGCATGTGAGGCACTGGGTTCGATCCTCAGCACCACATAAAAATAAGTAAACAAAATAAAGACACTGTGTCCATGTATAACTAAAAAATATTTTTTAAAAAAAAGAAATCAAGCAGGGCGCGGTGGCTCAAGCCTGTAATCCCAGCACTTAGGGAGGCTGAGACAGGAGAATTGCGAGTTCAAAGCCAGCCTCAGCAACAGCGAGGTGCTAAGCAACTCAGTGAGACCCTGTCTCCACATAAAACACAAAATAGGGCTGGGAATGTGGCTCAGTGGTCGAGTACCCCTGAGTTCAATCCCCGGTACCAAAAAAAAAAAAAAAAAAAAGAAATCATAGAAGACCTAAATGAATATAGAAATACCATATGCATGAATTGGAATTCAGCATAGTGAAGATTTCATTATAATTTTTATTTCATATATTTATGATATAAAATAATTTTTATTTCATATATTTCAAATATATTTAATATATTTTTATTTCATATAATTTTCATTTCATATATTTTTATTTCATCAATAAAAATTGATTTTTATTTCATACAATTCCAAATGAAAGCTTAGCATGACTGTAGATACAGAAAAATTCTAAAATTCATTTGGCCAGCAAATAAAATTGCTTAAAATAACGTTGAAAAATAATCAACTGAGAGGAATCATACTACCCAATTTTACAATAGCAATGGAGAAACAATAGTCTTTCAACACATGCTGCTGGAGGGTTCTCATGCAGAAGGGTGAACCACAACCAAAACTGCAGACTTTATGTGAGAATCACTCAAAGTAGATAACAGCTCCATAAAAGCTATCCAATTTTTACAAGAAAATACACGAGACTATTTTGTCCCCTGGAGTTAGACAAAGAGTTCTTAGATGTAACACCAAAAAGCATAACCCATAAAAGAAAAAGTTGAGACGCTGGATTTCATTAAAAGTAAAAACATTTGCTCTGAGAAGAACACTGTTAAAATAATGAAAAGACATGCTAGAGACTGAGAACAAATATTTGCAAACTACAAATCCATCAAAGATTTGTATGCAGAATATATAAGGAACTCTAAAAGCTCAACAGTACGGAAACAGCACCCACCTTTAAAATGTGACAAACAACTCGAACAGTTCACCAAAGAACGAATAGAGACAGCAGGTGTTTTGGTCAGCTTCTTCACTGCTGCAACCAAAAGATCTGACAAGAACCAAGTTCAAGGAGAATAAGTTGATTTAGGAGGGTCATGGCTTCAGAGGTCTCAGTCCATAGACGGCTGACACCATAATTGTGGGCCTGAGGTGAGGCTGAATATCATGGCAGAAGAGTGTGGCAGAGGAAAGTAGGTCAGGATGTAGCCACAAAGAAGCAGAGTCCCCTCTGCACGGACTCACCCCAAAGGCACGTCCTCAATGACCACCTCCTGCAATCACACCCACCTGCCCACAGCTACCACCCAGGTGATTCCTAACAGGGGATCAATGCCCTGGTTAGGTTGAGGCTCTCATGACCCAATCATTTCACCTCTAAAACTTCTTGTGTTGTCTCTCACGTGAGCTTTTGGGGGACAGCTCACATCTAAACTATACCAGCAAGGAAGCTCATAAGTAGCTGTTCAACATCATCAGCTATTAAGGAAATGCAAGTCAAAACCATGATGAGCGACCACCACCCATCCATTAGAAGAGCTAAAATAAAAAGTGCCTCCCACACCGAGTGCTCACGGAGAAGTGGAGCAACCAGAACTTTCACCCCTGGTGGGCAGGGGTGGGTAATGGTGCAGCTACGCTGAAAGACAGCTTGGCGGGTTCTTCAAAAGCTAAACAGAGACACATCATGACACCTGGCAATCCCACTCTGAGTGTTTATTCCGGAGAAGACGTATCTGCAAGTATTTATGGCAGCTCTCCTCACAGGTGCTAAGAACTGGTGGTCAGCATCCACTTAGCAGAGAGAACATTCAGCCTTTGGTTTTTTGGGATTGGCTTACTTCATTTAGCATGATGTTCTCCAGCTCCATCCATTTACCTGCCATAATTTTATTCTCTTTTAATGCTGAGTAATATTCCATTGTGTATATGTACCACAGTTTCTTTATCCATTCATCTACTGAAGGGCATCTAGGTTGGTGCCACAGTTTAGCTATGGTGAATTGAGCTGCTATAAACATTGAAGTGGCTGCGTCACTGTAGTGTGCTGTTTTTAAGTCCTTGGGTGGGTGGGGCACGGGAAGAATGGAGGAACTTTGGTCAAAGGGAAGGAAGGAGAGGGCAGAGGACAGGGGACAGGAAAGATGGCGGAATGAGATGGACATCATGGCCCAAGGTACAGGTATGGCTGCACATACGGTGCGACTCTACGTCACGTACAGCCAGAGAAAGGGAAAGTCGTGCCCGTTTGTGTACAATGAGAAAATAAACATTAGATTGGACTCTCGTCTGGTGTGACTGGTGTCCTTAAGGAAGGAGATTTGGACACGACACCCCACGGAAGGCAGGAGGACCCGAGGGAGAGCCCGAGGGGGGAGGCCTGCAACAGATCCTGTCCTGAGCCCTCAAGAGGAACCCACGGAACAGCACCTTGATTCTGGACATCTACCTTCCAGAACTGACACGATAAATTCCTGTTGTTTAAAAAAAAAAGAACCAGTGGGGCTGGTTGAATCGGAACAGCCCCTGTGTTGAAGGTAGGGTCGTCTTTAAGAGGGGGAGCCTGGTGGGAGGAAGCTTTGGGGTGTGCCCCTGAGGGGACAGTGGAACCCGGCCCCTGCCTGCCTCGTGCCCTGCTGCTGCCGTCTGCCACGGGTTGAAAGGCTTTCTCCACCAGGCACATCCCGCCACAGGGCCATGCCAGAGCCAGGGAACCAGGGACTGAAGCTTCTGAGATGATGAGCCAAATGCACCCTCTTCTCTATGAAGTCGACTATGCCGGGTATTTTCTCACAGTGACAGCAGACCGACGTGGCTGGAGAGAGACTAACCCGCAGCTGCGGGTGAGTGACCGCAGAGGACCAGTCCGCAGACACCTTGGAACAAGTTAAATGACTTCAAAGGGTCTAAAGAGTCTGCAGAGTACACGGCTTCCATTCCAGGACTTTCCGAGAAGAAATCAGGAATGGGGGAGGGCGTGGCTGCAAAGTGCTCTGAAGGAACAGTGGGGACACAGCCTCTGTGTCCCATCGTGCTGGGGACCTGAATCCACTCGCTGCATCCCCATGGAACCCACGTGACTGCATGGTTGTCACAAAAATGAGAGATGGACGTGGAGGGGTGCATAAATGGCACATTAGACACAGCTGAAGACTCAGTGAGGAAGGTGTCCAGGATGCAGCCCAGGGAAAGGAGCGGGTGGAACAGAGAGAGTGTGAGAGACATCGGGGGTCCAGGGAGACAGTCTCCCAGGCATGGAAATTCCAGGTTCTAAGAAACAGAATAGAAGGAATGGAGAGGATAAGATAATCCTGTTGCTTGTAACAAACAACAGGAAAGGTAAGTGTAAAGGAAAAGATCTTAACTGATACATCACAGTGAGGCTTCAGCAGAGGGAACCCAAACACTATCCAAAACAAAAAGGATAATTTGGAAGGATGGTAATTACACAGGCGGTACAGCCCTCACCTGAAATCCAAAAGGCTCCGAGTGTGGACGACACTCAAAAAGAGAAAAAAAAGCGAAAGTCAGGGAGAGTGGAATGCACTGAGCAACGCCCCCAAAGATGTCAAGTCTGGATCTCCAGGATCTATGTATGCGTCACCTTACATACATGTCACCTTACCTCATAGAAGGGACTTGGCGGGTTTGCTTAAATTAAAGATGTTGAGACAGAAAGAGCATCCTGGATTTTCTTGGCCCAGTGTAACCACAAGTGTCCTGCTGAGAGGGAGGTAAGGGGACTGTGCCTGCGGGAGGAGGGTCACGTAGGGAGAGAAGCAGAGAGAGGAGGGATGTGGTCACAAGTCCAGGAGTCTCAGCAGCCTCTAGAAACAGGAAAGGGCAAGGAATTGGTCCTCCCAAAGCCTCTGGAAGGCGTGTGGCCAGGCTACTCCTTAATTTTAGCCCAGAGCCCCATACCAGACAGCTAAGCCCCCAATTGTGTGCTATTTTAAGCCACTAAGATAATGAATCGCAGTGATAAGAAAGTAATACGCGGATCTTCACTGTATCACGAGAATGATTGTCAAGCTCAGAATTCTATACCCAGAGAAACTATCCCACAAGGTTGTGGACTAAGTAAAAACATTTTTAGAATGTCAAAAACTGAGATTTTGGAACCAAGGTACCCTCCCCAAGGAAAATTCAAAAGAAGGAACTTCAAATAGGAAAAATTGTTACAGAAGATTTGAGATCAATGAAAAATGTTGAGCAAATATTTTCATGAATAAGTGAGCAAATTTTTAAAATATTGACTACATAAAACACACCTAATTTGGAGAGGTAAAATGGAATGAAACCAAAATACCATATAACAGTAACACATAAATTGGAGAACCTGGTTCAAATGAAAATGAGTAGAAATCCTTACACTACTTGGGCAGAAGATAAAAACATTGATTACTTTAAACTTTATTAATTTAATTATGCTTGTGAAGGTAGCTTAAAAAAACAGTAAACGAAGATCTGCAATGTGTATAACTTCCAAACAAATAGAGGGATAGAGAAATGGAATGAGAAAAGCAAAAAGACGTAAATCCAAAAGAGCATAAGAAAGGAAAAATAATAGAAACAAGATCAGAACCAATTCTAACTATGTAGCTAGATGGTCAAAATAAACCCAACATATCAGAAACTATAATGCATGTAAATGGATGCAACTTCCCACTTAAAATCAAAACTAGCCAGACATGGTGACACATGCCTGGAATCCCAGCTACCCAGAAGGCTGAGACAGGAGGACTGAAAGTTCCAGGTCAGTCTCAGCAACTCTGAGTTCCTGTCTCAAAATAAAAAATAAAAAGGGCTGGGGATATGGCTCCATGGTAGATTGGTCCTGGGTTCAATCCCCAGTACCAAAAATTGAATTAAATTAAATCAAAACCAGATAATATTAAATAGTATGTGTACTATATATACTATATATAATACATACATATATTTCATATATTATATAGTACACACACACACACACACACGCACACATACACCCCGAGATACTCCTAATCTGTAAGGCACAGAAAGACTACCAATCAAAGAGTAGAAAAGAGCTGGGGATATAACTCAGTAGTTAAGTGCTCCTGCATTCAATTCCCAGTATAAAAAGAAAAAGAAAAGAAAAGGAAAGGAAAAGAAAGGAAAAGACATACTAGGCTGCACCGACCAAAAGAAAGCTGGTACCATAATATTAACACCATATTCACACAGCAACAGTCGGTACGTAAGGAGTTGAAAAGGTTTAATTCACAGAATTCTCTCATAATTTTGAAATTCCATGCACCCACTAACAGAGCTTCAACATATACAACAAAAATTAGCAAGATTTTAAGGAGAATTGGTTGATACACCAAACAATGAGGGACTGTAATATTTGTCTCCTCTTCACTAGTAAATCAAGAAGAGTGAAATCAAATAGAATAAAGAAAAACCAAAAAGCAAATGGAAGCTTGACCCAGTGCTTACTGAGGGATCGTTACACTTAACAGGAAAATCCATTACAAAAATCAGTCATGCACCAGGTCACCACGCTCTCTCCTCGCCTCACTTTGGGTCTGCAGACTACATTCTCTCAAGCGATGCACTTAAATTAGAAATCAGCAAGCAAAAGAAAGAAAGAAGTCGATCAGCAAGAGATTACATGAAAAACTACATGTTTGCAAATCAGACAGCGTATAGAAAGGACTCACAGGTCAAGGAAAAATTCCTAGGGAAATTTTTTAAATATCTAGTGATTACAAAGTGGTTTCCATATCACAGATCACTGACACGATACTTACAAATAAATTCAGATTCCTAAATAATGAATAATAAATTGTAATAAATAAAAAGAATCCAGTGTATCCCAGGAAAACAAAATTAGTTTAGAAAATCTATTGATGCAATTCATCATAATGACCAATTAAAGAATAACCAAGTGATTTTCTTAAGAAATGCAAAAAAATCATTCAATAAAATTCAATATCCAATCGTGCTTTTAAAATCTTAGCAATAGGAAATCTTAGTTTAGGAATATAAGGAGCTTCTTTAATCTAATAAAGAGCCTCTACCGAAAAACACCTACAATAATCATATGTGGAGAAATACTGAAAGAAGATCAGATAGCAGACACTTCTGTACCACATAAACTGGAGGTCCTGTCCTTTGCAGTAAGACATGAAAAAGAAATCTAAAGGAAGAGAGATGCAGACGAAACTCTTATTAGTTACAGATATTTATCATTTATATGGAAAACCCACAAGAACCCATGGAGTGTATATAAAACTCAACTGCATTTCTGTACAGCAGTAACAACTTAGTAAAACACAAGTTTTAAAGAGATGCCATTTACAATAGCAACGAGAACAAAGATGAGACATACACATGTGTAACTAACCTAGGAATGAATCCACCAAAACCAGATCCAAATAAAGCACGTGTTTTTGGATAGAAGACTCAATACCATAAAGGTCTTGGTTCTCCCCCACAGCCAGTGCAGTTCTAGTATAAAAGTTGTATGTGTGTGCACCTGTGCTTTAATTCTTCCTTGGAGGGTATTCAGCGAAGCTGGGCCTGTTTCCCTGTGAAGGGATTACTGCACCCCTGCCTGGTGATGTGGGGCAAGGTCTGACTTTCCTAGGTTGAAAAATAACAGAGTGGGGACGGATGATCCCTAAAGTGCCCTCCTGAGCTGAAGGCCTCGGAGCCTCTGGAGGGTGGGGAAAGGTGTACTGGACGCTGCCGGGTGGCTCCTCCTGAGAAATGAGATGATAACCCAGGTGGGGGTGGGACGGGAGCTCCACCCAGAGACCTTGGCATCCAACCGGAGATGAAATGTAAAGCAAATCATGACATGTCCCAAGCTTTATGTAATCATCACAGAGAGCTTTCAGAGCATTACATAAACACGGAAAATATTCACGACATGGTAAGCGGGAAGCAACCGCATATCTTCTAGTTACAATTATCGCATATCTTCTAGTTACAATTATCGCAAGCACAAGATCCTGGACACCACCGGCTACCCACACTCAGGAGGTTCACCCAGAGACATGCTGTTGCCTCTGCTCTTTCTAATTTGCGCCGTTGGCCAACAGTTAAGTCTGGAGGTTTCACATACCTATCCAGATTTCTAGCTTTTCTTGGAAAACAAAACCAAACAAAACACATGAAGATAGAGCAACACTGGGCCAAATTTCCACGGGGAAACCCTGGCAAGAACCGCACCGGGCTGGCCGCAGCAGGGCCCGACTCCCTGACTGGCCTGCCCCTGCCTGCCCGGCTCCCCTCACCCTGAGGACTGCCTCCGTGCTCCCCGCCTCCTGTGTCCTTGTCTGAAACGCCTCTCCATCCTCCTCCCCCACCAAACTCCCGAGGCTGGTCCTGAGGCCCCGGCCAGCCCCCTGCACCTGCAGGTGGTTCCCTGGGAACCTTCCGGAAGGCCAGCTCCCGGAGCTCACTGTGAGCTCCTCCTCACTTGTCCCCTACCTGGGATCAAGCCAGCGCACAGTTAGGACTGCATTTTACTTGAGCTGGGAGCCCCTGTGACACACGCCTGGCACCAAACTAAAAGGGACTCAAGAGGAGGTCACGAGACGTGTTAATTCATCAGGAGGGCCCACCATGTCAGTTAGCATAATGTCTCCAAATGCAAACACAGGAGGTGGGGCCGCATGAAGGTGAGGTCCAGCGACCAGGCTCGCCACACCACAGGTGACCCCTCATAGCTCCGCCCTGATAGAACCTCCCTGTAGCCCCGCCCACAGCCCCGCCCCATACAGCTCCACCCACTGGCTCCTCCCCCACATAGCCCCACCCCGTCCAATGGCGGAGGCTGTCTTGCAAGGCCCGCCCCCTGTCAGGCCCCACCTACCACTCGGCACCATCTGCATCAGCCCTGTAAGGGTGTCAGGTCTATCGACGGCGACTGCTCTGGGGTAGTGTCCCATGAACAGGAAGTGGTGGCCCTAGGGGCCACCCAGGACTCTGTTCCATCAGGCACTCTACATGGGTGGCTCCATACAGTGAAGCTTTGTCACTGGAAGAAACAAGTGCGGAGCCCCTGGTGGCAGAGGGTCTGACCGAGACCAGGGCTCGACCAGGATGCGGCACGAGGAGAGCCTTCCCTCGTCATGCTCAGCCCTGTCCCCTTCAAGAGCAGACCGCAGGGGCTGAGGTTGGCCACACGTGCTCCCCAGGATCTCTCCTGTGCCTGCCAGTCCTGGTGGTGAGCAGGACAGGACTGGTCATCGGCCAGCTTTAGACGCTGAGCCCCAGGTGCTGGGATTGTAAGTCGGTGAGCGGCCGCCAGCATCCGGGCTTCCACCTCCCTGTTGCCCCGTGCACCAGTTTTTCCTGCTGCCCTCCCTGACTGAGGGGTGAGGACAGTCCCTGTAGGCCATCACTGAGAGGGTGAGCAGGCCCAGCTGCTGGCAGCCTCATTGTCCCGCGGGTCCACCCTCTGCTCCTCTCTCCCGCCAGTGCCTCAGCTTCTTTGTCCTGCTCCCACTTAAGAGCACTGGGGTCCCTAGTCACTCGGGGAAGGGGCCTCCCTGCCATGAACACTCCAAAGCACCACAGAACAAGCCCACTGCCGCGGGGAGACTGCACAGGTTGCAAGGCCTGATAGCAGTGGCGCTCCCCACGAAAACCTGCCAACCCACCGTGAGAGGCTGTTTGGGGACTGGATGTCTCAGGCAGGCAAAGGCAACCTGGTGGCACAGGGTGGTCCTGGCTGTGCCGCCGACTCTCGCCCTGCATGACCTGGAGAAGTCTCTGCCCCTGCTTGAGCTTTTGCATCCTACGTGTGAAAGGCGGCTGGAAAGAGCATCTCCTCTTGTCTTTCTTCAAAAGCATGTCAGTCTTCACCAGCTGGGCACGTTCAGACCCAGGCCCAGAACCCTGCTAGCCGTGTGTCGATCCTATGGGATCTGCGTGGACAGCACCTAGTGCCACGCAGGGCAGGCGTCCCCACCCTCAGTGTTGGTTGTCTGAGGCTCCTGATGCAAAGGGAGCTCTGAGACTGAGACCCGTGGGCATGACATGGTCAAGATGCTGCAGGAGGGAAGTTCTGGAGTCAGGCAGGCAGGAGCCCCACCTGAACTGTCTCTGGCATTGTTGGGGTAGATGTTGGGCTGGGTGCACTGGGCTGACCAGATCCCAAGGGCCTGCAAATGATGTCCGGGGTCCACAGGAGCCCATTCCCTTCTCTCAACTCCTGAGCAGAGGCCAAGGAGGCCCTGGGTCAGTGCCGCTCTCTTCCGAGGATGCCCTTACCCAACAGCTTCTGCTTTGGAACAGGATCTAGTAGCAGTGCCCTAAGGAAGTCCCGGATGAGGCTGGATCCCAGGAGGCAGTGCCCTGAGCACAGGGAGGCTCCTGAGCTGCAGTGAGCCTGGGAGGGTGCGGCTCCAGGCCTGCCACACTCAGGCACCGTGCACCAACCTCACACACTGCAGGCCCTCCACAGATACAGCAGCCGGTGCCTCCAGGCAGATGAGAGCATCTGGCCATGCGGGCATGGACAGTGGGGCACAACCTGCCTCAAGGCCGCCCCAGCATCCGAGCAGCCCCTGGCCTGTGCTACCCTATCACTCCTCCACCAGGCATCTCCTGCAGGAGAACTGAACCACCCGACCGCGTTCCATCAGAGTCCTCAGCATGGATGACGTCTTTGTCACAGCTCCCCATGAAAATCTGCCGAGCCCTCGTGAGAGGCTGAGACACAGCTCACACACCACACAGTTCACCCCCTCGCAATGTACAACACAGTGGTGTCCAGTGAATTCAGCCTCCCTATCCCCCCAGCCCATGGCAATCAGTATCCACTTCCCATCTCCACGGGCTGCCTATTCTGGGTAATTCATACAAATGGGATTACACCATACATGATCCTTAGTCCCCAGCTTCTGTCACTTAGCGACCCATGATCAAGGCTCACCCGCAAGAGCTTTATTCCTTTTCATGGCTAAATAATATTTAAGGCTGTGGCGAAACTGTGTTTGCCTGAGGGCTGCTGCTCCTCATGCCTCCTTTCTGTCTTGACGCCCACAGCCACTTTGGGGCTGTGAAGTGGCATCTCTTGCTGTGCGGGGCGAAGGAGATGATGGAGCCCAGGGGTGGTGTGCAGGCGAGTGCTGACCTGCAGGGCAGGAGCAGGCAGGGCCACACGATTCTTGGCAACGTGGGTGCCAGGAACCTCCAGACGCTGAGACTTCGGGGTGGCAGTTCCAGACCCTGTCCTGGAGAGGCAATAGTGGTGACTGTCACTGAGGAAGTGAATTATTGAGCCGCTGTGGGAGGGTCTGTGGCCTCGACTCACGTGCCCAGTGGAGGGTGGCCAAGGGGAGGGGCAGACGAGGTCGAGAGGCTACACAGGTCTTTTCTGAAAGAGTCATCTCCAGCCATCTATCTCCCACTGGACCGGTTGCTGTGGGTCAGGTTTGGGAACTCATGTCAGGGCCGGGTGCTGCCCAGTGGTTAGCACTGGCCTAGCAATGTACGAGGGCCTGGGTTCCAGCCCCAGCACCACAAAGCACATCAACAAGGAGGAAAGAAAGGAAGAGAAGGTGAAATTCAGGTGCTGATCTTCATCCCCAGGGTGACACGACGGGAGGTGAGGCTTCTGGGGTGACAATTTCAATGGGACTAGCGCCCTCAGACCAGGGACACCAGAGCGCTGGCTCCCTCTTCCTGCCAGGCGGGGACACCAAAACGAATGTGCTTCACAGGACAGCACCGAGAGCGTGGAAAGGGCCCGCGGAACGGAGAGGATGTTTGCTAATGTACGGCCAGGAGGGAGCTCGTCTCTAGGACATACAAAGGCGTCTCACAACCCGATCGTAAAAAGACAGCCTAAATTAAAACTTGGCGAAAGATCTGAACAGATATTTCTCCAAAGGGGACATACCAGCAGCCAACAGCACATAAAAGATGCTCAGCGGTACTCCATGAGCCTTGCACCCTTTCTAAAATCCACCAAGTAAGTTGAGAGTCAAATTCAGAATTTCATGCGGTGATGTCAACCCACGGAGGCAGCCAGATCACGCAGGAACTGGTGTCCCATGAAACATAAGCTGGCAGGTTCTGCAGACCAGAAGTGGCATGCACTAGCACCCCAGTGTGTCCCTGCAATGGGCAACTGCACGACTCCAGAGGTGTCGCTGGGTCTGGCTGAGGGACCTACTGATACCCCTAAGCAAGCTGGCAAATGCCAGTCCAGGGGCGTTGGTGAAGGTGCTATTCCAGGTCAGAAGAAGTGCTGGTCAGCAGCGTGGTGGGCCCTTGGAGCTACTTCCCTGTCACCAGAAACTTTTCCAGAGCCAGCAGTTCTTGAATATGCAAAACTACTCTGGGATTTTCCAAAAAAAGAGTTTGCTCCTTCTCACAAACTCAGCTTTTGGAGAAACCCTTGTTTCAATGCACAGTGCGGAACCCCAGCGTCCCTCCCGTGAAGCACATTAAGAAATCCTTCCCTTCAGCCTGCAGATGGGGCGGTGAGGCCAGAGGTAGACGGCTGCTCAGGCCACGCAGAGAGCCAGGACAGGGCCCTGCTCCCAAGTGCCTGTGGCTCGGTTCCTCACCCAGCTCCTCTGTGATGCTGAGCCAGTGCAAGATGAAAGGCAGGCCTCGTCCACACGTGGCTGAGGGTTTCAAGGCGGCAGCGGATGAGCATGGAGCCCGGTGTGGGCCTGGCTGAGCTTGCGGTGCTGGCCTGGGAAATCCAGTCTTCCTTCCTCGGCAGCCCCGAAGGCCCTAGTGAGGGCGTCCCAAATTCAAAATCAAACAACTCTGGGTCTGCCCCTCACTGGCCCAGTGACCTTGGACATGCCACTCAGCCCCTCTGAGCCTCAGCCTCCACTTCCTCAAACTGGGGTCATAATGCCACGTCTCTCAGCGCCGTGGAGCTGTGACCTCAGCCCCTGCCTTACTGAAGGAAGTCTGAGCCCGTGCTTGCAGGGGGAACAGCCAGTCCACCTCTTGGATCCTGGAACTGTGAAGTCCCCCACCTTTAGTCTTGGCAGCTCTGGGCATGCCGAAGCCACTGCTCGGGAGGTGCAGAGTGAGCCTCTGGATTCAGTGAGCACATGCGGGTGGCCCTGGCTGGGCAAAGGCTCTGCCATGTCATTCTGCTCCCCCGGGGCACAGGGCCACAAAGGCAGGCGCCAGGACTCGATTCCGGGTCCACCAGCTCTGAGATCACTTCCTCCACATCAGGGTTTAACTTCTGCTTTACTTCAAGCCAGAGGTGCTATTAAATGAGGGAGGCGGTGGGCTCTTGTCCCCCCTTCCCGCACCTCTCCCTGTCAGGGGCCATGCTCCCAGAAGGCCTCCCAACTGGCAGGACCTGCTGCCTTTGTAGGTCACAACCCAGGCCACCTCCACCCCATCGGGGCCTAGCCAATGCCCCCTGAGCCAAGCGGGGTGTGATTCACAGGTCACAGCGAGACTGCCTGTGGGACATCTTGGAGCATTTACTTCATTATCCGGAATGTGAAGAGGACTCTGGACATCAGAAGGCCTGGAGTCCCCAGGGCTGACCACACTGACAAATGGGCTCGGTTAGAAGGGGCTAGAAAGCAGGGCAGGTGGGGGCACGGAGGCCTCTACAACAGGGGCCCATAGGCAGAGAGGGCAGGACTGAGAAGCAGGGCAAAGTCATATTCCAGATGCACCCCTGGCGGCCTGAGGGTTCTAGGTGACAGGAGAGGGCAGACAGCTGGCTGGCTGGGGTTCCAAGCAGGGCCGGGCTGGAAGTTGGGGCAAGTGGGCCACCCTACTGTGTCCTGGAGAAGAGGGGGCAGCCAAGGCACTCAGAAAAGGCTCACGAGGACAAATTAAAGAATGCAGGAAACGCTGCCACAGCCGCCGGCGCTGTGTCAAGTCTATATGGAGTGGGGACACTGGGCTAAGGGGGCCTACGTCCTGCCATGAAACTTACCAGCAGCCAGGATCATCCCTGCTGTACAGATGAGGAAACCGAGCCTCGGAGATTCCTCTCCCCGGAGGCTGAGGGAAGCCCCATGCTTATGCGCACAGGGCCTGGCCACCTGCCCAGGGTCCCCAGGGACCATCAGGAATCTATGCTACTCACTGCGGAGACCAGGCGAGCTGTGGGCAGGTCCCAGAAGTAGACAGACCGCTCACAGGTGCGTGCTCACCAAGAGAGGTACCCTGGGAAGAGGCCGCGAAGCTGCTCCCTGTCGCATCCTCTCTGGGGGTCTGTGGCGGAGGTGCTCGGGGATGGGGGGGACTGGCAAACCCATTTTCAGGTATCCAGAACCCAGAGTGTGAAGTCCCGCCTTACTCGTTAGGAATGTGGCTGGGGAAGACCCTTCCTCTGTCTAACCCTTCTCTGTCAAAAAGTAACTCCTGGCACCTGGGGTGGGACCTCATTTGGGAAAAGGATCTTTGCCGATGTGAGTGGTGGGTCATGAGATGAGACCATCCTGGCTTCACCATGTGGGCTCTGAATCTCACCGCAAGTGGACCGGAGAGGAGAGATTCCAGGGGACACTCCCATGATGCAGAGGCCTGGGTGGAGGTGGCACAAGTCACCCCTGGAGGGCCATGTGGGAATGCAGGCTCTGGCGCCTCCACAGGACTAATCCCTGCCTGGGCCGGCTGGGACTCTGCCTTTAAATCCACTTTTCCTAGGACCTCGGTCCAGGGGTCTGAGGAAGCCTGTGTCAGAAACCCAGTCTCTGGAGAGCGAGCGTCTTGCAACCAACTCGCCAGCGCCGTCCTCACAGAGGGGGTGCAGCCCTCCTGAGGGTTCAGTGCTGGCCGTGGGTCTGAGCCAGAGAAGGAACAGATCATGAGGACCCTTGATCTGTATGATTAATTTCCAAAACCTCATAATGCTTCTTGCAAACCGGATGTTTCATGCCAAGGACGTGACGTGCCTCTTACTGAAGGAGAGAAAAACGCGGGCAGGTGGCCTTGTCCGCAGACTGACTTCCAGGAAATCCTTCAACCGTGAATGAAAACCCTTTGGGGGCACATCCCTTTACTGGGGTTTATTTTACATATTTAACATATCACAAAAGATCCTAAAATGTTGAGTGTGAAGCCCAGCAACCTCCGGCAAATGACCTCGGGCTGCACGGCCGGGCTGGGGCTTCCTCCCCGGCTGGGCCCCTGCTTCCCGCCCCGCCCAGGCCGCCGCCCCTCTGTCTTCTGTGGCCGTGACTCTCCCTTTGCTGGGCGTTTCGTGGGGATGGAGTGACACTGTGCGCCGTGTCTTGCGTCTGGCGTCCTTGGTGCAGCGCCATGTCTTCCGGGTCCCCACCTGTGACATGTGTCCGTCATTTGCTCTCTCTCATGGCTAGATCACATTCTTTGTTGCGGACAGACAGACACGCTTGTCCACTTGTCCCTTTGTGGATGGACGTCCAGGTTGTGTCCAGTTGTTGAATCCACTTTTTTAAAGCCAGTTCCTCTGCTTCTGGGAATGGCTGTCGTCCTGGGGCCACCGGATACCTGTTGCCAGGCAGTCCAAAGAACCGCGCTGGCTCTGTGTGAGCCAGACCCAGGATGGGTGGGAAGCCAGGCCTGACAGCGGGCATGTGCCCAGCCGGGGCCGGTTCTGTGGACACACACCCAGAGCAGAGAGCCCGGGGTCTACAGGCAACTGAGCAGGGGCTCCGGAAATGCCTGCCGAGAGGGAGGGCACGGGCGTGGGGCAAGGCTGTGGCCCCAGCTAACGTCCAGAGCCGGCCTGGTGCTCAGGGAAGCTCCAGGGCACAAAGCCCACAGCACAGCAGCTCTTCCTGAGCCTGGGCAGCCCGTGGCCCTTGCCAGGCAGTCACTGGTGTGGGCTGCCCTTGGGGAGAGGGTCATATGATGACCTGGCCAGGCCTGGGGTGTGGGAGACCTTGCCATAAAGGGGACCTGGGGGCACCAACAGCACCACAGCTTCAGGGCCATGAACCAGGCAGTAAGAGCAGCTGCTGTCCACCCCCTGACTGGACCCAGCATCACCACAAGACCAAGGTTGTCCCACCTCAGGGACCCACAAGTACTGGGCTCTGTTCCCCCCGTGCTTGCCTGGCTGCTGTTCCTCCTGAACATATATAGGGAGCCATTGTGCCCCACGAGGCTGGAAAGGGGAGGAAGGGTCGGCTCCGCCCTGCAGGGGGCTCCAAGGGGCTCTGTTCCCGAGAAGGGCCTCCAAAATCTGCTTAGAACAAGTCAGCCATGCCCCAAACTCAGTCAGCTAGTCAGCTAGTGCTGGCCTCAAACTCAGTCACATGGGCAAGAAGCAGGACACCACAGGACAGCCGGGGAGGAGACACATCGGAGGCAGAGGCTTGGAGGGCAGGGGCGCCACGCTGGGCGGGGCAGGGGGCTTCCTGGAGGAGAGGACAGCTGAGGATCAGGAACTGACTCAGCAGAGAGGTCCCGGCTGCATCGAAACACACCATCTGCTAGAGCTGGGCCTCCAGGGTGAGGATCAGCGAGGCCAAAAGACCAGACCAGAGGGGCCTTTTGAGTTGAGACCACCTGAGGCCAGCGGCATCCAAGGAAGGACAGCACATCGCTCTGACCTCCTCTGGGCGTTACTGAAAATAGCTCTGTTTAGATCTTCTCTTTGGGAAACGCCCCCACTTTCTGTTCAGGAGCACGGGCATGGGGCTGGGTCCAGTGCGGCCGTCCCGAGGGACGGTGCGCGTCAGCCTCAGGAGACTCTGGTTGATTGAACCAACACAGTCGTGTGAGGAAGGAGGCAGATGCACGTCGGTGGCACTGAGGTATTCTGCTCATGTCACCCTAAAGGCATCCTGACGATATTTTAATTCCCGATTTTCTAATAATAGAGACAAGGATGTTCTGGTGATGATTCTAATGGCAAGTCGGATGTGGGGATATCATGTTCCTTCTGCCTAGGGAAGGAGATGCCCTCTGAAAACCCATGGATAAAATGGCCACTGGCCACCACAGGGACCGGCTCTGAGCCAGGTTTGGATGACCAGCCTCAGCTCTTTGGGCACCTCCAAGCACAAGCTTCTACAGTATGGTATCTGAAAATGGGAATCTCTTTGGGGAGTGGGTATTTGCAGATGTAATTAGTTAAACTAAGAAGAGGCCATTCCAGAGCAGGGTGGGCCCTACGCCTGTGACAGACGCCCTCAGAAGAGAAGATGCAGACACCAGGGAACATGCCACAGGAGCACAGGGACAGAGACCAGAGCCGAGCTCAGCAGGGCCCCGGGCTCCCACAGCCCTGCGCTGCAGGCAGGGCCCTCCCCGTGGCCCCTGGGAGACCACAGCCCTTGGACTTCTGCCCTTGGAACCACAAGAGAGGAGATTTTTAATGCTTAAAATCTCCAAGTTAGTGGTGATTGGTCGTGGCTGCCCCAGGGACTCAGACGATGGGAAAGCGCTGGGCAACTTGGATATGAATCCGTTGGGATGGAGAAGGTGCGGGGATATAGCTCGACGCCCCTTGTGACATGGTGATGTGGCATTTCTTCATTTAATTATTCATTTCTTCATTTAATTATTTCCTTCCATCCAAAATGAAAACTCTGAGTGCTTAAGTCAAGTGGGCTGACCCAGTTTGGGCTGCTGTCGAGGCTGGGCACCATGAGGAACAGCACAGAACTTTCTGTTTGAATGTTTTAAAGTTTTGGGGTTTTTTTTCCCTGGTATAAGTAGAGAATTTAGGACAAGTATCTTTCATAAAGATGACCACCGTAAGAGTCGCGGGCCATGATGCCAGGGGCTGTGGAATTCACTGCATTTAAGTTCCTTTAGACTGGGGAAAGGGGCAGGCAGCCCTCTATCAGAAGATGGTGGCCAGGAAGTCCCTTCCACCCAGAAGAGTGGCCCTGGCCTCACATAGACGTATCCCTGAAAGACCAGTGACTGGTGTAGCTCCCTGAGGCCTGGTGGCCGCAGGGAACATGGGGACTCTGGTGCCAGGATTTTGGCACTCTGGTAACGGGTTCCCAATCTCACTGACTGGGAGGCATCTGACCGCACAATGCAGATCCACAGAGCTGGATGGACGCCAGCCACACCCGTGGGGACAGGACCTTGCCCAGCATGCATGAGCTATGCTTGGCGATGAGAGAGGACAACTGGAAAGGGAGCGAGGGTGCACCCAGCTGCTCCCACCCTGGACAGGTGTGGTGGAATCGCTGGATCTGCCGCATAATGATTTCTACCTTTAGCCGATCCTTGAAAACCAAACCATGTTCTTCCAGAAGCAATCCACAGTCCTTCCAGAACAATTAGAAAACATAAAGACAGGAAAACTGCAAGAAGAATACGTCACGATCACCAGCTCCTGAGTGCCACTGCAGGTCTGTTCCCAAACACGTGTGGACACCTTTCTAAGTTTGTAAAAAAGGGACCATGTCATATATATTGCTTTATTAATTTAATGTCTGCATCATTAATTGTGATTATTTGTGATTAACTAGAATTGAGCCATCTGTGGGGTTATGCTATAAAGCACATGTTAAGTTTTTTTTTTTTTTAACTTAATAATTTAAATGTCTGTTGAGCATCTCCTACATACCAGGTCACAGGCAACTATATACCAGCCCATCCCCAGCCACCAGCCCTAGCTCCAAACTGTGAGGTTAACCTCCCTGCCTTGCCTCCTGGTAGTTGTGTGGCCTTGAGCAAGTTACCTAACCTCTCTGAGCTTAGTTGTGTCACCTGTACTGTGGGCGATGATAGATACCAACTGCATGTGATTTTTATTAGGAACAGAAAATTTGCTTTGGGATAATATTGTTGGATTTTTGTTTGTTTGTTTTGGGGAAACTGGGGATTGAACCCAGGGGTGCTTTGCCACTGAGCTGCATCCCCAGCCCTTTTTACTTTGAGACAGGGCCTTGCTTAGTTGCTGAGGCTGGCCTCAAACTTGTGATCCTCCTGCCTCAGCCTCCCGAGTCGCTGGGATGACAGGCACGGCCCCTGCGCCCAGCTGTTGTTAGGTTCTTTAACTTTGGTACCCATGAATTTGAACTTACTCCCCCCATGCATATGGACCCTTTGATTTCTTATTTTGAGTGTTGCTTATTTTCCACGGGGGTACGGATCTTTGAAAATTGCTACTGAACCTACGTCTTGGCGTGTGAGAGTTCTTACGCACACAGGAGTTCGTATTTACAAGGCCTCTTCATCATGAAACAGATCTGCGGTAGACACGTTTCAGATCCTCTTCCCAGTTTGTATTTTTATGCTGCCTTCTGATGTTGCAAGGATTTTGATCTAGCTAGTTAGGGTGAGCCGCCTCCTCTTCCTGAAGGCCAAACCCAGGTGACCGTGGCCTCCTGAAGGCCCGTCATAGCACGATTCCACTCAGGATACATTTCAACATGAAGTTTGGGGAGATGCAAACTTTCTAATCACAGCATTCTGCCAAGGGCCTCCCCAGATTCACGTCCTTCTCACATACAAAATAGGCTCACCCCCTCTGCTTTCCCAGCCAGGGGCCCTGCTCTCTCAGGAGGACCCTCCAGGGCGGGGAGAGGCCCTTCCCTGGCGCTGGGAGGATTTGCACTGGGTTTCCTGCCCCGCCAGCTCTGGTGGCGGGACGCTCCCCTGCGCACACCTGGAAGCTCTCCAGTGGCACTGGTGCTGCCTGAGCCAAGGACCAAACCCCTGAGTTCATCCTCTGCCAGAGATGGTAGGAGCACCACCTGGCTCTCCTGAGTTTGAGAAGCTCTGCACTCAGGGCCACCAGGCTTCAGACCCCCAGGCGGCAGATGAGGGGGCTCAGAATCTCTGTCCATGGTTCACACCAAGCACCGCCAGTGCTCAGGCCACTGGAACAGAGCCGCGAGCTCTTCAAGTCGACAGATAGAGAGCCCGTTCTAGAACCCCCAAAACCAGCGCGGGAAACTCATCCTCAGGATTCTGTTCCTCTAGAACCGTCCCTGATGCCCAGTCCGTGTGAGCCAGGTTCTCCAGAGGGGCAGTGGGGTAGAGGAGGTGCCCCGTGGGAATCACTCACACAGCTGGAGAGGTGGCCTGTCCCGCCACATACCGTGTGCAACCTGGGGGACCAGAAATGTCCACCACAGGGTTCAGTCCAAGTCCCAAGGCCTCAGACCCAGGGAAGCCCATGGTGTAACTCGCAGCCTGAGGCCAAGGCCCGAGGACCTGGGGCTGCTGATGCTCATCCTGAGTCCAGAGGCCCAAGTGTCAGGAGCTCCGCCATCCAAGGGTGGGAGAAGATGGCGCCCCAACCTTAGGAGAGAGAGTGGACCCACCTTTCCTCTGCCTCTAGTTCTGTCTGGGCCATCGGCTATCAGATAGCCCGTGCTGGGCCAGGGGTTCCTCCTCTCTCAGGCCATGGATGGACATGCCCGTCTCCCCTGGGAGCACCTCTCAGACCAGCAGAGACACCGCTTTGCCAGCTGCCTGGGCGCCCTTAGCTGGGGCAGCTGGACACCTACAAGAGGCCACCGCAGTGTTTGATTTATTACTAGGGGTTGCATAATTTGGGTTACTGATGTGAGAAGGGTCTTCACTGTGCATTCCATTCCCACCGGGCTGAGGCCTATAACTAAGAAAGCCAGTGACTTTGGCGGGGAGCGGGTTGTACCAGGGATTGAACTCAGGGGCACTCAGCCACTGAACCACACCCCCATCCCTATTTTGTATTTTATTTAGAAACAAGGTCTCACTGAGTTGTTTAGCGCCTCACTAAGTTGCTGAGGCTGGCTTTGAACTCGCGATCCTCCTGCCTCAGCCTCCCGAACCGTTGGGATTACAGGCGTGTGCCACCGTGCCCGGCCCCGAGCCACTGACTTTTGCATAATACACATTCTGCAGCACCTTCTGAATTCTCCTACCTTATAGTCTAATCGGCTGTCACGAGATTGACGGCTGGATGATCATATTATATACACATGTGCTTGTTTTGCTACCTTCTCACTAACGCTAGGCTCTGTGGGAGCTCAGCGGGGGCAGCAGGAACTGTCCCTGACTGGGAGTCGTGTGTACTGCCTGGCCATCGAGGGTGCCAGTGGCTTCTGGTTTCCAGTGGATGTCCTCACCGTGGTGTGGGGGTCTACTGCTGGCCTCCGCTTACCCAGAATTTTCTTTTCTTCTCAAATCTGGGAGTGAATTTTACCAAGTGTCTCTTTGGAAATGAGCCCAGTATTGGTTGAGATCTTAACTCATCACTGCGAGGAACTAATAGTCGATTTTCTGACCCTGAACATGCGTCTCTTCTTGTAATAAGACCCGCCTGGTGACGCCGTGATTTATGTCAACACGAAAGCGCTGCTGGGCGTGGTTTGTCATCTGTTTGGAATAAACATTTATTTGTCATTTTATTTGGAGCCCTTATGAGTTTGAGTCTATGTTTACAAAGTTAGGGACATCTGCAGTTTTGTTTTGCATTATAGGGACACTTTCCATCCTTGGTTCTGTTTGTTTCGTAGTGTTAGAGATGGAACCTACAGGCTACCGCAAGCCGCATCCCCAAACACTTTTTTAAATTATATTTTGAGACAGGGTCTCGCTGAGTTGCCCAGCCTGGCCTTGAACTTGTGATCCTCCTGCCTCAGCCTCCCGAGTTGCTGGGCTGACGGGGGTCACGGCTATGCCCAGCCTCACCCTTGCCTTTGGCAAGGTCTAAACTGCACAGGTGTGACCAGTTCCTGGCGGAACTGGAGTTGATGGAGTCCCACCCTTTGGAAGACTCTTCCTCGACAAGTTTTCAATTTCTTTATGGGTGTTGGTCTTTCTGGTTTTCGACCCCTTCTTAATTCCTCATTTTACCACTTCTATGTCTTCAGGTTTAGCAGCCACATAGTGAGCACCCCGCCAACACAAGCTGCTTCTCAGCCTCAAGCCTTCCGTGGCCTTCTCGCTAATCGTGTGAACTGCCCTCCACTTTGTGGCCACGCCCCTCTTCTCTTTCTTATTTGTTCTCCTTTTTATTCCTTAATAATGAAAGTATTTAATTTGTCTCTAAATGCAAACTTGACCACATCCCATAAATCCTGATGTCTGTGATTTCAGTTTTTACTTCTGCTTTGACCTAATTTAGAAGAGTGTTTTTAGAAACCACGTGGGTTGGGTTATAAATTTTTAGCTTTACTGCCTTGTGATCACACAGTGTGATTTATGGCAACACGAAAGCACTGCAGAACCAGCCAAGAGCGTACGTCCTCTCTCCTGCGGGGCACGAGGCCCCCGCTCCTGCACGGGGATGCTGTTCACTACGACGCTGCCGCTGTCTCACCTGTTTCTGGGGTCAGAGACTGAGAGCGTGTCTTCATTACCGGTCCACAAACATCCAGATCTCCTGGTGCAGGCTATAGTTCAGCTCAGAGCGCTTAAGTTTTTAGAAAGGAAATACAGGGTGGTTTACATAAAACCCCAGACAGATTCGAGGCAGGACCCATCATCAAATCCACCATCAAATCCAATGATACTTCTTCAGTGAAATGCAGCATCTGTCCCCAGACGAGGCCACAAAGGCCTCCAGCGGTTCGGGGCCAGTTCTGCTCCTACTTGGCCTCGGACTCATGAAAAAGTCTTTCGGAGACTTTTAAGATTTTGGGGGGGAAGCAAGGGATGGAGAAGAGGCACCAGGCCTTGGTGGGTTTCTGCCCATTTCTCTCTCTTCCCGACTGTTTCGTGTGCGGTGTGGCAATGGCATCTGCCCCCGAGTCTCAAGTCGGTGTCCTCGTGGTGAGGAGTGTCACCTGTCAACATGAAACGACCTTCCTGGGCTTGCTTTCGCCGTGGGGCTTTGCCTGGACCCGTCCTCACCCTGGACCCGCTTTGCTTCTGTGCCGAGTGCATTAGCCCGTGCATCTCTATGTACCTTTTGAGCAACTCTGTTTCGGGGGTGGGACCTGGATGTGGCGCGCCGACGGGTGGCTTTGTCCAACTTTACATTCCCCCTAATGAGGGACGGTGTCCCCTTCCCTTTGTTTCTCCACGGGAGACCCCGCCCTCCCTCTGCCTCCGCCCCTGAGATCACGCCCGTGGTGCGCGCACGCTTCTGATTGTTCATTTTCTGTCTTTGGTTGAATATGTGTTAAGTTGAACCCCATGAAGTTGCTCATATTCAACTGTTTGAGACGTAAAAGGGGGTCATTTCACAGGGCTCCACCGAGCCGTCTCCCGTGTCATCGTTCTGGGCTCTGTGGCGGGACGTGGTCAGACCATGCTCTTCACCGTCTGGCCCTCTTGTCTTGCCCCCTGTGGATGACTGTGTTGTGTTTTTTTAACCCACTAACTCACTTATTCACTTAACACAAAAAAATAACAATAAAAGATGTGTGACTCGTTGGTGTCAATGACATTCTCATGAAAGTGTATTTACTCGAACAAAAAGACACGCGTGGAGGGCTGGGGCTGTGGCTCAGCGGTAGAGCGCTTGCCTCGCATGCGTGAGGCACTGGGTTCGATCCTCAGCACCACGTAAAAATGTATAAATAAAGATACTGCATCCATCTACAACCAAAAAATATTTAAAAAAAAAAAAGACACGCGTGGAGAGACTGGCTGCTGGGCACGTGGACCGCGTCCGGCGCCGACTTGCTCCTCTTTCTGCCCCTTTGCTTGTGGCTGCTTGTTGCTCTTGGGAACCCCCGAGGGAGGGAACTCTGCTCAGCCCCCAGATGTCTCAAGCCCCAGGACACCAGTGGCGCCTGCTGGGTTCCCCTTCCTGGAGCCAGACGGGCGAGCACCCGGGCGCCCCTCCGCCGTGGGGCCCTGTGGCCCCCCAGCCTGCTGGGTGGGGTGCTGCTGGCGGTCCAGCCGCCTCCCGGGCCATCCTATCCCACACTGTCATGCCCAGCGTCGCTGGGGAGCGCTGTGGGCACTCGGGAGGGCTTGGCTCTCGTGGGTTTTCTGCCATTGGCCGAGTCTCTCACTAACTCTCGCCCTCACCCCCGGGTCGCAGTCTGCCCTGTCCCCGTTGGGCTCCGGACACCTCTAAGTGTTGGCACAGACTGGCCAACATGCCACAATGAGGGCAGAGGAGGCAGGCAGAGCAGGGTCCAGATGCCCCAAGCACAATCCCCAGTGTCCAAAGATGAAAGCCGCACCGCCCTGAACACACAGACCTTTTCCTGGTCATTATTCCCTGAAGAACAGAGCGTGACGGCTGCTCACACAGCACTTGCCGCGCGTTGGGCTTTGGAGTCATCCAGAGACGACGCAGGTGTGCGGGGATCGTGGGGTTGCGTGTGAACACTGTGCCGTTTAACAGGAGGGACGTGGGCGTCAGGGGCTCTGGTACCCGGGGGTCCTGGAACCCACCCCTCGTGGAGACGGAGAAAGGACTGTGTTTGATCCCAGCCTCATAGTGAGAAGCCGTCCCTTGCACACAGCAGGGTGGTGTCCCCAGCAGACACCCTA
Organism: Xerus rutilus; assembly: GCA_028644305.1. Lineage (NCBI taxonomy): Eukaryota > Metazoa > Chordata > Mammalia > Rodentia > Sciuridae > Xerus > Xerus rutilus. The sequence continues at coordinate 3,939,479 of CM053399.1, read as the reverse complement.
ATGATGGCCACATCCTTCTTTGGGTTAAAAATGGTGTTCGTGGAAGCCCAGTGCCACTGGGTGGATGGAAAGCCGGAGGAGGAAGCGTGTCCAGGCCCTGCCTCCAGAGGAGCTGGACTCTGCCGGCCAACAGCTGACAGTTACTCCTGAACACGTGCCCCGCTACAGGCCCACACCCGTGCCCTCTGGACACGGCCCCAAGCGCCACGTGCCCAGCAGGCTACACCTCGGAGGATCCAGTCACTCCAGCTGGCCCTTCCAGACAGACCCCAGCTGATGTGGAGGCAGAGGGCACCGAGTATCCCCAGCCCTCTGTCCACCCATGACTATGGTGGTCTCTCTGAGAGCCACTCTCTCCTTAAGGAACTGCAGAGCTTCCTGTTGCTGGGCCACACTCATAGTGAGCACCAGGAGTCCCTCCACAGGAGGCCCCCAAGGCCAGCCTCACTAGGGCATGGCCCACCCCCTGGACCCGCCCCCTGGACATGGCTTGTCCTTTCATGGACCCTGCAGCTGGCCCCACCCCTGAACCCTCCTCCTCCTTCTCTTCCTACCAACCAGTCCACCCCACCCAGGGGTCCAGCACAGCCTTGCCTGGCCCAGGCCCGGTGAGTGGGTCTTCTGGATTACGGCAGAGTCTGTCCCCTTCCCAGCAGATGCCCCACGGTGCTCTCCGCCATTGTCCCTTTTCCTCAGTGGCTGCAACACATTGAGTTTCTGGGAACGCGCCAGGCGCTGGTCAGCCTGGGGAGGCAGCGTGGCCTGGAATAGACGCGCACCCTGGGCAAGCTCCCCAACCCCAAGGCTAGTCTCCTCCTCCACCAATGGGGGTCTCCACGGCACACCTGCTGCAGACCCCAGGACAGCCCGTGTGTAGCTCGCCAGGGCACCAGCTCTGTCGCCACTGGCTGTCTAGTCAGCCTCAACTCCGCCTGACGCAGGGGCAGGCCTGGAGGGAAGACCGCCTGTCTGGAGCACAGGGGCGGCTCTGCCACACCATGCCACCAGACACCCCTCACCCACCTCTGGGTCCTGCACAGTCTCGCTGGGACACATGGGCCGGGGCTGGAACCAGAGACTCAGCTTCCAAAGAGGTGGGTCTCAAACCGCAGTGGCCTGGTGATCTGTTTTGTTGTTTGAAGCAGCCTGCAGGACTCTACCAGACGGCGCAGGGCAGACTCCACCTCAGAGGACCCGCCCTCCGCCCGGCTATCAGCCCGGACTTGGCACTGTGTCCCAGGACTGCTGGCCTCACCCAGGGGTGGGATGCTTTTGAATCCCAATTGCATGCCTGTGCTTTCCTCCAGAAAGCTACAAAGGAGCGATGAACACAACTTGATAGAAAACCTGGCCAAATTTTGACTTTTAAAACTTGCAAACAGCTCCTTTCCCATCTTGGGACAATTCACCCAAGGCTCCCTCTGATCCTACCCAGGACATGGATTTGGAATGACCAGAATTCCGTGTGTCTGTGGTATATTTCCTATCGCGGGAGTCTTCTTGCAGTTGGCTTCCCCCCTCTCCAGTCCTGTAAAGAGCCAAATTCCTCCAGTTAGGTCTGGATGTTCAATTGACAAGTTCAAGTTCTCCACATGACCCAAGGCTGAATCACCCACACCGTGACCTCTGACTGGCAGAGTGAGCTGGGATTCCATAGAGCAATTGCTTGAGTTTTATTTTAAAAGTCCATTTGCCAGCAAAACTCATGGCCAAGAACAGCAAAGCCAATTGGACAGTGAGGGGTCCTTAATATATAAAAAGCTCTTAAAAAGCAATGATAAAAAGAGGGAGAGCATATTGGAAAGATGTAGAAAACATATGAGCAAAGTAGTCACAAAAAAACAAATTCAATTACTAGTGAAATGATGAAGGGCACCCAACTCCCCCGCTAGTTAAAGAATTAGGAATTGAAATAATGCCAATAATGCCATCTATAAGACTGGCAAAGACACAAACTGTTGACAATGCAGCTCCACTGATTGTTGGCTGGGGCCCCAGTGGTTCGGATGGACTGGTGATCAAACTCAAACTTGTGGATGCTCTGGACGGTGACCACGTTATCTAAGAATCAATCTACCTGAATTATTATAAATGTGCAGATAGATATGAAGGCTACTCATTATGCTTTCTTTTTAAGACTGAATTTTAAAAACACTCCCACCACCCAAAAAAAGGCAACATGTCCAGGTGTTTCACTAGGAAGGCTCCCAGCTTTCTGTCCCTATGTGTTTGGCACGCTCTCAAGCACAGAGGGGGCAGAAGGCTTTCAAATGCTTTCTATGAATAAAGCACAACATTGGTACCAAAGCTTGCTGAAAGTTTAGATAAACATCTTTATCAACAGGAAGGGAAAAATCCAAGGTGGAATATAAGAAAACAGAACTCAGAAGCACTTTAAAAGAAGACTGCATTGAACTCAGGAATAGGTCAGAGCTGAGCAAGAGTTAATACAGGCCTTCTTGTATTTCACCTGCAGGAGAATTCGAATGGTTATCTCCATCAGCAGCTCGGGAGGCTGAGGCAGGAGGATTGCATGCTCTCAGCACGTTAGCAAGGCCTTAAGCAATTCAGCAGGACCCCTGTCTCTGAATAAAATAGAAAAAAAAAGGGCTGGGGATGTGGCTCGGTGGTTCAGTGCGCCTGAGTTCAATCCCTCATACCACAAAAACGAAAAAGGAACTCCAGAGAGAACACTGGGGACTTGGGTCCAGAAGAGAGAGGCCTCTCAGAGCAATTGGGTCAGAGCTGATCACACGCCGGGGTCGACACCGGGGTCATCAAAGAGTCAAATGGGAAAAGAAAATATTCACAAACATGCTAGAAGGAAACACAGAAGGTTTCTTTGTAACCAGGCGCCGGGGAAGGCTTTTCAGTTATGACTAAAAACATAAGAGGGCTAAAAACAGATTCACTTCATAAAAGCTGAAATCTCACACAGGAAAACCCAGCGGCAGGACTGCCCATCCTCAGGGTGCAGCAGGTGTCCTCAGCAGAGAGCAGGACGCAGCAGCCTTCGCCGTGGTCACCCGACTGCTCGAGATTGGTTCAGTGTTGACCGCGTCCAGTGAAGGGTGCGGTTGGAAGAGAGGCGCGTTACGCCCAAACGCTGTGGCCCCCCAAAACTCATGCACTGCAGCCCTGACCCCCGGCGAGTCCGTGATGAGACCCTCCGGGAAGGGTTGCTGCAGCTGGCCGTGACTGTGCTTGGAGATGGGTCTTTCAAGAGGTGATCGAGGTCACATGGGGTCACTAGGGTGGCTTTACTCACTCTAATCTGTGTCCTTTAAGACAAAAAGACACACAGAGGACCATGTGAAGACACAGGGAGAAGCCAGCCTGGATCCTGGTCTTCCAGCCTTGAGGACATGGGACAGTGCATGTCTGCTTGAAGCCACTCACCCTGTGGTACTTGCTGTGGCAGCCTGAGCAGACTCACGGGGTACCCTGTTGGAGGGGACTATCTCGCTCATAGGGAGTATCTTGCAGGTGAGGAACGTCTTGCAGGGAGGGAGTTGCCTGCCCGTGGGGAGCATCTTGCTGGTGGCGAGTGTCTTGCATGTGGGGAGCACCTTGCAGGTGGGGAGCACCTTACAGGTGGGAAGATCTTGCTATTGGACCCAGCAGGCTCTCCCAGGACCCCAGAGCCTGCAGGTGACCCTTCCTGGCTCAGCCCTGTCTTTTGCCCCCTCCCCCTGTGCCCTGCACTCTGGACTCTCCACCCCCAGCTCTGTCACCTCCTGCCAGGCAGAGCCTTCTCACAGCCATTGTGTAGTCCTCTTTGGCCCCTGGACGGCTGACTTCGTTGGCCACTCTCAGCCCTGCCCAGTGCCCCAACCTTGCCTGCCCCGCCCTCTGAGAAATGCCCCCGGAGCCCCGAGTTCTTTGCACTCCTCCTCCTTTGAGCCGCTTCAGACTCTTGGGTATTTGGAGAGAAATTTAATCCTTATGTTCCAGATTCATTTATACTGAAATCATCAAAATGCTTTGGTCCGTGCGGGGGATTCGGGTGTTCTCTTTATAGACCCATTTAAACCACTTTTGCTCTGAATCACGTTCTGGCGACTGTGAGTGAATTCAGACTATCTCTAGTGCCCTCCAGCCCCCAGATCCTGTTCTGTTTCCTTGTTGGATCCAGAACATGGGGAAGTGCTCGCTGGGCAGGGTGAACTTCCTCCCGTTTCATGCCGAGTCCGACTGTGCTACAGGCGGGGGCCGTGGGGACTAGAGGGACTGAGCTGGCCTGTGTGGCCTGTGATCTTCCCCTGAGACTCAGGGGACTTCTGCATGCACACGGGGGGAGGGGCTGGCAAGCAAGTCTGCAGAGCGTCCATCAGGCCCCTCTGCTCCCCAAACATGGTGGGCATCATCTTGGGGTGGCTGAGAAGCCATGACCATGGATATGGCCTGTCCAGAGACAGAGGGTGGCTCATCCAAAAGCAGAGGGTGGCCTTGGGTATTTTTCATAGCAGCCCCAGGTGAGTCTACGGTACAGAAGGTGAGAACTGCCCATTCAGCCAAGTTCCATGCACACAGTGAGTGCCTGCTGAATACAATGATGGAGACCTCGGGTGGACGAGGTGCTGGCATCATGAGATGGTGTCAGAGGTACCTCGCCCCAAACCTGCCCCCTCCCCCTTCATTCCCCAGGGCCCAGGGACAGGCCAGCAGCACACAGGGAGGTACTCCTGGCCCTTCCAGCCCATGGGGGCTGTGAGCACCCCCCTTGAAGCTCCTCCTCAGCTGGACTTGCAGCCCTTTGACTCCCCAGCAGCACAAACTCCCCACAAGGGGCCTCACCTGGCAGCTATTGTCCTCCCAGGGCCCGTCGGGGCTGCTCGGGAGGCAGCATGGGGACATGGTCAGCAGCGCAGGCTGCGGCCAGGCACTCCAGCCTTAAAGATCAGGCACTCTGGGCCTCTGCTGCCACCAGAGGCCTTGGAGAAGGCTCCCCAATCTGGCCGCAGTTCCTCTTGACAATCTGAGTCCAGCAGGGCCCTTCGTCTTAAGCGGGCTTGTGGGGACTTCCAACACTTGCCTTCAGGGACTGAAGACGGCAGCGGGAAGCCCAGGAGACGGGAGGAATCTGACCATGAGTGACACAGAGGCAGCCTGGGGGAAGTGGGTGGACTAGGGGCGGCAGAGAAGGGGCGCCATGGCTGCTGGGGTCACACGTGGAAGGCTAAGTGAGAGATAGCCCCTGCTGGATGACAGGTCACCCGCAGCCTCGGGAGCCATGGGGCCGCCACGAGGGTCCTGCCTGGGGAAGGCCGCCCAGCCGTGGACCCTCCTCCTCCGCAACCTGAATGTCTGCTGCAGACGGACACGTGCAGCTCCAGCTTCCCCATTCCACAGCCCCTTTCGGAGGCGGGTGACTCAACCCTGTCTTCCCTTCCCACCCCACACACCCAGCACCCAGCCACGAACCCGCCTTTGCTGGGTGCGCATGGGCTCCTGGGAGCAAGCCAGCCTGGCCCTGGGCCGGTCTCGCCCAGGGAGAAGCGTGGACTGGGTGGGGGCGACTCCGGCCTGAGTGTCAGGGTCAGCCCAGGGTCCCTGAGCCCTGGGGTCTGCAGTGGGGCGTCTGGCCTGGAGTGGAACTAGCCCAGGCCTGGAGGCAGAGCTGGCGAGCCACAGCACTGCCGCTAAGGAGCTGGGGACACGAGGCCCTTGCCCTCGCCCTCTCTGGGCCTCGAATTCCTCAGCTCTGAACACAACCGAGCCTGCAGCAGTCCAAGGCCAGCCTCCCAGCAGCCCTCCCAGGTGAGACCGCCGAGCTGTCCCCCGATGTCCGAGTGTGGGAGCCTGGCCTCCAACACCTCCGAGTGCAACTGCGATTGGAAACAGGGCCGTTAAAGAGGTGACGGCGTTGGGCCCTGATCCAGTCTGACCGTGTCCTCACGCACAGAGGACCACCAAGAACACAGGCAGAAGACACCGCCTGACAGCCGAGGAGCGCTGCCTGGGAGGCCCCTGGGTACCTCGCTGACCGCACTCCCGCCCCAGGCCGTGGGTGACAGTGTCTGCTGTTGTAGGCCTGCCCCACCCTGTGCCTTTGTCCATGCCCTGCCCCCCAGCTGGATGCCCTTCGGCCCCTCCACCTGGACTCCATCCCCTCCTCCAGGTACCACTGGGCATCACCTGCCCTAGCCAAACAGATTCCTACCCTCTCCCAAGCCCCAGGGACAGCTGGCCCCTGGGAGGCAGTTGAGGCCGTCCAGGCAGGACCTGCCCAGGTGGCCGAGTGTTCAGACCTGAAGGAAAGGAGCCAGCCACTCAGCCACCAGGCAGGACAGGTGCAGCACTGGCCCCGGGGCAGCGGGTCACACCTCACGTGCAGGGCGGGCCACTGCCTCCACGGGCTCCCGCTGGAGGGCTCCCCACCTTCTCACTGACCAGGGGACACTTGTACGGGTTGTGCTTGAAGCTGACCCTCCCCATCATGACGCAAAGAACAAGGAGAGGAGACTTTGAGCCCACCTAGGGCCACCCCGATTTCTGCTTCTGCCTCAGATGCAGGGTTTGGGATGCCCAGTCCAGGTCTTGCGTTTGGCCCACACAGGCCCAGCTGCGCTTCTGTTTGCATTCACGCCAGGCACAGGGACAGCCTGGCACAGGACGGATTCAGGGGACGGTAAGTGTCTACGACTTCCCACAACACGTTCCCTCGGCACAGCCCAGACCCTACAGCCCTGACCCTGGGGGAGGCTAGGAGCCCAGGGCCCTCCCCGGGGAAGGCAGGTGGCCCCTATCCTCTGTTCCCGGGGGGCAGCCTCCCTTCCAAGCAAGTCTCAGGACGCAGGGCCACAGGTACGGAGGGCCAGTCCATGGGGCCATGGGGCTGTTCAGCACCACGATAAAGCAGCAGCCTAGTGGCCTGGATGAGAGAAGTGTCCTTTCACTGTCCTGGAGGCAAAGGCCAAGGTCAAGGCAGCTCCTACCCTGAGTCATAGCCTGTGGACCAGTGGGTAATCACCCCATGGTGGGCCACCAGTGGCCAGCAGAGAGTGCACTGTTCATCCCTCTGGCCCAGCCCTGTCATGTGGAGGGGAAGAAAGTGGTGGACATCACATGGGGCCCAGGGAAGCCCCCTGCCGTTCCCCTGGCTGGACCACGCAGGGACTTGCTGCGTCCTGGATGCTCTTAGAACTCCCCAAATGCAGCAAAGAGAAACGGTGGCACATCTCCTGTCAACCACAGAGCAACGTTGTCACCACAAAACCCGGAGTGGGAGCCAAGTCCTGCGGGACCAGTCAGGGGTACAGTGGCCTCAGGAGCACTGTCCTGTGGGAAGGCCATGGTGCTCTCCCTCAGGACAGGGACAAGCAGCTGGTCCTGCCATCAGAGAGCAGAGGGCAGGAGCTGTTCTCGCGACAGGGCCTGGTGGCCAGGCCCCACAGCTAGTGGGATCGCCGTCCGTTGCAGGTCCCTCTCACACTGCTTGGAGGACGGCGGGGAGGCTGACGTGGATTCGTGGCCGCGTCTTCTGGACCCTCTTGGATGGCTTGCTCTGCGACAAGTCTCAGTGTCCCCATCTATGAGATGGGGCTGATGTGCTGGCGTCCTTGTCGCCCGGTCCTGTGAGGACCCAGTCAGTCGGCCCTCTGGCATACGGGGCGCCATCGGCCCGTCTTTTAAAATGAGCACATTTCACGCTGTGGCTGGCTTGTTCCTCCTGGTGCTGGAGGCAGAGTGCTGACCGGTGCCGAGAGGCCCGTGGGCCGTCCAGGAAGCTCAGGCCGCTGGGCACCGCCTGTGGCTGACCCCTCCTGGCTGCGCAGGCTCACCGCTGCCCTGCCTTTGACCTTCCTTTCCCTCCAAATGTAGGATCTCGGAAAGAGGAACCTGGGGGGCGTGAGGCCCCACAACTGCAGCACCCAGCCTGACGCTGGTTTCATCTGCTTGTTTATAACACCAACAGCTGCCCACCTGCCATGGAATGTGTTAAAGAGAAGGAGGGAAGAGAGTCCCCAGTCCCTGCAGTCACCCAGCGGCCTCCTGGAGAAGCTTGGGGCGGCCATGAGGCCCCAAGGCTGACGCTGTCACCACAGGGGACATCCATCTCCCTGGGGTCCCAGTGAGTCTCGGCCCGGTGAAACCAGATCCCCCAAGACAGCTAAGCCTCTGGATGCCTGTAATTCCTTGGCTAGTGCTCAGCCTAATTAAGACATCGACTTTAATAGCATTCTCACCGATTAAGAAATGGCAGGGCTGTAAGGTGATATTTCCTGGTGTGCACAGATATCACCATGAAATCTCCAAGTCATGGTTTCAACACAGGAAGTCATCGGCTACCTGGGGCAGCGCTGGCCTTGCTACACAATTGGCCCGCTGTTCGCGGCGTTATTTAAGAGGCCGGGCATCCATGTTTCCCAGGAGTTGGTCGGGGGCAGGGGGAGAAAGGGATCAATTGAGCAGTTCAGCTCCGCATGGAGACTCTCAAGGTCTGCTTGGCTTTGATGCAAGAGAAAAGTAAGCTCTATCCTCCTGAACTTGTCACTTTATCTTTTCCAGACTTCTGTCAGCCATCAAAGTCAGCTAGCGAAAACGGTCATCTCAAGTTAAATGAACATTCTCCAGCTCCTTCTGGGTCTGCCTTTATGGCCTTCAGGTTAAAACCAAAATAAATTGTATTTTTAATAAAATTTAAGGAGCGAAACATCAGGCACTCAATAGCCCTATGTGGCACAAGGCCCAGTGCACCCCAGTTGGAGAGGAAGTCGGTCATCTCTGTAAACACTTGCCATCAGTGTCCATCAGGCTGTGAGAGCAGGAGAGGGAACCCAAGTCCCCTAAGGAGGCGAGCACATCATTCCTCAAAATGACTCTTTCTTGCTAACGCTCTTTTTAGGGTGCGCTGCTCTGCTTTCAAACTACTCGTGTGAGCAAATGATTTCTCTGGAAAGATGAGATAAAAGCCCGCGTGTCCCTTAGCTGCCCCACAGGGGCGAGGGGGCTTTCCTGGGGTCCTTCCCTTTCCCTGCCATAGAATCAAGCAGGGGCAAGGGTGGACCCGGGCCAGCATCCCTCTGCCCTCCCTCCATCCTTGAAGCCCAGAGGGACTCGGTAGGCACTGAGGCAGCTGCTGCCTTCGTCCATGGCCAGCCACATGGCATGCTAGAGGAGCCGGGCAGTGCTCCAGGGGCAGAAGCGCAGGTAACGGGCATCTGTAGATCCCGGGCACGCTCCTCCCATGGAGGGCAGCGGCTTGCTGAGCGATAGTGACATACAAGACCCTGTGGCCCCTGCCCATGGTCTGGTGCCGGGCGATCGTCTCTGAGGTTCTCAATACTCAGGAAACGGGGCATCACTGACTCTGACCTGCAGTGGTGCTGGTGAAAACACGGGGACAGCTTTGCCAAACTGCCGTGCTTGGAGCAAGAGTCACCAGGGCCAAGCCTGGTGACTTGTTCAGTGCCCTGAGCTCCCTGGTGGCCACTGCCTCCGTCCTGGATGTCACAGGAGCAGCTCTGGCAGGGCGCTCCCTGCTCCCCGGCTGCAGCCCTCCTCCTGGGCAGCCCCATGCCCCGCCGAGAGGCGCCCGTCCACAGCCTGTTCAGCCCCTTCCACTTACTCATCAGGTCTGAACGGGCCCCTGTTTGTAGGAGCCCAAACAGTGAGGGCAGAAGTGACCCTTGGAACTCAGGGCTGGCCCACCTTTTTTTTTACTGTCCCTTTGCTGGGGCCCAGAGGGCAGGGCAGGGAAGCTGCAGGAGGTGAGCATAGCTTCCTGCCCTACTGGGAGAGCCAGGAAGGCCAGGGGAGACCGTACAGGGGGGACCTGCTTGAGCCCATTCCCGCCTCAGCCCAGGGAACACTCACGTGCCAATGAAGAGGGACGAGAGGCAGGACTGGCCACATAGCCAGATGGAAACTCCCTGCTACAGTCCAAGTCCAGGCTCCTGGCCTGGCACCCAGCTCTGCAGATGGACTTTCCCAGCATCCCAACCTCACCAGGCCATTTCAGGTCAGCACAGCAGGGTGGGCCCTCTGCATAAGCTCTCCCTGACACCCCCTGCCAACACCCTCCACTGGCTTCCTGGAATGTCCATCCCACAGGCTCTGACGTTGGGGGACGCCTCCTTGTCCATCAACTACATGGGAGCCGCCTGGACCAGAGCATCCCAGGGCCTCCTGCCTGGGAGGGCCACGACCAGCGCTAACTGACCCAGAGTCCACAGCGGGATCCTTCCCTGGCGCCCGCCGCATCCCCGAGCATCGCCGAGCTCCCTGCGGCCGGCTGAGGCCTGGCTCTGGTGGCGACATCCCGGGCTGTCCCTCCCCGCCCCCATTCACGTTCATTGTTTTCTTTTCCTTGTTCTCTTTGGTGCTGGCATTGACCCCGGGGCCCTGCTCCTGCTAGGCAGCCACTGAGCTGCAGCCCAGTCCCGACGGTCACTCTTGAGAACCTCCCTCAAGAAACCACATGGCCCCAAAACCCCGCCTCAGGCTCTGCGTTCAGGAAGCCTGAACTAAGGCCCTGCCCTTTCGCATCTCTCTGGCTCTGCCGTCTCTGTCCCCTTCGTGGAACACTCCTTCCCTTCTACCAGCTGAACTGCACCCCCAATGTCTTATGTTGGAGCCCCCTGTACCTCAGCATGGAACCGTATTTGGAGACAAGACCTAGAAAGAGGCAATTAGCTTAATGAGGTCATAAGGTGAGCCCCTGGCCCATGTGGGTTATCAGAAGAGGTGACGAGACAGACATAGGACGACCATGTGACGCCACCAGCAAGCCAGAGAGAGAGCCCTCCGGAGGAGCCAGCCTGCACACCTTGATCCTGGTCTTCCAGCCTCCAGGACAGAGGACAGTGGCTGCATGAGGTGGAGGCCACCCCATGGGTGAGGTTTCAGCCCAAGCACCCAGCCCTCCAGACAAGGGCGTCATGCTCCTCCTGCAAGGTCCTGCTGGGCCACCGTCCACTCCACGGTGCTTCCGGGTGCTCCAAGGCAGAAGCTACCATCTTTCTGGAGCATTCTCTGTGCCCTTTCTGTGGATGCACACCACTTCCACTTAGTCGTTAGCTGAGCCTGTCCCTGCCCTCCGTCCCCGCCGTCCGTCTCTACCGTCCGTCCCCACAGTACCAGCACCCATGATCTCTCGATCTATTCATTCTTGCCATCCACAGTCTAGCGCGGTGCCCCACTGCCTGAGGGCTGCAGGCAACTCGGATTGCATTCTTCGGCTGCCTGGGGGGGCCCCTTCCTCGTGCCCAGCAGAGCAGATGGTATCGCACGGGGGCACCGTGCAGGCAGGATCACGCTCAGACTCGACACCAGCCCCATTTAAGTGACTCTGGGGACTGAGAACAGGAACTTCAATTTCGTCCACACTTCCCGGGAAGGGCTGACCGTACACGCCTCACTGGAAAGACTTCAGATGAAATCGGGCACCAGAACCAGACTCTGTTCCCCCAGGGGCTCCTGATCCACAAGGCTGCTGGGAGCCCCATCGGCAGAGGGATGGCCTCCCAACACCACCTGCCCAAGCCAGCTGTTAACTGATCAGCCACATCAGTGAGCAGCACGCAGGACTCTGGGGCCCTCCCACCTTGCAATGGACCTTTTGAGTCAGTGAGGAGGAAGGAACGCAGGAGGATGGGTGCCCTGGGTGCCCTGGGTGCCCCGGCGCGGGGCCTCCTCTAAGCGAGCACTGAAAACCCCCACTCACCCGGCTACGCACCTGGCTGTTCCTCCAGCTCCCTGTAAGCCTCGCCGGCAGACCAAGGACCCAGTTGTTGGCCACAGAAGGGAGGAGGAGGGTCGGAGCCGGCCCAGTGGCTGCACCTGGGCTCAGTGTCCAGAACACGTGGTCTAAGCAAAGGGACAAGAGTCTCGCACCCCTCCTGCCCTGAGAAGCAGGAGCTGCTCAGCATAAGCTGCCCGTGAGGCCGGAGGGCAAATGCACACATCAGAGCTGGATTAGCAACATGGACAGTGGACCTGCCGCAGGCCCAGCACACACCACGGCCAGGCTGCCCTTGTCAAGAATTTTGTGCCTGTGGTCTCCCCTCCTGGGACTTAGAAGTCCCTTTGAAGATATCAAAAGTGTTTTATGCAGATATTCAGAATCGATGTGCCCTGCTCCCCGCCCCCAGCACGTGGCCTTGGTAATAGCATCTTCTTATTTGTGACCACTGTGGGAAACTTATGTAACTTAGAATGAAAGACTAGAGCCTTCGGCAGAATAATGAAAAGTTCCAGCATTATCTGTGGCTCTTTTGGGGCCTGGGATGGAGTCGATTTCAGGCCACGGGAAAGGGGCATTTTGTGCTGCTTTGGGGACCAACTGTCTGCTTTTCAATATTTCCATATGACTTTTCATAAAGACATGTAAAAAATACTTTGGTTAATTTGCGGTGATGAAAGACCATGATAACACAGTGGTCATGGAGACCCCTGCAGGGATCGCCCAGGAATTCCTTAAGGAACAGGTTTCAGAGCAGATTTGTTTAAATACTCACATCTCTCTCCCTCTGATCTGGAGACATTAAAGGCAACAAGGGTAGCCAGAACCCCAGGCCCTAGGCAAGTCACTTATCTTAATGGGTCTCAAATGACCCAGTCAAGAAATGGGTCTAATTATACCCACTGCACGGGGCTGTCATAAAGCTTAATGCTTGAAAAGGTTTTGAGATCCTTGGATGAAAATAGACCACAAAATAGACCAGAGTGTTATTACAGAATCCAATCCGATGACTTTGTCTCTGCAATCAAATGGCCCGGGCATTATCTGAACTTTGACCCCTCCAGCAGCGGCAGTTTCTGTGATACCCCTCTGTCCCTACACTTGCTTTCAAACAATTTGAAACACCTTCGATTATGGGCCACTCACGTACCCAGGCCCCAAGGTGACGGTCATGAGGTCTGAAGATACTCCATAACAGTTTCCTTGAAGAAAAATGTCTCCCCATCTCTCCTGCGGATTCCTGTCAATTCTCCATCATCCGCCACAGGCGCCTCCCACAGCTGGCTTAGACTCTCGGAATCAAGATGATCTCTCTTAGTGACCGGGAAGGAGAGGAGAGGGTGCGAGGTCTTTGACTTATTCTTTTGTATCAACCAAGTAAAAACTTCACTGACGTTGACTCAATTTGGCGTCTAATGAGGGGATTCAGGATGCACATGGCTCTGCTTTTTGATCTTTCAAACACGGTTCTGCCCGGATCAGGCATGCTGGGTAAGAGCTGGGTGCGAGAGCCCATGTGGTCTGCCACTGTGGAGCTCACTTCTATGTGGCCCTTTTGTATAATAATCCTGCTAAGCCACTTTCTCAGGAGTATTGTGTGAAGTTCAATATTTTTTATTCCTGCACACTGAATGGGCTAGGATGAAGGTAACTCTCATCTTCCTGTTCCCTCAGATGGTCCCCCAGCTGTCCTTGGCCCCTCTGGCTACACTAGCTGGCCCCTATCCCTCTGGCCTTCTGTCCCTCTCAATTTCTTACAATATTTCCTTTGTATTATTCTCCTTCAGCTGCACGTTAATCTGTCTCTGGTTCTAGAATGCAGGGTCCGTTGGGGGGGGTCCTGTTTAATTCACTGTCGTCTTCACCCCCCATGAATACCGCCTTAGCAGTAACATTGCTGGCTGACCGGCTGCAGCCTTGTGGTGTGCGGTGTGTGAGCCCTGGATGAGGACCTGAGGCAGGTCCATCCTGGGTGCCATCCTGGGCAGGTGGGTGGGGCCAGGAAGCAAGACCCCAGACCAAGGCACCACGTTGCAGGTGCTATTGTTCCAGTCGCCAGTGGCTCACCAAGGGGTCTATCGTGGAGCACATCTCACTAGAGCAAGGGGACTCCCAGCTCTGCCTCTCACCTCCCATCTTCCCCCAGACAGTCGTCCCACAAACACATGAGGTACACAAATGGGTCACCTGGTGTGACCAGGAAACCTCTGCTCCTGAACCCACACATTTCAGCCACTGGGGACAGGGCCCCGTGCAATGGCCTTAAGTTTTATGCTTTCTCCAGGTGCTGGAACATGGGGTCCCAATTGGCCCTGAGTTGACCCCACAGTGGAGTCTTAAATAGGAGACTCCAGCCTTTTCTTGGTCTGACTGCTTCTGGCTGATGGGGTCCATTGCAAGACCAGTAGACCCCATGAGCATGGAGGGTACAAAGTTTCATCATGCCACTCAAAACAGCATGTAACTTAATACTTATGAATGGTGGACCACAGGCCGCTGAAACCACAGAAAGTGAAATTGCAAATAAGGGGGACTCCTACAAGGTGGCCATCAATTCTGCCACCCCTTTGATGCTGGCTGAGCACCGTGAGTGGAGAAGGCAGACTTGTGTGTACAGTGACATCATTTCCATAAAAGACGATTGCTATCCCCTCCCATCTAGAAGGGGTCCAAGTTGCCCCTAAGAACTTGGCTAGTCCCTTTGAGGAACGAGCCCTACTGGAGGTTAACCATTTGTCTCTGCTGCTAAAAGCCTTAGGTCCGTAGATGTCAAGGAGGGGATTGCAGGTCCCTTGACTGGAGCACCAAAGAATTAGTATAGATCTCACAAGATCGTGAACATGTGCTACTGTCTTCCCCACCAGGGACAAACTGCTTCTGTCCTCCTTACCAACGAGGATGAGAACACATCTACTGTATCAATGGTCTTGCACCGTCTCATTTCCATTTCTGACCAAGATACAGGAATAACTGGGCGCCGTGGCGCATGCCTGTCATCCCAGCAGCTTAGGAGGCTGAAACAGGAGGATCGCAAGTTCAAGGCCAGCCTCAGCCATGGTGAGGCTAAGCAACTCACTGAGACTCTGTCTCTACATAAAACACAAAATAGGGCTGGGGATGTGGCTCAGTGGTCGAGTGCCCCTGAGTTCAATCCCTGGCACCAAAAAAAAAAGGGCAGGAATAAATGCACCCGAGTGACTTTCCTGCCATAAACTACCATGAAGTTGGAGTACAAACATCAGGCAACTGTGTTCAGGCATTGGATAACAGGCAGCCAAGAATGGGGTCCCTGAGAGAAGGGACACTCAGAAGGTAAGCCAGCTAATCACTCTGCCTCTCTGCCCAGAGGACATTTCCTGGCCACAATGCCAAGGGCTGGAGTGCAAGCAGAGGGTGTGACCTCACTAAGCTGAGAGGCTTCCCAAGCCACTGGAATCTGTGAGTCAGGGCACCAGGTAGGAAGGAGCTGCATCAAGCCAGGCACCTCAGGAATGTGGGCGGAGGTTCCCTGTAAGTCCTTGACTCTGCAGGTACAGGGAAAGCATGCACGAGAGTGACCAGCCATGCCTCTAGGAACTTGGGAGGGAGAGCAGTGCAGAAACGGCGGCATTCCAGCACAGCCAGAGGGGAGGTGCCTCATCTGTGTCCCAGACACAAGAGACATCGGGAAAGTCATGCCTTGGGAGCGAGGGCCGTCACCTAGAGAAAAGTTGACTCTACTGTCTGTAACAAAGTCTCAACAGAGTTTTTCATGGGGTTGGAAGGCATAAATTGGAAAATGAGTTAAATCAACCGAGAGGGGCTTGGGAAGCACCAGATCCAAGCTCAAGCTATCGGTCAAAATCAAACTAGCTACTATTCAGAGGCAAACAGCAGAATCTCAAGGCTTTACAATGGATCCTGTGCAATATGCAGAATATAACAGGAAAAGTTCTAAATACAAAAGCAACAGGAAAATGCAGTCAAGTGAAGCAGACCCTGAGATAACCCCGATGTGCTTAGCATCCATAAAGTGCTATTATATGTTTGTTCAAGGACTTAAAGGAAAATATGGTCCCAACGAATGAACTGATAGGAAATCCACAGAGAAACTGAAAGGTGAAAAGAGAATCTGATGGAAATTCTAGAACTCAAAAGCACAAAATAAATGAAAAGGTAACCAGATAGACTTACATGAAGATTAGAGATGACAGAAGAAAAAATCTGAAGAAAGATCAATTGAACCTATCCAGTCTGAAGTAGAGATTTAAATTTTTGAAGGAAAATTATCAGATCCTCAGGGGCCTATGGCATAAAACAAAATGGGTGGCCACATGTGCAGTTGTAGTTCCAGGTGGAAAAAGAGCAATAATAACAAGACAGAAAAGAATTTGAAGAAACAAGGCCAAAGATATTTCCAAAGTTGATAGAAATCATCAGCTGACAATCCAAGCAATTTGAGGTACCCCAAGCAGGAGCACCCCACACCTAGGGTGCCAGAAACTGCCAGAAACAGAGACCAAGAGAAGACCTTGAAAGCAGAAAGGTACATCACATACAGCGAAACAGAGATACAGAGTATAGCTGACATCTCAGCAGACACTACAGAAGAACGAGGAAGGAGAAACTCACAGAATTAAAAGAATTGTCTTCTCAGAATTCTATAACCAGTGACGGTGCCCTTCAAAAACAAGAGGGGGAGAAAGAGTGACATAAGGTCATATTCAGACCAAGAAAATCTGAGAGAATTTGTCACAAGTATACCTATAGTATGAGATGTCCTTCAGACTGAAGGGACATTATATCAGGTGGACATGAGAATCTACAAGAACGAATGCAGAGTGCCTGAACTGGCGAATAAGTGGGTAAATAGCCACATACCACGTGTCGGAGGATGGAGCCATCTGCTTCACAAATTCAGTACCTGGCCCAGCAGCTACAAGAGGGGTTAAGTTGACCTGGTTAAGTTCATAATCACATCATGCACCAATATCCATCTGGTGTTCACAGGGATGAGGTAGGTGCATCGACTGGGGTGCCATGGGCAGCGTGCCACACCCCTTAGCTTATTTGTGGTGGTTCTGCATCTCCACCGTTCCTCTTTGCTTTTCCTATCACTTCTGATTGACTCTCCTAGGCAGGACATGACGTATTTAGGGACTTCCACTTGGCTTCCAGGAAGTCCACTTGGACTTCCACTTGGCTCTTCCAGGGAATCAAATGAAAGGTCCTGACGACTCTCAAGTCAAGCTACCCTGGTTGAACAGTAAGGGACTGGGAAATGACCACTGGTCGACTATGAGAGGGCCTTGGGCAGGAACTCTCCTCCACCAGCCCCAGGGGTGAGAGTGAAGTTTCCAGTCTTTGGTATCAGACCTCATATCCAACAGTCCTTAAAAGATGAAGTTGTCCCCTCTGTCCAGTGCACAGCCATCTTAGTAAGCAGCTATTTGTCACTTTGGTGGAGGATCAGGAAGATAAGTACTTCATAAACTGGCAAGTGCACTACAAGGTCCTTTCTAAGGGGACCCAACTTCCCTTGTAATTAAGTAGTTAGCTAGTTAGTGAGCCTGGGTCTGCAACCTGAGCTGTGTACACAGTCATGTATACGTGCCTGGTTCCCACTGAGACATACTGACCAGCTCCCACTTCCTTCACAGGGCAAGCCACGTCCTCTCAAAGCAGAAGATGTGTTTCTCCACTCCAGTCATGCTGAGAGCTGACCTTGGTTAACTAGCTTATCCATCTGGATATGTGGAGGGTGCTGGGGACATGTACTAAGGACACGTGTCATGTGACACACCTGCCTCAAGGGAGGCTTTGTGGAGTCTCGAGCCAGAGGAGGGAGCTCTCCTCTGTCAGGAAAAGGAGATTGTTCCTGGGCATGTGGAGGGTTCTGGAGAACTTAGGGTGGGCAAGATTTTCAGGCTTGTCCACCTGAATGTTCCCATGCTGGGTCTCAGAGTCCCACTCTTTTCCTACTAGGATCTGGACGTGCACAAATCAGATCTGTAGTTCAGCCTGCTCTGCCTCTCTTACAATCAGATCCTGGGCCTGATTTGCAGTACAGTCCGCCCTACAGGAAATGAAAACCTCTGAATGCTGCCAGAGGCTCTCTGGGTTCCACAGCATGATCAGAACTAACTGTTAGCTACCCTCAACCTTTTTTTTTTCTCAAGGCTCCTGAAGCCATTTAACAAAAGGCATCCCAGTCCATGCTATTCAAGTGTCACAGCCCTGTGTAGCCCAGAGCCTCCTTCTCCTTGTACACCTCTTCCCAGGCAACCAGGAGCAAGAGCCTTGGCAAGGGCTCCTCTCCTCCTCCCCCTCCCTCTTCCTCTCCTTTCCTCTTCCTCCTCCTCTTCTGTATCCTGAGGATTTTCATCTTTGATAGGACAGTTTGCTGAAAAATTTACATTTTAATAAGAAAAAATATTTGGATGTGTGGGACAGGAAGGAAATTGCAAAGCCCCTGCCCACTGCCCCAAAAGGGACTAGAAACGGGGAGAAACTGGCTGGATCACTGTGCCCCTAGAGCACAGTGACTCTGCTTCTCTGGGTCAGGTCTTCTGATGATGCCAGCATGCCCTCAGGCACCAGCCCAGCTGGGGACCCCTCACCGCACCAGGCCACAGGAAGAGACTGGGGCACTCATCCTGAGCATGTCCTCGAGACTCATGGCCGACAGGGTCACTGGCCTCAGTCCACTTCCACTGTTAAGAAGCAACAACGGCAGGCCCAGGGTGCCGACTGGGGCCATGGTTTCCCACGTGGGACACTGCAGTGCTCATGGAGGGGTGGGTACAGAGACCCAAGCGGGGCCCTTCTCCAGCGTTCATGAGCCTCAGGAGGGAATTCCCAGCCATCAGAGAGGCTGTGGGTCTCAGAACCAGAAATGAAGCCCAGGGAGCCCTGCTGAAAAGAAGGCTCTGGGCATCTTCCCACCACGACAGTGTGGGCCTGAGCTGTGGTGGCCTCTGTGGATCCAGCTGGGCTCCCTGGGGAAACGCGGCTGAGCAGGGCTTTGAGGGACTGAAACATTTGGACAGGTGGGGAGAGAGTCTGGGAAGGGAGGAGGGAGAGCCAAGAGCCCCAGGAAACCCGGCAGAGCCGGGAGTTGTTGGTTTGGGACATATCCTGGAGCGGGTGGGCCATCCACAGTTCCCCCGAGGTCTTAAGCTCTGTGTCTTTCCAGTGACCTTGCCCTGTACACATCACACCAACGTGGACCCGTCTGAGTTATCAGCTGCCTCTGAAGCTCAGGTGTTTACACGTCCCTCAAGTGGGGACACGAAGCCCTGGGCTCTGAGCCTTTTCGGCACTGTGGACTTTCTGGCAGACTTTTAAATTCTGTAGACCTCCTTCCCAGAATAAAGCTTATAAATGCAAAGCATAAAATATATAGGATCGCAGAGCAAACAAATCACACTGAAATCAGTCACCAAGCGTTTTTTAAGAAAAGACGTTTGCGGTGTAGAAAGGCGCTGCCTGATGGCCCTGCACTGAGCCAGCCTGCCAGGCCTGGCGGCTCCCCCATTCCCAAGGGCAGAGGGCGGGGCTGTGGACGGTATTCTGAGATTCTGCGAGAAGCTAACGTTGGTTTGAAAACCATGAGTCACAAGGCCCGGCACCCTGCTAGAACTATGGCTTGTCAACAGCCGTGGGGACACCACACTGCAGGTACAAGGTGGTAAAGATAAAGGTGTGGCTTCCTCCCCCTCCAAGTGAGGAAGCTGTGACCTAGAGGGACCAGGGTCGCCCACGCTGGGAAGCAGGTGTCTGGCTGCTGTCACATCAGCGGAGGATGAAAAGAAGGGCCAGCAGCGCCCGCGGGCTCGGAGCTCAGGGGACGTCCTCATGGGCAGGAAGGGAGCAGGGAGAGGCCGAGGGTGCTCCTGGGACGGACCCTTAGCCCAACACCAGGTAAATGGCCTGAGTGTTGATGTGTTGGCATGACAGGTGCCCTCCGCGGCAGGCGCTAACAGAGGCGACCTCCATGCGTAGGTGACAGAGCCGAGGCCGCCTAGCTGGAGTCCCCAGCTCCAGCTTGTCTGCCTTAAGAAGTGAGCGCCATGGACGCTTCAGCCTGTCCTCTGCATCCCTGGGACAAAGCAGAGCCTCCTGGTCTCGGCCATGCCCACGGAGGCGTCCCTCCACCCTCTGCAGCCTGCTCTCTGGGGAACTCTGACCTCCTGTCAGTTCTGGGCACTTTCTAGAACATTTCTTGCAGACCACCCTGCCCTCTTCCCCGTCGTCCCCGTCTCTTGAGCACCTCTGGTCTTTGCCAGTTGCTTTGTGAAGCGTGGCATGGGGTCAGTCTCCTTTATCTGGAAGCTCCTTTTTGGGGACAGGTGGCACCCCACCCAGCCCAGTGCCAGATGAGAGGATGCTAGCAGGTGAATGCCTGCCCAGGGTGCCGGGCACCGCAACAGAGGACCCAGGAGATGGGAGAGAAGTGGAGGAAGTCAGAAGGCCCCCTAAGTGAGGTGAGAAAGGGCAGCAGACACAGCTGACCCTCTGAGGTCTCAGGCCTGGGGAGAGAAGGTCCCCAAGAATGGACCTGCTCTCTCTGCCTCAGAACCTTCAAAGCTACAAATGTCATAAAGCAAGACACAAAAACAGCTTCAGGTTGCCGGGACCCCCTCCCCCCACACTCTCAACTGGTTTTTTTCTTTTATTTGTTTTTGTTTTGGGGGTTTTTTTGGTACCGAGGATTGAACTCAGGGGCACTCGACCACTGAGCCACATCCCCAGCCCTATTTTGTGTTCTATGTAGAGACAGGGTCTCACTGAGTTGCTTAGCACCTCGCCATGGCTGAGGCTGGCTTTGAACTCGCGATTCTCCTGTCTCAGCCTCCCAAGGTGTGGGAATTGCAGGCCTGCACCACCGCGCCCGGCTTGTTTTTTTTCTTTTAAAAACCCACTTTGCACCTCTTCCCGAGGACAGGCTGAGGGCATCGGCCTGGTCCTTCTGCTAATGGAAACTGCCAGGAGGGAACCTCACGGTCAGACCCAAGCCAGCCCATGTACAAAGGGGCAGGTGCGACTCAGCCTTGATTTGGGAGCGTTTAGAGAGAAAAGTTGTTTAAGTGTTTTTATTGAGTGCAAAAACAAGAGAGGGAAGAAATAATTAAGTTAATAAAAATTTTACTTGATGAAACTGAAAACAGTGGTTGTATTTAAAAGCCACCACTTACACTGAGGTTTCTCAAACAAACTTTTATGAGCTGTTTTTTTCTTTTTAAAAATCTCACTCGGTGAAAAGTCTTCTAAATTCCAACTAACCACAGTAGTTTCAATCCCTGCACCACGGTTTGTCCCGGTACTCGGGGAGTCTCCATCTCTCAATTTACAGCATCCTTGGGTCCGGTACCACCCACAGGCCGGCTGTCCCTCTGGCTGCTTCTGCAGTTTGACTGTAAGTTTCCTTAACGAGCCTGCCAAAAACTGTGAAAGCCACTGAATGATAACCAACTCCCAGGGTCCCAGAGGTCTCTGTGGAAGAGCCAGCTCGGTTGGCCCTTGCTAAGTGCTTGGTGGCCATCTCCTCAGCCGTTCCCCTCCCTGACCCAAATGGAGAGCGAGTGAGGACATCTTGGACGTGAGAACTTGGATACTCAGAGAATATGCAGCTCAAGAAAGAGATGTCACGGTCCCCTCTCATCCATAGGGACACATCCCAAGACCCACAGTGCATGCCAAAACTGTGAGTGGTACTGGACCCAAAGGTGCTGTGCTTTTCCTATTCATGCCCACCTGTAAGAAGGCGTAACTCTAAACTAGGCACAGTAACAGATTAACTGATGATAATACAGGACAGTGACAGTGAACTCTAATAAAAGCTGTGTGAAAGTGTGCTCTCTCTCTCTCTCTGCCTTGGTACCTTGCTCATCTGCTGTAGACGTGATAATGAGTCAGGTGCTACGTGACCACAGGGTGAGCAGTGTATACAGTGTGGAAACGCTGGACGAGGGCATGGCTCTCATCCTGTCAGGTTGAAACAGAGCAGCTGGAGATTTTCCACCACACTTCTCAAGATAGTGCACAGCACATAGCTGATGAATTATTTCTGGAATCTTCCATTTCATATTTTCAGATGATGGTTGATCTCTAGTAACTGAAAACTGGACAGCATAACTGCAGGCATGGGGACCACCATACGTTTATGGCAAATGAAACAGGAATTGTTAGAGAGACAAGAAGGTGTGGGTCCTGCCCTGTGGAGCTCCAGCGGGAGAATTTAATACTGTAAGTGAACAATACAGCGACTGAGAAAGCAGCTGGGGTCGTGGCTCATGGCAGAGCACTTGCCTAGCATGTGTGAGGCACTGGGTTCAATTCTCAGCACCACATAAAAATTAATAAATAAAATAAAGGTCCATCTCCAACTGAAACAAAAATTAATTAAAAATTTTAAAAAATAAAAAAGGAAATGGCAGGGGGGCCTGGCAGCCTGTGCACTGCAGGGTTGGACAGCCTGATCCGGGAAGGGTTAAAGTCTCGGAGGCAGCTAGCTGGGGACAGGGCCTTCAGGCAAGGGGACAGCCAGTACCAAGGCCCTGGGGCAGGAGCTTGCCTGGCACAGCTGAGGAGCAGCTGAGGAGCAGGCAGAGCGAGCAAGAGGAGCAGGGCGGGAGGAGGGCAGGGGGAGCGAGCTGGGAACCGAGGCCGTGGAAACGGGGCAGGACCCACGGGCCTCGAAAGGACTTGGGCTTTGCAGAGTGAAACGAGGAGGTGCTGCAGGGCTACAGGGGGCAGCGGGCCCCAAGCGAGCCCAGACGGCTCCTTCCAGACTCAGAGGAGGTGGCAGTGTCCTCTCTGCAGAAGGCCAGTGACAGCCACGGCCTCCTTCCCTCCCACACGGTGACGGGCTGGTCCCCGAGCCCTCTGCCCACTGGCAGTGGGGGCCCAGCTCTGAGGTGATCCCCCTGAGATGGTGGCAGCTCAGGCCAGGGCATGGCCCAGCGTGGCTGGAAGCAGGGAGCCCTGGGGGCTTCGCAGGTCAAGCTCGGGCCAACGGACGTGCCGATGGAGGGGGCGGGTGGCCGGTGCCTGAGGACAGCGTGGGCTTTGACTCCAATAACCAGGGAAATGGCGTCTCCACCAGCTGAAGTGGAGGGAGGGTCCAGGGTCCACGGGGACATGACGGAGGCCTTGCTGAGGTGAAGTCTGAAGCGTGCACCGAGGGCGGGGACGGGTGTCCAGGGGGAGACCTCAACCTGGGGTCTAGGCCCTGGGCTGACGGCACCCAGAGGGAGGACGGAGTTCCCGAAGATACCGGCGTGAACTCTCTGGTGTTCCCTGCAGTGAGTGTAGTTGATTTGTGCAGCTGACTTGGGGGACAGGCCCCGGGCCTTGGTCCATCTGGGGTGTGAACGAGCTGCCTCGTTGCCCATTAGAAGGTGGGTGTGGGCACAGACATGAATGTGAGCCCCATCCCCATAGCTTCTGCCTCTGTTCCCTCTGTGGCACTCGGTGCCACTGGCCAGAGACCTGCAGCTGTGGGGACAGGGCAAGGGCCCCATCTCGCCTCCCAGGCCCAGCCACGTGGGGCTCTGGCCTCTCCTCAGGCCCAAACACAGACCCCACAGTCTTCACCCTGCTTGCAGCCATTTCCACTCTTTCTTACAGAAGTGCCCAACCCGTCCCCAGGGGTCACAGAAGCTCCCCTCCACTGTCTCCAGGACTTGCTGGCCCTCTGGAAGGAGAGGTGGGGAAGGGAAAAGTGGCCCTGGTTTCCCTGGATTCTCCTGCATGTGAGAACACAGGTGTTTATTGACACTAACCTTCCGTCCGCACACCTGCCTTGCCCGCTCGGGGGATGCGCCCTCTTCAAGGAACAGAGTACCCAGTGGGACGAGGGGGCGCAGCAGGCACAGAGCCCCTCCAGAGCCACGCAGAACAGGGAGCACCACTGCTGAGCCCAGGGCCTAAGGAGCATCTCGGCCCCGTGGGGTCCTCTGAACAGACGAAGGACCCAGGTAGATGGTCCATGCTCCTGCATTTACTCCAAGTGAAACGTTTATCTTGAAAATTCCAAATACAAGCAGAGAAGCAGAGCCCCTCAGCACTTTCAAAATAAAAAAAAGTGTCCATAGCCCCCAAGTAGGACTTGTCCCCAAAATACATCAGGTGGCACGGAAGCAGGAAATGGGGATGGTGAGCTCAATGGTCATCGTTGGCCTAGCTCTGGGCCTGGGTTCCGTCCCCAGCATGGGAACAACAACAAAAAAGGCAGGCAAATTATTTGCATGATTTGTCAATTCAGCTGAGAAATAATATAAGGTCATTTGATTATGTTAATAAATGTTAAGTAGTCAGGCACAGTGGCACACACTTATAATCCCAGTGGCTCAGGAGGCTGAGGCAGGAGGATGGCAAGTTCAAGGCCAGCCTTGGCACTTAGCAAAAACCTAAGCAACTTAGGGAGCAATTTATCTCAAAATAGAACATGAAAAGGGCTTGGGGTGTGGCTCAGTGGTTAAGCATCCCTGGGTTCAATGTCTGGTAAAAAAATAAATAAATAAACCAACAAACAAATAAATGTTAAGGAGGCCCTTGAAAAAAATCTACTATCCCAAACTATGTATGACAGGTTTTGTTCTAAGCATGGCCAAATCCTCAAATAAAAACCAAGCCAATATTGCCAAGAAGTAGAAAATCCTTAGCATGAAAAGTCTGGGTCATCCTGATGGCCCTGCCTGGTCCTCTTCCAACATAAACCTGCAAACACCAGCAAATGCCATCTAATAAGAAAAAGAAATAATAGATGATAAAATAACAGGAGGGGAAGACACTCAGCCTCAGCTCTGTTGCGTTGTGATTATAAACCCAGGAAAAGCCCTGGAGGTCCTGGTACTTCATTTCTGGAATACGTGGTACCTACGACAAAAACTTCACCAACTGTCTTAGAAGAATGCCATGCAAACAGAAATGCATGGAAAATAAGACATATTAATGTTTTAAATCGAGAAGTAACGGTCGACAAAGAAAAATAATCCAGAACTTTGCCCTAATCCTTAGGAAGAAGGTGCATAAAAAATTGCTGAACGTTCATAAAATTGGCAAATGATTTGTTAAATCTTGCATGGCTTCAAATTGGCCATGGTGAGAATATTTACACCACAGGAATCGGCAAATGCATAACTCAGGGTTTTTCTTTCCAGACGGCCGGGTTCTCTGCACACCCTCGAATGGAGGGAAGGACGGACACATTTTCTTTTCAGTTGGTGTTTTTGGTGGGAATGTGATAAATCAATCATGAAGTTCCCAAGTTCCTCATGAAGAAGTTGGAAGAAAGGACCGTGAGGAATGGGTGCACCTGGTGAGCTCCTGTCCCTGCCTGGCTGTGCCGCATGCATCCCCAGTGACACTGGGCTCATCTCATTGGCCTGAGGACGTCACATAAGCCAGTCTATGAATTGCAGTGGTTCAGGGTTTAGAAGTAGAAAAGCCACTGAAAACAGATTGAGCTCTCAGAGCAACCCGACCCCCAGCTCAGCCAGCGCCATGGCAGCCTTCCTCCTGGTCGCCGGGGTCCCTGCGCAGTGGTGCTGCTGAGCATCCCTGGGCTGTTGGGTGACCCGGAACCACTGGTGCCAGTAAGTCTTGGATCAATTAAAAGTCAAGCGTAAATACTCAACAACAGTGTCGTCCACAGCCTTTGATTAGAGCTGTGTCTTCAGAACTCAGAGCCGTGCCTGCCAGGTAGTATGTATTCCATGAGTGTTTATCCAATAAATAATCAAACAAATCTTAAAATCTGCTATTCTCATAACAGAATTGACCAAACTCTTCCATGTTTACTTGAAGACGTGCCCAGCTTCACTGAGGTACGACTCACGCAAAAAATCTGTATTTATGGCATAGAACATGTTTTGGTACCCACGCGCACTGCCAGCAATCACCCCAGTGGAGTCACGAGCACACCCACCACCTCACAGAACCATCCTTTTTCCTCTTGTGGTGAGAACGGTTGAGACTCTTTTGGCAACCTTCAAGTGCAGGATTCACTGTCATTGACCGTGACCACCATGCCGTGCTCCCCGGCTCCAGAGTCCCAGCGTCCTGCAGAGAATTTCCAACATGCCATATGAACACGCTGGGCGAAGTCTGGAAAGAGCTAGCGAACTCCTATGTGAGGCTGCAGGTGCTTGTCTTCTCCTTATTGTTTTATTGTTTTTCTTCTTTTTTTTTTTTTTCAGGTGTATTTTAACAAGCTAGAAGAAAATAAAATGGCATTCTCCCCGTCTGCATAGAGGAAACGGACTCAGGAAATGGAAACATCGCATTGGAGACCAAATGGGCAGCGAGGGGATGTTATAAAAACAATTTAAAACTCTTAAATAATCATTCACAGGGCAATACAAGAGAGTGGAAAGCAATAAAGTCAACTCTCCCCGGCACAACGGTGCATGCCTGAAATTCCAGTGATTCGGGAGGCTGAGGCAGGAGGATGGCAAGTTTGAGGCCAGCCTCAGCAACTTAGCAAGATCTGGTCTCAAAATAACAAAATAAAAAGGGCTGGGGATGAGGCTCAGTGGTTAAACATCCCCAGGGTTCAATCCCCAGCACCCCCTCAGAGAAGGTAACTCCACCCACATGAAGTGTTGCTATCAAATATACAACCTCCATTTCCAGGTTCAAGTTCATAAGTAGAGAAGAAGACAGTACAGGCTAAGAGCCAGGAGACGCAGAAAACGTATCAGCACGTGGGGAAGGCAGTTCACCAGCAATGGAAGAAAGACAACTCAAAACAACATGAAAGGCACCTGCTAACTCGCTGAAAGGCACACATGCTGTGGGGTGGCGGGGACAGAGGTCCCAGGCTGCTGCAGGGCCCCCTTGTAACTTGGTTTTGTTTGTGGACGGTACTCCAGAAAAGCCTTTTCTTGTTCTTATTGAGGGAAAAGGACAAGCTATTTATACTCTTTTACATAACTTTGGAAAACATGTTCCCGGGCAGCGTTTCCCAAATTGGATTTCTGGAACACTTCCAAAGGATGTGATCACATACCACATGGAAAGGGGCTTCCCAGGGCCTCCAACACAAATGTCCACGCGACCCTCCAGAGCACGTATCGGCCGCCCAACTCCTCCGCCCTCTGAACCTTCCTTACAGTAACTTCGCCAATGGCTATCGGCCCAGACCACGGGCAATCAGACTGAGGGCGAGTAAAGGACGTGGTCAAAGTGAAAACACCGAAAACAACCGGATTTCCCCCAGCAGAGGAAATTTTATCAGTTCAGCTGCTTCAGCAACCGTCTCCTGAAGGTAAATTTCTTCTCATTCGCCAGCTGAAGAAGCAGGGTTTCCAGAGTCCGCACTGAAGTTGTTAGTTGGGAATAGAGGCCTGTGGCTGGTCACCAGAGCTGGATTTCTTCCGTTACCGCTGCTTGGTGATCCCCGTTTAATTGGGAAAACTACTGGATTCCATTTAATCCAGTCCAGAGATGCTATCAAAAGTAATGCCCATGGAGCTGGGCGTGGTGGCTCAAGCCTGTAATCCCAGCACTTAGGGAGGCTGAGGCAGGAGAATCGCGAGTTCAAAGCCAGCCTCAGCAATGGCGAGGCGCTAAGCAACTCAGTGAGACCCTGTCTCTACATAAAACCCCAATAGGGCTGGGGATGTGGCTCAGTGGTCAAGTGCCCCTGAGTTCAATCCTCGGTACCAAAAAAAAGTAACACCCATGCAAGTCAAACCGGAAAGAGTAGTGACACTAGAAACCGTGCATCTTTGTTAACCTTCAGAAAAGGGAAGAAGCTGAGGCCTGGTTCCCCATCCACGGCGTCAGCTCTGCTCACTGACCTCTGACTAGGTCATCAAGTTAGGGCCAGGAAATTGCAACGCAGGGACTCCTTCCTGTCTCCTCACTCTTAGGGTCTGTGTATGTCCCTCCCAACGTCTGATCAGCAGCAGAGGCTGGCCAGCCGTCACCTTAACTGCACCTGATCCCTTGCGTACAAAACACAGGCCAAAGCCACAGAACCGTCTTCCAGTCAGAGGCCTCTTGCTGAAGGCCCCACCCAGCTCCCTGGACAGCCCCGTGCTGTGCCAGGGCTGCGCCAGTTTTCCTGGTTTGCACGTGCGCGGCAGTCTCTCACTACCTTCCCCGCCATGTCTTCTTTCTTTTTTGGAACCAGGATTGAACTCAGGGGCGCTCGACCACTGAGCCACATCCCCAGCCCCATTTTGTGTTTTATGTAGAGACAGGGTCTCACTGAGTTGCTTAGCGTCTTGCCATTGCTGAGGCTGGCTTTGAACTCGCGATTCTCCTGTCTCAGCCTCCCTAAGTGCTGGGATTACAGGCGTAGCCACCGCGCCCAGCCCAGCATACTCTCCTGAGGGGCTCTGGGCACTGCCAGCTGGGGCTCCACGGCAAAGATCTACAGCAACCAAAAGGCAAAGGCAGAGAGCGGAGGGGACTGGCCCCTGGTCTCCCCAAACCCTGGTGCCTGGGTCAGGCCGTCGTCTCGTAAGGGGCTGGGCTGCCGTGAGCCCCCCAATCTCAAGATGCACTCACAGACCCCAGCCTCCCTGCCCTCCCCATGGCTTCCAAACTCAGCCTGCCCGTTCTCCGAGGGGAGGCCTAGGCTGAGCCACCAGCCCTAGGCTCCCTCCTCTCCAGAGCCCCCGAGAGGGCACAGAGGGCGCAGTCGGGTCTTGCCTCAATGGCCAAAGCACAACACACCTGGGGACTCGTGCCATGGACTGAGAGAGGGGAGCTTAACAGAGGGGGAGGAGGCTTGGTAAAGAGGGTCCTGGGGCCCAGGAAGTGGTTTCACAATGTCCTCAGGGAACCTGGGTGGGGGCGCTGACACCTAGTTGTGAGACGGGTCTTCAGGTTGGGGGCGCAGCGTGACCAGCCCCACCCCCAGAGCCTGCTGCTCGTGGGGCAGAGGTGATGAGGCTATTGACTTGGCAGACTGCACAGGAAAGCCAGGGAGGCGGGCAGGCGGCAGGGCCCAGGTGAGCAGCCACCAGGGGCAGAGCCGGCATGCGGTCCTGGGGGGCTGTCTGGCTGCAGAATGGGCCGAAGGGGAGGATGGCCCAAAGTGGGCTTAGAACAGGGACCCCCAGGGGCACCTCCCTTTGTGCCAGCTCGCTACTGCTGGGTCACAAAGCTGCCCAGTGTCCAGTGGTTTAAAACAGCACCTTCTAGATTGGCACAGTGCACGTGGGGCACGGAGAGGCTTGGCCAGGTCCTCAGGGTCTGGGTGTCTCGCAGGCTGCATGTTGGGCCAGGATGTCAGGTCCTCGCCACGTGAACCGTCCACAGCATCACTGCGACAGGCAGCTGCTTCTCCAAGGGCAAGGGCACCAGGAGGGCCAGCAAGGCCAGCCTGATCCCCAAGGGGCCTCCCATCATTTCCCTGAGTAAGTCCCAGGTCCACCCACGTGGAAGGGGAGGGGACGACAGAGAGGGCAGACACCAGGATCACCATGGGCTAGTTCAGAGACTGTGTGCCACAACTTTTTAAATCAGAGCTTTTTTTTTTTTTTTTCCTCTTATTAAAAAAAACACACGTTCATCATCAAAAAATAGAAAATACAAGAGCCGGGTGCGGTGGTGCACAACTGTAATCCCAGCACTTAGGGAGGCTGAGACAGGAGGATAGTGAGTTCAAAGCCAGCCTCAGCAACGGCGAGGCGCTAAGCAACTCAGTGAGACCCTGTCTCTAAATAAAACACAAAATAGGGCTGGGGATGTGGCTCAGTGGTCGAGTGCCCCTGAGTTCAATCCCCAGTACCAAAAAAAAAAAGAAAAGAAAACACGGGGAGCACAGAATCAGCAGCGCCCCTCTTTCTCCTCAGCGCTTGCTGGGCTTTCTCGGTCCCTGCTGCCCTGGCTGCTGCTGTGGGTCCTATGTCAGCCCTTGTCCTCAGGTGGGTCCTCGGCCTCCTGGAGACCCTCACTCCTGCAAGCTCCCTGTCTAGCACTGCAGGCCGCGGACTCTCCCAAATCGTCCATTAATGTGGATGGACCCTCCTGCCCCACAGAGGCAGCTGCTGCGGGTGCTGCGTCCCCAGGGGCTGTCCCCGCAGCACCCTCACACTGGCACTTTCCTCCTGGATTCTTCCCATCAGTGGACAGGGCTGTGGGCACTTCAGCCACTGAAAGAAAATTAGAAACCTCCCTGCGCCCAGGGCCTCCTCCAGTCCCTTCTCGTGAAGCCATGCTGGTCTGGCCCAGGGCTCTGCGGGGCTCTCACTCCGCCCCGCCCACCCGGCCACTGTTGTTTGGCCACAGATTATGCTTTGGGCCTTTGTCATTGTCACCCTGCATCGGCAGCAAGGCCACCACAGCATCTCGCAGCAGACGGTAGGCCCCGGTGCTCACCACTGGTGACACCACATGCCCACCTGGCCTTGGCTGGCCGCAGCATCTGCGCTGAGAGCCAACGCAAATCTGCCTGGACGCCAGCCGCGCATGGCCCGTCCCTGGTCTGCAATGTCCTGTGAGGACGAGGGTTCTGCGGTCCCTGCCAATGGGGACCTGGCCAGGCCTCCTCCCCAAGGCAGGGAGACCCCCGGTGTGGCTACTGCCTGCTGAACCACAGGGGTCCCACTCCAGGACAGCAGGGAGCCTGGACAAAGCCTGTTTCTCTTGGAGGAGCTTCTGGTTGGGAGCTTCTCTGGTCATAAAGTGATACTCGCTCGGGAGCGACTGCAGGCGTGAGGGTCCACAGGCAGAGGTGGGGACCCCACTCCAGAGGCAGCACCCGCCCACTGTGCCCCGGCCTCCCGCCCACCGTCCATTCCTTTTGTGGCCGTCTTGGCTTGGTGTTCCTGCATCCCATGACATCCCCTCGCCTTGGTGGGACTCGCCTGCTGGATGGGGCCGCTGCAGGCGACTCTGGCTGGTGTGTCCTGGGCAGTGTGCACACGCCACGCGGTCCTGGGCCGGCCGCCTCACCCTGGCTGTGGGCAAGGAACAAGCAGCACCAGCAGATCTGAGCAGAGAGGGCAGACGGGGCAGGGACAGGCAGGAACAGGGACACCAGGACGCACCAGTCACAGCCAAGCCCAGCACAAGTCCCCCCTCCAGGGGAGGCCCCCCGCTGTGGCCTGGGCCCGCCACAGACCACAGGACCCCATGGCAGCACCGCAGGTCTTGCCGCCCTGGGCTGGGCCCTCCCTGCCACTCCCTGTCCCACACCAGATGGGACCCTCTACCTTCTCTGATTCTTCCACCACCAGTTCCCAATTCAGAATCTTGGTCAAAAGAGATGAACCAGGTCAATGATATGATCTAGTGACATCAGAATATCAAATACTTAGGACACACACCTGCCATGAGTGAAGACCTCCCGTCAGTTCCCATCACTGTAACAAAATACCTGAGACAATTAACTTATAAATAGAAAGGTTATTGTGACTCACAGTCTTGGAGGTTTCTGTCCAAGACTGGGTGGACTCATTGCTTTGGGCTTGCAGTGGGGCCCTGGGTGGCCAAGGCAGGTAGCGCGGGGCAGAGCAAACTATGCACCTCATGACTAAGAAGCAAAAGAGGCAGGGACCAGATCCCACAGCTGCCTCCCAGGGCATGTCCTATGAGCCAAGGACCCCCAGGGTGCGCCTCCCAAGGTTGCACGGCCCCCAAGAGCAGTCCCTGGGGCCCAAGCCTGCGACACAGGGCCTGGGGCAGAGCTGGAGCTCTAAATCATGGTGGACCCGGTGGACCCGTCTCAAGCCCCCAAGCCGACCGAGAATGACTGTGCTGGCAAGGATGGCGGCTCCCCTCAAACTGATCCATGGAGTCATTGCAACGCGATCCCTAGGCCAGCTGTGTGTGAGCAGTGTTTGTGTGTTGTGTAAACGTTTGTTTCGGTGTGTATTCTGCATGTTGCGGGGGTAGATGTGTGTTTAGGCATGCCTGTGAGTGTGTGTACAGGCGTGTGTATCGCGCTGTGCGTCTGGGTGTGCGTGGGCACGGCGCGCGGCGCCCCTGGGTGGGGTGTGAGCAGCTGATGTCCGGGTCGCTCCGCGGGCGGCCTCCTGCTGCAACAGTGTCTGGTGGTCCGTGACCAGTCACCCGGCTGCAGGAGGGCAGAGGGTGGGCGAGGCTGGCCTCCCTGGCGCTCCCCGTGCCCCCGTGTGGTGTGTGGAGCGGGGCTCGCCGGCACGGCTCAGGCGGACTGGTCTGACCCGCAGCCGCGCGAGTCGCCCACGCCCACGCACAGCTTTGGCAGGTTCCCTGCTGGTCACGCAGGTCACGTCTCCTCCTCCCACAGGTCGGAGCGCCCCCCCACGCCCTGTCACCGGCGGGCTGCGCCACTGCCAGGTCGGCTGTCCTTCAGGGTGCAGGCTCTGTGCACAGGGGTCACGCAGTGCCACCATCTGCATCCTGATGTCCCTGAACGCCCACGTGTTAAAGGCCGGCTCCCCGTGTGGTGTCACCCGGAGGTGGCAGGACTTTGAGAGAAGAAGGAGGTCCTTAGGCAAGGGGGATGTGGTCTGTAACGGGACTGTGAGACCCCCATCCGGTGCTCCGCCTTTTGGCGGATGGGTGAGGTTTTGCTCCAGCACTGGCTCCTGCCATGGTGCGCCACCACAGGGCCAGCCAAGGCTGGGCCAAAACCTCCCAAACAGAGTCAAAATAAACCTTTGCTCTTTATAAGTTGATTGTCACGGGTATCTTGGTATAGTGACAGAAAGCTGCCTGACACACCTGTTCTGAATGGAAACTCCAGGAGCTGGCAAGACAGGGGCAGATGGCAGTTTTGCCCTAACCCTTTATTGAACCCTTTGACAAAAGAGGAGGCTGAGGTCCCTGCCTTGGGTTACACAGCAGAGGAGAAGGAGTTTGGGAATTTCTTTAGCTTCCTGGTGCCCGCAGGACCCAGCTTATCATTGCCTGCTTGAGGAGCAGCAGGTTAGGGACAGAAATCACAGCCAAAGGCCAACACACCCCAGCCCAGTGGTGAGCCCTCTGCTGTGGGTGCAGGAGGCTGTGTCTGGCTAGCTGCCCTGGGTCCCTGAAGGCCCAGGCTGGGAGACTGAGGAGAGAGGCGAGGAGACACGTCTAAACTGACCTCTCTTTGCATAGCTCAGAACCCCTAGATCGCTTCTGGGGTGCTAGAAGTGCAGGTTGTTCAGTGACTATCAGAGCTAACCCCTCGAAGATCCCACACCAGGGTGCTGAGAGTCCAGGGAGCGCCCCAACACACAGCTCAATGCACCAACTTGTCCGCTGCTACATAGGACAGGGTCAACCTGTCAGGAGCTAATGTCACAGCAATGATCAATATCCTTCTCTCCATCTCTATGGCACTGGGGATGGAGTCCAAGGCCAGGAACACACTATCCACTGGGCATCACCCCAGCTCTGCACACAGTGCCTTCTGCAGAGCTGTCTGTGCTTACAGACTTCAGCAGGGTGAGCAAGAGGGCAAGAAAGAATCACAGCGGGGAGGGTGGCTAGAAGGGGGAGAACACTGAAACTCTCCTGGGCCAAGGTCTCTCTGGGTCCAAGCCCAGGGAGCTCAAGCCCCCAAGATCCACTCTCAAATGATCCCCACTAAGATGGACCCTGTGCACACCGGGAAGGAAAACATGTCCACAGAAAACCTTGCATGCCCCTGTCCTCACACAGAGCCCAAATGCCCTCCAGGAAGTAGGCGGGTAAACTAAACAGTGGTCCGGCCACACAATGGAGAGTTATCCAGCCATAAATCCAGTCATAAAAGGGAACAGGTACCGAGAACCGCTCGATGTGGATGAGCCTTGAAAACATTTTGCTAAGGGAAAGAACTCAGGTAAGAGAGCACATGCCGTCTAAACCTGCACAAAGTGTCCAGAAGCAGACCAGCCGTGGCCAGGGGCTGCAGGGACCAGGTGAGCACCTGCTCATGTTAGGGGATTTCTTTGGGGAATGACGAAAGCATTCCCAAATGAGGTGGGGGTGGTGTCAACGCTGTCACTAGGCCAAAAGCCACTGCACTGCACCCTGGTGCGCGTGAACTGTGTGGTCTGTAAACTGCATCTCAGTGGGCTCTCCAGAGGGGAGCCCGCACTTCCTGGGTGCCTGGCAATGCACCCCCCCTCTGTATTGTGGAACGAGAGCTACAAGGTATCCCGGCTCTACTATCTCTAAATGACCTTGGGCCTTAATTTTCTCCTCTAAAACAGGGATGTGACTCCCTGTGGGGGCCAGGAGAGAGCTGGCCAGGTGGTCTGTGGACTCAGGTTGTCAGCACCACCCGTATTCCTCGTGGAGGGACAGGGGCTGCTGCCCAGAGCAGACTCCTATCTTTCCCAGCGGCTGCTCTTACCTTGAACGGTGCGTGGGAACTGGGTGGTAGGCAGGTGCTAAGCTTGGCGTCCTTGGCCAGCAGCGCGGTGGCACCCCGGCCCCCAGCCCTGCAGAACCTCCATGGCTTCCCTCTTGCAGCTGCAATCAGGAGGCAGTGCCCTGACCCAGGAAGAGGCAGAGGCGTTTCCGCCTTCAGCTAGAAGTGCCCCCACCTGGCGTGGCCGCTGTTGACTGCTGGCCTCTGATTAACCGCCCCCTCGAGGAGACGCGTTGGCAGCAGCTCCCACTGGGGCTCTCTTCCATGTGCAGGTTCAGGGCGTGGGACTCACAGAGGAAAGCAGCAGCAAAGTCCCAGAGCTCGGGCTCACGGTGCTCCTCAGGCACAGCCACCCTGGCCCACTGGCTCTCTGTCCCCAAGGACCGTGGGACATCAATGCTATCATCACCCCATTGCACAGGTGAGGAGGCTGAGGCACAGAGAGGCGGAGGCCACACAGGTGGGCAGCGGCCGTGCTGCCCTGACTGCTGCCCACCTGCCCTCTGGGAGGGAGCAGAGACAAGCGGCCTCACCTGTGGCAGGTGCTGCTCTTGCCGTGAGCTTTCATCTGGGAAGCCTTCAAGTAGCGTCTCTGAGGCCCCACAGAAGCCCTGGAGGGCAGGCGGACCTCAGTTGTGTCTGCGACCCCATCCCCTGCCGCGAAGCATCTAGCTGGGCGGCGGAGCAGGTCCTTAGCACACAGGAGACCTGGCCAGCACTCTTCCCTTCTCCAGCTGTGGGGCTTGAGTGGCGGCCTCCAAAAAGATACCTCCTAACCCCCAGAGCCCACGACTGTGACCTCACGTCCTTCTGAGAGACTAAAGAGGAGCCACGATGACAACCGAGGCAGAGACTAGATGAGGCTGCCACAGGAGTGGACCCTGGAGCCAGCAGAGGCGGGAAGGATTCTCCCCTGGACCCCTGGAGGGGAAGGCCCCGCTGACTCCTAGTTTGGAATCTGGCCTCCAGAATGATGAGAGAACAGATGGCTGCCATTTTAAGTCCCCCATTTGGTCACTTGCTACAGCAGGCACAGGACAGTCCCACCTGTCCTGTGACCAAAGAAGGATGACCCTGGGCTCACCCACCCACCCCACTTTTCTCTGGCATGGGTCAGTCTCCCTAAGGCCATGTGCTAAGGAAGACACCACAGGGCTGGACTTCAGATCTGGTCTCCTGTGGGGACTCAGTTCTGTGTCTTGACACCACTGGACACACACACAGGACATGTCACAGGCCCAGGTCTCCTCCTGACAAGTCTCAGTCAGTTTTCCAGGGGGTACCTCCTCCAGTACCCCACCGCCTGTGCCTGCAGGGGACAGCTGCTGCCTTCACTGTCCTAGCCAGTGACATCTTTGCTGTGTCAGGCTTCTTGCAGAGGGGCTCCGAGAGCCAAGCACAAAACCAGGGGCAGAGGAGAGACCAGGGCCCTGTCCCCAGGAGCTCACAGAAGGACGGCAGGCCGTCCTGCCTCAAAGCTTCCCTGGCTTAGCAGGTGGCCGGAGTCCAAAGGGGTAACAGGAACGGATGCCAGGAGTCCTAGGGACACAGGGTGCCCTCCAGGCTGGCGGGTCCAGCAGCCCTTGCTCGCCAGTGGGTCCAGCTGTGACTGAGAGTTTAAACCAGCCCCTTGCCCCTCACTGGAGGGAGGTGGAGAGCAGGGCCTGCCCCAGAGGGAGGCGGCTTAGTCTGGCCCTGGGCTGACATGAGCCATCAGCTGGTTTTGGCCTGGTGGCTCTTTGCCCACTGCCGTGTCTTGCTGACCCCATCTCTAGCCCACTTCACTTGTGACTGTCCCCTGCTGCCAGAACAGAATGGCTATCATGGAACAGGCAGAGTTCCAGCTACTGGCCCAGCAGGAGCCTCCCTCAGACCTCTACCCCTCACCGCTGCGCTGACCTCTGGGCCCCTCACCTGTGTCCGTCTGTCTGTCTTTTCTTTTCTTTTCTTTTTAATTTTTCTAGTTGTTGGTTGACCTTTATTCATTTATTTATATGTGGTGCTGAGGATCGAACCCAGTGCCTCCCACATGCAAGGCAATCACTCTACCACTGAGCCACAATCCCAGCCCCGGTCTTTCTTTTTTAAATCAATTTTTCTACCCCTTTTGCAGGGTAAGGAGAGAGAAGCGCCAAGGAATAAAATCCCAAGGACGATTTTCGCGGCTGAGCTTATTTCGCATCCGTTTCTCTGTAGTTTAGGGCTCAGGCAGTCGGCAGGGAAGCCAGCTGATTCATCATAAAGTCATTTTAAAAATGCTCTTTCTGAATATAAACTGAAACGTTTAATTAATTCCACATAGCACATGGCCCCGTTCTGCATGAGGACACAGGCATGAATGAGCCGGGAGCCGGCCCAGGCCACCCTGCCCAGCCTCGCTCACAGCCCCTTAATTACCCTTGCTGAGGGCTCGCCAGGGAAACCCGTCACACCTCACTTCAAGATGGGGACAGACATTTGCCCAAAGCCTCTCAGCCCCTGGCAGGTGGAGGCCTAGGTGACACTCTTTTTCTGTTTTGCACATATGGCTGCCAACTTCCTGACATGAAAAAGAAGTGGCTTGGTGTGACATGAATTCTTGCAAACAAAGTTACCCCCATTGAGCGTCTATAAGGAGCCTAGATTTGCTCTGACAGGACCCATGACATGGAGGGGTGCAGCTTCCTGCTCAAGACTGGGGACTCCAGCGGGCCATCGCCACTGCCAACCTGGACAAGGTACCTGGCTCCTCTGTGCCCGTTTCCCTGGCAACCGCATAAGAACAGTGGACTGCTGGCGAAACCCCTGGCAGATGACATGGAGCTGGGTGGTGGGACCCTCTATGCAAACCCCACAGGAGACAGGTCTGCTTGTGCTTCCCCTAGACTGAGGACAGTGGTGCCCATCAGGGCTAGAGGCCCATTCCTGCTTCCGCATGAGTTCGAGGCAGCCCTCTGTTCAAGCCCAGCAGGGTTCTCAAAATTCCTCCAGACCCATCCAAGGTTGGAGGGGCTGTCACAACCTAGGGAGGATCCTGGTGGACCCCCACCACCCCAGAACTCCATGAGGCCAAGACAGGAATCCTGTTGCTTAAGGTCTGCAGCTCAGGACTCATGGGGATGCTGAACCTTGATCTTAAACTGACCCTCAGAGAAGAGACCCTACAGGACCTATTTTTAAAAAATGAGTTACAAGCCGGGTGCGGTGGCACACGCCTGTAATCCCTGCACTTTGGGAGGCTGAGACAGGAGAATCGCAAGTTCAAAGCCAGCCTCAGCAACAGCGAGGCGCTAAGCAACTCAGTGAGACCCTGTCTCTACATAAAACGCAAAATAGGGCTGGGGATGTGGCTCAGTGGTCTAGTGCCCCTGAGTTCAATCCCCGGTACCAAAAAAAAAAAGAGTTACAACCATTTTATGGACTATTTGCTAAGCACTTTCCAGACCACCCTTCCCATTGGACTGAGACACTGATTTTGAATAATCCGGGAAGAGGAAGGAAACCACCCGAAGGCTGCTTGCTGGCAAGGCATAATGGTCCCCTGTCCGGTTCTGTTGGGTTTCTGACATGCAGTCCCCCCAGCCTCCTTCCTGCTCGTCTTACAGATCTTATTCCGTAAACCAGCAGTCCCTACTCCCCGCCCGACCCGCGCAGGTTCTGCACTGCTGCGGGGCCGCGCCGCCACGTGCAGTTTTCGGGGCGGTCCGCTCAAGTGCGCACCATCTCCAGGCTTTACGGTAAGCGCGGAGCGCAGGGCAACCACGTGGCGGCGGAACCCAGGCCCGGCGGGAATGCGCGGAATGCACGGCGCGGCCTCGCGCGGCGCTCGGCCTCGGGTCCCACAGCGCGCGCCCCCGCCTCCCTCCCTCCCCCGGCCGGGCCTCCCGGTGGCTGTGGGCAAATGAGCCCCGCACCAACACCCCG
Organism: Xerus rutilus; assembly: GCA_028644305.1. Taxonomy (NCBI): domain Eukaryota; kingdom Metazoa; phylum Chordata; class Mammalia; order Rodentia; family Sciuridae; genus Xerus; species Xerus rutilus. Next base: position 3,901,617 of record CM053399.1, on the reverse strand, counting down.
GCGGAGATCCAGAGCGTGGCCCGGGGCCCCAGAACAATGCCGAGGGTCTGACCGCGCGTCCGCCATCAGCCCACGTGGAGGGGGCCCGGGGGATCCCAGGGCAGGGGGAGGGCGCTGGGTAGGCGACCTCTCTCCCAAACCTGGGAAGTGTCCCCTTCCCGTTCCTTCCTGGGCCCGTGTCCTTGAGACCCAGGATTGGCCGGCTCCGCATAATAAGGAACCCCGCCGCCCCTCCGCCCACCCTCGGGGTCTGGGGAAGGATGGAGACCCCTGGGGCTCTGCGCAAGCAGGCAAAGGCGCCGAGACGCTGGGCCCCCAGCGCAGACCGTCGTCCGGAAGGGGCGAGTGGGGCGCCCTGGACGCGCACTGGGGCTGGGCGCGGATCCCCTGCCCGGAAACCCCCCAGCGGCGTCCTGCACCTTGGTTCGGTGCAAGAGTTCGCCCAGCTTCGGGTGGGCAGCGGCCCTGCTTGACCGCGGGAATCCAGGGCCGGACGTGGCCTCAGAGGCCATTACCCCATCCCGCCACTTTTTTTGGCTTGAGGTGGGGGAGATTTTCTTCTCCATCTGCGCGCCCACTCCCCACTAGGTCTGCGACCCGCCCAGGACCAGACGCGGAAGGCCGACTCTTTCCTAAAGGACTTTCGAGTTCCTATTGCTCCGGATGCTGGCCATGCGTTTTAAGGGGTGGGGTCGAGCAGCTGGAAACTTTGCTCACTCCCAAAAGTCGTACCTTCTCCCTCGGGAGTCCAGATGTCACTAGAGCCAGCGCCCACCCAACCTTTGGGTTTGCTTTGTAACCCGCGCACACCCCTCGCCCGCAGCCCTCGACTGGGGGAGGGGTGTCTCCCCCAGCCCGCCGGACCCGGTCGGGAGCTGGGGGCGGGGTAGTCTGTGTGCGGCTGAAATTAATTGATCAGAGGCGGAAATGGAAGTCCTCGCCGGAGGGCGGCGGAGGTGCGGCCCCCAGTGTTCCCACACGTGGCTGTCCCGGGTGGGCATCCAGGGTAGAGTGCGCCCACGGCTTGGGGGCACCCGGGACTAGCGCCCCCTAGCCCGGGAGGAGCTGCGGCAACACGTGGGCCGCCTTGCGCGCCCCAAAAGCCACCAGTGTGGGGGAAGGGGAGCCCGAGCGCCCCCGGAACGCTGGGCAGGCTTTCGGAAGCGTTTTCCAGGGAGACTTAAGGGCTTAACAATGGCAAACTCGCAGGGCGGGAGCCAAGTCCTTTCAAGTTGCCGCCAGGTATGCGGCTCCAGGTGACCCCACCTGGGCGCGCCCGCTCACCTCCCGGCCTCTCCCCAGGGGCGGGTGCGGGAGATCTACACCGGCGGAAGCTCCGCGCAGGGCGAGACACCCTCCCCAAAGCCCCCAGGCCGGCGGCGCGCAGCCGCGTAGCGTCCTGGGGTCTGCGCAGCGCGGGTTCCTGAATGAGCGCTCTCCCTTCCCCCGCTTGAATGAAGGTTCCCACAGCCAGGGACGGTGGCAAACGCGCGCCTGCGGCGGAATTCGCCCTCTCCCGGCGACCCTCCGCCGGGCCTCGGTTACCGAGGCGGGAGGCCAAGGAGGAAAGCAGGAAGGTGATTTAAGTTACTTTTGGGTTTCCTTTCCAACCAACGTGGTTTCCTCCCGATTGGGTCACTTGCCCTTTGTCTCCAAATAGTCACCAAGAAATTAGCGCAGAGCACTTTAAATGAGCCTGGAATTCGTAGTGCCTGCTTCGCGGTGGGTTTTTAAAAAGGCAGTGCAAAGTTAAAATTGCAACAAGAGTTTTTTAAAGTTGCTTTTTCTCTTTTTAAAGAAAAAATCAAAGAGCTTCCTCTGCACTTCTTGAAGCAATGGCCTTCAGGGACCAGGAGCTGGTGGGCCCTTCGCGGGCTTCAGAGCTCGCCTAGCAGAGTGCCCCGGGTAGGGGGCTGGGCTGCTGGCGCTCCCCGCCGGGCCCCAAATTCCAGCGCCTCCCCCGCGGGTTCCTGGACGGCTCTTTTCGCTCGCTGGTGAGGCTTGCACTTTTGCGCCCGTCCCTGAGCCTGGAAGTCAACGAAGTTCCTCGTCGAGATCTGCCCGGTCCGCCTAGTAACAGCGCGGCGCCCCCATTGGCTCATGCTAATTCCAGTTTCCTCGTCTTTCCCGCGGTGGGGGACGCTCCCTCCGGACTCGGAGCTCGTGTCGCTGGAGTGGGCGAGCCCCTTTATGCCCCGCTGCCCCTCGCCCGCGCGACTCGGTCCCGGCCTGGCCGGGCCAGCGCGCACGCGGGGCTTGGACCCCTCGCCCCCGGGGACAGGCGCCGCTGGTGATAGCGCGCGGCCCCATAAATCACCCGGGCAGCCGCCCGGTTCGGATTTTATGAATGAAAAAGCTGCCCGGCCGCCCTCGTGCGCAGGCTGATGCTCCGAGGCTCAGCGGTGCTGGCGCCCAGCGCGAGCGTGGGCGCCCGGGGAGGGGACACTCGGATGGCGCGCCCTGCCCGGGCCACCCACCGCCTGCCGGGCTTGAGCGGGGGTCATTGCCCTAAGGACCCAAAATATTAGTAACACCAATTCCCGGCTGGGGTGGGGAGGATGGACCCTGTAGCGGAGGTCGCATCTTGCTAGCTAGCACCCTTTCGAGGGAGAGGGGGTTTGCATCCGTTTTCTTTTGATCCTTTTACTGTCGGGGGATTCGGCGGTCGGATGGTACGAAACTAACATTCAGAGGGAAGTCAATGAACGGTTTTAATTTGGGGGGGGGCAGATGTTGTAAAAAGTAAAAAAAAAAAAAAATGGGTAAGATATCCTTTCATTAAATTTTTAAAAGTACCAGAGGCAGAACTCCTAATTATAAAAACACTCTCTAAATTTGCAGACAATATTGGGCACCCTTTCCTGCAACCTCGAACATACAGATTTTGTTGAAAATCAGATCACTACACTCATTCTAAAATTTAAAATTCTAATTGTCCTAGATTTTGCCAGCCCTCGCCAGCCCCCTTGCACCCACAAATGCGGCCCTAAGGCAAATTCTAAAGGGGAAGGGACTTCCACACCCTCACAAAACCAGTTGGGAAGTTTCCGGTGGTCTTGTCCCAGGCAGAGGAGACCAATATTCCCAAGCACTGAGTTTTTTGTATATTAAAAAAATGATTTAGGACAAAGACCACTATTTCTCAGACTTCCATTCAAAGGCTTTTGTCTCCCGGTTAAATTGCAGGCACTGTAGGGGGGAGGCATAGGGGGACCCAGGCAAGGTTGGACTGGTCAAGGTAGGCAGACAGTCCGCAGATCCCCCAGACAAGGACAGGATGAAGGAAATGCTGGCCACCATCTTGTTACTGGAATTTTAGGGCATTTATTTTATTTTATTTTTGGAGCGGGCGCGTGCTAGGCTGGAATCTCCAGTGTGCAGAGCTACCCTCTAGGGCACTTGTAACGACCCCCTGTGCTCTCGGGTGAAGCCGCCACCGGAGTTGTGTGTTCTGCCCCGCGTCCCCGCATGCTAAATAGTTCCTAAAATTTACACGTGTTAATGAAAATGAAAGACAAGGCGGAGGCTGAGATTCCTGGGCCCTCTCTCCGCGCGTGGGTGCCCTCGTGGCGTTCTCGGAAATGCGCCCATTCTCCCGGCTCGGATATAATAGTGTCGCCGCGCCCCAGAGTCCCCCTTCCACGCGGTCTCCCACAGCTGCGTGTGGCCTGCCCGCCCTCCTAGCTGTCCTCCTTCACAGGGCCACCTCCACCCCAACCCCCCAACCCCGGGGGACCCACTCGGGGAGGACGGGGCCCCCCCTGCACCTCTCTTCCCCCGCGGGGAGAAAGGCCGCCGCGGGGCGATTTGCATTTCTATGAAAACCGAACTTCGGGGGCAACTCCGCGGCGGGACAGGCTTTCGGGTTCTGCCCCGCGCTGCTCCCGGCGCGCTGCGCCCGCGCCCCCTCCCCCTGCGCCCGCCCCAATCCCTCCTCCCCTCCCCGGTCCCATTCTCTGCCCGGCTTTGATCTCTGCTTAACAACAGTAACGTCACACGGACTACAGGGGAGTTTTGTTGAAGTTGCAAAGTCCTGGAGCCTCCAGAGGGCTGTCCGCGCAGTAGCAGTGAGCAGCAGAGTCCGCGCGCTCCGGCGAGGGCAGGAGAGCGAGCGCGAGGGAGCGTGGGGCAGCCGGAGCTAGAGCCAGCGCCGACCGGACCCGGACGCACAGCCCTTCCCAGGCGGCCCAGGCAGAGCCCCAGCCATGGAACACCAGCTCCTGTGCTGCGAAGTGGAGTCCATCCGCCGCGCGTACCCGGACACCAACCTCCTCAACGACCGAGTGCTGAGGGCCATGCTCAAGGCGGAGGAGACCTGCGCTCCCTCCGTGTCCTACTTCAAGTGCGTGCAGAAGGAGGTCCTGCCGTCTATGCGGAAGATCGTGGCCACCTGGATGCTGGAGGTGCGGGGCTTCGCGCGGCTCTCTCGGCACTTTCCTGCAACTTGTTGCCCAAACCCACATTTTTTCCCCTCAACTCCCTCCCCTCTCTCCCCCTTCAACTTTGAAGTTTGTCGGGGTGTTGCTAGGAACCCGTATTTCCAAAATAAAAAAGATATTGAGGCTATTTTCTGAACGAGGAAGGTGTGGGGGTTGGGGCATTAGAAATTGCCTTTCCTGGTGGGGGACGGTCGGGAAGAGGTGCCTTCGAGGGAAGCCGGTGCCAGGGTGCTCCAGTGGGTGCGAGGGTGCATGCCGGGCGCCCTGTTTGGCCCCCCGCCTGCGCCCCAGCGCCGCTGCGCCTCTCTGGCTGTGGCTGCCTGAAGCCGCCAGCTCTGGGGGGAGGGGGCATAGATTTGATTTTTAAATTAATATCCATGGACACGTATGCAAGGGCCACTCGTGCCAGTATTATGCGCCATCTTTGCTCTTTTATTGCAAAGCAAACGTGTTTATTAATAATTGGGGGCAGGGTGGGGGCAGGGAGCGGCCGGCGGGGCGCGGGGACCCGCGTGAGGGGCCGCGCGGTCAGCGGGAGGGGGCGGTAATGCGCGGTGACTGTTTTGGGGGGACCCCGCTCGTGAGGGGACCCTTTGTTCACCGATCGGGCCCCGGGACACCCCGCGCGGGCAGCCTGGGCGGGAGAGCACGCTGGGCTGAAAGGTCGCGTGGCCCCGGAGACGCCAGGGACTGACCCCCGTCTGCGTGAGTCTCCGCTTAGGGGTCTTTTCTGGGACGAGCCGGGAGTCCGGGGCACATTTTCAGGCCTTCAGCAAACGCCTCAGGGGCCCGAAAGTATTTTTAAATAATTTCTGAAAGTGCAGCGCGGTGCCCTTGCGAGAGGGAGGCGGCGGCCGCGCCGGGGGAGGGGGTCCCGGAGTTTGGGTCCCTGGGGGTCCCCCCGTAGCCCGCAACCCGCTCCCGACCCCCGGCATGGGTCAGGGTCCGCCCGAGGGTCATTTTCAGGGAGGTTTTAGGCACCTAGTTATTTTTTAAATATTTTTAAATATTTTTTGAAAAGATGACGTCTGGGGAAATGCGGCGCGGCGGCCCGAGACGCCACCTTTGTGTCTCGCAGGGCGGCGTGCGCGGCGCCCAGCACGGGGCGGCCGTGGCCCCGCTGCGCCCGAGTGTCCCCTGCCGTAGCCCCGCGGCCCCCGGGCGGGCCTGGGTCTCGCGTCGCCACCCGGCGGCACCCGCCCCGCCCGCCGTGGCGCCTCGCGCGGACTTTCCCTTTCAGTTTCGTGCTGGGTGGGCACTGGGGACACGCGGCGGGGAGCGCATCCCGCCAAGCGTGTGCAGCTCCCCCTCGACCCTCCGGGGTCGCGCGGAGGGGGCGCGGCAGTGGCCGTCACCTCCGGGTTCCCCTGCAGGTCTGCGAGGAGCAGAAGTGCGAGGAGGAGGTCTTCCCACTGGCCATGAACTACCTGGACCGCTTCCTGTCGCTGGAGCCCCTGAAGAAGAGCCGCCTGCAGCTGCTGGGGGCCACCTGCATGTTCGTGGCCTCCAAGATGAAGGAGACCATCCCCCTGACGGCCGAGAAGTTGTGCATCTACACTGACAACTCCATCCGGCCCGACGAGCTGCTGGTAACCGCGGACCCCATGGCACTGACGCCCAGTTAATCGCGGTACCCCGCGCTGGTGGGGTGGGGGGCGGGAGTGCCCATGGCAGGAGTCCGTACCCGCCTCGGACAGGTCTCCCGCGCCACCTGGGAACGCCCACACTGCGCGGCTTCTCTGGCTGTGCTCGGGGACCCCTACCACCCCGACCTCGTCGGGGCATCTGGTGTGGACTCCCACCACGTTTGCGCCCTAATGGTGCCGAAACGTGGGCGACGCGCGCCCTCTAGCGGCGCACGGCCTGCAGCGCGGATCGCCAGCTCTGGGTTCCAGGCGGTGGGAGGTCTTTTTGTCTTCCCGCCCAGTCTGTTCTCAGTAATGAGGAGGGAGGGAGCCTTTTTACTCGCACCTTTTCTGTTTTGATCTGGGGTCACACGTTGACCCTGCTCTCTGCACTTGGAACATTCGCCAACCTTCCTATCCCACCCCAAGTCTGCAAACCAAATGCAAGGCCAGTGACGTGGGCCGCTGAGTCCCCAGGGTCTAACTTCCCGCCGGATGCTTGTCCCTTATTATCTGCAGCAAATGGAGCTGCTCCTCGTGAACAAGCTCAAGTGGAACCTGGCTGCCATGACCCCGCACGATTTCATCGAACACTTCCTCTCCAAAATGCCAGAGGCCGAGGAGAACAAACAGGTCATCCGCAAGCATGCGCAGACTTTTGTTGCCCTCTGTGCCACAGGTAGGGAGCTGGACAGCCCGCTGGGCTTCCTTGGGTGACCCTGGCCAGTTGCTCTCTGTGGGACTCTCCTGTCCAGGAAGAGTCAGGGTGCCCACCTGCCCTCTGAGGCGCTCAGAGCAGAGGCTTGCATCGCTCTGTGGGGCTAGCATGTCCTCTCCCCTTCACAGTCACTCTGCAGTACCTTGGGGACCTGAGTGGACAGTCAGCCTTTCTGTGTGTAGCTGCTGGGCCTCCTCTACTCTCTGTGCTAGGCACCCTGTGGCCACTCCATACTGAAAGGGGTTTACCTTGGCCTCTGGGCTGCCTGCCCCCACCTGCCTCCTGCCCGCCCTGTGTCCTCAAGGAGCCTGGGCTGCGGGGGCCCCTCCTGGCCTCTCCCAGGCTGGGCCACCTGCCAGGGGCGCCTGTAGGGGCAAGGAGAACAGCCGGCAATGCCTGCACCACGTGCTTGGGCTGCCGGCAGCAGCCCCAGTGCGGGGGCGGCCAGTGGAGGAGCTTGGGTGTCTGAGGCCCCGCTAGAGGCGCCGCAGGCCAGCCCTACTCAATTGAGTCCTGGGAGGGGCTTTGGAGCAACCTGGGCTTGGGCGCTATTTGGCAGCAGAGGGGGTCAGCCCTCCCTCCTCCTGGCCCTAGAGCCCAGACTGGAAGCCTGTCCCAACCCACTGTGGACAGACACACAGGTGCACTGTGCCGCCTCTGGCCCTGGGGCCCCTTCCTCCCCACGTGGGATTACGGGACCCACACAATCCATGTCCAGGCAGCTGTGTACCCTCACGGGGGACCCAGCTCCCTCCCAGCTTTGCTGTGACCCTAGTTAGGCCTCAGGTGCTACTTCTGTTTGAAGCTCCCCCTGGATAACTTGAGGCCCACTAGGCAAGGTGGCATCAAAGGGCACAGTTGATGTCTTCTCCCACCTACCCAGAGGGGCAGAGCCCCTGTTGCCTGGTCCTCCGGAACTGCTGGTATGGGGGTGCTTGGGAAGGCTCTGACCTCCACTGTCCTCCACCTGCCAAGGCCACGTGCCCCTCCCCAGGTCCTCTTAAGCGAGACCCGGGGTTCCAAGAGGTTACTAGCCTGTGGGGCTGGCTCTGCTGGCGGCAAGGAGGCATTCTCTGGCTGGGCTCCTCTGCAGAGAGGCTCTGAGACTCCGTGCAGCCTTTTATGGAGCTAAAGTGGCTGAGAGAAGCTGCAGTTTCCTGAAGATGCAGCGTGGAATGGGCTCGGCCTCCCTCAGCCTGCCGGACTCCCTCTGGGGCCCCCAGTGCTGGCACAGTGCAGAGCGCCCCAGGTGGTGGCTGGCTCTCCTAGCTGCTCCTGGGCCTTTGTCTGAGATGGAGCTTCATGGGAGCCCCTCACACCAGCTTTGCACATGCACAGTGACCACAGTGTCCCCTCGGTGGGCTCTGGTGGGCCTTAGCCTCCTGAATCACTGGGACTGCAGGTGTGTGCCACTGAACCTGGCTAGGGTCGGGTTTCTTTTTAACATGCCTTTCCACGCGTGCCCCTGGAGCCTGCCTGCTGCAGTCAGCTGGTGAAGGCAGGACCAGCACCATTTTCCACAAACACGTAATGGAGTGTAGCGGAGGGGTCAGCCCTCCCTCCCAGCTCCCGTGACCACGTGTGCCGTCACCCATCAGACCATGGACGGAAGTAAACATTTGAGCTTTGGGTTCAATTCTGACTGTCCCTTACTGGCATGTGGCTGCCCCTTTGCCCCTGTGCTCCGGGGGATGAGCTTCATGCACGTGCCCTCCAGACCCAGGGCTCTGGGGTGCAGCCCGCTGGTGCCCGATGCTCCCTGCAGAGGTGACTTGTGTGTGCAGTCTGATTGCCTCTATGAAGCAGTCTCCATTCGTGGCCCCCACTGCCCAGCTTGGGTGGAGTTGCTCTGTTTGGGGGGCGGGGAGGCCATTTTCTTTTTTGGTCTGTGACACCGCCCAGGGGCAGGCTTGGTCCTCTTTCGGGGTGTCTGCTTTTTTTCCCAGCCCCTTGCCAGTAGCTCCTGTCTCTTTAACAAGGCCAAAGCCGTTTGTTCTCTCAGGAGGAAGCCTCAGGTGGGCTGCGGCACCCCAGCAGGGTGTGGGTCCCCTCTCCCTCGTGGCCAGCCGGCTCCTGTTCAGCTCACTTGAGCCCCCTGTTTCTGGGCGCTCGATGAGGCTTTGGAAGTGGACAAGATGCCACACTCGTCCTTTCCCTCGTCCAGGCCTGGCCCGGGGCCCTCAGGTTCCTAGGTGAACTTGGTGACCATCCCCACCAGAAAGTCCTCATGGAGGGTAACAAGAAGGTGGCCCTCAGGCTGGTCTGGGAAGGGGGCGGGAGGAGAAGAGAGGAGGGTGCGGGTGCCCACACTGCAGGTGGCCTGGGCTGACCTCCAGGCGCAGTCCTGAAGGGATGCCCCAGCCGTGTCTACAGATGAGATGGGCCACCTGCCCAGCACCGCCTGGGGCTCACCTGCCACTAGCAGGGGCCCAGGAGTGTGGGGAGGCCACAGGACCCCAGGGACAGCAGGGGTGGGGCTCAGCCTGTGGGAGGCTGGGCCACTGGGCGTTCTGTGGGCACAGTGGCACTGCCTTGGGCAAGCTCAGCTCGGCTGGCCGCAGCTGCCGGCTCACCTGGTTAGGGCATCTCGTGTGGCAACCATGGTGTGAACCATGCGCCTCCCCGACCTTTGGAGATTGGTGAGGCAGGAAAATGGCCAGGCGTGGGAGGAGATGCCGAAAAGCTTTCTCGTTGCTGACCGGCGCTGACAGCAGAGGGTAGGAGTGGGCTTTGCCGAGGTGGGTGGCTCTGAGGGTCGTGGCCCTCACCGGGCAGCTAGAACATCACTGCCACCGTCACACCCTCCCGGCTCCGAGCTGACCACGGTTCACCCCGAGGAACTTGGGAGTGGCTGGCTGTCCATACTCTGCAGCTTTGTGGTGGCCCTTTGGAAAGGGACCAGTCCTCTGGAGTCACTGCTCCTGGGCAGCAGCAGGTTCTTACTGGAGTTCACGCTGGCACTGGTGGCACATCCCTGGGCGGCTCCCGCTGTCCTAGCACCCAGTGGTGTGGCAGGCTAGGAGGACCTGGATGTAGAGCCACGGTGCCTGGATTGGGGGTCCTGCCACATCCCCATTCAGCCCCCTCTCCCACTTCCCTGCAGACGTGAAGTTCATTTCCAACCCGCCCTCCATGGTGGCCGCGGGCAGCGTGGTGGCCGCAGTGCAGGGCCTGCACCTGGGGAGCCCCAACACCTTCCTGTCCTGCTACCGCCTGACACACTTCCTGTCCAGAGTGATCAAGTGCGACCCGGTGAGTGACGGGTGCAAGAGATGGCTGATGCCAGGAGAGTGTTGCGGCCGGGTCCCGGGGTGACGGAGCCAAGCAGGACCTGGCCCCAGCCTCTCCCTGGTCTCAGGGCTTTTTGTGCCTGAGGGACTAAAACAGTCACAGCTGACAGGGCCAGCTTCCTCCACCCCTCCCAGGGGTCCTGAGGCTTGCCGGCTGGACAGAGGGCTCCCAAAGGTTCTGTCATCCCTGTAGGATTTCTGGGGTTAGGTGGGAGACATCAACCTCTTAAGAAACAGCCACCAGCAGGCGAGCTCAGCAGACCTGGTGGTGACCTGTGTGGTCGTGGGGCTGGGGCTGGGCCTGCCAGGCTTTGTCTGGACCAGTGTACTTGGCCTTAAAGAGCTCCAGCCACTGGGCCCTGGCGAATTAAGACAAAGAAGTTGGGGGATCAGCTTTGCCCGATGTTCATGAGGGAGTGACCCTCGGCCTCAACCCTGGCTCGGGTCCAGGTGGGCTTGCCAAAGCTGCCTGTTGGCCACCACAGAGCGTCTGGAGGGCTCCATGGGGTCCCAGCCAGACACTCGTCGGCCCCGCCTGTGCATGGCCCCCTGAGAGGGGGAGCATCCTCACCTGGTGAGTGCCAGGAGCAGCAGTGTCCCATGGCTCCAAGGACAAAGCCAGAGAGGAAAGCCCTCCCCAGAAACAAGGTGCTGCAGCTGGGGCCAGCTGTGGGTAGGGGCCCTGCCCAGCACGTGGGGCCAGCTCTGGGTGGGGGCCTGCCCAGCACGTGGGAGAAACTTCACCTGCTGTAGACCCAGCGCTCTGGCCTCCCCCAGGAACGTGCGGCTGCCTTGCCGGGCAGCCGGGAGGCCTTCCCTGGTGCATAAGTCTTGCCAAACATCGCTGCCTCCTGGCAATTGCAGGAAATGGCCGCAGCTGTCCCTTATTTGAATAGCGACTGTTTTAATTAGATGTTAATGATGCTCACCAGAAAGAGCAATTGAGGCTGAAAGGACTTCATCTGGTTTTCCAGCGATAGGCATAGCTGAGCTGGACTCAGAAAGAGCCCTGGGCGGCAGAGGCCCCTCGCTTCCTGCCCTGGGGAGCTGGGCTCCGCCTGCTGCACAGGCTCTTCCTCTCCTCCCTGTGGCTCGGCCCGTGGGGTGGGCCTGGCACCCTGGGCCCAAACCACCTTCGCCCACTTCGTCCACTGCCAGACCACGGCCTCCTGGGGGCAGCCTCCTTTGGCAGACAGTCCACAAAGGACTCTTGTGTGTGGCAGAGGGTGCGTTCTAGAAATTTCCATGTGCATGGGCTGCTGTGTGTCCCTCTTCACCAGGGAGCAGACAGTCCTGCTTGGGGCTTCTGGCCACCCGTGAAGGACACCATCCACTGGGGAGGCCTTGCAGGCCAGTGTGGGGACAGGGACACAGCAGAAATTACTCAGAAGGCCGAGTCCAGCTCCATTCTGACCTCAGCCGTGGGGTTTGAGTGGGTCGTGGATCAAAGCTGTGGCCAGTGTGGGGTTGCTGGGAGAGGGAGTGCAGCCTAGGGCTGGGGCGTGGCTCCCAGGGTGCCAGGGGCTCCTGAGGACATGCCTGGAGGGCTGGACGGGTGCCGGCAGGCCTACCCGAGGCAGAGGCCTACCAGCCAGGGCTCCCACACCCAGCTTTGTGGGACTCGGTGTTCTCATCTGCAAGATGGGACTGCAGGCACCACCCTGCCACCCTCGTTTGCCATGACAAATGTCTAACTGGATGGGGGCCATGAGCCCTGCACATGGCCCCTGGGCCCTGTTGTGGGAAAGTGTTTTCCAGGCTCGCTGGAGACTGCTCGGTCTCAGAAGCCCACCTCTGTGACATCCCAACACTGGGGGCACACAGCCTGATGGTGCAGCCAGCTCCTTTATTCAGAAGCCACCTGGCACCAAAAGCAGCCAAAGGGAGCTGCTGGGAGGGGTCTCTGTGGAGACCAGGAAGGCCTCTGGGTTTCCAGGCTCCTCTCCCACGGCTGCTGCTGAGGGGAATCCAGCCCAGCCAGAGCTGGTGCAGGCTTCCAGAAACTCCCTCACACCCTGGCCGTGTGCCTCGACCCCGGCTACATTGGGTGGATTCTCAGGGGCAAGACTGGTGGGGCCAGAATGCAGCCTGCGAGGCAGAGGACCAAGGCATGGGGCCCGAGCCTCCTCTCGTCCATTTGATCCTGCGTGGCCTAATGCAAGTGACCAAGGAAGGCTGGGGCGCCCTCCAGGGCTGCCACCTGGCAGAAGCTCAGAGAGCCTCCTTGTGCAGGATCAGGTGGCATCGTGGGCCTGGGGAAGAGGGCTCTGGAGGATGCCAAGAAGCGGGTCCCTGCGGGGAGGTGAGACGGCAGGGACGCCTGGTGTATGTTCATTCCCAGAACATGGCCACAGGCTCCTGGCAGGAGGCAGAAGCATTCATTCCTGGCTGAGGTCAGCAGGCCAGGGGCCCTTGGGGACCGGAGGTGGCACCCATGAACAGTTCCTGGGCTTGGTGGCAGGGATCGACTTAAACTTGCTCTTCCCAGAACCTGAGTGTCACGCGTTTGGGGCTGAGGTCCTGGGGGCCTCCTCCTAAGGACCCTCCTTCCCCTCTTGTCTCCCAGGACTGCCTCCGGGCCTGCCAGGAGCAGATCGAAGCCCTGCTGGAGTCCAGCCTGCGCCAGGCCCAGCAGAACCTGGACCCCAAGGCCTCGGAGGAGGAGGAGGAGGAGGAAGAAGAGGCTGACCTGGCGTGCACACCCACCGACGTGCGGGACGTGGACGTGTGAAGGGCGCCGGGCTGGCGGCCCTGGAGCACCAGGCAGTGGCCAGCGGCCGGGGCTTGGCCACCCGAGGGTGCTCCTGACAAAGTCCCTCCTTTCCGGGACGTTTTGCTAACAGAAGGGAAAGTCTTGTCCTCCTTTTCTCTTTCTCCCTTCCATCTCTGACTTAAGCAAAAGAAAAGAAAGAAAAAAAAATCCTGAAAACCGTCTTAAAAAAGAGAGAAAAGATAGAATTTGCATGACCCTGAGTGGGGGCCGTGGGGTTGCGGTGGTCAGCTGGTTCTCGTGAGTGCTCCAGTCTCCGCAGAGTAGGCATTAACACGCGGGAGGGTCCCGGGAGGGCTAGGTTCGATTTTTTTTTATGTGTTTATTTAAAAAAAAAGCATAAAAGCATCTTTTGAAAAAAAATGAAAAATTCGACAAACCATTTTAAAGTAGAAGAGGGTTTAAGTAGAAAGCGTACCCCGGTGCTCTCCCAAGAAGCGCGGCCTCGCGGGATCGGAGTGTCTGCACCCTGCTTGCTTGTCACGTAGCCACTAGTCTGTATCTTATCTCCCACGTAGGTAGCATGTAACCTCTTCAGCTTGTCCATGGTTGAGACCACCTCTCGGTCAGCGTGGTGTGGGGCACAGGCCCAGGCTCTTGGACCCCCACCTGGGCACAATCTGCAGGGTGCCAGCCAGGGAGCACTCGAGAAAGGCCAGCTGTCCCACTACCACGTGCTGCCGCAGAGGGAGAGCAAAGTAGCGACATAATATATTCTATTTTTATAATCTTCCTATTTTTGTAGTTAACCTGTTCATGAGATGCTGGTTTCCACCCATCAGTCCTGCAGCCTGCTCACATCAGGTTAAATCCACAGCTACTTTCTTTTTATCATTTTGGGGTTTTGTTTTGTTTTTCCTTCTTGATATTCTAAAACCATTCCATTTCAAAGCACTTTTGGTCCAGCAGTTAGAGGCAATTTCGCTGTTACGTGCGGGGCAGTTTCCTAGCGGAAGGGCGTGGGAATGTGCGCACACCTGCGTGCACAGGACCCGAGTGTGAGACCGTGGTGTCAGCGAGAGGGCGTTCCTGAAGGTTTTGTTCTAGTCAAGAGGAAAAAGGTCCGCGTTGTCACAGTGCCAGACGCCAGGCCCTTCCTGTCCTATAGAGGTTGAAGTTTGCGGGAATCCTTTGGTGCCAACTGGTGTTTGAAAGTAGGGACCTCAGAGGTTTACCTAGAGGACAAGTAGTTTAACAGTTACTTTTAGGTATTTCACAGTGGAAGGTTTTTAAACACTAAAATATATAATTTATAGTTAAGGCTAAAAAGAATATTTATTGAGAGCATGCTCATAAGGCCAGTATGATTTATAAAGTAATACAATCTCCTTGATTTAAACACTCACACCGTTCTGCCTTGGCGTTGCAGGTGTGGTACAGCTGAAAGGATGGGTCCTTTGGTAGGTGAGAGAAAGCCCTCGAGAGAAATCACAGACCTGGGCTCTGCCTGTTGGGTGTTTCCCAAGGTGGTCTGCTCTAGAGACACCCAAGCACAGGGACGCGAGGGTGCTCGAGAGGAGCTGGGCCCCTCCTCGGGAAGAGCATCAGCGCCAGGTAGACGACTGCACACCCTGGCCCTGCACCTGTACATTGAGGACGTGTTGAGGGGAGGCGGCGAGAGCGTGGAGGCTGAGGCTGAGGCTGGAGAGCACGTGAGGGAGGAGTGTGGCGGGAGGCTCCCGAGGGGACAGGCAGTGCCCACAGGAGGGACAGGCCGCGGCTCCGTTTCCCATGCGCTGCTGCCGAGGACTTCCCGCACGGCCGGAGCCGCTCACGTGCTTCTCTGTAGCTCTTTCACATTGTTCTGCTGCTATTGGAGGATCAGTTTTTTGTTGGACGACGTCATATACTGCCGTGTTCGCGTTTTGATTTTCTCGTAGAAAATTGTATTACAGATGCCCTTTTTTGTAGTTTTTTTCTTTTTTTATGTGATCAATTTTGACTTAATGTGATTACTGCTCTATTCCAAAAAGGTCCCTGTTCACAATACCTCATGCTTCTCTTAGCCATGTGCAGACCTGCCAGTCGGCTCTGTCTGCCTCGTGGACAGACACACAGACAAATCCCAAGATGGCCCGGCAGGGTTGGCTGGCCGCGTCCAGGAGACCTGCGCAGGCCTCTCGGTGCCTGGCTGCATGCGCTCCGCCGTCCCTCCCTGCGCCTGTAGTGCTGGGCTCTCAGCCCGATCTGGGACACTACCGTCACAGTAGTGTTGACAGCTGTGTCATTCTTGACGTGTAGTCGTGAACCTTGCATTGTTGTTATTATGTGATACCCAGTCTGTCTTACGTGCCACTGTGGTGCTGGGCCCGTAGGACTCTCATTCGGGATGATTGGAATCGCTTCTGGAATTTGTTCAAGTTTTGGGTGCGTTTAATCTGTTTTATGTACTAGTGTTCTATTTGTTCTTGTTTTGTTAATTACAGCATAATTAAAAAGACTCCAAATCTCAATAAAGCCAGCTCACAGTGCTGTGTGCCCAAGTTCCCTAGCAAGCTGCCAAACCAAAAGGACCTGTACCCATTTGTGCCCCGGTGGGGTCGGTCTGTGCTTGGGGGCCTGGCAGGTGCAGATAGATACCAGACTGGCCACCCCCCCCCCCCAGAGCCCCGCCTGCGCTTACCTCAGCCATCCTGGCTGTGGCGTCTGTCTGAACCAAACAGGGTCCTTGAGGGGTGGTGTGTCCACAGTCACAGGTGAGGGCAGACGTCTTGAATATTGTGTGCCAAAAGGCCAAAGGCTGGTGGCAGGACCACGGAGCACAGCAGTCTGTCCTGTGACGTGAAAGCCTGCAAGGGTCTGATGGTGGGCAGCCTGGGTCTGTGCCTCGGGTGGGCTCTGCTGCTGCCAGCACAGACATGTGACCTGCAGTCCCAGCAGGAAAGCAGACAAACAGAAAAGTCTAGAATAAAATTGGTAAAACCCCAGTGTGTTTCTGTGTGTTTCCCAGGCTGCCTGGAGACGGGGAGGGGCTGGGCAGGGGTCCACCTCTGTGACTGCCACTTGTGGCCGGGTCACCCTGTGCTCTGCACCCTAGAGTTCAGTGACACATCCTCACCTCCACCTACTAGATGACGGTAGCCCTGCCCCATGATACAGCAGTGGCTGCTGACATTGCCAAATGATTCCTTATGGGTGGAGGCCAGACACCCCCAGCTTGGAGTGCTCCCCGGCTGGGAAGAAATTTATCCCTGGGTACCAGGTGGGAGGGGCAGTTCGGACCCCAGGGTTTTCCAAGCGTCTGGGACCACACAAGCCAGCAGCCCTGGTGCCAGGGACGCGAGCAGTGCCCTTGATCAGGAGCATCTCCTGGCCCTCGTCGGCCAGTCTGCCCTCCCGGGTTATGGCAGCTAGGAAAGTAAACAGGCGGCATTCGCTGGCCCTTTCCTGGCGCAGACTGCTGTGTGCCTGGGGTGAATCGTGGTCCTCGGGTGCTGCCAGACTCGCAGAGCAGCACAGCATGAGGCCGCGGCCCGGGCAGCCTTTTACACGGGCGCCCGAGAGGCCTTGCTGGCCTGCGTTGTCCACTTCTGGCTTATGGACCCTAGCCACGTCCCAGCCCCAGGGGAAGGGGTGAGTCCTGGGAAGCCCTGGCCGTGGTGCTGCTCTGCCAGCTCCTGCACTTCTGGAGGAAGGTGAGGCGTGGAGGAGGTGCCTGGCCTCCATGGTCACCACCAGCCCTTCTGAAGGTGGGGGCTCCCGAGGGCAGGCAAGGCCCCTGACTGCCACAGCGAGAGCTCCAGGGCCCTGGGAGCCAACAAGGCTGTTAACTGCCCCCTCGATGGCTTAGGAGTGCCCAGCTCTGACCAGAGCCAGGTCCCTGTGGGGCAAAGAGCCACCGTCCCCACCCTAGGACCACATGACTGCCAGGATGGCCTGGGGCCTTGGGTGGCTCTGGGCAGGGGTGGCAAGGGAATCATATTAGGTCAAGTGAGGATGGAGGAGGAGCCGGAGCTGCTGGCCAGTCGGAGCAGTGAGGACCCACAGCCCAGGTGCAGGGCAGAGTGGAGGGCGCCCCCAGGCTGGGCAGAGGGGCCCAGCAGGGAGGACGCCTGCTGGATGGTGAGGTTTGGGCCTAGGACAGGGTTCCCGGATGGCCTCTTGGAGAGCCTCCTTGGCATCGGTGACCATGGTGATGGCTGATCTCTAAAGCGCCCTCCTTGGTCAGGGGGCGAGACCCACGTTGTCACTAGCACCCTGCTCTGCAGTCCTAGCCCTCAAGCTCAGCTGACACCCCCTGGAGGGCCCTGCTGGGTGCAGCCGCTCCAGTCAGAGTGACAGCAAAACTTGCCCTCTGAGGGTCTCTGGAGAAAAGCCTTCTCCCTCTGCTCCCCGCTCCTCCAAAGCCACAGCACCAGTCCTCAGGAGACACCTCTGTCCTGCTCACTCGAGGCCCCGCCTGCCCCTGACCAGCCTGTGGTGCCAGGCAGTCCCCATCCTTCTGTCCACAACCTACTGGGCCACGTGTCTGTTCTGAGTGGGCCGAGGTCCCTGCCCTCCTGGCCTCCATTGCCTGAACCTTGGCTGTGCCTGCCCACTTTGGGCGTGCCCGACAGCCCCAGGCTCCGGGCACTGGGCTCAGCCACGGCCGCCCCGTGACGATTTCTGCTTGTCCCTCAACACTCAAAGGCGGCCTCAGGGAAGGCGCCCACAGCGGCGGCCCTGACCACCTTCCACTTTGGTCCTGAGCCCCTCTGGGGGACGCAAGTCTCGGGATCTCCCCTTCTTACATCTGGAGCTCAAAGTCACCCTTGGGCCAGTAGAGCAACTGAGCCATGGGCACTGAGGAGGGCTGGACCCCCGAGGGCCCAGGCGGCACCCTGGGTCGTCCCGAGGACGAGAGGGAAAGGCCGGCAGAGCAGGCACACGCGCGTTTCTGGGAGGACGATGGGGCGGGCAGTGTCTGTCAGCATCCAGAGGAGTGAGGCCCCTGACAGCTGGGCTGGCCTCGCCCACTGTGAAGTGACCCTCCTGAGGCTCCTGCAGCAGGGCCTGGCTCGTCTGTTGGGATGGCGGTCTCTGCCAGGCGCCCTCCGTCGCCGTGCACAGGCCAGTGCACCGAGAAGGTGCTGTGCGGTGGGCCAGGCGGTAGGCTGCTCCGGCCAGCGGGGGCATGGGGTGCGCGTCCCCCTCGCTGGGCACGCTGGGCTGGCCTCTCACAAGGCTCTGTCATCCCAGGAATGTCTTTGATCAAGAGTTTATGCAAGAGAGGGAAGAAAGCCCAGGACCTTTAATCCGTTCCCACAGTCCCCCTGCCCGGGGCCCCACCAGCCCAGCGCCACACTGCAGGCCGGGGCAGACAATAGCCAGTGGACGGGTGGGCGGGCAGCGCCGGGGCCGCTGGCCTTGGGGCCCACATCCGGGGGCCATTGTCACCACCACTCACAGGGGCACATAAGGAGGACAGGGGGGAGAGAGTGGAACCCTCTGCTGAGGGGCTTTGGTGCCCCAAGCCCATCAAAGCCTGTCTATTAATCCTGTAGTTTCCACCTAGCGACAGCAGAGGTGGGCGGTGGCTGTCGGTGGCCGGCCCAGAGCTCTGTGGCCCAACCAGGATCAGTCTGCCCAGACCCCAGGCCCTCCAGGGCCTCAGGGGCCTCTTCCTCACCTTTGTGTCGTCACAGGGAGGGACTGGAGCAGCTCAAGTTCACAGGTGCTGAACACTGAGTGTGGTTCTGTCCCAGCTCCCAAAATGCCCCACGGGCTGGTGGCAGGCAGGGGACATACTGAGCAGCTGTGTGGCCCTGGCCCTGCCCGCCTGGAGCTGCGTTCTGGCAGGTGTGATCACTGAAGGGTCGGCACACGTTTCTGTGAAGGCCAGGCGGGACTGGTCACGGCTGTGACAGTCTGTGGTCAGCCCTGCTGTGTGTCGTGCCACGAGGTCAGTCAAGTGAGGGGAGGGCGGGGCTGCGTGGATTTGAACTTTCATTTACAAACACAGGCAGCAGGCTGGGTGGGGCCGAGGGGCCCGGGGTGACCCTGTAGTGGGTGAGCAGGGGACCCACCAGGCCTGCACACAGCTGTGCGGCCGGGGCTGCAGCCTCACTCCTGCCCTTACATCCCAGGCCCTGCCTCCACCTTCTGTGGCCAGCTGCGCTCTGCACTGTGCCTTCCCTGTGTCCCCCCTTTGAGAGGACCCCAGGCACAGTGCAGAGGCCCCGCCCACTCCAGCGCAGCCTCCTCTTAACTCACAGCTGAGTGGAATCTGCAAAGATCCTATTTCCAAATAAGGTCACAGTCACAGGTGCCAGGGCTGAGACTCCGGGCTTCCTTTTGGAGGGCACCTTCCACTGGCAACAGCCCCAGCTGGGCTCTCAAGGCCAAGCAGCAGGCGCAGCAAGCCCCTCGCTGTTTCTGGGGTGCCCACAGCAGGCCGGGGAGCAGCAATGCCCAGCGGCCCCTCCCGCTGGCCCTGCCAACACTCACAGGATGCTTGGGACCATCCAGCGGGGAGGGCATCGCCCAGCACAGAAGCCC
Source organism: Xerus rutilus (assembly GCA_028644305.1). NCBI lineage: Eukaryota > Metazoa > Chordata > Mammalia > Rodentia > Sciuridae > Xerus > Xerus rutilus. Next base: position 3,882,298 of record CM053399.1, on the reverse strand, counting down.
TAAGCCCCGCGCCCCAAGGCCAACCAGTTGGGTAAAGGGACTGGGGAGGCTCTGCCAGGGCAGCCTCCCAGTGGAGCCTGGACAGTGGCCACTGAGGAATTATCAGCCCAGCAGAATCATGGGAAGTTTAGGGACAAGGCACAATTTTCCTTGGAAAACAAGCTGGGAAGTCCCAACAGAACCGAGTCACTGAGCCTGCAGGGTGGTCCCTCTCAGTGGGGCTCCTGTGTCCTCTGACACTGAACCCAGCACCTGCTTGCCTGATGAGTCTCCAAAGCTCAGTGTCTTCACCGTCCTGAGCTGCAGCTCATCCTGGGGACCGCTGTGGCTGGCAACCGGGATGAGCTCGCCAGCAACTGTGGCTGTCACTCCAGGTTGCACGGGTGTCTCCAGGGGTGAAAAGAATTCTGCAGCTGGAAGATTAGTGAGTCCTCCTCAGGCCTCCCGCCTCATCCCCAGGCACAGCGGAAGGCCACTCCTGCCTCTGTCTCCCAGAGGCCACAGACACCCTGGGAGGCTGCCCACAGGGCCCGGGGCAGCGGAGGGCCTGGCAGGTCACTGCTTGTCCTCCTGGCAGCCAGCACAGGTCCTTTCCACAAATGCCCCTGTCCCTGCCTCAGACTGAGGTGCGAGACTGGCTAGGCGACAGGCTGCAGGCTGGAGAGGTCTTGCGGGGAAAACGGCCTTGCGACAAGTGACCAGCAGATCGCTTAGCCCCTGTGCCTCCATCTGCAGCCTGTGGCCACCACTGACCCCAACACTGGCAGACTGTGGCCCAGTGAGGAATGAAGCAGCCCACGCAGCACGAGAGGGAGGCAGAGGGCCAGCCACCCGCAGCCCCGGGGAACTCCATTTCTTGCCCCGTTGTCCCTCTCTTCCTTCTTGGACTCCCAGTGGCATAGAAGGAGGGAATGCAAAATCAAGGGAAAGTAATGGCTGAGAGTCAGCCACCACTGTGACTCGGTGCCTCCACAGGGAAGCAGCTGCGGTGGAGGTGACCCCGTTTGTGCCCCACTGCTGACATCCCAGAACACCAGGGAACCAGCCTCTACTTCTAGAGGAATGGCTTTGCCCTCTCTCAGTCCCAAGTTAACCGTCCACCACAGCAGCCAGATGGGCTCCTGGTACAGGCTGACCTGAGTCAACCCCCTGCCTCCCAACATGACTATTTGGAGATAGGGTCTTTAAGGCAGCAATAAAGTTAAAATTAGGTCACAAGGACAGGGCCTAACGCACCCGACAGGGTCCTACTGAGAGATCAGGCTGGGTGCAGTGTGGCACACCAGTACTCCCAGACACTCAGAAGGCCGAGGCAAGAGGATCCCAAGTTAAAGGCCAGCCTCAGCAACTTGGTGAGGCTGTCTCAAAATGAAATGTTTTTTAAAAGGGCAGAGAGGGAGGCTGAGTAGTGGAGCACCTGCCGGGCGTGCACAGACCAAAATCAGGATGCAGACCCAGGACGACCACTTGAGGACAGGAGACCCTCCGCAGAGTGGAGGAGGCTGCGGGGACCAGCCGCGCAGCACCCTCACCCGCCCCTCCAGCCTCCAGGAGGCGAGCCGCCGGGCCATGCCTGTGCCAGGGCAGCCAGGAGACTGGCAGACTGGTACAGAAACGTACGCTGTGGTACGAGGCACACAGGAGCTCCAATAGGGCGGAGGGAGACCAAGCCCCAGGAGACCCACCAGCAGGGATGAAGTCCATGCCACATGGACAAAGACCACCGCCCAGAGACCCAGCCTGGCAGGATGGTGTGGACAGGACGGACACAGCAGGCTTCTGTCTGCAAGCCACAGAACCCCACAGCCTGGGCCAACAGGACAGGCAGCAGCTCAGAGCGTGGGGTCCGAGGGCAGGAGGCCCAGGGGCTGGCTGGTGCTGCGGCCCACGGGTGACACCGAGACCCCAGGCTCCTTCCTGGGCTCCTCATCTGCTGCACTGCACAGCCTGTGCTGGCCCCAGGTGTCACATCCCTAAGACAGCGCCTCCCCCTCAGGAGTGCCCCGAGTCTTCCACTAGATGCCCAAACCTCTGCAGCCACAGCTGACCCAGGCCTGAAGGCCCCATGGGGCCAAGGCAGGCAGCTGTTCAGGAGGCTCTGTCTGGGGAGCCAAGGCATCCTGGGAAACGGGCCCAGTACTCCAGGAAGGGCTGGGATGGCACAGGTCAAGGTCAGTGTCCAGGAATGTGGACCAATGCGCACATGTGGCTCCAGGCAGGAGAAGCAGAAGAGGTGGACGGCTACAGGGACGGCTACAACAGGGCAGGTAGGGGAGAGACATAGGGGCGAGGGAGGACACGGCGAGGGAAATGAGGCTGGGTGGGAGGCCGAGGCGACGGGGAGGAATGGCATGTCAGGGGCACCATGTTGGCTGCAGGCAGGTGGCTAGACAGCAGCAGGATGGGAACTGTTCTCACCCCCTGCCCTGTTACAGGACACAGGAGGACGACAGGCGCTGCCTGGGCTGGCCCGGCACACGCCTCCTCTGTAGCGGAATCCCAACCCCCAGTGGGGGAACACTGGCTGGAGGGGTGTTATAAAGGGTCCGAGATAGAATTTTGCTTTAAAATAAGCTATTTATTTTTCAAATTAAAAAATAATACATTATCAAACAGGTAACTTAGAAAACAGATATCCATCAAGGAAGGGCAGCCCAAGGCTTCTCCGATCCCAGTGCCCGGAAGGAAGCACTGCTGGTCCTCGGGATGGGGAGACCAGAAGGGGGGCGCCACAGGGGCTTCCAGAGGCCTGGGTGGCTGTGGGGCAGGCCTGGGAGGATGGGCCTCCCCTGGTGTCTGTCCCTAGCGGAGAGCCAGGGCAGCAGCACCCTCAGAAACGACACCCAGAACCATGCATCACTGCGCTGCCCTCATCTCACTGCCGTCAGACGCTCTAGGGAGCTGGGGACATCCAAGTGAGGGTGTGTTCACTCGAGTCCAGTGCAGCCGCCTGCTGCAGCAATCCCACCCTGGTAGTGAAGCCTGTCAGCACTGGTGGGAGACCCACGGCCAGCTCACTGCTCCGCACAGCAGCCCAGCGGCTACTCTGGCTCAAATTTCTCCCCTTGCCGGGCGCGGTGGCACATACCTGTCATCCCTGCACTTAGGGAGGCTGAGACAGGAGAATCGTGAGTTCAAAGCCAGCCTCAGCAATGGCGAGGCGCTAAGCAACTCAGTGAGACCCTGTCTCTACATAAAACACAAAATAGTGCTGGGGATGTGGCTCGGTGGTCGAGTGCCCCTGAGTTCAATCCCCGGTACCAAAAAAAAAAAAAAAGAAAAAGAAACTTTCCCCTTAACCATTTCTGGTTTATCCAGAAATAGTTTATTTGGTGAAGCTTATCCCCCACTTAGGGACAGTGAGAAGGGCACACCTGGGCCCCTCAGGATCCAGCTGGTCTCTCTTCCTCAGCCAGGTGTCCAGGCACACTCAACCTGGTGGAGCACCGGAGCCCCGCGGGGCCCAGCACTGCTACGACAGAGGGCAGGGCGGCCACGCGCCACCTGCACACTGCCAAGGAGGCAGCACTTCACGAGCTGCACAACTGGCTGGAGGGACATCCTAGCTCTCTGCTGCTGGGGCCCTCAACCAGACAACTCCTGTGGCTCTCAGTCTCCTCATCTGTAAAACGGGAATAATACCCACCTCTGACCTACCAAGGAGATGGGCTGTTGGTAACAGGAGGCCTGCAGCACAGAAGTCTCAAGCAGAAACACTTCCCGTCGACCTCTCTCAGGCCGACCACATCCCTCCTCCTTGAGTCCAGGCTCAGGAGTGACGCTACCAGGGCCACCACCAGTCTAGCACCAGCCAGGCCTGCCCTGCTGAGGCCAGTGGAACACCCCACACCAGAGCAGTGGCAGTCTCACTCACAAGGCACAGGGACAGGACCCCACAGTGACCCAAGCAGAAAACCTCAGGGGTGGGAGAACAAGTTGGGACCTCCACTTCCAGAACCACCAATACCCCAGCAGTTTCTCCTTTAATCACATTCTTAACATGCAAACATCTGTCCCTTGAAGTTTTGTCTGCATCCGTCTGTCATCTTCAAAAGGCAAGTCCAGAACCTTCCGCACTCACTCTGAAGTCAGGGTGCACGTTTAGTAATGAACACAGCTGAACACACAAAGAAAGCAGGCAGCGTTTTAAAATCTCGTGTGCTTCTGCTCACTAGTGAGAGCAAGACCTTCCCGTGGCCACAGCTGTTCTCGTCCCCAACAACCACCCTAAGGTATGTCCTCACACCTGCCCCAGACTGTCCTCGGCTGTCTAGAACAGGGACTCGGAGACAGTGCTCCTCTTGGACCACTCACACAGCACACACAGGGGTGCTGTAGCCCATGACTGCCACCAAGTGAACCCCAGGGCCCGTGCCAGCTCCACAGAAAAAAGGCACATGGGGAACAGACCTGCTTAAATTTCCCTCTGATCCTGTCTAGGTCTTCATGGAGTTTGTCGTAAGCAGGGTCACCATAGGGGAACTTCTGAATCATTCCGATCAGTGACTCCAAGACCTTCATCTTCCTGCTGAAAGCACAGAAGCAGACCTTCAGGTCCTTGGCACACTACTGGCCAATACGCGCAGTGGCCACACCGTCACCTGCTCAGAAGCAACAGGCCTGCTGGGAAGGCTTGGGCTCAGGACGGAGATGGGTTTCCCCATTACATCAGATCCCGCTGGTTCACCTAATCGTGCTTTCACCCCCACCCAGCGCCTCAACAGCAGGGTCCAGCCTGTGCATGTGCCTGCGTCCCTGCCACGGAGCTGAGCGACCCAGGCGACCTGCCCCAGCCACCTCGCTGGCTCCTCAGAGACTGGAAGCAGACAGAACGAGGTAAGAAAGAAGACCTGCTCCAAGACACCATGGCACCCACGTCTCTCAACCTCACTGTCCTCGTCTGCGAAGTGGGGAGTGACAGCAGCACACGGGTTACAAGGACTAGACCATCCACGTGACCCGTGGGCAGAGGGAGTGCTCGGTCATGTGAGTGTCCTGGCTTCCACAGGCCCTGGGACCAGGGCTCTCACCTGGGGCAGTTTAAAGATCACTCAAACACGTGCACATCCAGGTGGAGCCCAGGGCTTTCCAAGAACAGCGACTCTGAGGATGACCTGTTGGGGACCACACCTGCCCTAGAGGACAGAAGCATGCTGGGTACATGAGCGACGGCGACTCAGAGCAGCCCGGGCTGTGCGCTCGCTGAGCTTTACAGGAGTGCGGGCGAGTGCTGCGCCAGGGCGAGCCAGCTCCTGAGGACCACCTCTCTTCGAAAATGCCAAGCCATGAAAGCTCAATGCAGTGAGTTAAAGCACCTGGCTTCCAGGTGACCGAAGGCAGATGCTAACATGAAGGTCGGGGGCATTCCAACTTGATGGGGAGAGCCCCACCCACGTCCCTTCTGCAGGCGGTGATTCCTTCCCTGCCCAGGGGAGCACCTGCAGACGCCCCAGCAGGCACGCACACATCCACAGGTGTGGTGGCTCCTGCCAGCAGGTCTCGCCAGTTACTGAGGAGGAAACAGCAGCATCTTAAGAGTGACCAAGTCCAGCGCCTGGGCTAATGGCCGCCTCTCCACGCCTCCGAGGCACTGCCCTGCCGCCCCTTTACGTGGGCTATGCACACGACAGTCCCTTTCACATCCTCGAGAACCTCGCCTGATTATCAGCCCTTCGCCTTTCGCAGCAGCACCCTGGGCTGGGCTGCAGGCGGGCTCCGTGGCAGAGTGCTCGCGTGGCGTGCACACCCTCGGTTCCATACCCAGCACCAGAAAGAGGACAAAGAAAAAATTTGCACTGACTTATAAACCCAAACACCTGTGAAGATGAAGACCCGCCAGGCTGCATACATGGTGGCCAGCAGGGCTCCCACCAGCCTGGCATCAACGGCAGCAGGTCCTCTTCTGTTGGACACACTGGGGGAGCTCCTCTGAGGAGTTAGGAAACCCAGACTTTAAAAGTGGGGGGAGGGAGCTGTCTGGGGAACTCAAGTTGGCGCCCCCTCCCTCTCTTCATCCTCTGTGGACCTGAGTGGAGAGCAGTGCTCCGCTCTGGACACCACCTGGCGGCAACACAGGCTGCCACCGCTGCCCTATGGCTACGGAGTGCCCTCTGCCAACCTAGGCCTCTGCACAACTCCTGCCTGCTCAGACAAGCGGGGCAGGCAAGGGATAGGGGCAAGTTAAACACAGGCAACCCCAGAACCACTCAGGCACAGTACCTTTATTCTGACTGTTGGATATGGGTATGGCCCAGGCTCTAAAAATTCACAATATTTCAAATAAAAGCACAAGCAGCGTGGACAGGGATGCCACCTTCCCTGCCCCGCCCATTATGCCCCCATGCTAGGACCAGGAACCAGTTATCAGAACGATGCAGAGTTCCAGCCGAAGTCTGCTTTCTCTGACTCCTGAGAGCCACATGCCTTCCACAAAAGGGCTATTTCCAACCTGAGGAGGAGGACAGCTCGCAAGGGGCTCAGGCAGGCAGACGCAGTAAGACAGGCTCACAAGAGCTGAACCAGTGCAGCAACACTAACAGCACCTCCTGGTGTCAGGAATGAGTGCGCCACAGCGAAAGGCACTTGGGTGGGCCGTGTTAAAAACTGGGGACAATGGAGTAAGCACCCTGAGCCCCAGCCACACCAAGACGACTGTCATCTGTCTATCAGGAGCTCAGGAGTGAGCGGTACAAATTTTAACACCACTTTACTGTCTTGATGTCCATAGGCACTTGGTGCCGCAGTGACACCAGGGGAATGGCAGGGAAAGGACTCTAGAGAGGTAAAGACCACCGGTGTCCACCGAACGACTGAGATATGCCCGACGCTTCCTGTTTATTAGTTCTTTTAAATCTCCTAACAGCATTCAAGTTTGACAGTACTTTCTCCACTTAACAGGTGAGGAAATGGAAAACTGATGCCCAAGGCCATTGCTGGTGCACTGTGAACCCAGCTCCCCTCCTGGGCCACATCCTGAGAAAAAAGGAAGGATGCTCAGAGCTCACCTGTCTCTTTCGCTGGCGTCACTGTGTAGGAGATGCTTCCATGCAAAAGCAAAGCCTTGATAGCACCCAATCTGGACATTAAAAAGACATTGGAGAGTGAAATTATTAAGAACTGGCTACACTGTACCTAATTGCCAAGTTCCTAGACACAAGTTGGGGCGAAGGGCAGCCGTGCTTCTGCTAGTGATCCGGAAGGACCTGTGAAGCACAGGGCAGTGGCAGCTAGGCAGCTAATCAGTGAGACAGCTAGCCTTCAAGACAGTCTCAATGCCGTTCCTCCCCTGTATGCACGCCCTTAGCAGTCCCTCAACTACCACAGTGGCCTGTCCAACCAAGAGAAAACAAAGGCAAGGAGAGGGCGTGACTTCTGAGGTTAGGCATAGAGACAGGGGCACCTCTGCCTTGCTTTCTTGGATCACTTTGCCCTTCAGTACCATGAGGATGCCTGAGTGGCCCTGTGGAGAGGTACATGCCCCCTGTCATGTGAGTGTGCCACCTTAAGCGTGGATCCTCCAGCCCTAGCCAAGGCTTTGGGTAAGACTGTTGCTCTGGCTGACATCCTGGGCATAACCTCAGGAGACCCCACTGCTGCTGAGGGACTTCGTGACCCTCAGCAAGAAGTGCACAATACCATCCTGACTGCCTCACCTCAGACTCTGCCACTTAGGGCCAGTTCCCTAAGACAGAGGGCAAGAGAAGAATGTGGGTTCTATGGCATTTCAATATAACCATGGGCTCTCACTCTCTGGGAGACGATCCCATTGGCTGAAGACAGCACCCTGCCTCCAGTGCAAATGCAGGTGACCCAAGACTCTTCTCGTCCTCCAGCCACATACATTAATTATCTCCATACAGCAACATGCTCCATCAATCTGTCCCAAGAATACTTCCCTGCCAGCATCCTGTCTGGCCTATTAACGCCCATACAAGGCTTCAACGCCGAGAGGCTTGGCATCCCGGCCCCACCACACTGAGCACCAGAGTAAATTACAAACTGCACACGAAAAGGATTCATGTGAGCGGAGCTCCCACTTACCTCAGACCCAATTCTGGCTCCGTGCAAGGCCCCATGCTGTCTTCCTTCAATTCTACCCAAACTGCTGCCTTCTGCGTAGCCCTCCTGATACCCTTCCCCGTGGAATCTGATGGGAAAGGGGCGCACGTCAAAAATCAACAGGGAAAGGGGTGCTTCTTCTCGAGAAACTTCCCTTATGCTATCCACGCTCCATTAAGACAAAGCAGAGTTTAGCAGAAAAAGCCCAAAATCCAAGTCAAAAGACAGGTTCAGCCGCAGCTGCAGCACTTCCTCGGGACTCTCGGGCAAGTCTCTGCTCCTCTTGACGCTCAGCTCTCCTCACCCACGAGCGAGAGTGGACATGGATTCGAGGGCCTCCTCCGTGGACAGGCCTGGAGCAAAGCCCAGCAGCCTACTTCTCACCCTCCCAGGTGACTGGCCCGCAGCAGGGCAGGAACCAGGGCGCTTTCCCCGACCCCGCCTTTCCAGCACGGCTCGGCACCAGGGAGACCGGCCGCGCGACCACCGCCCTGCGGGGCCCGGGAGCCCGCTCAGCAGCTCCTCCCGGGGGCAGGCGGGCGGCGGGCGGCGGCGCTCGGCCGGTCCTCTGGCAGGGACACCCGCTGCCCATTCGGGCACGGGCAGCCACCGTCCGCGGCTCTCGCCGCCCGGCCCGCCGCGCCACTCACCTCTCATCCGCCATCACGATGGCGTCGAACATGTCCTGCCTCCCGGCCATCGTCCCTTGCGCTCCGGCCTCCCGGCGCCGCGAGGCTCAAGCACTAACGCCCCGCTTCCGAGGACGCCAAGCCCACTTCCGGGAACGGCCGCGCGGAGCAGGCTGGGTAGGGACGGCACGCGAGAGGGCCCAGAAAGGGTTCGGGACAAACACGCGGCGGGGGCGGGGCGAGGCTGGACGAGGCTCCGCCCAGCGTCCCTTTCGTCTCCCCCGTGGCTCCTCCAGTGGGCCGGTCCGTCCCCACCGGAAGCGTCCACTTGGCCGCGCGCGGGGGGAGCCGGTCTCCGTCTACATTGTTTAAAAAACCGAGTAGACGGGACCCAGGTGGCCACCGTGGCTCGGAGAGACACCGGGAAGGTGTCACAGAACCGACTCCCCAGACGGCCCTGCTCGGGGGACTTGGAGGAGGTCGAGGGAGGCGACCCGGGTCGCGGGCGGGGCTGGCAGGTGCCACCGACAAGACCTGGGGACAGGGCCGGGCGCTGCGGTGCCCGAAAAGGATGTCATAAACGTTGCCCCCTGAAATGCGGGGGTGGCCTGCAGATGAGAAAGAAAAGGTTGTGTGTGTGCTGTTACCTTGTTTTTTTTTGGTCTTTTTTCTTTTTTTTTTTTTTTT
>CM053399.1:3856136-3872424 GCA_028644305.1 Xerus rutilus | reverse complement strand
AGAGCCCAGTGCCAGTGCTGGCCGTAGTGTCTGACCACACGTGGCCTTTCAGGGTCATCTCCACAGAGAGGCTAGCCAGGTGAACAGTTGTTTTCTTTCTTGAGCTCAAAGATCTTTTTCCCAAGCCAGGCCCAGCCTCAGAGCTGAAGTAGAGAGGGACGAAGGAAGAAACTGTGGGCTGAGGCAATGACCCTCTCCTCCAGCGGGAGCCGTCCAGCCATACGGGGACAGTGGGCAGGACCCCATATCGCTCCTTTCTGAGGCCTCGTCCTGCATGTAGGACTCATGGGGCTCCACAGGGCCCACCCGTGACCTGTGACTGACACCTCTCTCCTCTGCAGATGCCTCTCAGCTCTGGGCCTCTCCCTGCCTGGGGCCTCCTCACAGCTTTCCCTTTCCCCTGCCTCAAGGCCACGTCCCTCTCCTCCACACCTGTCCCCTAGTCCCAGCCATGGAGCAGGATTTTCTGCAGAGAGGAGCTGCAAGTGTCTACCTCCTTCTACACCCCTCTGCCCAGAAGTGTGCCTCCCCAGAAGCCAGGGCAATGGCTCCTTTCAGACGCCACGCTCCCCAGAGTGCCCGGCCTGCGCCTGAGGCCCATGAGGAAGGAGCACAGCTCCTTGCCACCCAGGCTGCGGCGGTGGACTCCGGCTTTGCAGGAGGGACGCTGGCACACACTTCCCAAGGCAGTCATGAGAACCTGGTGGCGATAAATATTTTAATAAATCAATAAACATTCTAAGTAGAATAAGTTCTTGCTACACTGTTCATGTCAGGATTTGGAAGGAGCCCACCTGCCCCGGGCCAGGCACACCGCAAGGGCTTTGTAAGCTGGACTCGTGCGCCCTGGGTACCCTGCCTGCCGGCTAGGTGGGAGGTAGGTCACCAGCAGGCCGGGCAGCAGCAGGCAGAGGATGCCCTGGATTCGCGAAGGTCGGCCCCCAACGCTTCCAAGTCCCGACCTGGGGCGGGTCAGGACCGCGTCCTCGCGCGCCCATCCCGCGCTCCTCCACCGGGGGGCGCCCTTGCGCTGCGAACGGTCCCTTCGGGCTGCCAGGCCGCCCTGCTTCGGTGTTGGCTGAGGCTGCTGGGACGTTCTTCTGAACCTCCATTGCCCCAGAGGGACTCCAGGACCCACGCTCAGGACCTGTGTTGCCACAGACCCTATCCCTGGATGGTGATTCTCAAAACCACAGATTTGGAGATGGACATTGTTGGCGCGGCTCTGGAGAAGATGCTGAGACGCCAGGGCCAGGGCCTCCCGAGGGGCAGGTGTGCAGGCCGGCTCTATACTGGCCACCCCAGGCTGCTCTGCCAACCACAGTCACAACCCCACCTCTCTCCTGGCCCAGCTGGGCTGGCTTTGGGTTCCGAGTGGGCTTCCTGTTTGCCACCTGGTAGGATTTACAGGTGTGTTTGCTGGGGCTGCCATGACAGGATGCCAGGCGGCTCAAACCCAGGAGTCACCCTCTCAGAGAGGCCAGAAGGCGCGGTCAAGGCCGGCTCCTCCTGAGGCCTCTCCGTGCTCCTGGGTGGCTTCCTCTCCCTGTCCTCACATGGCCTGGTCTGTGTGTCCTCTTAGGAAGCCCTCAGTCATGCTGGGTTACTGCCCCAGTGCATGGCCTCCGGTGCCTTAATGACCTCCTAAAGCCCTGTCTTCACCGTTCTGAGGTGCAGGGGCCAAGGCCTCCGCACTGCAGGAATGGGGGGTGCACTTCACTCCACGCGGGGGCTGGAGCCCAGGACCTGGAGCCCAGGACCTACAGCGTGCTGAGAACACCCGCTACTCCCCGACGGCCCGGCTCCCAGATAGGGCTTCCTGGGGGAGGGGGTGGGCACAGAACCAGGAACTGAAGTAAAGGGTCATGGCAAACATTCTCCCCAACCCCTCTGGTGTCCCTTCCTCCCTCGTCCCCAGAGGCAACAGTCACCTCCAGCCACCTTCCCTGTGTGAGGTCCAGCTGTGCCCGCCCCGTGTGTGCATGCAACTGTGAATGGCAGCGCAGTGTGGATGGCTTCCCCTTGGGATGCACTTCAGAGAGTACCTGTGAGGCTGGGCGGCTACGGTGACCACCAGCGCCGAGCCCTCCGTGACTCCGGTGACATTCCTCCATGACCCCCACCCCTGCGTCCAGTGCTCCCAGTGGTCATGCGAGCCCAGGCTGTGCAGTCCACCAATCAGTGGCACAAATCACCCAAACCTTCCGGGCGGCTGGGCGGAGAGCAGCTGTGAGGTCCCACATCTGGGTCTTGGTTTCTTCGCTGGTGTTGGTGAGAGACAATTCACCGCGCACGGCGCCGCGCAGCGTCCAGCCCCGCGCAGCGTCCAGCCCGCTGTTCCAATGACCCTCTCCCATGGCTCAATCATGTCACCTGTAAATATTTCACCATATCTCTCTAACAGATGAAGTTTTTATTTTTTACACATAACCAAAACATGATTCCTCCCAGCAAACTAACAATACCATCCAGTACTCAGCCCCTTTCCATTTATCTCCGTGGTTAAAAAATCTTTTGCCGGGGTGCGTCGCTCAGCGGTAAAGCCTGTACTCCGAATGCCTAGGGCCCTGGGTTCCTTGCCCAGCACCAGCAACAATTGTAAAAAGTTTGAAAGTTATCTTTTCGCATTTGCTGAGCTGGAAACCGAACACGGCCCCTGCGTTTCTCTGTTGCTCTGTGCCTTTCCAACCTGGTCGGTGAGAACAGAGGCAAAGATCGCGCAGGCAGGGCGCAGGACCTGCACCCAGACCATGGGCTGCAGGACCAGGGCAGGGCATTTTCCTTTAAACCAGAGATGACAGAAAGCAAAGCCAAGTGGCTAGGCACTAAGTTAGCAAGGGAGAAGGAGGAGGGGGAAAAGGCAGAAAGAAAGGACAGAGGAAGAAAGGAAGGAAGAATATTATTTTTTAAAAAATAGAAGAAAGAAAGAAAATCGCATTCACGGTAGCGCACGCCTATAATCCCGGCAACTGGGGAGGCTGAGGCAGGAGGATGGTGAGTTCAAAGCCAGCCTCAGCAATTTAGCGAGGCCCTAAGCAACTTAACGAGACCCTGTCTCAAAAAATAAAAAGGGCTGGGGATGTGGCTCAGTGGTTGAGCACCCTGGGTTCAATCTCTGGTACCAAAAACAAAAAAAAAGGAAAAGAAAAACCGCGGATCATACCACCATCCACACAAGCCAACACCAAGTGAATCAGACGGTGACCAAATGATCTGACAAGGATCTTAAAGCGACTGTGACAAAAATGCCTCAACTAGCAATAGCGAGTCCTCTTGAGACAAAGGAAAGCCAGAGTGACAACATGGAACCTAACTACAGTGGCATCTCTGTCCCTCCCATGGCAGAAGGGGCACCTCCTGCCTCTCCTGCCTCTCCTGCCTCCTCAGACAGGGCTTCCTCTCAGGTCTCCTTGACCGTGAGGAGGGGAATCTGAGTCGTAAGGAAAAGCGGACTCTCAGCCCGTGTCCCTATTAGCCACTCACAACCCCGATCACCTCTGTGGTCCCAATATGTGGGACAGGAGTCCCAACAGGCAGGCCAGCAGGTCTGGAGCGGTGGACGCCAGCAGCAGGACTCGCCCCCGCAGCCTGCGGATGGCCTACCTGGGGATGGCGAAGGCTCAGCCCCAGGTCTGCGCCCCGCTTTAGATGCCATGGAGGCCCCAGGGGTTTTGCCCGATTGCCTACAGCCAGAGGTCCCACACCCCGCCTTGGGTTGGATTCCTGCGCTCCAGAGGCTGCAGGGCTCTGGGAAACACTCACATTTAGGTTTAGTTCGGAGGCTGTTGCACAGGCAGTGGTTGGAGAGGGGCATGGGGTGAGGTGGGCGGCCCTGACTCCAGAAGCTTCCATCTAGTCTGGCCCTTTCGGGTGGAAGGCTGACTTCCTTACATAGGCGCCACGGGTTACCTTCTCAGCCCTGATGATGGAGTTGACCTTCAGTCCCTCAGGCCTCTCCGGAGGGAGGTTGGGGGTGGGGTGGGACTAATCTTGCCCTGGTCTTTCCGGTGACCGGCTCCATCCTGAAGTCACCTGGGGCGACCGCACCAGTGGACTTGTTAGCATACGAAAAGACACTCTTACTCTGGGGATTCCAGGAAATGAGGGCGAAGACCAAATACCTGTTTCGGAGTGTCCTGGAGTCCCAGAGTCCCAGCCAGGAAGAATGCTGTCTCCTGCCCTCCATCACGGGATGCGGGTTTCTGGGCCCTGGTGGCCTCTCCTGACCACTGAGTCACAGCCCCAGCCCTGTTTTGTGTTTTATGTAGAGACAGGGTCTCACTGAGTTGTTTAGCACCTCACCATTGCTGAGGCTGGCTTTGAACTCGCAATTCTCCTGCCTCAGCCTCCCTAAGTGCTGGGATTACGGGCGTGCACTACCGCACCCGGCTTCTTGTCTTTTGAAAATTTTCCAACTCTTATTTCCTAATCAAAAGAGGGAAGTCCCTCCAGGGGCTGGTGAAGTGGGGAAAGAGGAGCCCAGAGGAACTGTCTGTCCTCTGGGTTCTCCTCAGCTCCTCCTCTCAGTCCCAGAGTCCCGTGGGGGTCGGCTCTTCCCTGGGCTATTGGAGGGACAGAGCGCCTGGTCCCTGGGCTGGGATGAGCAAGGGACTGTGAAGCTGTGTTCTGAACTCTACTAAGAGAGAATGTCTGTCATCTCTGCTGAGACCGCTGGTGGACAGCAGATAAGCCCAAAGCTGTGGGAGCACTCTGTCACTGCGGGCAAGACACCTGAGGTCCTCTGTGTCCCCAGATGTGTCATGTCCAAAGCTGGGCAGCCCCTGGCCAGTGTGAGCCAATCAGCCCCAGTTCCATTCCCACTGGGAGCCGTGCCTTCGGTCCTGGAAGCTGCAGGAGTCCTTCCAGTCTCCGGGGATCTGTCCCTCCGGGGGACAGTATCACAGGGCACTTCCCTGCTGGCTCACGAACACTTTGACAAAAGGTAGGGGAGGAACGCCCCAGAGATGGGGATGTGGGACCAAGAGCACAGGCTCCGCTGCCCCTGCCTGGGGCTCGGGTGCTCTGCTCTGGCCCTCGCCCCTGGACAGGCGTGTCTGGTCCAACCACTGTCTGTCCCTGGTCCTTTCTCATGATGTAACCCCATGCCAGTGGTGTGGACCTAAAGCTAGGGTCAGACAAAAAACACACAACACCTGGTTAAATTTGGATTTCAGATAAACAATGAACAATTTTTTAAATATAAATATATGCAAATCGTGTGCGGGACATAGTTACACTGGGGAAAAAAGCCATGAAGTTCAGATCGAGCTGGGCACGTTTGCTTGCTGACTTGGCCAGCCCGATATACAGCAGCACTTGCAGCAAGAGGGTGAGGCCAGCTGCACAGGAGGAGCAGAGCAGGGGGTAGGGCGGGGAGAGGGGTGCTAAGAGGCAGCCTCAAAAACTTGCCCTTCCCTTCTCCCACCAGGTGCTTGCACCACCAAGAGTCCTCACCACTTGGCTGCCAGGACAGGTAAAAATGTATCAGCCAGCCGGGCGCGGTGGTGCACGCCTGTCATCCCAGCACTTTGGGAGGCTGAGGCAGGAGGATCGCGAGTTCAAAGCCAGCCTCAGCAACAGCGAAGCGCTAAGCAACTCAGTGAGACCCTGTCTCTACATAAAACACAAAATAGGGCTGGGGTGTGGCTCAGTGGTCGAGTGCCCCTGGGTTCAATCCCTGGTACCAAAAAAAAGTCCCCCAAACCAGGTATCTGCCATCAACCCCCTGGCATGAATCAGTTCACAAAACCAAACATGTCTTCTTGTCAGCGATGTTGAGAGGTGGAGACTCCATACAGCGGAGTACTGAGAGCCTCCTCCTTCATGTCCCCCTGAAGTGGTTGTCTCCAGCACAAAGGCTGGGCTTCAGACTGGTTGCCTGTGGTTCTCACCCTTGACTGCACATTGGAACCACAAGGGGCTTTAAATAGTCACTGCGTCCAGATGGCGCCCATTCCACTTAAACCACAGGCTCCAAAGCAGGATCCAGCTGTGGTATCTTCTCCCAGGTGTTCTCATCCACAGTCAAATTTTTGAACCAGCTAAGAGCTTAGACACTGTGTCCTTGGTGAGGGTCACTGGTGGTTGGCGGCCCGCTCTTAGCTGGGCATCTTGCAGACACAATTTCACTGGACTCTGGGGGCGGTCCTACAAGGCAGACTTTGTGCATCTTGTCTGCAGTAGGATGCAGGCTCAGAGAGGTTACAGGACTTACTCAAGGTAACACAGCAAGTTAACAGGCTCTGGGATTCATCTCTGCTTTGGCTTGTGCAGGCCCCCACCTGGCCATGCTGCCTCCAGGCTGTGCAGCTCTCGCTGAGCGCCTTCCCTTCTCTGGTCCTGCCCTCTCTCCTCTGCAAAACCAGAGGTGGAGGATACTGTGTCAGCGTTTTCTAGCCTGTGGACCTAAGTCTCTAATCAACATGGTCAAGTGGCACGGGACTCGTAGTCTGTCTCCTAATGACAGGAAGGATATGGAGGAGGTCAACCATGTGCTCCAGGAGCAGCTGGAAGCTGGGATCTGCCCAGCCCCTGGGCTGCCCACCCACCTCCACACGCCCTCCGGGCCACTGTGAGCAGCAGCTGAAGGAGCTGCTGGAGAAGTTTCTTCTGCCGGGGTCTTGATATCATGATAGATTCTCAGGCAGCTGTAGCGACAGGACAGAGGTCCTGGGTGCCCTTCACCCTGACTCCCTGAGGGTGACGTCTCAGGACATGCGTGTACGATTCTGTCATCGAATCACATGGGTCAGCTCACTGCAGCCTCCAAGGGTCCAGACGCAGGACAAACCCAGGTCACCTGGGCCTCTCTCAGCCACGCCTCCCTCACCGCCCCACCATCCCGAGCCTGGGGTAGCCCCACTAACAGAATCGGGGCTGCCCGAACATGGTCAGCCCAGCGCTTGGCCTTACTCCCCTCTAGGTGGCTGGGCCTGTGGGCACTCCCCGCCCGCCTCTGCGTCTTCCTTGCCAGTACAGCCCCATTGCCTATGGGCGGCCCTGGGCCCCGGAGAGCTTACTGTCCCAGGCTGCCTTGCAGCTGGGGTGGCCCTGCGATTCGATCCTGGCACCAGGGATGCAGGGGGTTTGCCCGGGTGGAGGAAGCTTTGGCTCCCCTGAGCAGACCCATGATTCCCTCTCCCTGGCCTCAGCCACTCCCGGACCACAAGCATGGCAGAGCCATCAAGAGCAGCACGGAGGGCAGGTCCTGGGCAGAGGCCAGCAGCGCACATCGGCTCTCTCTGGATTTGTTCCTGGACAGAGAAAAGTCCTGCAGGTGTCCCCTCTGCTTTGGCCAGGGGCTCTCCATCGGGGTGACTTTGTCCCCCAGGGAGATTGTCACTTCTGGAGATATTTTTGTTATAGCTGCTGGCATGTCATGGGTAGGACAGGGGTGCTGCTATGGTCCTGTCACATGCAGGGACATCTGCCACCAGTTATGTGGCCCCAAGGTTCACCAGGCCAAGGGTGAGCCACCTTGACTTAGGGCACTGCTAGTGCCCCAACACAGAAGGAGTTCTGGGGGGCCTCGCACGAGCTCAGCAGGGGTCTCCTGCACTGGGCGGCTGGCAGCCCCTCGCCGTGCCTCTCCTGGGGAGGAGCATTCCATTCAGACAAAAGAATGAAACATACAAACCAGCTCCATTTTAATGTACAAAAAAAAAACCCTCATGCACATAAATATAATTTGGGGGTATAAATAAAGTAAGAAAATAAAAGAGATGTACATATCAAAATAAATTACTCATAAATATCACATTGAGACTAAGTGCTGGGGACAGAGCGCCAAGCCCCCCACGCTTCCAGGGCTCGTTGGCAAGTCGGGGCTTGCGGACCCTCCCTCTGCTGGCTGGCAGACCAGGAACAGGTGCTGACCGGAGGCAAGGGCAGGTCCCCACAATGACTGGGGACGAGGGGCTGTACGAGGGCCAGGGAAATGGAACCTGTGTCCCATGAGTGCCTTGGTCCTTCCAGGTCGACATCCACAGCCCCCAGAGGTGCTGGAGTTGGCAGAGGGCAGGTCTGTGGGGTGCCATCTCAAAGGACCCCTCCCTGGAATCGGTATGGGACACAGGGCCAGGGGGAGCCACTGGGACTGCCTGTCTCTGCTGCCGGTCCCTCTCAGCTAGGGGCAGAGGTGGCTGCCTGAATGAGGGGCAACAGGTGAACCCTCCTGGCTGCCTGGGGCAGCGCACACGGGAGTCCTCCATCCCAGGATGGGCCTGCGGAGGGGGCTCCCAAATGTCCTGGGGCTGCAGAGGGGCTCCTGGGTCCCCTTGCTCCTGAGGTCAGTCCAACCTTTATCAGTTCTGGCCAGAGGCATGTGGGAAAGGGAACTGGTTGCCAGAGTTGAGATCTGGGTGATTCCCGCAGGCGGCTGCGGCACAGTTCCCAGATGGTGCACAGGGCAGACAGACAGCCCGTGCTGAGAACCACGGAGGAGAAAGAAGAGGGAGGGTGGCGCGGAGTTGAAAGGGAGCGGCGGGCTCCTGTCCGCAGAGGTCCTCCAGGGGGCCAAGCAGCAGGGCCAGAACCACGGAGGGAGCGGGCAGGGGGCTTGCAGGGCAGCTGGGCAGGCGCAGGGCCTTCAATTCTATGATCAGACGCGTCTATCTGCTAGAAACGGCACAGCCATGCGAGATGCAGAATATGTACAACTTCTAAGATTCCTTCCTAATGCTAAGCCTGCGGGACTCGGGGTCATCCTCCCCGAGCACTGTGGGAGCCCCAGCTACTTCTGGAAGCTGGGGCTCTTGACCAAGCCCACCTCGCTGGCCATCCCAAACGGGTCCATGCTGTCCGTTTCCAGGGGTAAAGAGAACACGTCAGATTCCAATTGGTCCCTGGTCTCCACCTGGGTCATGGGCAGCACAGGCAGGAAGTGGGACAGGGGCACCAGGCCCTTGCTCTGGTACAGCTGCCTCTGCTTGGCACTGCTCAGCACCACGGGCAGGTGGTACTTCTGGGACCGGTACACATTGTATCCATCGTAGCTGATCTCCTCCTTGAACGTGCAGTCTTCCTCCGAGTACCGAGGCTGGGGACAGACACAGCATGTGAGTGCCCGTAGGAGTGGCTGGGGACAACACACAAGGACCTCATGCTGCTTCCCATCCCTCAAGGCCCACCAGCTGTCCCTGGAGGCTACCACCAGTGGATCTGCACATCACTGCATGCCTTACACACACTTCCTGGCAAACTGGTTTCATAGATCACATATGGTACCTTTTATGCTATAGAGAATATATACGTTGTATTTGTACAGAACATATAGATACATTAAACGTATTGTACGTGCCTTTATACACACACAGACACCTCAGGCATATATTTCACATATATTGTGTGTATATATATATATTTTTTTGGATTGAACTGGGGTTAAGCACTGGGAATTGAACCCCTGGTGCTTAACCACTGAGCCACAGCCCCAGCTCTTTTTTTTTTTTTTTTTTTTTGCATTTATTTGTCTCACTAAGTTGCTAAGGCTGGCTTTGAACTCATGATCCTCCTGCTTCGGTCTCCAGAGCTGCTGGGATTACAGGCGTGCGCCATGGCACCCAGCTTATATACACACATATTATGCACACACTCAGCATCTACCTATACCCTTTATGAAGCTACTTAAAGTATTTACATACACTTTCTATAGCTCCTTAGCACTTCCCACGAAGTCCCGTCGCTGTTTGAATTTAGTCTTGTCCTGAGTGGTAACACCCAGGACAAGACTTTCCCCACTGGCTCTGAAACACTGTGCCACTGTGTCCCGTGGCACTGTGAGGAACTCTGCTCAAGCCTGCTACCATTTGAGGATGGTCTGAAGCAACACCCGCAACCCCATCTGGGGCCCAGACCCAGGTGTCTGCTTGCTTTCCCCCTCCCTGCTGAGGCCGTGTGTCTGATGATGTTAAGAAGCGTCAGCCCCTCTGGCCCCTTCTTTCACTCAGAAAGAACCTTCCAGGCAGCCTGCCAGGAACACGGAGATAATCCGCAGCCCCCTCCCCCATGCCCAGGACTGAGCCTGCCCCCAGCGGGTGGCCGGAAATGTGTGCTGCAGGAAGCTGTCCCTGGTCCCTGGTCTTAGAACACTGTTAGTCCACAGGATTGGGAGGTGCCAGGGCATGTGTCCCGCTCCAAACTGTTTAGTGGCATTACCTATTGGGGACAGTGAGGAGAGCCTAAGGCTGGGAGTAGGGAAGCTGCTCAGAAAACAAGTCTGACTGTGTCTAGTCGCTAAGGTCACTGAACTGCAGGTGGGTGAGTGATATCTGATAAGGCCCTGATAAGAGTCTAATTGCAAGAATCCACTGCTCCTGCCCAGGCTAATGGCACACTGGGACAAAGCCACCAAGCATCACAGTTGATTGTGCCTGAGTTCCTGAGAAATGTAAATTGTAAATAAACAAGGGAAGTATTCTACTCCGATGGTTCTTTGGGAGAAATTTTCTCCATGCAGAAAATGAAACGATTTTGAGTTTCTAGAATGTGGAATTTCTACTTAAAGGGAGTAAAGAAAAAAAAAGCAGAGTGGGGGCGATCCCGGGTTTGTGCTAGGCTATGCCCACCAAATAAAGAGCCAGGGAAGGGTTTCAGGGGGAAAGCTCCTACCAGCACCCCGTGTGCAGTAGGCAGCTGGGGTTGGACCAGCCGCCCTACCAGCCCTCCCACTTGGATCTCTGTCGTAGTAAATGTCAACATAACAAAAGTAGCCAGGGCAGGTTGGAGCCTTTGGGGAGTCCGCTTTCAGCAAGCAGACCAAGCACCTTTCTTTACCCTCTTTCAGTAGATAAATGGAGTGAATGGACGTCAGATCCACAAAACGACTCGGAGACGCTAAAATGCTGAGCACTGCTACCATTAGCATTTTTCCTGGGGCGGGGCATCCCCCGCGGGCTGCCCTGCCGCCTCTTCTCTGGCCCCTGCCCCTGCCCCTTCCAGTGAGCCGGGCTGCGTGGGAGGCCCTGGGCCCGCTGGGACCTCACACAGCTCCTCGCACAGGCCGGGAGGGGAAAGAGCTCGGTCCTTTGAACTTCCAGCCTTTGTTCCCCCGACCAGAGCCCCAGCATTTGCACGCTTCCAGCCCCGAGCCTTCCGAGTTACCTGGGCCTTCTGAGCCCCCAAGTCCCCAGTCCCCCAAATGCTCCAAAGTCTTTACAGTGCAGGTGAGCGGGTAGGAGGGAGTGGGGCATAGAGCGCTATTCTACCGCAGGGGCACCTTGCTCTCACTGTTTTCCCGGCACACACAAATTGATTAAAAGGAAACCAAGCTGGTCCCAAACGCACTCTTCGCTTTCCAACTTAATAATTTTTAAAAGACGCTATTTTGGAACAGTCTCTCTCCGCCCTTTTCCCTCTTTAGAGAAATGGAGGCAAGGACCACACACGCAAAGCCCCAGGCTGAAAAGGGCCGAGGTGGGTTTTCCTGTTTAATATCAAAGGACCTGAATAATGGGTTCCCTCATCCGGCCTTTGGCTCAATTGGAACTGCATGGCGGTCCTCACCCTTCTGTGGCTACAGCCTGAGACCATAAATTTCCGTAGGAAAAAAAAAATCAGACATTGGCTTAATCGGCTCTTGCGATCTTTCCCTCTGTTGATTTCCATTTGAGTCTGGACCGAGGCGAGAAAATATAGCTTCTGACCCAGCCCGCCCCGACGCATCCTGCGGCGTGGGGACACTTACCAGTCCCTGTATCCTGCCGTCGGCGCTCATGCAGAGGTACCGGACGCTGTTTACGTCCTTGATGGCCACAGTCTCCAGAGCGACCGCCCTGATCTCCAGCAAACCTGGGCACAAGAGAAGCAAGAAGCTACATCCAGGTCCTTCTGGGGCCCGCTACACGTGGGTGTCGTCTGTTCGCGGAGGGGGACAGCGGGAGGAAAGATAACGCTACGGCGCCAAAACCTGGGGTGCTGGGAGTTCCTGGGAGGCCGCCAGAGCTGAGGAAGGGCCAAGGGGGGAGGCGCACTGGGAAGGGGCTCGGCCGAGGGCGCGGGGCGGGGCACCTGGGGGCTCTTACTGTGCTCGCTCTGCCTCTCCTCGCAGTCCACGGCGCCGTCGGCTCGGATGCGCAGGAAACAGTTGGAGAAGCCGTAGGGGCCCGCGGCGTACAGGTGCCGAAGGCGGATGGGCTGGTCCCAGCCGTAATGCAAGTGAGGCCCCTGGTCGGAGAGACCCAGGGAGCGCCGGGCCAGGGGTCGTCCGGCCACTGCCAACCAGAGGCTGGCCAGCACCAGGGCGCGAGCCAACGCACATCCGCTCGGCGCGCCCCGCATGGCACCTCCTGTGGGCTCGTGGCGCAGCTCCAGTGGCGGCGCGGCGACGGGGACTTGCTGCAGGGCTGTTAGTGTCGGGGCAGGGTGTCGGTTGCCCTCGAGCTGGACGTGCGCTACTCGCGCACAGGCGCGCAGCGCTCCTGCTCCGACCGCTCGGTGACTCTGGGCCTACAGCTTTATATAGCACTCCGGACCGACCCTGTGGTTAAGATCCCTGGGACGCCCGAGCATTTCTAATCGGGATTGCGTCCAGCCTCCGCCCCCCTGCACACACCCACTCACACCCCGCCTCCGGCCCAGCCCCCTCCCCGGCCCCGGCAGGTGGGCTGCGCCTCCCAGTCCTTGTCCGGGTGACCCCGCCCAGGCCGTTAGGATCTCCGGGAGGCTGAGGCCACGCTTAGAGACAATGTCCGGGGAACGGCTCTCCACGGCGCGGCAGCTCGGGCGTTCTTGGCTGAGCGAGTTCAGTTTTATTAAGCAGGAAAGTAGACGCCCGGAGCCCCGCCCCCTGGCCCCGGACTCCTCGGGGATGCGCTTTGTGCCTGGCCTCAGCAGGGGCGGGGGACAGGAACCCCGGGACCAGAGATTGGCGGGCACAGAGCTTTGCCTCCTCCATCCCCGGCCTGCAAAAGCCGCGCCTCGGCTTTCGGGCCCCCTCCCCTTCAAAAACCACCCTCACTCCCTCCTTCCCCCGACAGCCCCAGCCCTCTGGATTTCCTGCTGTCAAAGTCGTCCATTCGCCCTGCCGCGCCGACCTGCTCACGTTCTGCCGGCTTTATCTTCTCGCGATCCCAGGCCCCAGCCCCTTTATCCCGAAGCTTGCCCGGGGCCTGGGGGCCGGGCGCGATCCTGGGCGGCGGAGGCGGAATAGGAGCGCGGGGCACGGGGCGGACACTAGGTGGCGCCTCAGCCCCAGGTTCGGCTTCGGCCGCGCTGGCGGGCAGCGAGCGCCTCTGCGTCCCGTGCCTGCCCGCGGGGAGGGGGCCTGGGCGGGTGGTCGTTGCGAAGGCAGCTTTCCCGCTGGGTGGGCCACTAGCCGCGGGACTGCGGAATCCGCCTGGGCAGCTCAGTCGCCGTCGCGAGGCGCAGGGAGGCAGGACTGGGACCCGTTCGCCTGCGTTAAGATGCACGATGTGGGTGCTCAGGCCTCCCGGTGCCGAGCGCGGGGCCGGGGGCAGCAGCGTGGTCAGAGCGTCGCGAGCTCCTATCCGGTGGGGGGGTCAGAAGCTGTGATGGGCGCGGCTGCCGTCTGTGCGGGCGCCAGTTGGGCCAATGGGGGCCTCTCCGGAAGCGGCTCGCGAATAAAGGAACCGGCATCCTGGGGTTACCTTGGCCAAGAAGAAAGGGACCCTCCTAGGGGGCTTTGGCTTAACACCTATTTACTTCGTTATTTCTCCAAACGACGGGGAGGGCAAACGTGGAGCCGGAGAGAGGGAAATGCCAGCCCTGGTGAATTTCAATGAGCAGAGGCCACATTCATACCGCGTCAGTGACTGGCGTTAATGACGGAGCGCGCAGGAAGTGTCACCAGGAAAGCCTTTACAAAAAGACCTCATCCCGAAGGCTTTCTGGACCAGGGACTCCCACGCTGTGCGTCTTGGTTCAGAAAGCCCTGGCTTCTGTTAAATCTAATTACTTCCCCCCTGTGGCTTTCAATCGTCCGCGGCTCCTATTAAGCTTAATTACCATCCCCTGCAGCTTTCGTTTTAAAGTCCGTGATAAAAGCCGGGTGTTGAGGAGGAGGGCGGCTGCTGCATCGGGGGCGCGCCCCAAATAGGGCTGGGGGGGAACACCGAGGGACAGCATCCGCCTCCACCCTACCTCTGCTCTCTTCTAGGGACCAGAGCAAGAGTTCTAGGGGCAAGAGTGCCATCGAAGACGGAGGCTCAGAGAAGTGCTTTCAGCGCTTCCCATACCCCCGTTCTTGTTTCCTGGGCAAATCCCAAGAACCCCCGTGTACTCCCCCTCATTGAACAGGTATAAAACGGGATGCCAGAAAGTGGCAGTGACCCAAGGCCACGCCTCCTAAGATAATGACAGCCCATCCTAAGGGTCAGCCAACGTACCTAGTCACGTCAGTGCTCTGAAAGTGTAGTGCTGAATCCTGCGACCTGAGAGGAAACAGGCTCACACAGGACAGACAGGTACCCAGGGTTCCAACCCGGGCTTTTGCGGACCTCCAATCCACCCTGCTTCCCCGTGGGTGTGGGTGGAGGAAAGGCTTTACAGGCCAGAAGATGGCGCTGTGGCCCCTGCCTGGTTCTCTGGATGAGAGCCACGGTGGGTGTCAGGGAGGACCCCCTCCCAGGCCTTCCAGGCACACCTGGACCCCTGAGGCCTTCAGTGTATTGGATTGAGATGACTCAGATTTTTTCAGGCTGCCTGTGATTGGCTCCCGGCAGTTGAGTCCCGCACTGTCCTGGTGAGTTTCCAGGCACCCAGTGACTGGGCAATGGTGAGCAGGGTCCCAGTCACACCCACTGGCCCCTCTGCCCTACTCAGTTCTGGATATGATGTTAGCTAGGAGGTTTTAGTTTGATTTGAGAGGTGTTTTTTTTGTTGTTATTTTTCAGTGCTGGGGTGGAACCCAGGGCCTCATGTATAGTAGGCAAGTGCTCTACCACTAAGCTATGCCCCCAGCCCTAGCTGGGAAGGTTTTTTTATCTGCCCTATTGAACCCTAAATTCCTTCTCTGGGGTTTCTCTCTTTCCATCTGAGCATGTGGAGGTTGCTATTTTCTGATCATGGCAAAGGGGAGATTGTCATCATTTCTAAACCTGCGTCCCAGCAACTAAGGGAATCTCGTACAGCTTCACATCCAGTATGTACATTATGAAAATAGTCTGTATTCCAGGGTCAACTGCGCGCTCTTAAGCATATAAACATTCTCCCCAGCCCCTCCCAAGCCCCCGCCCCTGCCTCAGAGTTGAAAATTATTTCGTGATTGGAGAAGTTTCTGAGCATTGGTTAAAATCTTTTTCAGAAAGTAAGAACTGTCACAGAACTGGGGACAGAAAGGGCGTTGGACACGTGAACGAGACAGAGCCAAGCCGAGGCCAGCATCCAGAACCTGCTAGAATACACATTCTGTCCCAAGACTTTACTAATCAACAAAACCCATTTTTTTCTTTCTCTATGGATTGTTATTCCAAAAAGAGGCCACCAAAAGCCCAGAAATTGGCAGGGGCCATGGCAGAGTGGCAAAAAGAATCTCTAGTTCACAGAGTTAATATGAGAATCAGATACCTCTGTCAATCACGGGTGTTTCCATGGAGACTGCCTGGCAGTCAGGTGCCTGGGGGGAGGGGCATCTCTTGTTACTTTTTTGATGCTACCCTCTGGCTTTCCTGGCAACATTTAAAAAAAATTTTATCTTAACATTTAGTGGCAGCTCTAGAAAAAGACAACTCTGTTGTCACAAAAAGCTGACCAATGATTACCTGGGGTGGAGACCAACTTCTGGGCGAGGAGGGAGTTTCTAGGGTGAGGGAGATGCTCTCCATTGCGGTCTCGGCGGCAGATACACAGGTGACGGTGTTTGTCCAAATTCACTGAATTGCGCCTTAAAATTAGGCTGTATTTTTTGTTTGTTTCTATTAAAGTTTACAGTTAAGTGGTGTTTGGATTTGAAATATGGATGAATGTAAATCTCATTGGCTTTCATCTCCCGGGTTTTAGAATTAGGTTAAAACACACACAATGTGATTTGCTTTCTGAACCGTTTTCAGCCTGCAGCCCAAAGGCCAACACACATGTCACACTGCAACCATTGCCACCCTCCCTCTCCTCTCAGTTTCATCTTGTGAAACTGAGACTCTGCCTAGGGTGCATTGCATTTTAAATCATACCTCAAAAACACCGAACATTTTAATTGCCTGTGGAGGAAAATTTGGCAAATCCAGAAAAGCATCATAAAGACCACTTAAAAACCAGGATCAACTCAGTGAGACCCTGCCTCTAAATAAACACAAAATAGGGCTGGGGATGTGGCTCAGTGGTAGAGTGCCCCTGA
>CM053399.1:3805201-3855636 GCA_028644305.1 Xerus rutilus | reverse complement strand
GTGCCCGGGGCTACGGACATGTGCTATGTTGCCCTGTAAATGTATCTTTAAAAAAAAAAAAAAGAAGGCATTTGAGCCGGGCGCGATGGCACATGCCTGTAATCCCAACACTTTGGGAGGCTGAGACAGGAGGATCGCGAGTTCAAAGCCAGCCTCAGCAATGGTGAGGTGCTAAGCAACTCAGTGAGACCCTGTCTCTACATAAAACACAAAATAGGGCTGCGGATGTGGCTCAGTGGTCGAGTGCCCCTGAGTTCAATCTCCAGTACCAAAAAAAAAAGCATTTGAGTGGTACCTCCACTTGCCCTCCTAACTGCAGACCCTCCCCTTGGCACTCTGAACCCTCCGGGCGTCCGTGGACAGCAGCGGTGACGTGGACCATGTGGGGAGAGGCCCCTGGAGACACACCTTACGCATGTTCCCTCTTGAGTGAATGACTGTGTCCCGCAGTCCCTCTTCCCCTACAAGGGACAGGGCTGGGCTGGTGCTCCTGCAATTCCAGAAGTACCTCCTCTGTCCACACTAAGGGCAGCACAGCGTCCTCCAGACACCTGCAGGAGACTCCGGGCTGTGTTCAAGCAGCGGCCACGGATGGTCATGCCCGTGGCAGAGAGCCTGGAGTCAGCACCTCCACCTGCCTCCAGTGGCATGCCGGGCCCCTCGTGGGCAGGGAGGGGTGTGGTTGAGCCTCGTCTTGCCCCAGGCACTGGGAGCTGGTGGATCCGGCTGGGGCTGACCTGGCCTCTGCTGATCTCCATCATCAACACAGAAATGGCAGGGGGCGCAGCGGGGCAAGGCTTGACCAGTGTGCAGCGGTCTCACGCAGGAATGCAGCAACACGTCAAATGTCACCCAGGAGACGGAGAGGAGCTCCGTGGAAGCACCAGTGCTGCACTAACAATCACAAAACAAGGGACTGGGAAATTGCCTTCCCACACCCAGCGCAGAGGCGGGAGGGTCCCGAGATTCAGGGGTTCTTGCTTCTCTCTAAGACAGCAGCCTCCTTCCCACCGTGGGTGCCCTGCAACTCAGGGGTTTAGGAGATCCAGGATAGGTTCGTCAGGCACAGTCTGCTGAGTGCCACACCCAAGCTGGTCTTGACAGTGACGGTGGTGACAGGGACCCCTAGGAAGACCTCAGGGAGTGCCTGGAGGCAGCAGGCAGTTTCCTCGCGTTGTCCAGCTGTGTCTCCACGGCACCCATTTTGAAGGTGGGGCGCACATTCAGCCCGTGACCAGCAGGGTTAGGAGTGACCAGAGCTCTTTACCAGACGCGTCTCTTCCCGAAGCAAGGAGGCCCACCCAAGTCCAGAGCTCACTTCCAATTCCTCTGCCCCTCGAGTGGCCCAGGTGCCTCTCAGAGTGGTCACCGAGCCCCCAGGGTGATTCCGGCAAGCCAGCAGGGAGGTCCCCCAAGGGCGGCCGGGCCCAGCCTGCTCTGCTGTGTGGTGCTTGGCCATTATTTCTTGGGACCTCCGCCTCGACACCTGCGTCCCCCCAGTCACAGCCCCCTGGGATGGAACCACAAACACAATCTGCAGCCCTGTCCCTGGGCCTGTCCTGGGATGACCCGGGAGGGGACTCTGCTGTTGTGCAGTGTGCTCTCATTTCTGTGGTCCCCTCCCCTCAGGCTTTCCCACTGCCCCATCCTCCTGTCTGACCTGCAAACCTTCCCATGCGCATCCTAGCAGGTAAAAGGGACCCTCCCTCTTCGTCCCGATGCCCTGGAGGCTGGGCTCCTCTAGGGCAGGAGGGCGTGTTTGGGCAGCCAGCCTCACTGGCGGGACACCCCCAGGTTGATGTTCACACTTCACTGTGCAGTGGTCTGGGCCAGGGGGGCAGCATGAGTGGAACCTTCCAGAGCCCCCCCAGGGAATGCACTCCTCCCCCCCCCTGCCACACACAGGTCCACTTTGGGGTCACTCGCCCACGCCCAGACTCTGGGCCCGTGTTGCTCAGCAGGAGACATAGAGAGCAGAGGCCCTGCACATTGGGTGTGCGACAGACCCCCACCCTCAGTTGGGTCCCGTGCCGTCTCCTCTGCTGTGCCTAAGCCCCTGCCCCGCAGCAGGCTGCACTCAGAGGCGCTAGGTTTAGGACGAAGCCCAGAAACAGCTCTGGGACCCAGTGGACGGCCGGCTGCCCCCCAGAGGGCAGGTCTCCTGGACAAGGCTGTTCCCTTCCCCCTCAGCAGCTCCTGGGCCCGGAGGAGCTCACCTGTCACGTAGCACAGGTGCTCAGGAAGCTGCGTCTCTGCAGGGCTGTGCCGTTCCAGCTCATTTGGTAGGTGAACTCATGATTCTAGGGTCGGGTAGGACCGGCAAGCTTCCCCTCCAAGACCCTCGGCCACCGACGAACAAACTAAGAAACACAGCAAAGTAATTGTCCAAGGGCATGCAGTCGGGGGGCTCTGCCCTTCCTGTCCCCACACACTCACACACTCGTGTCCAGTTCCACTTTTGATTTGTAATAAAGTCTTTTAGAGACGAAAACCCTTCATGCTGAAGGTTCCTTATTAAACACCTGCCTATTTTGATTCACTGCTTTGATGGCCAAGGAGCTTACTTCTTTCTCTCTCTCTCTTTTTATAGTTTTTTTATTTCGTTTATTTTTTAAATTTTTTTATTTTAGTGTGGGACTTGGACCCAGGGGCACTTTACCACTGAGCCATATCCCCAGCCTTTTTTAATTTTTATTTGGAACAGGGTCTTGCCAAGTTGAAGAGGCTGGCCTCAAACTTGTGATCCTCCTGCCTCAGCCTTCTGAGTGGCTGGATTGCTGGGTTACAGGTGGGCACCACCATGCCCAGCCAGTTGCCTTGTTCTTCTCTGTGGATTTGAAAATTTAAAAAAAGAGAGAGAGAGAGAGAGAACCAATGCAGCCCACATCCTGGGGATAGGCCTGTGGCTTATCAGTTGGAGCTGGGGAATTGCGCTCCCAGAACGTGTTTCCCAAATGTGCCCCCATGCAGCTTTCCTGCAGCCCTGGAAATGCACTAATCACGGTCAGCAACCCAGTTTCCAGAGCAGGAAACCGAGGCTCCAAGGCCACACGCTGACCCAGCAAGGCGCAGTCCCAAGAAGGGTGTGGAGGCTATTTTGGATCTTCGTGGGGCGTGTCTCCCAAATAAATGGGAGTCAAGTTGCAAGCCCAGTGTCCAGGGCAGGGAGCATATTTTCCAAGACAGCCCTTCCCGAGGGTTGACCCCAGACTTGTCACTCCCCAGGACGCTCTCCTGCCCCCATCCGCTCTCTGCAAGTACATGGAGACGACCTTTTCTCACTCGGTAGCTTCCTTTGGGGTCGGAAGTAATGCTTTGTTATTATTGTTTTAATGGGAAAATTTTGCAAACCTGGTTCTTGGGGCTTGTTCAGGGCTGGGGAACACACATTCTATTTGAAGTGGCTACTCTCGTGCCCAGGCCACAGAGAGCAGTCCCCTACTATTCCAGAACATTCTGTGCTTTCATTACCAACGGTTGTCAGCATTTAGCTGAAGGCACGCTCCGACTACGCTGTGTATGCATTTGGGTGTGCAAGCATTAATGCGCGTATGTGCGGGTTGGGAGCATCGGAGTACACGCGCATGTGTATGCTCGTGGGTGTGCACACGAGTGCCTGTGTGCCCCGGTGTGGGTGAGGCTGGTGCCTAGCATCTCTGAAGGCGCCGTCTCCACCTTGCAGACCAGCAAGCGGGTCCTGTGGGCTGGGGGGCTGCCTCGCCTGCAGCCCCTACTATGGGCTACTCAGCCTTAGGCGATGGCTTGCCACCCAGCTGCCTCTGCCTGGTGCCCCTGCACATCATGGTGGGGCACATGTCAGACACTAGATCTCCCAGGCCCAGCGGAGCCCTGGCGTGGGTGGAATGGGTGCAGTCATCTGTGTTTGGTGAAGGGGAGCGGAAAGTTGGGAGGCCAACATTCGAAGAAGATCCTGGCCGCAGTTGGAAAGCCGCCTCCTAGACCCTCCAGCCTCCTTTCTTGCGGGTCAGTGAGACCAGTGGTCAGCGGCGTTTCTGTTTTGAGGCATTTGAACAGATGCCCCTGGCTCAGTTCGGGCTAGGGTTTCGGGCTGCGCATACCACAGATCAAGGAGCATTCCTACCCATGGCTCCTGCTGTGTGGCTTGGGACAAGTCCTTGACCAGCTTCCCCATCTAGGAAATAGGACAGAGACCAGGCTGCAGAGGGTGTGGAGAAATGAGGGGCCTCCAGACGTGGCTGGAGCAGCCAGGCCCACAGGGCTGGGACCTGAGGGCTGGTCATCTTGGGGGCCAGGGGCATTAGTCCCAGCCCAGACCTCTAGCTGAGCTCAGTCTGTCACAGGAAGGGTCCTCTTCCCAAATTCACCAGACGCTACCGGCCAACCCTGGCCTCACCATTAGGGGTGCCCTCCCCATGGGGTCACTGCGGCCCTCCCTCCCTCCCTCCAGGATGACCCTCAGCACTCCTCCCTCTGTCCGCTTCCCATCCCTGTAGGACAGGGCATGTGCTCGTGTGCCTGTCCAGGACATGTCGAGCCTGAAGCAGGGGACAGACGACGTGTGGCCCTGGCCAGTGGAGGTGATGGCCCTGACCTTCCCTGCTTCTCCTCCCAGTCTCCCCTGGCACAACCTGGTGCCACCCTCTAGGTCCCTGGGCAGGGATTTGAAGAAGATCCTGGCCGCAGCTGGAGCTCCAGAAGCCACGGTGGGAATGAACATCGTGTGACCCTTATTTAGACACCTCAGCCGCCAACGCCCTGTGGCCCCCTGTTAGGGGGCAGGGGTGTCCCCTAGCCAGCAGAGCCCAGCAGGGTGGGTGACATTGCCAGTGCAGAAATCCCAGCCCAGTGGACACAGCTCCCTCTCTGTCCTCAGTGTCTGGTTCCCATGGTTTCTGTTTGTCTTAAAGATTCCTTCTAGAAGCTTCCTCACAAGATGGTTGGAGCCACAGCCTCTGCTGCTCTTGAACTCGGGCCCAGTGACCTGGAGCGTGTTTATGTGATGTCCCTGGGGAGAATGGCTGAGCTCTGCTCCTCTGCTGGCAGGCTCCTCCCCTTTCGGAAGCTGGGTCTGCTGTGGGTGGTGGCAGCCTGGGCACCCGAGCAGCCTGGCCTTATGGTCCACCAGGCCTCACCCCGGGGCACTCTCCCGAGGGGCAGCTCCTGGCACATGCATTTGGTTTTGGGATCTGAGTCGCCCAGTCCAGTGATGGCCAGCTCCTGCAAGCTACAGCCATTCACTGGGACTGCTGGTGGTCACGCCAGCCCATGAGGGGTGAGTTTTCTGGTCCTGGGCCACACGGTCTGCGAGCAGCAAGGTTGGGACTTGAAGATGAAACCGCTGGACACCACGGATCCCTGGGGGCAACAGGATCAAGTGACCTCAGACTGGCAACTGTAACACCAGAAGCTCGTGCGGTCATAGTCCTGGGGGCCAGAGATCACGGGGTCAGGAGGACGGCCCCTTCTCGGGCTCTGAGTCCCTCTGCCTCCTCTTCCAAGATGCTGGTCACTGGATCTAGACTGTCCCAGTGAAGATGACCCCATCTCGAGGTCCTTGGCTTAATTACCTGTACAAAGACTTCTTTTCTGAATAAGGTCATGTTCATAGGTTCCAGCACCGGCTCCCCCATCACACGACCCCCTCACCCAGGGAATTCCTCCTTGGCCCCAAAGAAGGGGTAGTGGGCCACTGGAGGGTCTCCAGAGTGTCCTTGACCAGGGCTGAGGGGCACATCCCTGCGGGAGATGGTGGCCAACCTGGGACCTGGCTCTCTGGGAACAAGAAGAGCACAGGGGAGCAGGCCTGGCCTGCGGGTCCCTCCTGGGCTGCACCCTGCTCTGGGCACAAGGCTCGACACGGGTCTGCGGGTCATCAGTCCTGAAGATAGAATGAGCCCTAACTGTCCCCCCTGGGGGTGCACAGGTGTGCTTGTGTGACAATAAAACTTTATCTGTGAATGCCAACATTTACATGGCAGAACATTTCATGTGTCCCAAGGTGTTATTTGATGATTTTTAAAAACTACTTAAAAAATCTAAAGAATGTCTTCAGCAGCTCATAAGCTGCACAGAAGCAGTGTCCGGGCTGGATTCTGCCCACGGGCCACCGTTGGCCACCCTGGGTTCAGAAGGAGACCGATCGAGAGAGCTGACAGTCAAACACAGGTGGCCTGACGGGTCCACACAGTGGTGCCCAGAGAGAGTCGTCCCCACAAGTGACGAGGTGAAAAATACAGAGCACTCAGTCCAAAGGAAGATTTCAATTTTGTAAAAGCAAAGCGGGGAGGCGGGCGACGAGGGAGCCCATGCCTGCGAGGGCATTTGGAAGGCCTGAAAGAATCCGTGGGTTTTATTTTTTAGTTTTACGCGCCTCTTTTCTCCTGCATTTCCTGCAGCGCAAATGGATCACTTTTATCATCACATGGAGGACGCCCGAGGCCAGCAAACAGGTACTTTTAGACGTTAACTCTGGGCGGCAGACAAAGGCACCCTGTGGCCTGCTTGAGTGACCCCCGTCAACAGTGACCACATGCCGGCTCCTCGTGCAGCTCCAGTGGTCAAAGGTGTGCAGAGACACAGTCCCGAATGTCACCTTCCTCCCAAACAAATCCCAGGGCTCCCACACAATGGCCTTCTGCTCAGGGTCCTCCAGCCGGAACCCGTGGTGTTTTCCTTAGAGGGTCAAAGGAGCTGCCCTGGGATGGAATCTGCTCCGGCCCGCCCGGCCGGCCATGAGGCTGTGACCCCGGAGCCAGGCTCTCAGCCGCTCTGCTTCCGAAGGAGGCTTTTAACTTCTTCAAATTCTTTTGCTGCTCACAATGGTGTCTCTTCCAAAGGGCTCCACGAAATTCTCGGAGCCCCGTCAAACCTGGCGAGTCCGCAAGCTCTTTGATTTACAGGACAGATGTTTGCCAGCTGACACTTGGAGGGACTGAGGGAGGCGGGGTGGAATTAAATAAGAATAGGGTGTCAGCTCCCAAAAGGTGGCATATCTCTGCCCTAATTCCTTCACGCCCAATATGGTTCAGAGGTCGGGGCTGTTAATGGGCAGGGAACAAATTGGGGGTTGCCACCTGTGGTTCAGCCAAAGGGAGAGGGGACCCCTCTAGGGTTCAGGGCAGGCTTCCTGGGAGGCCTGCAAGCTGCTCCGCTCCTGGGTCTGACATTGACCTGCTTCCCGATGCTGCTGGTCCTCTCTGACCTCAGTTTCCTTACTTAAACAGGGACACTCTGGGGACTAAATGAATGCAGTCTGGGCCTGTCCTAGGGGCAGAGTACTCATGGGAGCTGTTGTCCCTTTGTGTCTCTGGCAATCCAGAGAGGCCACAGGAGGCTGGGCACTGCCTTTCCTGAGGCTTCGTTCATGACGGGACTTGTAGGCAAGGTAGGCAGGAAGCAGCCTCAGGAGCCTTGTTGACCAGCTTCCTGGACAGGCAGGACAGAGCCCAGGTGCGAGGCCACACACACGGGGCACATGCTGTGTACTGCACAATCCACAGTGGGCGGACGGCGGGCAGGTGCGGAACATGGTGGCCCTGCCTAGGTAATTAGGGGCTCCACCAAAGGGTGTGGTGGAGAGAGAACAGAAGGCCCGACCTCCAGCCCCAGCTCAGGCAT
The DNA here is from genome assembly GCA_028644305.1 of Xerus rutilus. NCBI lineage: Eukaryota > Metazoa > Chordata > Mammalia > Rodentia > Sciuridae > Xerus > Xerus rutilus. Next base: position 3,848,037 of record CM053399.1, on the reverse strand, counting down.
GGTGGCCTCGTGTGCGTGCGTGTGTGCGCGCGTGTGTGGTGCGGGGGAGGAACCCAGGGCTGGTGCGGCGGGCAGGTGCTCCACCTCTGAGCCGCACCCCAGCCACACGCGACCTTTGTATCTGAGCATTGGCTCCCTGTGTTGTCATTTCCGCTGTCACCTCACAAGGACACCGAGATTTGTCCAGCCCGCATCCTGCAGTGCCTGGCCCGATGCCGGCACGTGGTAGGTGATCAGTAAACATGTGGGTGTGAAGGAGTCGGGCTGGGGAGGGCAGGGGGCAGCTCTGCAGCCCTGAGGGGCCCGGCGCCAGGGAGGCGCTGCGGGTGAGCGCAGGGCGCAGGCCAGCGTGGGGTGGGAGGAAGGCGGTCTGGGCAGGGGGCCTGGGGCCTGGAGTGCAGCTGGGTGCCCAGGGGCATCGCAGGGCTTTGCCCCTAGCACAGCAGGACACGGCACGGCTGAGGTCGGCCCTCCCCCCTTCTTCTTCTTTTTCTTTTTCTCCTCCTCCTCCTCCTCCTCCTCCTTCTCCTCCTTCTCCTTCTTCTTCACTTTTTTTCTAATTTCCAAATTTTCTGTGAAGATGCTCTGCTTTTCAAGTTGCTGCAAAGGCTGCTGGGGGTGGGCGGAAGCCGTCACGCCGGTGTGTGCGGTACACGTCTGGCCAGCTTGGTTACATTCTCGCTGATCTAGACAAATGCAGAACCAACCTCCATATCCAACCCTGGGGGACAGTTGGGGACCCAAACCACAGGTGGCCACATCAGTTGGTGGCATGGTGCTTGCTGACACACACAGAAGTCCACGGCGTTTCCTGGAGCAGGCTTCGGGGTGCCCCTGGTGGGAGCCTGCTTGGGTGGTAGAATGTCAGGAGGTATAAGCTGTAATGAAGGGCACAGGAAGCAGCCAGGAATGGCCTCCTCCTCCGCAGCCTGCTGCTCACAGCTTGTGGGCGTAGGTCCCTCTCTGCACACGTGCAGCGCTCACAGGGCTCTGCAGGAGTCTCTCGGGCTCCACCCGTGTGTGCTTATGGAACCTACTTCTACTTTCAGAGATCTTTATCCCGAGCGAAAGTCTGCATAAAATACCAGTCAGGTGAAACTGGAACCCACCTCACTATGACTGTGGTGTATATGTCCCTCCTGATCCAGGTATCCCACGCAGCAATGTCCCCACAGCCCCAGAACAAAGCAGCCCGACGTGTCTGCACAGGGCATAGTTATATAAATCAGCATAGTCACACTATGGAGTATTACATAACAAAGAAAAGGGAACCGACTGAGGTTCTGCACTAACTTGCCTAAATCTCATGAATCGATGGAGGAGAAGGCAAGACACACACAGGGAAGATTCTTTGAAGAGGTGTGTCCAGGTAGTAAAACAGCGGAGAAATGTCAGAACAGCAGTTCCCTTGGGCAGAGGAGCCTGGGCTGGGATCAGGAAGGGCACGTGGGGGGCATCTGGGGCCGAACTTGGTGTGTCTCCATAGGGGTATTTGCTTTAAAAATTGCTTATGGAATTGTCATGTGCCCTATGTGGGCTTCTCAGTATGCAGGACAAGTGCCCCAGATAGCAGGAACGGTCTGCTAGGAGAGAGCTAGGAGAGACCACGGAGGGACTGGAGGGACTGAGGAGGGTCACCTCTGCCCCTGGAAGGTGCGACCTGGGGCCATCTCCACTTTGATGTGGACACAGTCGGCTCCACTCCAAGGCCTGACAGCTGTCATCTAATCCCATCTCGAAACTATTTTGGAGACCAGCTTTTATTGTCCCCTTTTCACACCCCAAGGCCCGGAGCACAGAGAAGGTGGGATTCACGCTGCCACCTCCCCGAGAGCCTGTAACTGGGTGGCTTCACTCCAGGAATGACCACAGACAGCAGAGAAGCCAGCCCGGGGAGGAGGCTGTCGTGGTGGCCGGCTGGGGGCAGCTCCCTCGCCTGTACTGACCTGGGTGCCAAATGGTGGGGCTCCCGGGGCTCAGGGCTGTCCTGGGGGCCTGCTCCCTCCTCGGGGCTACGACAGGTTGTAAAGCGCTTCGGAGGCCAATTGGCACCAGGGCAGAGAATTGCACCCTCAAAGTGGTTTGTGACCCCATAAATTGCAAGAGGCGGGAGGCAGCTGGGAGTCCCGAGGCCGGTTCACGGGGCTGTCAACCTTCAGAGGTGCCACCTTCCGCAGGCGATGGCCCTCTGGCCTGGCGGGGGACCTGGAGTAGAGGTAGTCTTGAGAGGAGACCCGGCAGGAGGACCGGGCTGTGGGTGCTGCACAGCCTCCCCCGGTGCCTGGCTGGGCCCTCAGGCCTGCAGCTCAGGGGCTTGGATTGCAGAGCGCACATCAGAGAGGCCATCAAGCCGAGCCCCTTCCAGGTGTTAAGAAGCCAGGCAGCGTGGTGGGCTGTGGCCCTAGAGTTTCTGATGCTGAGGGGACTAAGGTGTGGGGATCCCCTGCCCTCCCCACCCGGGACCACCTCGTGGCTCCCCACCGCCATACCTGTCTCCTACAGCCATGTTCCTACTGCGAAAATCCTGGCCTTCCTGGGGTTTGAGGAACGGGGGCCTCTTGAGGTTACCCCCCTCAGAGCAGTCGGGGCCTCTGTGTTCCCACGCCAGCTCACACGCCTGAGATCATCTCCCGTGGTGGCAGGGAGGGGCTGGGACCCAGGGCCCCTCGCCACACCATGGCCACCACCCCTGTGTGCGTCCATTTTCTCTGGGCTTTTCCTCCTGGGGCCACAGAGCAGGAGCTCGGGTGGCCGGCTGTGTGGCACACCCTGGCCCACGGAGGGCGCTGGCTATCGGTGTGCATCCCTGCCAGCTCAGAGGCCACATGGCCACTGCCTCCATCTCCTGGCTGGCCGCCCGTTGCGGTGGCAGCTCAGTCACAGCGAGTGGTGGCCTGGCCCCGGGCAGCTCCTGGGCAGAGTTGATCCAGCTAGAGAAGGGGCGCAGGGCGCGTGGGGAGCGGGCGTGGGCTCCCTCTGCCTCTCAAGACCGCATGTTGCCCCTGCCTGTGTCCAGGGCAGGGCCAGCAGGGAGAAGGAGTCGGCCAGGAGTCAGGCCAGCTAGGGTACCTGTAGCCGAGGGCTCATACGTGGGCAGGATGGTCCTGGTGGGGTCTGGGGAGGGGTTCTGTGGCCTGAGCGACAGACGTGAGGCGTGGGGGAAGTGGGCCTTGGAGAGCCAGCCGGCAGGAGCCCCAGGGTGCCCTGCCACCACAGTCCCCACAGCTGCCAGCAGGGTCTGTGCCAAAGCCAAGGCTTCCGTCGCTCAGAGCACACAGCGTGGCAGGAAAGCCAGATGCAGGCCCCGGGAGGCCTGGTTCAGGCCACAACCTGCACAGCTGTGCGGGGCCTGCCTGCCTCACGGTGCCTGTAACCTCAGATCAGCACATGACACTGGATTCTGCACTGTCCCCACCTACAGATGAGGGGCCGAGGCTCAGAAGTGTTGGCCAGCAGGCTGGGTCCAAGCTGCGGGTGGGGGGTGGTGCCTTGCCCTGTGCGCTGGGCCTGGCATCCGCACTGAGGGTGGCATGGCTTTGACCAGGGGCTGTGTCTACGAGGACCTGTACACCTGGAGCTGCAGGGCAGATGGTGCCCAGCAGAGTCAAGGGACTACTGGGACCCCGACGAGGGGCTTCCCACCCCTGGCCACCACCTGAGATGCTGCTTGGGGATTGGGCCTGATCACCCTAAGTTAGGGGCCAAGTGGCCAAGTAAGGGACCATTTGAATCAGACAGCAGAAGGTGCACAGAGAGATGAGGCACGGCGGGCGTCCCGCCACCGAGAGCCCTGGGCGGCCGCCTCTGGGCATCAGGGAGCCCATGGCCTGTCACCTCAAGCCTGGAGCCCAGGAACCGGAGGTGTCAGCTCACATCTGCTCTGCCTGGCCAGTGGGGCTCCCACACATGACCCATCCCCTGGGGGCTGGGCTGGCCAGCGTCCCCAGGGGACAGCCTTCTCCAGGTGCTTCTCCCCAGTCCCTGGTCACACGACGTCACTTTGCAGTGTTTGCTGGGTGAGCATGTCACTGCCACCCCAGGTTTCAGGGAGGGGGTGGCCCGCCTAGGGGAAGGGTTGGCAAGGATTGCCACTGACCCCTGGCCACAGGGGCCCAGAGTCTGGCTCTAGGATGGAGGCAGCAGGAGGAGGGGGCTGTGCATCCGAGCTCTTTCCTGGGTGAGCCAGCAACCACGTAATCAGGGGAGCTAGTGCAGGTGTGATGGGAAGGAAGCTTCTAGAAGGTTCTACAGGCCAGGATATAGCTCAGGGAAATTAGGTCACTTGCCTAAGAAAGGGGCAGCGAGGATTGGCCCTCCCTCCCCGTGGCCAGGTGCTGTCTCTGGAGGGCCAAGGCACCTGTTCTGGGGGCCTTGGAGCACATCCTGTGGGGGACGGTGGTGGTCCCTCCTGCAGTGCCCACGTTTTAGCCTCCTCTTGCTCTGGCCACCAGAAAGACTCCCAACACAGACCAGCCGCAGGCCTCTGGTTGGTGGACCCCGCCTGGCCCTCCGGCTCGTCAGGCCCTGGCGGCCCCTGCTTTGCATTGTGGAACCCCTTCTCCTGACAGTGTCCCATGCTGGCTGAAGTCCCTGATGAGCTGGTCACCCCACATGTGACCTGCCCAGGAGCAGGGTGCTCTCCTCTTACAGATCTCAGGGGGTCAAACCACCTGCCCTCCAGGGCCATGCTTAGGCCTCTCCTGGGAAATTGCCGCCTCCACCCCTGGCCAGCTGCGCGCACAGAGGGGCTCCCTGCTTGGCTGCTGAGCCCCTGCCAAAAGCCCCAAATGTGGACCAGGTAAACCCAGCCCTACAGGGGCACCCAGCCCTGGCTGTGGGTGGGGAAGGAGGCCTGCTGGACCCAGGGCCCACTGGGACTCGCCACTCGGGTACCAGCCGGGCCCCCACCCCTTGCCAGGGTGTGGCCTTGGACTCTAAGCTGTGTTCCCTGACTGAAGTGATTTGTTTTGGCTGAAGGTAATTTGTTTTCCATGCTAATTAGATTACCTCCTGGGGGGCTTCCTACCTGGGGCCCAGGATCTAGGGCTGCTCACCATTACCATTAATTACCATGAAGACCCTCTTCAAAAGGCAGGGGCTCCCTGCCCCCCTTCTGATGTTGAGTGAGCGCTGAAGTGACAGACGCTGGCCCTGAGTCAGCCCAGGACAGGCAGACAAGGTGGTCGCGGCTCCCCCGGCAGGCCTCCAGAGCGGGCGGGCCCTGGGAAACCCCGAGTCTCCAAGGACTCATGGTGGGCACTGAAGAGCACGAATAGGGACAGCGAGGCTTAGAGAGGTGAGAGGACCTGCCCAGGTCACCCAGAGAGAAGGGGGAAGGTAACAGGACTGTGGGTGTGGCCAGTCCCTCCACGCCACCATGAGACCACGGGGACGCACTGTGGCAGGCACGCGCCCAGCGGCCTCGGCCCTGGAGAGCTAGGTTCTGGGTTCAGGCTGTGGTGCTGCTGCTGAGGGGAGCCAGGCCCCTGGCTTGCTGGCCAGGCTGATTGCCATGGCAGACGCCTGCTGCACAGGGCACCAACGACTGGCACGTGGGGAGAGTCCGTGAGACCCTCGGGCCACATTTGACCAGACATGGCAGGACCCGAGTGCAGGGAGGAGCCCTGATGGTCTGGCCAATAGCTGGGGCCAGCCCTGCCAGGAGTCCCCTCACCACAGGCACTGGGTCATCTCCCACTCTTCCCCAGAGGGCGTCTGTGGATACAGGGCAGGAGCTCGGAGCCCCAAGCCTGGGTACTGTTCACGCCAAGTAAACAGCCAGCATCTATAAGGAAAAGAGAGGAGGGTGGGCAGGCACAGGGCTTCCTCGCTGCCAAGAGAGGGAGAATGAGGCCTCAGTCAGTTCAGGCACCCTGGGGGGGAGACATGGGGAAAATGCCAAAGACGGTGACCTTTTGCAGGAAAAATTCTCCCTTCTCAGCCTGCCCAAGGCCTGCTGGCCTTTCCTGTGGCTTTTCCAGGGGTTTCCACATCCTTTGTCCAGCCCAGGGTCTGGGAAGGAAAGGCCTCCCCTGGGGCCCCAGGCCAGGTCTGTGCCAGGGACCCTCTCTCCAGGGCCAGTCAGGACCAGCGGCATCTCCTCACCCTAGCAGGACAAGATCCACTCCGTGCCTACCTCCTCCTCCGCCAAGGCGGACTGTGACCACGCTGGTGGTGGGCTGGGGAGGCGCCAGGTGAGCTTGGTGGTGCTGTCTGGGCCGAGCTGTGGATCGCAGTCTTTGACTTCACAGCCCAAAGTGGGGCTCTTTGGGGATGGCCGATGCTTGTGAGCTCTTACAACACTGCGGCTCTCGGCCATCCACCACCTGCTCCCTCGCTGTTTGCCACCTGGGCGAGGCCTAGCCAGACCTGCCCATCTCTGCTCCATGAGATGGGATGGGTTTTCCCTCAAAGCAAGTGACAAATGGCATCTGATCTTCGCTGCTAGATTCCCCAGGACCCGCAGCACCTGGCTCCTCAGGTCTCCTGCCAGTCACTTTCCTGGGGGGCCCTAACAAGCAACCAGAAGACAGCAGCCTACGGTATCTGCGGCCATTTCTTCTTTCTTAGTTCTGAGGCTAGAAGTCCAAATTCAAGGTGTTGACAGGCCCCTGCTCTCCTCCAAGGCTCTAGGGACAATGCTCCCCGCGTCCCTCCTCTAGCCTCTGCTGGTGGTGGCCGTCCTCATATCCCAGGGCATCAGCCTGTGCTCACACAGCCCTCTGCTGTGTGTCTGTGTGTCTCTGTTCTCTCTTCTCGTAAAAACACAAGTCATGGAATTGGGGGCCCACTCTAATCCAGTGTGACCTCATCGTAGGTTAGGAATCACCTCTGCAAAGACCTTATCTCCAAATAAGATTGCGTTTGCAGGTCCTGCGGGGTAGGCCCTGGAGCACATGTTGGAGGGACACAGTTCTGTGCACAGCACATGCTATTGACAATTTCAGAGGGTCAAGAATGCTCCATCTCACAGGGGACACTGAGGCAGGAGGAGGAGGACTGGCCCAGACCAGCACGGCTATGCCTGGCAGTCTCTACAGCCTCACCAAGCCACGGGGTCCGGGGAAAGCAACCAGGTCTGGGGGTGCAGCGCTCACCTGGCCCGCATGAGGCCCTGGGTTCCATCCCTAGCACCGCAGAAAAGGAAAGGACGAAAAGGCAGGTGGACGGACAAGAAATGAAAGAAATAAGGGGGGAAGGGAAGAAAGCAGCCATACCCACACTGCGCTGCCAGTGACTAGCACATAGTTGGAATGCGGGAGCTGAGGCCAGGGCCTCCATGGTCTCCGTGGACTCCTCTGGCCCATGGGCCTGGACCCCGCTCTCTGGAGGGTCTTTCCTCCTGAGGCCCCTGACTGCATCGGCCGGGAAGCTCCTTGTTCTGTTGGTGAGGTGGGGAGTGGGCGCGTCCAGACCAGGCGGGGCAGTGGCAGAGACCCTGAGCTCGGGGGCTGCCTTTCCCCTGCCCCCGGCTTGGACATGGTCCCTGGCATTGGCTCGGCCCCTCGCCTCCATGGGGCCTCCCCAGACCCAGGTTTGAGACCTCTGTTGCTCTTCAGCAGAGCTGGAGCTGGATCCCAGGCCGTGGGTTCTCTCCAGCACGTAGCCCCCCCGAATGCCCCCACGTCCTTTTGTTGGTGCCACACTGTGCTCCAGGCTGGCAGGGATTGCTGTCTGCCTCGCCGATTGCTGTGCCAGTCAGCGACGTGTGCTCGACCAACAGCTGTTGAGCAGATGGGTAAGTGATGGATGAAGAGGAGCCTGTGGGTCCTAGAATCCTAATTCCTGGGAAAACAGCAACAGTGACCTATCCTGAGTGCTCAGAGCCATGATAAACGCTGCATGTGAATTGTCTCCAGTCTGCAGCAGCCATTCCCATTTTCAGATGAGGCTCAGAGAGAGACACCACCTGCCTGAGGACACAGAGCATGGAGGCCCAGAGCTGCCTCAACCCTGAGGCACTTGCACTGTACAGGGAAGATCAATTTCTGTTTTATATGAGTTCCTCAAGGCTGCTGTAACAAATCACTGTAAACTTGGTGGCTTAAAAGAATAGAAATTTATTCTCTCATAGTTTTAGGGGCCAGAAATCCAAAAGCAAGGTGTCTGTGGGGACGCCCTTCTTCTAAAGGCTCTTAGGGGAGGATGCTTCTGTGAGGTTGGCTCAATTTTCTTCTCCACAGTTTTAAAAGAGGTGGCAAGGCAAAGGTGGCTGCCTGAGGTCTCCCCTGAGCAGGGAGAGCTGGTCCCCAGCCAGGCAGGTGAGTGGGGCAACTGAGGCCCTCAAAACCTTGGACCCTCAGCTGAGCGTGGTGGCACAAGCCTGTAATCCCAGCACTTAGGGAGGCTGAGGCAGGAGGATTGCGAGTTCAAAGCCAGCCTCAGCAACGGCGAGGCGCTAAGCAACTCAGTGAGACCCTGTCTCTACATAAAACACAAAATAGGGCTGGGGATGTGGCTCAGTGGTCGGGTACCCCTGAGTTCAATCCCTGGTACAAAAAAAGAAAAAAAGAAAAAAGAAAAAACCTTGGCCTCTGATACCCCATCCCTCACAGCAGTCAGGCGGGGGCCTGGCCCTCCTTGGAGTGGCAGGGAAGAGCTGGCTGTGCAGGTGGCTGCCCTGTGGGCCCCTCTAGGCGGGCTCTGAGGCCATCGGAAGGCGGGGGCTCTCCTTACCACCTTCCCGAATGGCCCACTAGAAGCAGGTTGGGGCCCCATGATTACAGAGAGCGTTCACCTGGCTCCTCTTTGAATGCACAGACTCGCAGGTAATGGGGTGAGCGCCAGCGTTTGAAGTGGCAGCCCTCCCAGGCAACATCTGCGGGCTGTGTGCCCGCCCCACGGACGCCCCGGGACAGCTGGCCCTCGGAGCCAGCCCGGGCCCAACGCGCGGCTGGGCTCCGCTGTTTTCTTTGATTTTGACTCACCCCAAACTCTAGGATCCTCATGTGGGCCTGTCTTTGGTGTGGGTGGGTGAGGCTGGGGAGGGGAGGTCTTTCTTTTTATTTCTCTCTGAGCTGAACTTCAGAGAATTTTGACACCAAAGAACTTGGGCTGGACTTAGTGCGGAGCCAAGCGAGAGCTAAAGACTCTCAGTGACGCGCAGCTGGGACCAGAGTTGCCTGGCCCAGCCTTGCTGCAGAAGTCTGTTGGAGGTACTTGGGGCCAGCAACCCTCCATTGTTCTAATCACCCATCGGATGGGACAGGAGACCAGAAAGCACAGCAGAAACCCCACCCACAGGGCATGTGGCCTGCTCTAGGTGGGGCGTCACTGGAGGCTTTGAGCATCTCACCTGTAAGCGTCCAGCATCTCCTCCAAACCGGCCCCTCTCCTTCTGCCTCAGCCCTGGAGAAGCTGCAGGGCCTGGCGCCTTTCTCCCTGCACGGGTCTGACCCTGATCTGGTGGGCTGACACGTCTGAGGCCCGGCTGCAGGGCAAGCCCAGGGCAGGGATCCAGGGCCTCAGACCACAGCTAACTCCAGGCCCTGCCAGCCGCTCCCTGCTGGCTGGTGCTCTCCGAAGGCCGACCCAAGAAGCTGGACACACACAGTCCCCTGTCCCACCCACACTGCCCTCCAGTGCTCCAAGTGCTTTCCACCTCAGGGCCTTTGGGCCTCCCGGGCTCAGCACTGACACGCGCTGCCGTGCCCGCGCCTCAGCACGGTTGACGTGAGTGATCCAGAGAAAGCAGGACCGTGTGCACAGAGGGGGGTGGTGGGACCCCGGGCCCAGCAGGGACACGAGGAGGGACCGCTGACAGCTACGGGGTTCTTTTCAATCACAGCAATGTCCTTTCAAGGGTGGACAGGGTCCCACCATGCTCCCTCACCCGCTGGCCCACTGGGCCCTGGGTCGTATGCACCTTGGGACCCACGTGAGGGGGCTGCTGCAGAACCCCGGGGTTTCACGTGGGTGTTTCTGTTCAGCACTGGGGTCGCAGGCCACTATTTTGCCTGCTGAAAATGGCCTTATGCTATCCCTGGAGCTGCCCTTGCTGCCTTCCTGCCAGCTCAGGGTGACTGTTCCCACAGGTCAGGGGGTTGACCTGCTGGGTGGGGGCCACCCCTTTCTCATTTTGACCCCCTGGCCAAGTGGCTCTCCTAAAACCTGGGGGGAGGGGGCACCAGACCTGTGGCGATCAGCACCTTGAGGTGATGTGGGCACTCTGGGGGGCTGTGGGCACGTCCTTCCCTCTCTGGAATCCCATCCCTGCCTGTGGGGTCTGAGCAGACCCTGGACACCTGTAGGCTGCCCTGGGAGTCAGAGGGGGCAGTTTGGGGGAGCTCAGGGGGCAGGTCTCCGGCAGGGCTGAGCAGGAAGGGAGGCTGGTCTTGTCAGCCCAGGGGCTCAAATGCCATGCACCCTGCTAGGGAGGGCAGCGGTCACCACAGCGAGGTAGGTGGAGGCCTCCAAAGGTAGCCTCTGAAGGTGGCCTCAGAAGACCAGCAGGAATCGGGAACGGGCACAGTGGGGCAAGCCAGGCTGGGGCAGAGGGGCAGAGGCCTAGAGGGACCCTGTGTAGGCAGAGCCAGGGCCAGGCCAGCATGGCCATGTGCTGGACCCTTGAGTGCCAGGCCAGGGCAGGTCCCTCAGCAGCTGACAAAGAGCTGCGACCCACTGCCATGCCCCCTGCCGAGCAGCCCACATTGGAGACAAAAGTGCCCGGGCCTTGCCCAGTGAGGGACAGTCAGGGGACCAGGAGGACCTGAAGTTCAGAGTCTCTCTCCTCTCAGCCTGTCAGGGCCCGTCAGGGCCCTGATCTAGTCTTGGTGGCCTCCGAGTCCCACCCTCCCTCGGGCCAGATGACCTGAGCCGCCTTCCCTGCTTCTCTTGCGGTTTTCGGGTCCTGACTGGAACCCAGAGTTACTGGGAGACAGGACTTTGTTCTTCAATCGGTGCTTTTCATCCGCGACCCTCAGAGGACTTTGCCAACCTGGCCTAATTAAGGGTCCCAGCGCCCCAGCCTCCTAAGTACTGTTTTGCAGCTGGACAGAGTACAGAACAGAGGGATTAAGTGATTTGTCCAGGGTTGCCCAGCAGAGGTGGGAAGACCCCCTCCCGGGGGCAGGCTGCTGGTGCTGCCTTCTCTCTCTGCTTGTTGGGTCTTGTCCCGCTGGGCCTGAGTGCTCAGCTGATGTCCCGCGGCCCCTGGGAATCCACACCCCTGAGGGAGTGGAGGGAGGCTGTTCCTGAGGCTGGCGGCCCAACAAGGGACCCGAAGGCGAGGGTGGATGGCTGGGCCTGGAATCCGCTCCCACAGGGTCTGTGGGGCCCCACAGGGTTGCCACTGGCTCGGGGCCTCTGGGTGCTGGGCCGGCAGGGCTGAGGGGCCTGGCAGAGATGCCTGCGTGCGGGAGGGGTGGGGGGCTGGTCCTGCTGGGAAATTCTTCACGTTCTTTCCCGGGTCTGTGAGCTCATGAGCAAATGTGGTGGGTGCGCGTTATACACTGGAAAATAAGTCATTCGTCGGGTAGGAGAAAGCAAATGTGATTCCCTCTGAAGCCGCCACAGCCATCAACGCCCAGCAGGGGAGGCCACGCTGGCCCGCTGGCTTCCCACCACCCCTCAGGCCCCTGCCCTGCTCCTGGCCACACTCAGGAGCCTCTGGGCTGTGCCAACACTGCCTCTTTCCAACCTGGCAGCGGGGCGACCCTCTCACAGCACAGACCACATTAGGCCCCTGCTCCACTCCACACTGCGGGGGCTCCTCCACTCCAAGCAGCACCCAGTCTTGCAGGACCCCAAGGCCTCGCCCTCTGCCCCATCTCCTGCCCGCTCTCTGCTCCTGCGGCCTCCTGACTCTTCCAGTTCAGCTGCCCAGCCTCCGCCTGCAGCGCCCTGGACATGCGGGGGACTGCTGCCTAGAGTCAGTGCTCAGGGCCACTTCCTTCCCAGGGAGGTATCGTCCCACCACTTGGCCTGAAGCTGCGACCCTGCCCCCATCATCCGGGCCCCTCCCCAGCATTCCCCAGGCCCCTCTGGCTTCCTTCCTCCCTGGGCCTGATCCCCTTCTAGGATGCTGTCTCTGTTTGTTTTCCTATCACCTGTCCTCTGTCCCCCACTGGGAGTGCAAGTCCCCCATGCCCCATAGGGTGCTGGCTCTTTGGCTGCAGTGAGGAGGCAGTTGGAAATGTTTGCTCGGTGTCCTGCCTGCCCGGCAGGCTCCTCCTGACCAAGAACTGAGTGGGCGTGGAGAAGCTGTGGGGTTCCCAGCATCCTGTAGTTCCAGAGTCAGTTTGGGGACCCCAATGGGCCATCACAGACCAGAGAGGCCCAGGGATGGAAGAGAAGGGGGGGACAGAGCTGGAGGCTGAACGCTCAGGGCAGGCAGGACCCAGCAGCACCTGGTTCTTAGGACAGGTGTGGAGGGCAGTGGCCAGTCAGAGGAGACTTCAGGAGGTGCTGAGAGGCCAGAAGGCAGCACTTGGCAGAGTTTTGGAGCAAGGGTCTCCCACAGCCATGCTAGTGGAGCTGGGGAGAGACGGGCAGAGATGGGGGGCTGCACCCCCAACACAGACATTGAGGTCCTGGGGACCTGCAGAGCGCAGAGGCCTCGCACAGTACCATCCGCACAGTCCCCCAGTCAGGACCACAAAGGAGCTGCATCCACAGCCCCAGCCGGCCATGCCTCTTCCCGCTCCTATCAGGAGGGCCACAGTCCCTCTGCAAGTCCTGCCCTGGGGAGAGGAGACCGGAGATCCCCAGAGATCCCTGGAGATCCCCAAGGCTCCAGAAAGAAGAGCTGAGAACTAGGGTTGCCAGACTGAGCCGGTCAAAACAGGATTCTCAGTGAAACTCGCTTCCAGATACACACGGAGGACTCTGTCCATGGCAGTAGTCTCGTGGAATTGTTGAGACAAACTTATGCTATGCTATTGTTCATCTAAAACTCGAATTTAACTGGGCATCTTGAGTGTGGTCTGACAGTCCTAGAGGGACAGTCTTGCTCTGTCTCTGAAGTAGCCCAACCGGCCCCTAGACCAACCTGCCCCTGGAGTGCCCCCTCCGGTGCTGTGCAGGAGGACCTGGTCCTAGGATCCTAGATTTCAGAGCAGAAATGGATGGGGAAGGGAGTCTCCCCTTACAGATGAGGAAACAGCAGGAGGAGGGCTGCTGTGCCCACGGCTTCCCTTGATGTTGGCACCTAGGCCGGGGCTAAAACCAGGCATCCTGACCCCTGCTCTCTGCATGTGACCCTCCATTGGAGCAAATGTGGCCCAGAGACTATCGTAAGGACAGCAGGGGCCCAGCAGCCCCAGCCCAACACCCAGCAGGGTGAGGGCCACATGGGCGGGAGCCCACCAGGGCCAGCCACCCTGCACTGTCTTCCTCTGGCTCCTGGCCCTTGAGCCACCTCAGGTCTCTGTCCGCATCCTTGTTTGTCAAAGCCCCAGCCCTGAGGACCCCGGTGGCCCCGTTTGCACATGAATAGCTGGGGCCTTCCTGGGCTGGGCTGTCACTAAAACACACATTTCTCACCAAAAGGGACTTAGCTAGCTAGGCACCCCAGACCCAGCAAAAGGCCAGGCTGCTCCTGCCCCAGGTGTGAAGGTGAGCCGACCCTCCCAGGGCTGGAAAGAGCCAGGCAGGATCTGTGAGGAACCAGCACCCTGAGATCCCCAAACACACCCAAGGCCCTGGGAAGGCAGGCAGGGAGGAGCATGGAATTCTCACCCACTTCCGGGACCAGAGCTGCCTGGAGTAGATCCTCAGGGCCCAGGGGACCCCCGCTGCTCTGGGCTCCCGTGCTCAGCAGATGTTCTTCCAGCTCCTGCTGTGTATTGGGCTCTTCTAGAAGCTGGGCGTGCAGCGGCAGCGAGGGGCACAAATGAGCAACCTGGCCTCCAGGGCTGAGTCCACTGAAGAGGAGCCTGATGCAGGAAGAGGGCCAGGAGGCCGGCCAGGATCTCCAGATGGGCTTGTCTTGCATTTCCAGTGAACCCTAAATCTAATGGCAGTTGTCCCAAGAGAAGGGGCTGAGAGGGCAGGGAGGGGAGCAGATAGGCTAGTGGGAAGACAGAGGCAGAGCCAGATGACAGGCTCATCCCAAACGCCCAGACCTGGAGCCACGAGGGGCAGGAAGGGCCTCCCTGAGCCTTTGGAAGGAGCACAGACCCATTGCACCTTGACTTCAGACCTCTGGCTTCCAGAATGCTGAGGAAATAAGTCTGTGTTGTTTAAAGCCACCAAGCCTGTGGTATCTGTCATGCAGCCCTGGAGAACTCACGGGCCATCCTCTGATACTGTCTTGGTCAGTGGGGACACAGCCCTCACACCTGGGAGCCCCCTCCTCCTCCCAGACGGCCTCGCCAGCCTCTCCCTGGAGCGAAGGGCCCTCAGGAGACTCCAGGGTTAAAGAGATCTGGGGTTTGAGTGTGTGCCCCCAGCAGGGACAGCTGGGCAGGCGACCTGAGCTGAACATAGCCCGACCTGCCTCGCCCATGACGCGAGGTGACATGGCACCTCCTGGGTCTTTGGAGCCTACCAGGAGGACACTCAAGCAAGGGTTTCAGCAAAGCTGTGGCCCCAGGCCCAGCCCAGAGTCCCCCAGAGACCTCTAGAGTCTGGGGACAGCTGCCCAGGCTGGGCTCCAGCCCCACCCTGCAGCCCTCCCCAAGGTATTTGAGTCCATTAACATTCTGGCCACAAATGTGTCCCTAATCACATTAACTCTGTGGTGCAGATCAGGCCCTTCAAAGGGCGGGCCTGGTGGCCTGGGCCTCTCAGGTTCTGTTTGCTCCTCCCTTTAGGTCCACAGCCACCTGGGCTTGTGGCAAGTGCCTGGGGGCACCTAGGGTCCTCCCTGGGAGTGAGTGTTTGGGGAGGAAGCCCAGCAGGGATGGGGACAGCCGCCCACCCTGGGTGCATCTGGGTGCCCTGGAGCCTGCAGAGTCCCTGCACCTTGATGTGGGGTCTGCCCGCGGCACCCCCAGTGCGTGCTGCCCCTTCCCACCCAGGGCTGGCCGGTGTGCTCACGTTGGGAGGCTCGGGTTGAGGGGCTCAGGGGTGGGTTAAGGAGCTCAGAAACACAGGCCCTTGCCAGCCCTGTGGCCTGGGAGGGGCCACTTCACCCACTGTAAGGTGGCACCAAGCCCTGGAGGGACACAGGACAGGCTCGGTGGACAAGGTCACCATCAGCACTGTCCTCATGCCGGGCGTGGGAGGGATTTGCCATGGGCTGGACGGTGTCCCTGGAACTCACCCGTCTGAGGCCACCGCAGAGCGTGTGTTCAGGAGAAAGGGCTCCTGGGGAGGTGACTGAGGTAAAGCGGGGTCACCAGGGTGGCCAGTCTATGTGACTGGGGTCCTTGCAGGAAGGGGAGGTGAGGACACAGGAATGAGCCTCTGGAGGGGGCCACACCCGTGACCCTCAGGCCTGGGGCTGCAGCTCCTCCTGGGGTGCTGCTCCAGGCCCCCCTTTCCCTCCTTCCTGCAGAGGATCCTCCTTGCTGGGCAAGTGCAGGGGACAGGGCACTTTTGACCGCCGTGGTTGAGACCCATGAGCAGAAGCACGATTTCCTTCTAATTTTCCTCTCTGGTTGAACATTGAGTATCTTCAAAAGTAACAAATATGTAACTGCATTGAGCCCGGTGCGGTGGCCACGCCTGTCATCCCAGCAGCTTGGGAGGCTGAGGCAGGAGGATCGCGAGTTCAAAGCCAGCCTCAGCAATGGTGAGGCGCTAAGCAACTCAGTGAGACCCTGTCTCTACATAAAACACAAAACAGGGCTGGGGATGTGGCTCAGTGGTCGCGTGCCCCTGAGTTCAATCCCTGGTACTAAAAAAAAAAAAGTAACTGCATTCAAAGGGACCTCACTGTCCCCCTCGTTGTTGTTGCCCACAGGGACTGGCTGGGGCCGTCTGGTGGAAGCCGTGCTCCTCCCACCCTCAGGGGCATGTGCTCCATGGCTCTGAGGGCCCATGGTTTTGGTGACAGTGGCCAGCTCAGCACATGGCTCTCTTTCTTATTTTCAATGTCTAATACACTTTCTTTTTGAAATTTATTCAAATCAGGTACACAGGACAGCAGAATGGATTTGGATTCGCTGGACACAAGCGGA
Organism: Xerus rutilus; assembly: GCA_028644305.1. NCBI lineage: Eukaryota > Metazoa > Chordata > Mammalia > Rodentia > Sciuridae > Xerus > Xerus rutilus. The sequence goes on along the minus strand of CM053399.1, from coordinate 3,831,973 downwards.
GCACGACTTTTCATTTCTCTGGTTGTCCACGACGTGGAGTGGCACCCTATGTGGAGTCATGCATGTGCCTAGGGCAGATTTTATTTTCAATGTTTTGTAACGACAGAAACATGTCGGCGATGAAGCTTCTTTTCCTAGCTTTCGGGGTGACTTAGAGTCTTCATTTCCATTTCCCCTTTGGTTTAGGAGTTGTGGAAGATAGTGTGTAACTTAGCTTCTGCTGGGGGACAAACCAGGGTAAAACTTAATAGCCTGAAAACCCGAGGGGCAGGGCGGGCCGCAGCTGAGTGGTGGAGGGCTTGCCTAGCGTGCACACGGCCCTGGCCTCCAGCCCTGGCACCTTAACAAAAAAAATCCCAAGGCCAGTCGTGTGCCCTACGGAGCCCTTGCAGTTGAGCCCCAACCACAGGAACAGTGGTGATCACCTGGTGACCTGGTAGCCGTCTCAGCCTCAGCTGCTCCCCTCTGCGGGCTGGCTGGGTGCTCCCTCCCTTGGAGCTGGCTCTGCAGGCCACTGGGTGGTAGATGTCCTCATGCTTATGTTCAGCATGTGGCAAGCTGCTGGGCAGAAGTAGGGATGGCTGAGCCACATATGTCTTCTGCCAGGGACTGGCCAGGCCTCCTCACCTTGAGAGCCACCATGGCCTCCAGGAGCACAAGCAAGAGCAGTCCCCGTGGTCAAGCCCTGCTACAACAACAGAATCGGGGCCATTTTAGCCACTACCAGAGCTGGGTTTTCCCCCTGTCCAAGTGGTGAAGGAAATGTCCACGCCATTTTAAATTATTAATTTATTGTCCTATTACATGATCGTCTTTTGGGGTGGCATTAAGTTTTCTCAGGTTTGTCTGAGAATGTCCCAGGATGTGAGGAGCCCCAGACCCTCCTTCTCTGACCAGCGTGTCTCCTGTGGGTGTCCCGACTCACAGCCTGCATGTCTTGGCTGGTCATCTGAGGTCCCCTTCTGCGTTTCCCAGTGGGGCTGCCCCTCTGCAGGTCAGGACAGGGTGGGAGGTGGCTGGCTGAGCCATGGGGGCTTCCTCCTCCTCCTCCAGGGATGCACTCAGGCCTTCCTCGTGTCTCTTGCCCTCACTTTCTGTCACAGGTGAAGGGTGACCGTCTCTGGAGCTCTCAGAAGTGCCCCTGCTGGAGCTTCAGGATGCAAAGCAGTCCCCGGGAAGATGGGCCCCAGGAGGCGGTTGGGTTGGGAAAGGCTTCTGCTGGTCACCTCACCCACCCTGGCCTCACCTTAGAAACTTTCTGCAGAGCTACTTGATTCTTATGTTCTGGTCCCATCTCTTCAAAAATGCCCTGGCTAGAGTCATGTGCGCCCCACGCCAGCCACCCAGGGTCTCCGTCACACCCTGCACAGGGCACGGAGTCCTCTTGGCAAGTTGGCAAGTTTGTCTTCCTTGGGCCTCTAACTGAACAGCAGGGACTGGCAGGTGGAGGCCCAGCGGTGTGCTAAGGCCAGGGCACAGGGAGGAGCAGAGAGGCCAGCTATCCTCCCTTGGCTGACTCTGGGGAGACACTTTCAGTGGCTAGGTCACCAGTGCAGGTGGCACCCGTCAACTAGTTCTTGAGCCCAGGGAGCGATGCATCTGGCTGTGAGGTCCCCTCAGGGTCCAGAGGGACTGTTAGCCACCCAAGGACACCCCATAGGAATTTGTGCTGACCTCGGCCCCTCAGGCACAGGGAAAGAGAAGCCTTGTGGAGTAGCCAGCCCTGGCCTCGGCTGTAGGCCCAGGGAGCACAATCACAGCAGGCCTCTTGCCGTGGGGGTCCCATGGTCCCAGGGAGGGGGTGGCTGTGTGCCTGGCCCCCTCCCCTGCCTCCATCCTGGCACCCCCACTGCGTAATCAAGTACTGCAAGACTTAGCAACATCAGGTTGCTGCTCTCTCGTTGGGTGACCGACTGCTGGAAGGGCCTTGGGTGGGACCCAGGGCTGGCTTGTGCCTGTCTTGGATACCTGAGCCCCAGCTGGCAAGACTCAGGTGGCCCACAACTGGAGCCATTAGGCTTCTTCATATGTTCGGAACAATTTGAAGTCCAGACCTAGCCAGGACACCCACCCACGGCCTCTCCATGCACTTGAGTATTCCCCCAGGAGGGCACCCTCAGGCATCTGAACAGCTCCTGTAGTGATCCAAGGCACCAAGCATCACCTCTGGTGACTCAGCCTCTGAAGTCCCACGGGGGGGCTTCTGCTTACACTGTTGGTGGGGGGGGGGATTCAGAAGCCCCTCCCGCTGAAGAGAAGGGGACATCGAGGGCTGCCTTTCAAGGCCAGGCTCCTCCAGAGCCCACAGGGGCCACCACTGCTCTGACCAGCGCGATAGAGGCGGCCACCTCCCTGTGGCTGACCTGGCAGTTCACTGTTTTTGGTACCAAGGATGGAACCCAGGGCCACTTTACCACTGAGCTACCCACCCCTCAGCTGCTTTTGTTTTGAGACAAGACCTCACTAAGTTGCAGAGGCTGGCCTTGATCTTGCAATCCTCCTGCCTCAGCCTCCAGAATCCCTGGGATTATAGGCGTGAGCCACTGAGCTTGGCTTCCCTGTGCACTTTTAAATGCAAAAGACGAAGGGAGAAAGAAGAATTGAAAATAAGTGAGTTATCTCATATACATATTTTTTCTTGTGCTGGAGATGGAAACCAGGGCCTTGCACATGCTAGGGAAGTCTCCGCCACTGGGCTGCACCGCAGACCCTACCTGACGCTCTAACACCAAGAGCCACGGGGAAGGCACTGGGGGGGGGAGGCCCCTGGCTCGGGAACACCCTGACAAGCCCAACCATGCACGGGTCCACCATCCTCAGCCCTGGGGGCTCGTCACCACCTGGGCCAGCTCCCATCCCTCTGGGTGAGGTTGGCGTGTGGATTGGTGCTCCCTGGAGATGCCCGGAGCACCTCCCAGGTGTCCAGCGGTACTGGGGAGATGGTGAGTGAAACCCAGTCAGCCCCTGTGTTGCCAGTGTTTTGCAGGGTGGAGGTCGGGAAGCAGCCCTTAGACCACCAGCTGCAGAATTCATTAGCCGACTAGTCACTGAGTTTGGGTTAGAGGGTGGCCCAGCGGACCCCCTCCCAAGATGGCGCCTTCACTCAGCAGCCAATGGATCCTGCCCCCTGCTCCCTACCTGGTCCACCCCGTGACTGGCTGAAAGGAGGAGACAAAAGCTTGGCCCCCATGCTCCAAAGTGAGGCAGCACTGTGCTGCCCTGTGCCCCAGGGCCCCCTAGAGAAGGCCAGGCTTCCCCTGCAGCCTTGCCTGTGCCTGGTTCCTTCCTGACCTGTCCTCCCTGCCTCCTCTTCTACAGATTGCTCCAGGATCCCCTCCCTCCATCAGCCCCTGGCTCAGGAATCCCTTTCTCAGTCCAGAGAGCCAGTGGTGGGCCACCTGGCTTATTAGGGTGGGGTCAGCTGAGAAGACCCTGGGGAGATGACAGTACCAGCTGGCCTGAGCAAGCACATCCTGCAGGCCACCCTGCATCTTCCAAACATTCACCGTCCTTCTGTTCCTTGGTCCTTAAAACAAACAATATTCCACTTGTGATTTTAATAAGGAACCTGAATTAACTGGTGGACTGGGTTGATCAGTGTCATCACCCGAGGGTTGTATCCACTCGGAACCTGTGAATAGCACTGTGTTGGGAAACAGGATGTCAGACGAGCCCATGCTCAGATGCGGTCCCCCCAAATCCAAAGACCAGTGTGCTCACAAAAGGGGACTTGGACATGAGGCACGGCCACAGAGGAGGACCCCGTGTAACAAGAGTCAGACTCCGGGGCGAGGCTCCAGGCCTGTGGCCTCCAGAGCCTCGATGAGGCACTTGGCTGCTGTCTCCAGCCGCTTGGCTCCTGGAGATGTGTTGTGGCTGCCTGGGACACACACACAGCTGGGTCAAGGTCATTCAAGGAAGGGAGGACTGTCAGCCCTGTGGCTGACCAGATGGCGTCTCTGGGGTCTGAGGCTGGGGCAGGGAAGAGCTGGGGTCACTCTGCCTGGGAAGGGCTACTGGTCTCTGCACACCTATCCCAATTCCTCAGCTCTTCCAGCAACAGGACCTTCTTACGCACAGGGCTATGCTGGTGCCCCCACCCCCATCATAGGGACCTGGCCCTGTATGCGAGCGCCCTCCAGGCCCCCCATTTAAAAGCAGCTTGGAGCATTTGAATGACAAATCAAGAATGCTTACAAACTGTCAGCACCGAAGAAATACAGTCATCCCTAATCTCCTCGGGGAGATCATGGGTTCCTGGACCCTCATGGTTGACAAAATTCTCCCAAGCTCAAGGACCTTACATAAAGCAAGGCTGAATTTAGTTGAGCAGACAGCTGGCACTCAGGCCGTAGAAATGGATCCGTCAGGGGATGCGGCTCAGTGGCCGAGTGCCCTTGAGTTCAATCCCTGCCAAAAACAAAAAAGCAATTGATTGGCCAATCAATCAATTGGCCTAGTGTTTGCGTAGAAGCTATGGACTTCCTCCAGATGCTTGGAATCACATCCAGGTGATTTGTCACACCATGTGAATGCCAAGTCATGGCTGTCACACTGTTGTTTAGGGATGAGTGACGAGAAAAATGTCTGTGCATCTTCAGGACAGTTTATTCTCCAATTTTTTTGGGGGGGTACTAGGACTGAACTCAGCATCATGCTCTCTACTACTGAGCCTCACCCCCAGCCCTTTTTATTTTTTTTTATTTTGAGATAAGGTCTCACTGAGTTGCCCAGGCTGGCCTCCAACTTGGAATCCTCCTGCCTCAGCCTCTGGAGTCGCTGGGATTACAGCTGTGCACCTCCGTGCCCCACTATTTTCCAGATACTTTTTGTTTGTTTGTTTCAGGGATTGAACTCAGGGGCATTTGACCACTGAGCCACACCCCCAGCCCTATTTTGTGTTTTATGTAGAGACAGGGTCTCACTGAGTTGCTTAGCACCTTGTCTTTGCTGAGGCTGGCTTTGAACTCGCGATCCTCCTGTCTCAGCCTCCCAAAGTGCTGGGATGACAGGCGTGCGCCACCGCACCCGGCTTCCAGGTGCTTTTGATCTGCAGTTGGTCGGACCCCAGACATGCAGACCACCAATAGGGAGCCCCTGCACTCGGACCCCAGGGCCACCACATTTCAACAGGACAAGCGTAACCAGCACGGGCAGCGTTTGGCAGGAGCCTGAAACACCCTGCTCTTCTGTCGTTGGGAAGGGCAGGTGACCCTGCTGGCTGTGGGGGACCCAGTTCCTCCCCAAAGCCTGCCACACCCTAAGGAAGGGTCTTCCCTCTGCATGACAGTGACAAGCACTGGGGGAAGAGATCGTCCCATTAGCTGCAGGCGGGAGAAAAGGCCGGGCCTTCAGACGGCCATTGAGTCTTGCAGCAGAATAACAATGGTAACAGGGACACTTACCTGGGCTGTGCCCAGCACCTACCGTGTCACCTTCTCAGTCCTCAGAGCAGGCCTGGGTGGCTGCAAGGCAGGAGGAGCCACTGGTCTGCCCAAGGTCACCCAGCTGGGAAGCAGCTGCCTGAGGTCACTGGCCGGCTCTCAAGGTCACTCGGGAGCTTAGGAGGAGGAAGCTGCCCCCTCAGGCGCAGGCTGATTGGAGGGCCCACTCCAGCGCCAACTCCTCTTGTTAATTTGACTCTGAACGCCCCACCAAGTTGTTCCTGCCTGGTCAGCTCCAGCCCCGTCCCTCTTCTTCTGGTTCCCGCGTTCCATGCCTCCATCGGACAGTGGCCTTCAGGACCCCCGAGCTGACCTCTGGGCCTCAATCCTTGTCTCCTGCAGAGACTACGACGCCCACCCAGGCAGAGTCTCAGGGGCGCCCGCCTGCTCCTGGCTCGGCACCTCTCGGCGGCCACACTTTGCCTCCCCCTGGATGGCTACTTCTCTGGGGACCTTCAGGTCTCCACTCGCGCGTCACCTTTATGACCCCTCATCTTCCTCTTTTGCCGTCTCCCTTGCCCGGTTCTTCATGTCCCTTATTTGCTGTCACCTCTCCCATTATAATGAGGGCTCCAGGCACGCAGGGACCCTGTGTCCGTCACACGGAAGTGCACCTGGCAGGTGGGGCACGGCGTGCACGCCTGCAATCCCAGCAGCTTGGGAGGCCGAGGCAGGAGGATTGCGAGTTCAAAGCCAGCCTCAGCCAAAGCAAGGCCCTAGGCAACTCAGAGAGAACCTGTCTCTAAATAAAATATAAAACAGGGCTGGGGACGTGGCTCAGGGGTTAAGTGTCCCTGAGTTCAATCCCCAGGATCAAAAAGCAATGAAGTGTATCCAGCACGAAGCTGCCCCCCCCCCCACAAGTACCTGACATGAACAAAGGGCTCTTTGCCATTTGCAGTGGTGGGGGTTTGAACCCGGGGGCCCCTCCAGCCCTTTTATTTCTTTTAGCTTTTATTTGAGACGGGATGTCGCTAAGTAGCCCAGGCTGGCCTCACACCTGCCATCCTCCTGCCTCAGCCTCCTGGGTGGCTGGGATCAGAGGAGCATGCCACCACACCAGGAAAATGAACACCTTTTAAATCTCCCCAAGAACCCAGCCGTGCGCCCCATCTTCCCTCCGTGCTGGGGGCTGGGGCGTCAAGGGAGCTCGGGTGGCGGATGGATTTTGGCCAATGACGTGAGGATTTCACTGCAGAAGTTGGGTGGGGCATTCTTTGGTCAGGACAGACCTGGACAGAGCCCTGCTGAGAACCTCAGGGGTCAACAGAAGGAATAGGTGAAGCTGGGTCCCTGTGAGTAACCATCTGCATGAGTCTCCTGGAACTGCGGTAACCATGTCCCATATAACCGGGTGGCTCAAAATAATAGAAGTGTATTGAACCACCGTCCTGGAGGCTGGAGTCCAAGATCAAGCAAGGGCGAGGTGGGCTCCTTGGGAGGGCGCTGCGGGACAATCTGCCCATCTCCGGCAGCCTTTGTCTCGTTGAAGCCTCACCCAGACCTCTGCCTTCCCGTCTGCTTGGCCATCTGCGGCTGTGTCTTCATGGGGCCCCGTGTAGTGACACCAGTTGGACAGAACCAGCCGACTCTAGTGACCTCATTCTACCATGGCACCCTTGCAGAGACCTTCCCTTCCCAGCCACATTCTGAGGTGCTGGGGACAGGTACTAGGGTACTAGGTATTGAAGCAGTTCCTTGTGACAGCAGATCATGGGGTCAAAAGAAAGAAAGGGAGCTGAGTGTGATGGCCTGGGAGCTAACGGTGCCAGCTAAGGACCCTCCAACCCGATGGCCTTTTGGGGGTCTTTTGGTGAAGTCACTGGGTGTATTTTGAAGGGAATCCCAGATTCCAGACACATCCGATGGGGCTTGGTCTCAGGTGACCTGCCACACCAACAAAGACATCCCAGTAGAGGCTAGCTATGAACCTACAGGGTGGATAATTAGGACCAACTTTTTCCAGAACATTCTGTGCCTTACTGACAGATGCGCCCTGGTCTGCTCGATTCTCCCATGTGCTTTCCCTTCCTTTCCATGACAGGATGGCAGCAGTTCACCGGGGTGATCTTGACATGAGCAGATGGCATCCTACCTGGAGTCTGAAGACCCTTCTCCTGCCTGTCTGATGGTCAGCTCTGCCCCTCCCTCCTCCGAGCTAAGTCAGCCCCAGGTGGAGGCCAGAGGTCCCTAGTGGGCTGGTGACAGTGTAGGGGTGGCGTGAATTAGCCGTTGCAAGCATGAGAATAAACTGCAAGGTTCAGAGTCATGGTGACACCCCACCCCATGTCCCCTGCTTTCCAGGCTGTTTTTGTGTGGACACAGCTGGCTGAAATTTGTGTCCCTACCCCCATCCCCAGCAATGCGAGGCTCGGGCCTCAAATAGAAAGCGCCCCCGGGAAGACGGGAGGGAGCAAGACCTTGGCATTTCAAGGTGCGTTTGTTATCATTTTTAATATCTTTCCCGATTATCTGCATCGCATCTGGTGGGGTTCTTTTTCTCCACGACGAAAAGCTGCTCATCTTATCGAGCATCTCAATGTGCACAGCACATACATCACGTTGGCACCTGTATAAAACTACAGACAGACTCTGGAAACGGTGGTAAAGAGAGAAACCACGAATCCCCGTCACCGCAACTCGAAAACTTCACAATATCTCAAAGGCACAATAACATCACCAGCTACACTGTCAATGATCACACGTGCAGGTGACAAGCCACCTCTGCACTCAGGGCACGTCCGTTCCTGGCCTTTTGACTGTGCTCAGAGATGACATCGCCGAAGACTCCGAGCACCTTAAGCAGGCATGGTTCTGCGGCACCTGAGGGACGCGAAGACGGCAGGTCGCCCCTCTGCAGCACGACGAACTTTGACCCTTGTCCCTCCTCCACCCTCCTGGAGTCTAGGGCCTGGTTTAAGAATCAGAAAAAAAATTGCTAATACATTGTCACGTCATAAAATGGTAGACAGCGGCTTAAGGGTTCAGGCGTGGGGTCCTGACTTGGGGGCTTGGCAAGTGGCTTCTTCTCTGGAGGTTCGGATAAGAATAGTATTTCAAGTCCACTATTTGCATTTGAACAAAGAGTTTGCAAAAGGAATCCAAAAGACAAAACTCCAATCAGATTTCCCAGTCTTGCCGTCTGTGGAGTCCCATAAAGTTAATTCGGGAGACGTTCAGAGACAAGAGGAGAGTCTGGAGGAAGCACTGGGAGTGCTCTGCTAGCAAGCCGAGGCCATTTTGCATACACTCTGAACAGCCATTCATTAAAACTCAACGTTTTCACCGTCACCTCAGAACTTTTTTTAAACCCCGCCGACCCTGGCTCTTGCATCTTGGCTTCAATGACAAGGGTTACATTTGTAAAATATATAAAGAAAAATATAAGGTTACTTGGTGACCATATAGTGCACTCTAACAGCTGTTTGCAAATATTTTCACCATGATCGCCCTTACTAAAAGTAAATCACGGGGTAAAGATAGCTCAACCGTGACAAGGTTCCAATGGGACCCACCGGCGCTCTCTGCAATCCTTTTTGGTTGCATATGGAAAAAGAGCCACTTGGGGTGGCCCTATAAGCTGCGCTCCCTAAGCCTTCTGCGAATGGGCGCTGCTGAGGTAGATGCTGAGCGTGCGTCCGAGCAGCGTGCTCCAGCAGGCAGGCCCGCGACCCCGGCGGTTCACCTAAAATAGTGGTCCTAGCCCACAGTGCCTGTGCACAGGGAAGCCTGGGTTTTTTTTTTTTTTTTTGCAATTTTTTAAAAAATATATTCTATTTCAGAAGTGTCTTCTATCACGAATTATATTTCATCAGCAAGGTTTGGGCTGTGGGGCCAACACTCCCTCTTGTCCGTCTCCAACCTCCCAGCAGGGAATGGATTCCCTTCCGTGGTGGAATTTACGGAACAGCTTTGTCTTTTCCCCAGTGGCTGCGGCGACGTGGGCTCTGGCTGATCCAGAAAAGGCAAAGAGCAGTTTATAAAGTTGTCTGAGGGTCTCTCCCATCTGGTGGATGGGGAAGATTGACTACAGGAAAGCTCAAAGGTCAGCCTTGGCCGATCTAAAAACGGAGCCGCAGGGAAGACTTGAGAGCGCGCTTTCTGTCCCCGAAGTAAACCGATATGTCCCAGCTCCCGGCAGCAGGGCATGGCCGTGGCCACCGAGGATGCACGGCAGGAAGCCACCATTCATCGTCCCTTCCCTGGCCACCACAGGCCCCAGGTAGGCCCTTCCAGACAGGGTGCTGGGCGTCATCAGAATCTGATGTCACTGTCTTTACCACACAACAGCAGCACATGCATGTCAAGTTCTTGAGAGTAAAGCAAATCCAACGGTAGGACTGTCCCCTGTCCCGCCAGAGAAGTCAGAGTTCTTTTTTTGTTGTTTTGGATTTTTTTTCTTTTCTTTTCCGGAAAAATTACAAAACACACTCACAGAACCATAAATAATTTGATGGCAATATATACATATTTAAATAATTAATTTAAATATCATACACCTACTCTTGAATTCCACTCTCCATCCAAAGAAAGTGCTCCTACCAGAGTCTTTGGAGGCTGAGGCAGCTCTGGAGGGTCACAGCCTGGGGAGGAAGTGTGTGACCTTCATGGTGGGTGACACTCGGTTCCCCTTCTTGGTCCGGCCATTCTTGCTCAGCGCGATGAACATGCCTGGGTGTTCGTGGGACTCGTAGGCATTGTAGTTGTTGGGGAGCAGTATCTCCTTGAACTTGCATTCATCGGCAAAGAAGGGCTGGGAGGGAAAAGCACAGTGAGCCCGGACCCTGGCGGCGGTCAGGGGTCTGCCCAGCTGCCCACTTGGGGCAGAGAGGTCTCTCCTGGGTAGTCAGGGTGTCAAGACCCTGGCGGATTGAGAAGGGGACACGGCCAGCCCACAACAGCTGGAGTGCTGGCCACCTGCCAGGCACCAGCCCGAGGACTTCATCTGCACTTCCTTGCTGGGATTCACCCCACTGGGCACTGACCAGAGCTCCCAATGGCCCCTTTCACAAGGTCAGGAGATGCCTGCTCAGCAAGGGCAGGGACTGGGTGGCTCCCTTTGTCTGGGCTGGCCCCTGGCCATCCAGCCTGCCTCTGGGCCCGTCTGAGGTCCCGGGGGGGGGGGGTGCTGCCTGCCAGCCTTGGGACCTGGTGACCCCACTAACTGCCCCTGGAGAACCAGGCACAGACGGGCCTGGGAGAGGGTCACAATTCTGCTGGCCCTGCACACTGCCCCCTGTCCAGTGCCTGCCCACCTCTGAGGTACTCACCGAGCCATAGAGCTTGCCCTTGCTGCTCATGGCCACAAAGAACCTGCTGGCCACTCCGAAGATGCTCACGATGCCTCGCTCCACTGGGGAGAGCTCCAGCAGACCTGGGAGTGAGTGCCGGTCATACCAAGGCAGGTGGCCCTTGGCTCACTCTGCCCATTGGCCTGTGAGCCTCTGAGAACCTAATTTCTAGGGTGAGTGTGGAGGTAAGGGGCCCCCACTAGGTTCAGGACCACAACACCAAGCCTGCTGGGCTGCAGAGGCTCCCAAGACCAGCCACAGCTGAGCGCGTTTCTTGCCTCCTGGGTGCCAGTGGCTGTGCCGCTCTCTGTGCCCACGGGCGGGGGAAGGCGCTGGAATTCAGCGCAGCAGCCTAGGCTTCCGAAGGCGGGGAGGCGGGGCTCGGCCGCCGCTGAGCGCAAGGCCGGTTTCTTTGGCGGCTGCTGAGCCAAAAGTGCTTGTCTCCCCGAGTCCCTGCGTCACACGGGACAGGAACCCGAGACAGCCCAGTTCCAAGGGCCCGCGAGCAGGTGCCCGTCCTGGACCTCCCTGTGTCTTGGGTGAGTTGGAAGAAGCAGCTGCTCCCAATCCCCGACCCATCCCGCCCGGCCAGCCCCACTCACTGTCGCTCGTGTCCGCGTGCACGCCGCCGATGCGACCGTCGGGGAGCACCTGCAGGTGGAAGCCGATGCCCACGTTGCAGTACAGTCGCCGCAGTCGCTTGATGCCCAGCAGGTAGTCGCCGGCGCCGCTCTGGACCGCAGCCTCCTTGGGCTGCGAGGCCACCGGCAAGCGCGCCAGCGAGCGCGCCAGCAGGCTCTCCCAGCGGTGCTCCAGCTCGGCCTCCAGCGTGCCGTTGGGCGCGATGGGTGCGGCGGCGGCCCCTCGGCCCGCCCAGGGCACCAGCAGGGCCAGCAGGACCGCCGCGAGCAGAGCCGCCGCGGCCGTCCCGGGCCCCTCCATCCCGGCCCGAGGGCCGTGCGTCCGTCAAGCGGTCCGTGCGCCCGGGAAGCCGGGGGCCGAGCTGCACCAGTGGCGGCCCGCGGGAGCGCACGGCCCGGGCCCAGGTTGGGGGTGCGCGGCAGAGGCAGGAGAGGGCGGCCAGCGACGGGGTGCCTGGGCCTGGACGCCAAGCTACCGGGGCTGCATTGAGCGGCGGGCGGCAGGGGCGGAGGGGCGCGCGGCCCGGCTGGGACTCCGAGGCGGTGCGCACCTCCCTGCGCGCTGGGCCGCTCGGAGGCCGAGCCGCTATATATATAGTCCGGCGCCCCCTCCTACTCGCCCTCTCCCGCGGGGGGCTGGTCGCCTTCGCCTGGGCGCCCGGGGCGCTGTGGCGCTCCCGGCTGGTCGCAGGCCGCCTGCCAATCAGGGCTAGGGAAGGGGAGGAGGCCAGGGATAAGCTCAGCGACTGTCACCTGGGGGACCCCGGCCCCCACCCTTGGCTCCGCCCAGCCCACGAACCTGTTCGTCCCGCCTCTCCCGTCGGTTCCTCTTGCGCTTTTCAAACCTGAGTTTGCCCCTGCCTGTCCCTGTAGGGGTCTCTCCCCTTTATCGGAGGGGGCGCAGAAGCCGGCGTCTCTCCTTGCGCGTCTTCTTTTAGGGACTTCTGAGAGCCTGGTTTGTTTACTGGGGTTTTAAGGACCGGCCTGGGATTGAGGGTGAGCAAGGGCACAAAGCACCCTGTGGCTTGGTAGGGCCAGGGTCAACCAGGGCAACCTGGCAAGGCCAGGTCCCCAAGGCTTGGTAGTTCAGAGGTCAGCGCCAACCACCAGGGGAAGGCCTGTCTGAGCAGGGTCTGGGGAAGTGGGTGCTCTGAAGGGAGGCCAGGGGCAGGTGGTGGGGCACTCAGGGGAGGCCACGCCCTGCACCCTTGCCTGGTCATGCCAGAACCAGGGGCAGGGCTTAAGGCCTCTCCCACCCTTGGTTCCACAGCAGTAATATCTCAGTTCTGTAGCTGGAGCTCCCAGCCTAACAGGGTCCCACTTCAGCCCTGGGGACGGCTCCCTCCCCCACAACCCTCCCCGCTACCGCTACCGTACCCATCAACGTCTGGTGGGGCGGGCCGGCCAGGGGACGCTAGATGCGGGCTCACCTAGGTGTGAAAATCCCTGTTCTTTGTGGTACCTGTGGAGCTGGGCTTGCCACCTCTGAGCAGGCCCCAACGCCAGCAGCCAAGGGTGTGGAGCCCACCCCACCCTTTACCGCCTTCAGCACCTGTGAGCAGAGACCCCTCCCCCAGGCCATTTCTGCCTCCTCCACCTCCTGGCCTTGGACCTGTCCTCTAAACCCTAAGGTGGCTTGTTCATACCACCCAAGGGACCTGGGAGGCTTAAGGCCCTGATGGGAGGGCGCAGAGGTCCCGGGGGGCCTTGGACCTAGAACCTCATCCCCAGACCCTCCTGAAGCTATCGGAGCCACTCACAGCTGCAGGGTGCATTCGGCAGCCTCAGGGCCCCCACTCTCTAGATGGGCCTAGAACCTGGTGCTGACAAGACCATCCTGGTCAGAACCTGCCCCTCACTTGCTTGAGCCAGCCCCTTTCTGTCTCTGGGTCCGTGACTTTCTACATGCCAAATGGCCTGGAATGTGGCCTGCCTGCCTCAGCCCAGGTCCACTGGGCACCTCCTCCGGGGAGGTGGGACCCAGCCTGGAGCCGCACGCGTGCTGGACAAGCCTCTGAGGTTTCCCTCAGCTGCTGGTAGGATGGAACCCCCCTCTGCCCAGGACTCCCCAGCAGGCTCATTGCGGGGGAGTGCTTGGGCCCTTCCTACCTCTGGAGTTTGGCAGAGGACCTTTGGGACAGAGGATGCATCTCCCAGAACTGTGGCCCACAGGTCTGGCTTCTGCGTTGGCTCTGTGGTGCCTGCGTCCCTCTGTCCCCGCTGCAGGCTCCGCCTGCTCACACAAGGACCTGAGTGAGGGCAAGCTTCTCTCCTTGCCCGCGTCTCTGTCCTGGCCCACCACTGCTCACCCGCGGCCCTGTGCTTCTACACACTGCCCTCTTCCTGTCCCCAGCCTTCCCGCGGGGAGACTGTCCCCTAGGTCTTTCCTCCATGACTTCTCTCCATTCAGGTCAGCCCTCAGGTAGCATCAGCCTTTCAGGGACACCCCGTGTCCAGGCCCTCTGCTCACAGCTTCTGCAAGCCCTTAGGAATCCTCTTCATCAATAGACTGATCCCCACTTAGCATGTCACCTCTATGCAGCAAGCACAGGTCTGCATGGTCCCCAGCTGTATCTCCAGTGCCTGGCACACAGTAGGTGCTCAGTGGTAAACAGCTGCAGGCCAAGTGAGGCTTGGCACTCCGCTGCCAGCAGATCCTGCATGCAGGGCGCGGTGCCCAACCTCACCCGTGCCTGGGACAGACAAGAGAGGACTAAGATGTCCTCAAGATGGGACCTTCTCTTAGTTCATGTTGAAGCCTTTCTGCCGGCTGTGCCCCAGGGGGCTCGGGCCACCAAGGGCCCAAGAAGGAGCAGGCAGAGCTGCTGAGCTCTGTGGACACCTGCCTGGCTCCAGACCTCGCCTCTGGCCTACGGCTGTGTGATGGGCCACTCCACGTCTCAGCATCCTAGTTACATCTCTAAATGGCCCGAGAGTTGCTGTGGGCCTTCTAGGACAGCGCCCTGCCCGTGGGAAAAGGCCGGGTGGGTGGTTCAGTAAGTGCTCAGCCTTTGTGAAAGAAACAAAGCCAGGTTTTAATTTGGTGGGAGGCTCCACCCAAAAGCCACCGGCCAATGGGTGGAGGGCTGGCAGGGGGCGAGGTGGGAGAGGCTCAGAAACGAAACAGTGGCCAAGGCCAAAGCCCCCTCCGTGGTGACCTTTTGTGACCTACATTAAGAAAAAATGCCATGTTCTACCTTCCCTGCAGAGCTGCTCCCCCCGACCTCACGGTAAAAATGCTGCCTTGGGTTCTAATCCTGGGGCAAAGGGACCCAGGCAGCCCCGGGCGCCGGGCGGTGTAAACTTTGCAGATGGCTTCACTCCTTCTCCTTCCAACTTCCCCTTCTCCGCCTGGTCCAGACCCTTCCAGCAGTGTCTCTGCAGAAGTCCAAGGGGACAGGGGACGTGGCAGCCCAGGGAGACACAGCTCTAAGATGGCCCAAAACAGAGACTTTTCTCTAGGACCCTAACGAAAGGGGAGATTCAGTTTTTTGTTATTAAAGTTCATGGTGCTAAAATACACATGACATAAAATTGACCATTTGAACCTCTCCCTATCCCTAGCGCTGGCGGTTGAACCCAGAGCCTGATATCTGCTGGTGCTGCTCCACTGAGCAGCCCCTTAACTATTTTTCTTTTCTTTCTTTCTTTATTTTTTTGGTACCAGGGATTGAACTCAGGGGCACTGGACCACTGAGGCACATCCCCAGCCCTATTTTGTGTTTTATGTAGAGACAGGGTCTCACTTGCTTAGCGCCTCGCTGTTGCTGAGGCTGGCTTTGAACTCGCGATCCTCCTTTCTCAGCCTCCCTAAGTGCTGGGATTACAGGTGTGCGCCACCGTGCCCGGCTTCCCTTCACTATTTTTTAAAAGTCACTTTTCTTTTTGGCACTGGGGATTAACTCAGAGGTGTTCTGCCACTGAGTTACATTCACAGCCTGTTTTATTTTTTGTTTTGAGCCGGAAACTTGCCAAATTGCTGAGGCTGGCCTTGAACTCACGATCCTCCTGCCTCAGCAGCCCGAGTCACTGGGATTACACTGGGACTACAGGTATGCGCCATCCCACAGGCCCAAAAGACTTTTTGATAGCAGTTTTTCATGAGCAGCAAAATCAAGAAGGTTCAAAAAGTCCCCACGCTCCCCCTTCCCCACGTCGTGGTCCCTGCCGTTTTACACACCATTAGATACTCACCACCATCGTCTCCAGAACCTTCTCATGTTCCCTAAGTGAAACTGGGTCCCATTAATTCCTGACTTCCTACCCCTCCCAGTCCCCCTGCTTTCCCTACTGCCTAAGGGTTAAGGGTTCCAGGGATCACTGTGAGTGGAACCCTACAGCACTCTCTTTTTTTCTGGCTTAATGTCACTGAACGTCCTCAAGGCTCACCCATGTTGTACCTCATGTCAGAATTCCCTTCCTTTTTTAGAGTTGAATAATATTCTGCCACATGGATGGACATCATTTGTCCATCCCCCAAGGAGGGACACTGGGGTAGCTTCCATCTCTGGGCTGCTGGGCACACCTCTGCTCTCGGGGCGTGCAAACGTCTGCTCAACTCCCTGCTTTTAGCCCTTTGTGGGCATACGCAGGAGTGGGGTCACAGGACTAAATGGAAACTGTTTTGGAAAGTGATATACTATTTTGGACAGTTTTTTTTTTTTCAGTTGTGTTGATCGTGGGGCGTCTGGGGCCAGGCGGCAGGTCGCTTCTTTGCTCAGAGGTGCCCTGGGAGACAGTCACTTGCCCTCAGAGGTGGCTCTGTGTCCAGAGGCTTCTCCCTTCTCTTGCTCTTCTTCCAGTTTCTCTTTTACCCTGGACGGGCTCAGCCAGGTCTGGGTGACAGGCTTAGGGGAGCTCCAGGGCCTGCAAACCTGTGACCCAGAGGTACAGATGTTCGTGGCTCTTGGCACATATGACTCAGCCCTGGAGTCATGGAGAAACTGGCCCCAGTGTGCTCATCCGCAGGGCCAGGACAGTGGCCTTCCCACTTGGAAAGTGCTGGAGAACTTAGGGGGGCACTGCTGGGCCCCCAGCAGGCAGGCATGTGCTCACTGAGTGCTGTGCAGATAGTGTCGCCTTGGGGCCTGGCTGCCCTGTCCGAGCCTGGGGAGCCAGGTGCCTGCTCTGGCCTCACCCACCACGTGACCTGGCCTGTCCACACCTGTATCTACCTTCCTGTGGCTGCTGGGAGGATTAGAAGAATTAGGCCTGTGAAGTGCCAGGTGCCTCATCCAGAGGCCGACAACCACTGAGACCCGCAGCTCCTCTTCCGATAAGGCTGTCCGCAGTGCGCCGTGGGCACAGCTGGTGGCTTTGCAGAGCAGAGTACCTTCTCTCCTCTGCAGGAGGCGCGAGCTGCCTATCAGCACCACCCTGCAGGATCAACCAGGCACACAGCACCTGAGAGCTGCTCAGGGTCACGGCGCCGGCCCACACGGAGCAGGGCTCAGACCAGCCTTGGCGCCCAGGGCGAGCTCCAGACGGCTCTGCCCGCCTCAGTTTCCCTCCTGCACAGCGGAGCTGTTGACCCAGATGCAGCCCGCCTCACAGACCCAGGGGTGTGGACTGTGCGGATGCAGAGTCCGGCCGGCTCGGTGGGACCAAGCTCTGTGCAGAGTTAACCACCCAGGCCGTTTTGCTCAGGTGGGAGACCACGAAGCCCCAAGGCAGCCCCCCGCTTCCCGGGTCTCTTCAGCATTTCAGACCAAAGCTGTCGGAGCCAGGAGGTCCCCACCCTGGGAGGAGGCAGGAAGGACCAGGCTTCACCCGGGTCACCCAGGGCCCGGCTTCCTGCCCAGGGTTCCTTCTGCCCATCACCTGGACGAGTCTTTATGGAGTGTCCACTCAGACAGTCCTGGGGTCCCCCAGGGGAGAAGGAGCCAGCATGGGGGGTCCTGGCGTCCCAGCACTGGGAGGAAGCTGGCATCAGGAGCTGGGGGGGTGGGTGAGTCAGAGTGGGGGGCAGCGGTGGGCGGGCAGCGGTGGGCTTCCAGAGGTGGAGGCAGAGCCAGACCGTCCCTGGTCTTCAGTCACCCGCAGGATGTGCCACAGGATCTCCTTGGGGCCCCTGTCCTCGTCACAGCCCTCCCCAGCAGAAGGGGACCCAGGGCCTGGGGGCTGGCCACCGGGAGGCTGGGACGGGCACTGGAGCGGCGGTGGGCATGGCTCCTGCCCGTCACTGCTCCCCTCCCTCCTGGGCCTCCAACAGGCCTGGCACTGAGGCCCGTCTTCCCTGGTGACCCCAGGTCTGCTCCGGCACTGGGCATGTGCTCCAGCCAGGCTCGGGGAGGTGGGGGTGACGGGGAGGCAGCGAGCACCCCATCCCTCTCTGCCCTGCAGGACCTCAGCGGAGTCCCGACGGGGGTGGAATAAAGGTCAGTGTAAAGGGCAGCCCTGGCCACTGTGCCCCCCGCCTCACACGGACTGAGCTGAGGAAAGGCGCTGGGTGCTCGGCTGTGCGTGGCACCTGTGCCCAGGATGGATCTCTTCTCTGCCCTCTCTGTTCCTCCATGACAGCAAAGCCAGAAGAATCCAAAAACGTCCCCCGGCCTGGCTCACTCACCTTGCAGAGGGATGTTCCAGGCCCACATCAGGGGGTGTGGCGTCCCAAATATGAGGGGACTTGGAGCAGGCAAGCTGGTCCCAGAGCCTTCCTGACGGGCTGTGTGGCTTTGGACCAGTCACTCACCCTCTCTGGCCTTCCCCCCACTGGTTTTTATGCAGAGTTGGGCCTGTAATGATGTTCACCTGGTAGAGTTTCTGGGAGGTTCTAAAGACATGGGATCCTCCTGATGAAACGGGGACCCCAAAAATGCAGGGATGAGGGATGAGGTTGTTGAGGGGAAGTGTCCGCCGTTGTCCAGAGGCCTGGCTTCCTCGGCCACTTCCGCTTCTCTGGCCAACATGGGGCCAGCCCTGGCCCGCCATCCCCAAGTCCCCGTGGTCCCCAGGACTGCCTACTCTCCCCTCGAAGCCTCTTCCTGTTGGTCCTGGGCTCCTGTTCCCTGGAGGCCAGCGTGGAGCTGACGGGGGGCTGAGGCTTCTCTTCCTTCTGGAAACTTCTGTCCCTTGTGGAGGTGCCGGCTGGGCCCCGGGTGTGGGGAGCCCTGGGAGGTCCTGCACGTGGGCAGCGGGCAGGGACGTTCTGCTGACCTCCAGGGGAGGGGGCGCCAGGCTTGAGCTGGCTCCTGCCAGGCCCCTGACTCACAGGAAGGTGAGAACAAGGTGTAACCTGGTGTAAATTACGCAGGCCACATAAACCCTGAAAGGCCAAAGGCCAGATAAGTCCACGCCCTTGCTCAAGTTTAGATTTTGACTGACCTTGGTCTGAAAACCGCAACTTTTTTCCTGCATGATATGTGGATTCCTGGTCCGAGGAGGCAGGCATCATGTGCAAGGACTCCAGCCAGGGAAAGGGCCGAGGGGACACACTCTTGGTGTCAGGTGGCCCTCGGCAGAGGGCTGCTGGGCTGGGAGCCCCTGGCCTAAGTTTTCTTCCTTCATAGGCCACAGTGGTCCACCAGGGGCACAGGCTCCTTTTCCCTTCTGACCCACCAACCTCCCATGCTTGGGTGAGTGGGCTCTGTTGTACCTTTTTAACTTGAAATCTAAATTTGTTATAAATAATTGCAAAAAGAAAAAAATCTGGCACTTTTTTTTTCTAGTACTGAGGATTAAATCCAGGACTTTGCACGCTAAGCTATACCTGCGGCCCTTTGCATTGTTCATTTTGAGACCGGGTCTTGCTAAGTTGTGCAGGGGGATCCTTGAACTTACAACCCTCCTGCCTCAGTCTCCCAAGTAGCTGGGATCACAGGAGTGCCCCACCACGTCTGGATCCCAGAATGTTTTAAATATTGACATTGAAAAAGGAAATTCATCTGTCACTCTACTCTTTTAATGTGCCAAATAGATTCTAAAGACTTTTGTTTTTTGGTACTGGGGATTGAACTCAGAGACACTTGACCACTGAGCCACATCCCCAGCCCTATTTTGTGTTTTATGTAGAGACAGGGTCTCGCTGAGTTGCTTAGCGCCTTGCCATTGCTGAGGCTGGCTTTGAACTCGCGATTCTC
Source organism: Xerus rutilus (assembly GCA_028644305.1). Lineage (NCBI taxonomy): Eukaryota > Metazoa > Chordata > Mammalia > Rodentia > Sciuridae > Xerus > Xerus rutilus. The sequence continues at coordinate 3,812,519 of CM053399.1, read as the reverse complement.
CTTTCTCAACCTCCCAAAGTGCTGGGATTACAAGTGTGCGTCACTGCACCTGGCAAATTTTAAAGACTGAATAGGTTGATGTGTGCCATTTTTAATTCTTAAAAGATACATGCCAGGTACGGTGGTGCATGCCTGTGGTACCAAATGACTCAGGAGGCTGAGGCTAGAGGATCGCCAAGTTCCAGGCCAGCTTCAGCAATTTAGTGAGACCCTCAACAACTTAGTGAGACCTTGTCTCAAAATAAAAAAATAAAAAGGACTGGGAATGTGGCTCAGAGCGAAAGCGCCTCTGGGTTCAATCCCCAGTACCCAAATAAATAAATAAAAACACACGAGGCTGGGACGTAGCTAGTGGCAGAGTGCTGGCCCAGCACCCTGGGTTCCCTCCCCAGCACCGTGAGAAGAAAAGCAGTATTTTAAGTATATGCAGAAGCTTTATCCCAACAGCCAAAGATCCCCCAAACCTCCCCTTTTGTCTCAGTATTTCTTTTCCCATCCTGTTTCCCCCACCACGTTCACCCAAAGCTGAGTTGATTTTAGTCAGAACTTTTTATGGACTACTCCATCACAAGATGTTTACGAGAATGGAGATGCTTCAGAACACTCCCTGGGCCCGCCAGCCCTGCCGTGACTGCCAACATCGCGTGGAGCGTGCGCTCAGCACCGTCAGCACAGAGCGAGCGCCCCACGAGGAGGACTCACCCCACCGGGTGCTCACGAGGTGCACAGAGGACAGGCTTCTGCTGATCCTTCCTGGTGGAGACGGCTGGCCCTGGGTGGGGCCCCCAGGGCCTGGGTGTGCTGGGCCCCACCACACGGGGCAGGTCTGCTCCTGTAGATGGAACGCAGAGGAGCCACGGCCACAGAAATGGAGCAGACAGGAGCGTGGTCACGTGTCACTCAAGAATCTGAACACCCGCGGAAGCATCCAGAAGGTTTCTCCTGTTCCCTCCGCTGAGCCCCACTGGCCTCTACTAATGAACTGTGTTTTCTTTTTCTTATTCGCAGTGCTGGGGATGTCCCCAGAGCATTTCTGGAGGTGCCCGAGTCACCCGGGGCTTGTCCCCGGGCATGGCAGCAGGGATCCTTGGCTCTGGACAGGACCTGGCAATCTTCCCGGGACTCATGCTGAAGTTACTGTGGCTTCTGCGCTGACCCGGCTGTCTCAGCCCACGGCCTCCTCCCCGAGACCCCAGGGGTCTTTGGAGGCTCCAAGCCCTGCCTGCCACCCTCCACCCTGGGGGCTTTGCACGCCAGGCAGGGTTAGAAGCCCGGTCACCTGCTCCTCATTGTCCCTGTGTTTGGTGTCCTGAGGCTTCTGCACCTGTGGTGGCTTGGCCTTTCTTGGGTGAAGTGGGAGAAGGTGCCTGGGACGGTAGAGGAGGGAAGGCACCGGTGGCCCATTCCTTCCATTGACTGGCAGGTGGACCAGGGGCCTGGGCTGCTTAGGGAGAAGCTTTGGAGACCCATCTGCTCCTCCCGCTCTGCCTTCCAGAGCTCAGCTCAACCTTGACCTTGCAGGGAAGCTTTGCCTCTCAAGTCCAATCCTCCACCACAAGGTGACCACACAGGAGTCCCAACAGGGCCTTACGGGGAGGACAGGGGTGCTCCTCGCCACCTCCCTGAGAGACAGTGGCGAGTGGCCTTACCTGCCGGGTGCTTGCACACTGTGCTGGGCGCCTCCAGGCCCTGGGAGCAGCCCCTGAGTGGCCAAGGGCTTGGTAGTACCCCTGAGCCTGGACACCGGCATCACCAGGGGTGACCAGGGCTGCCTGAGCAGCCTGAGGTCCCCGCTCAGGGGCTGGTGATTTAAAGGGCTGCCTTGCTGGAGGGATGGCAGAGTGGCAGCATCTGCGAAGCGGGCCAGGCCTGGGTGGTGGGAAGATGGCGTGGCCCTCGGGTGGCCACACTGCTCCGGGCCAGCGGGTGGTGGGAACCGCGCTGTCTCACTCACCTCTCCACAGCCCGACAGGGCAAGCCTTGTTCTCACCATAGAGGAGGCAGAGGCCCAGGGGAGTGGCCGAGGCCCAGGGTGGTGGCCGAGGCCCAGCAGGGGTGGCCGAGGCCCAGAGTGGTGGCCGATACCCAAAGCAGGTGGCTTCCCCACGTGAGCAGGTGCCTGGCGTGATCAGCAGGGGCAGAGCAAGGCCCTGCGTCACCCTCCGGGGAAAGCCCTCCGGAGGACCTCTCCAGCTCCCCGTGGTGAGTCTTCCTTCCTTGGTGGCCTTTCCTGTGTCTGAGGGAAGGCTGGCTGTCTCAGGGGGCACACTGGGTGACACTCTGGCCACACACACATCTCTTCCTCCGGGGAAGGCCAAGGAGCCCCTGATGTGGGAGCCAGGACCCCTACACCCCTCTCCCGCCTCCTGCAGGGCTCAGGGAGAGCGAGGGGTCCTCCAGGGGAAGTGGCTCTGTCCTTACTTGCCATCTTTGTCACTGCTGCCTTTGAGTGTAGGAACCACCCCGGTTGGATGCAGCCTCTGGGTCCAACAACTGTCTGGCTGACCCCTTGCTCTGGCCTCAGTCTCCCCATCTGTGAAACAGGCATGGGGCACTCGCCTCTTGGAGGATGAGGGGTGGCGGGAGCAGCTCCCTTCCTGACATTGCCTTCCCTCTTGGGAGGGGGGGACGCTGGGCCTGCAAGCAGCCCAAGGGCCACTCCCGGGCCCCTGGCTCGGTGCCGAGGCCCCTCTCCAGCCCCTGCTGCCTGCTCCTTGACGCCCCGCACGGCTGCTTCTAAGCCGGGGCAGACCCAGCCTGCTATTCTGGGGTCTCCTTTCAACTATTTTGGCAAAGACCAAATGGCAGCCTCCTTTAAAATAGACGCTCCGAGCCCAGGGGTCACCCCTGAGCACCAGGCCGGCCCGGCCAGGCTTCTTCCCAGCAGCCTTCTGGAGTTAAATACAGCCCCCGGCATCTGCGGCTTCCACGGGGCTCGACGGAAATACCGAGGGAGAGCGCCGCGCACAAACCAAAATAAAACCGTGGCCCTGCGAGGTGGCCCAGATGCTCCTGATTTCTTTGTGATGTCACAGGCCAGCTGGAGGGGGCAGTCAGAGCGCCCTATGAAGAAGTGGCGGAGGTCCATCAGCTCCCAACACCTGGGTCCCTCGTGAACCTCCACCTGGCCATCTCGGGGGAAGGCACCCGCCCAGCAATGCTTGTGGGAGAAACCCAGAGACCCAGGAAGCAGAGACAGACAGACCCCCAGCGGCAGTGCTGTGTAAAATCTCACTGAGGACACGGCACCTTTTTCCAATGACATCTGGTTGCAAATGGCTCAGGCATGTGCTCACCTGGTGCCTGAGGTCCGGCCATCCTCACGGAACATCCTCGAGCCGAACAGTGCTCCCTGTGGGATGGGGCTCCCAGGCAGCCTGGGGAGCTGATCCATCCACAGGTGTGGCACCCGCAGGTCGGGTGGCCCAGGCATCGGAGGATGAGTAGCAGCAGCCGTGGGTCCTCAGCGGGGCTTCGCAGCACGGGAGCAGCGGGAGCCGCGCCCTGCGCCCCGCCTAGCCGCTCCAGGGCTGGGCCGTCCCTCTTCGCTCTCCTGTGGCCCTGTGATGGCGTGTGGCCCACGCCCACACCTGCTAAGTCGTTTGACAGCGTTGGTTGCTGCTGCCTGTGCGGGGGCTGCTCCAGACACTGGGGCCCCTGCACAAGTGTCACTGTCCCCATATCTCAAGCCAAGGAGCAGAAGCTGAGTGTCACGTGCAGGACAGGCATTGAGAATGGGGAGCACAGGCCACGCGGGGACGCTGATGGAGGCCTGGGTCGCGGGCCTGGCCTGGCCTGGGGTCAGGGAAGCAGCCCCCAGAAGTAGCACCTGGTCCAGCTGGGGCGAGGGTGGGGACAGAGGCAAGGTGGGGGGCGACCAGGGCAGAGAGCACGGCGTGTGCGAGGGCCTGGGGTGCCCTGGGAGGCCTGGCTGGGGGAGCAGGCAGCCAGGGGCAGCCGGTGGCTGCAGAGGGCTGGGGACGGGTGGCCGCCTCCCGTGCAGGCAGCGCCCTGGTTAGGAGCCACTCCTGCTGGGTCCCGCCGCCTAGCACAAGCTGCTTCTTCTCCATCAGTGACCCTGAGCCACACCTGGAAGGCTCTGGTCCCAATGGCACCAGCCCTGTCTCTGCCTTCAAGTGTTGGAGTGGCACTCGGTGGGCCTCCACACTCACAGGATCAACTCGGGCCTTTGAACTTGACCTTGACCTGCCCAACCCAAGGACCAGCCTGGCCCCCTGTCCCTACTCCACAGCACCCTGGAGGAGTCCAGCGGTGGCACCTGGGCAGGGAGGACCTGGAGCTAAAGGTCAGCCAGGGCCTGGTGGGGAGAAGTGACTGGAGGGCCGCCCTGCAGAGGCCCAGCCCATGTCCCTGGAAAGCTGGCAGCCACTGCCAGGGTGCCGGGCAGGCCAGGAGGGTGCTGGGGAAGAGCCATGCTAGAAATATTGTCAGCCCAGGGTCCCCAGTCTGTCCCCACCACAAGGCCTTGCCACTTGTCACTAGCCACAGACAGCAGTCAGGGGACGGCTGTGGCCTGTGCCAGTGTTAGTGACCCCTGCAGGTGGTGAGATGGGTCAGTGAAGCCTTGGTCACCGGGCAGCAGCTGGTCTGGGTACCCAAGAGCCCTGGGCACACGTGAGCTGTGGATTTTAGAAATGACCAGAGGCCTGGAGGGGGACCTCTGGGAGCCCTGCTCACCACTGCCTGCTGACCGTCTGAGTCGCCTGCCCGGATCCTCAGTCCCTCTCGCGTCCATGGAGGGGAAAGTGCGAGGCCCCACAGAGCTGGCCCCTCAGTCTCCGCTCGTCCGCTGGCACCTTTGGGAGAGGCTGTGGGGTCCTGTCCCGGCTTACAGGTGGACATCTTGGTCATGTCTTTATCATCCTCTGTCACGGGGACCCTAGCCAAGTGCTTCCCAGAGCCCGGGGCTGGAGGTGGGAGGGCCTGCGGGGTGCTGGCCCTGGAGGACAGGTTTGGTTTCTCATGAGCCACTGTGGTTCCAGGGGAGGAGCCGCGGCTGAGGGCATGTGCACAGGCCAGAAGCGGTGACCGGGGCACTCCAGGGGCCCAGCCGCTGTCCATCTTGATCACCCCGGCCAGGAATGTGCAGCAGAAAGGCCCCGAGAGATGGAGGCCCCCATAGACCTGGGGGAGGAGCGGCTTCCTGTCCACCAGCCGTGGACGCAGTAAGGCCGAGGGTCACTGCGAGGGGTCCCGCCACGAGGTGGGAGGGTGGGCGAGCGGCAACCCAGTCCACCCAGTCCCACGGCTGCTCCTTAACCCCCGGGGCTCCCCAGTGCTGGACCATGAGCTCTGGCAGCCTGGCTGAGCCTCCAGACCTGGCCTCCAGCTGCCCTGCAGGCCTCCCCATGGGGCCATGCTCACAGGACCAGCGGTGCCCCTGGAAAGCCTGCTGTGTTTCCCTGTGAGCCCCCAGAGGGCTGCTGGGTCCCGGCTCCCGCAGTGCCCTCACCCCAGCAGGGACTGGCTCTGTGGCCTGCTCTGCAGCTCCTTCACCCAGGCAGCTTGTGCACGGGTTTCTGTTGTGCTCAGAGGCGCGCCTCCCTCCCCACGCCGCCCGCATCTGTTCAGCTCTGGTCCTTCCTGCTGGACTCTGTCAAAAGGAGAGGCTCGCTTCTCAAATCCATCCGCCTTCCCCCCCCCTTCCCTCCTTCCTTCCCTTTGTGGTAGTGGGATGGGACCCAGGGCTGCTCTACCACTGAGCTACATCCTCAGCCTTTTTTGTTTTATTTTGAGACAGAGTCCTGCTATGGGGCTGAGGCTGGCCTCACGCTGACCCTCCTGCCTCAGCCTCCTGAGTTGCTGGGATCGCAGGCACGAGCCACCATGCCCGGTTTGACTCATTTTAATCCACTCTTATTTTACAACAGTTCCAGATTTCAAGCATCCCCATGGTTGTGGCCGGCTCGCCAGCCTGAGGGCAAATGCACGTGGGGCATCGGGGAGCTGGCTACCTGCAGCGACCGAGCTTCCCCTGCCCTTCCGCCCACCCACCTCTCTCAGCCTGGCCCTGCCTCACGCTGACCTTGGCTCATGGCATTTGGGAACCATCTTTGGTCACTGTTCATGTGCCTCAGGTGGCAGCCGCCGGCCCTGTGACGGGCAAGTCCTCGGCCCCCGTCTCCCAGGCTCCTGGTGGACTTCCGGGCCCTTCCTGCCCGGTTCCCTCACCCGCTCCCGGGGGCCTGTTCCTGTCCAGCCTGTCACTCATGGCCTTCGCCAGGGGCCTCCAGGGGCAAAGCCCTGTGGACAGCTGGGGTCGGGCGGTGGCCTGGCCGCAGCAGGAGCATCCCAGGCACCTGCGAGAGCACGAGGTCTCTTTCCCAGGGCCTCCTGCCCCCGCCGTCCGCCCCAGGCCCTTCCCACACGGCTCCTGCTTGTCCCTCAGGGTCAGCCTGGAGGTCACCTCCCAGGCAGGGCTCCTGGGCCAGGGGTTTTCTGTAGTCCTTGTCACCTCACCCTCCGCCCACCCTGAGATGGGCCTGGCACCACGCCAGGCACTCAGCGCCATGGTCCCCATCTCTGGCTCCTGCTCTGGTGCCTCACCAGCGCTGGCAGCACAGGACCCAGGCGGGCAGGCCACCAAGTGGCCACCAAACAGCACAGTCCTGGATGGGGACCTGGGGCACCTGCTGGGAAGGGAGGCCCCCCTCTCGGCTGCTCCAGGTGGCTTCCCCACATCCAGCAGCATCTCCTACCCTGGCTGTCGGGGACCAGCCCCCAGAGGCCACCTGGCCCACCCTGTGGACATCAGATCAGGGAAGGGGCCAGTGGCCTCCAGTCCTGCCTGCCCACAGCTGGGAGACCTCCCGGAGCTTCTCAACTGCCCGGTCACGAGGGTCTCTTTGAGTGGGGGCGGGGCGAGCATTACCACCCCGGTCCTCAAGGAGAGAAATAGAGGCTCAGAGGGACAAAGGGGCTGTCCTGATAGTGTGGAGGTCAGAATGGATTGGGCCAGGCTTTGCATCAGGTCTGTGTTACTGCTGGACCTTGGCCCTAATCATTCAGACCCAGTGCTGTGTGACCTCAGGCAGATAGCTTCACTTCTCTGAGCTATTCCCTTATTGGAGAAACGGGATGAGACAAGGAGAAGGTGCCCTCTAGTACAGCAGCAAGGCCTGAGAGACAGCGCAGTCGGGGGCACGGTGAGGCCCGCAGCCTTCGCAGCCATGAGCCAGGGCCTGTGCGACAAGCGCCTGTTCCTGGCCACTACCCTCCCCCATCCCGCCCTCCCAGATCCTGGAGTGGCTGCCCTTGGGGGTCAGATCCTGCGCAGGACCTGTAGCTCTAAGTTGGG
>CM053399.1:3775099-3804701 GCA_028644305.1 Xerus rutilus | reverse complement strand
GGAGAGGAAATCCCCTGCCCCCAGGTTGCTGGAGGACCCCAAGCTGACATGCAGGAGCATGGACAGTGTGCAGGCTGGACTGGTGGCCCGTGTAGGGAGCTGTCACTTATTCCCATCCTGGAGCTTCCCAAGAGGTCTAGTCCTTGGTGGTGAGGTTGCCAGACACAGAGGTCCTGCTGACCAGGTCGGTCCTCAGCTGCACCAGCACCTCCAGCCCTCACACCAGCTCTGGGAAGCAGGTGTTCTTATTGTCTGCATTCTGCAGAGGAAGAAACTGAGGTTCAGAGAGGCACCCTACCTGGCCAACAGAGTGACTAACAGTGACAATCCAGGTCCAGGGCCACCACACTCCCAGGCCCAGGGTCTGGAGCTCCCCTCTCCGCAAAGCCAGCCCCACGCCTGCACCTTGGCCTCTCAGGCTGGACCTTCCTTCACCCCAGGGCTGCTCTGAAGGCTCGCTGGCTCGGTGGAGGGTGTGCCATCAGGGCCGTCAAGGTGGCAGCTGGGGGGCAGCTCCCAGGGGCACTCACTCCCAGAGCAGGGCGTGACTGGCCATGTCCCTGTGGTTCAAATCAGCGGGGAGCCCTCCTAGTGTTGCGAGAGTTTCTCGAGGTCCCGCTCCCCGCCTGCTGCTGGAGAGCCGTGGCCCTGGCCCTGGCCTGCAGGCTGCAGAGGGACAAGGCCAGGCAGCTGCACTGCTGCACCCGAACGGCCCAGAGAGGGCCGAGCAGGGGCTGGTGCCGACGTGTGGACGGCGGGCGGACCGTGGGCAGGCAGTGGGCAGGCAGGGAGAATTCCAGTCCTCGTCTCAGCGGCACCGGAGACCCGAGCGCAAGCACCTTTATAAGTGCATTTATTTTGTCAGTGATAATAAATGAATTCTTAAAAATTCTACCTTGAAACAGGCCGTCAGGGCCGGACTCCTGACCCTCCCAGGCCCTCGCCCCAGAGCGCTGCAGGACACCGCCCGCCTGCCCCTGGCCCGCTGCCCCACCCTCGGCTGCGGCCGTGATGTGAGAGCCGCCATGGGCGCCTTGGTGGGTCCCAGGGAGCCCCTTGGACAGGCGTGGTGAGAGGCGGAGCTGTCCCGGGCCGCCAGGTGCCAGAGCTGTCCCATCATGGTCCAGTGGCAGGAGTGACCGAGGCCACTGAAGCTGCTGTCCGGCTCCTTCCTACCCAGAAGCCCTGTCCCTCTGGGTGTGGACATGGTTGCAGGCGTGGGGCAGTGTGGGCCGCCCTGGAGAGCTGAGGAGGCCAGGTGGCCCTCGTGGTGGTGCTGGCCTTGGACCAGCTGGTTCTCCCCTCCAAGTGTCTCGTCCCTGGGGAGGCGGGAGGGCTCTGAGCCCGCCAGGGGCGTAAGGCCTGCTCTGCACAGCTGAAGCGCCCTCTGTCACCAGGGCAGCCTGACCCCAGCTGGGGCAAGGTCCTGCTGCGCCGTCCAGGGCTGGGGCTTGGGCTGGCAGCAGCTCCTGTGTTTCACCAGGCACCAGGGGTGGGGGCAGCAGGGAGTCCCAGCCCACTGCACGAGCCACCCTGTCCCTGGCCTCTCTTGCCTGGCAGCCCTGGGACCTGCTGGCCACTTCCTGTCCAGCAGCGTTTACTGACAGCTCTGGTGCCCTCCCCCAGCCACCAGAGTGACTACGGCATTTGCAGTCGGGGCGCCACAGGGTTGAGCCCTGCTAGGCACACAGTCTGGGCACTAAGCACGTGACGGTGTCATGCCACCAGCCCTGGCCCCTCCACAGCTGCTCATCTCCTCCAAATCACCATCCCCCAAGCCCTGCCAGCCGCCCCCCAGCCCTGGCTGCCAGCCCACTCTCTGTCACACAGCAGTCCCCATGGCCACTTGCTCTGCTAACACGAGGGCCTCGAGGTTTGTCCCCGTGACTGCCACACAGTCCCCTCCTTCCTCCCGGAGGCCCAGGGACACTCAGCTGTGGGGTGGACACGATTCACTCCTCCTCCCCAGAGGTGGACGCACCCGTGGGTTCCTGTGTGCAGTGCCGTCACCTGCTGATACGCCTCTGGCCTCCTGCTTCAGTCCCTTTGGGGACTGCTGGACCCCACGGTGACAGCATCCGGCTTTTGCAGGAACTACCGCTGTCTCCCCCGGTGGTCTCACCGTTGTACACTCTTGCTCCTGACAGATTCTTGACCCAAAGTCCCCGAGACCCTCACTGTCCTGTTCCTCATCTGCCCCCTTCCTCCTCTTCTCTCTCCCGGCTGGGCAAATGCAAGGAGAGGGCCCACAGTCCCTGGAGCCTCTGGGTCACCCCCACCCAGCTCAGAGGGCTTTCTCCCACGGAGCACGGGTGCCCAGCGTCCAGCCCCTGCCCTGGGGCACAGCAGGTGGGCGGGCTGCTCACCCCTCCCAGCCCCTGTTCCTTCTCAAGGGATCCGGGCCCCTGGGGTCCCCTCCTGCAGGAGGCTGGCCCTGCCCCTGGTCAGACTTGTCTTGTGTCAGTCAGGAACCCCCATCCTCTTACCCCTTGGAGGGACCAGCTGTTGACCTTAGTGTGGGCAGCGGAGGTTTCTGGGACACTGCTGCTCCCCCTGATCTGCCTCACCTGCAAACTGGGAGTGACCTCTGGATACCACGGTGACGGCACAGCTGCCTCTGCTCCCACTCCTGACTGCACGTCCTTCCTTAGGGACAGCGCTGGGGACCTCAGGGTGCACATTCAGCAGGCATCACCCAACCCCGAGGCAGCTCAAGACCTGCACTGCCCTTGCGCTGCCACCAGGCCTCAGAGCCACCTCTGCCCCCTCGACTGTCCGGCCAGTGTGGGATGACTTGGGGCTCTCTGGCCCTGGCTGGAACAGGGGAACCATGAGGACCATCCTCTGGGGCTGCAGGCCCAGGGCACCCCCTCACCTGGGCACCTGCCCAACCTGCAAGAGGCCAGGAGAGGTGACTGCAGCACCTGGGCCTCTGGCTGTCCCCAGGGTGGCCAGCAAGCCACCCATGGGCACTGCTGGAGGGCAGGTGTTGGGGCCAAGACGGAGCCAGCCATGGGTCCCCACAGGAATTCACAGTGCCCCTCTGAGAGTCGCTCTCGAGCAAGACAGATGGCCTGGGGCCAGAGACAGGTTTCAAGGATAAAGAAGGACAGACTCCGTGCGGGGTGGACACGGGCTGCTTCCAGAGGGAGGAGCTTTGTGGAATTTCAGAACAAAGCAAGCCTCCCTCCCTCCCTGCACACACTCGCACACACCAGTGTGCACACACGCAGACACAGCACGCTCCTGTGTGCACGCTCGCCCTCCAGGGACACACAGCGACCGCGTGACGTGTGCAGGTCCAGGAGCTCCCGAGCACCCGCACAGCCGGGCCAGAGCCGCAGCCTCGGCCAGCTTCGCGGAGTCACTGTGACCCCTGTGCAGTGCTGGCGCAGATGGACAAGGGCGCGTCCCAGGAGCTTCCCCCGCCTGCATGGCGTGTGGCGAGCAGCACAGTAGAATAAAACACTTTAATGTTTGGCTCCCGAGACCCGTCACCTGCGTGCTGCCGGCGGGCTCCTTGGTCACGCAGTGCCCCCTTGCCAGCGTCACCCTGTGAGTGCCGCAGAGTGGCCCTCCCAGGAGCCCTGCTCAGGCCCCTGGGCTCCCCTTGGACCTTGCCTGAGAGCACAGGGGGAGTGGACACGTGTCCCGCTGGCCCCCGATGCTGCAGGGGAGGCTGGCGGACACTCAGCTGGGAGCCCAGAGGTGCGGGGGCTCGGCTCCCTGGCGGCCTCCCCGGCTCTGCCTCTTCTGCCCTCGGGGCTGGACGCCCTTGGCCGCGGGCCGGGCCAGCCGCTCTGCAGCAGCCGCACCATCTCGTGGTCCCTGTGGTCGAGCACGCGGGGCAGGAACAGGGAGGACTTCTGCGTGCGGCGGGTCTTGAAGCCCCGGCGGGGCCGGCCCTTGCCATTCACAGACACATACCACAGTCGCTCAGCACTGGGCTGCCGCCGTGCCCCCGGCCCGCCGGGCACCGAGCGGTACAGCCGGGAGGCGTAGGTGCTGTAGCCCAGCTCCTGGATCCGCTCCACGAACTCGCACTCCGCGCTGTAATGCTCCTGCGGGGCAAGAGGCCCTGTCAGCGGCCACGGGGGGCACGTGGGTGCTGGGCCAGGGGGCAGGGACCACCCCTCCCGACACCTGTGTGGACCAGCCGGAGCCTTCGCCCAGGCTGTGCCCTCTGTTCCTATGCCCTGCCTCCCCTGGGGCCTGGTGAACTTGGCTCTCAGGGTTCAGCTCCAAGTCTCTTTCTCTGTAAGGTCTTCTGAGCGCCTCTAGAGGCTTGGACTCGGCCCTCCAGCCTCCATGCCCTCTGAAGCCACGAACTGAGGGGTGTCCCAGCTCAGGGACAGACTGAGGGGCAGAGACAGGGCCTTCCCACCCAGGGGCCCTTGGAGGCCTTGAGGTCAGCAGAGACTGGGTGGCTGGGTGAAGAGAGGATGGCACCCAGAGCTCTTCTGAAGAAAAAGCAAAAAAGAAGAAGAGCCAGGGGGGCCTGTGTGGCAGCTGGCCCTGTACTCTCAACTACCTGGGGGACCGAGGCAGGAGACCTGTCACCGAAGCAAAACCAACAGACAAAAAACAGACACAGGAAGAAGTGTGCAGCTGGTTAAGAGCCTGGGTTCTCCCTTTTTTTTGTTTGTTGGGTTTTTTTTTTTTTTTTGGCACCAGGGATTGAACTCAGGGGCACTCGACCACTGAGCCACATCCCCAGCCCTATTTTGTGTTTTATGTAGAGACAGGGTCTCACTGAGTTGCTTAGTGCCTCGCCGTTGCTGAGGCTGGATTTGAACTCACTATTCTCCTGTCTCAGCCTCCCTAAGTGCTGGGATTACAAGCGTGCGCCACTGTGCCTGGCCCTGGGTTCTCCCTTAAATGCTGATTTGGGTCCCAGCCTGGCCCTGGCCCTCTGAGAGTCTACATTGTGGACATAAGGGTCCCCACCCTACAGGTGCCACCTGGCTGGAGCCTGGCCAGAGGGACATGCTCAGTGAGCACCAAGCACACTGCTCTTCTGGGGATGAGCACAGAGGCCCGGAGCTCCAATGCCAGCAGGCAGAGAGAGAGGCACCTGTCCTCAGAAAACACTGGGGACCTGTGCCGGGCTAGAGGAGGGACGGAGTCCCTGCCTTCTCACAGCACAGTAAAGTCTGTACAGAAGGAGATGTCACCAGGGCTCCTAAGGGACCTCCTGTGGGGTCTCCCTCTGTGGAGTGGGTGCCACGGGGATGGACAGGTCTCAGGAGGCCCGCGGAGGCTTCAGGCTCAGCCACAGGAGGGCAAGGATGCACCTGCCCAGGGACCACCGTGCTGGGGACAGGACAAGCAGGCTGGAGGACCTCTCCTTTCCCCTGGAGGCTGGCCACAGGGCAGGAACGGGAGTCCCTGGTGGTCCACCTCCCTCTGGGGCGCGGTGACCCCACAAGGGTGGGGAAGGGCAGCTTTGGAGTGAAGGACAGCCTGTGCCTGTTTTCAGGGTCCCAGGCTGTTGGGCCCGGGTCCAGGAGTTGGCAGCATCTGGCTTGTCAGTGACAAGGAGGCTTGGGCAGAACCAGAGAGGGGCCGCCACACCCCATCACCCAAGCCCTCCCTGCTCTCCTGGCCCTCGTGGATGCCCAGGACTTCCTGTGTCACAGCGTGGAGTACCTGCCCAGGACCAAGCCCATGGTTTGCAGACGAGGAAGCATAGGCCGGGTGGCATCGGGCCCCAGAGGGGTATGACGTCACTCTGGCCTCTGCCTGACTCCTGCGCAGCATGGGGGCAGGGGTCCTCTGGAGCAGGGGGACTCCAAGCAGGCCCAACTCCTCCTAGGTTCTTTGATGCTGGAGGAGGTGTGTCCCTGGCCATCGAAGCCAGGCAGTGGGCTTTCTCCTTTCAAGGACATGCGGGACAGTGAATGAAGGACGGGGCCTGTGGGCCTCGAAGGGCAAGATGCTCAGGCCCTCCCACGTGGGGTCCTGGGGTGCGAGGCACAGAGCACCTGCTGGAACTTGTGGACACCTGGGTAGCCAAGATGACTGGGGAGGGCCAGAGCCATAGACTCCAGGCAGCTGCGGTTGAGACTTGATGGCAGTAGCGTCCAGGCCCATCCTGACCCTGCCGTCCCACCCAGGCCCTTCCCCAGAGCCACTTCTACCCCACGAAGTGGACTCAAGACGTCTTGCTGAGAAGACATGGCTTGGGAGGTGACCTAAGGGAGGGGACAGTTTTTGAGGAAGGGGTGCAGGGCAGGGACGGCATGGGCAAGGGGGCACAGCTTGTCCAGAGAGCCAAGACACTGCAGAGGCCAGAGAGAGTGAGAGCTGTAGGTCAACGGTGGGGACAGAGGGACTGGTGCCGCTGGGGGGGGTCTGGGTGCCTCGGTGATGATCTGCAGGTGATGGACATCCTGCAGGCCATGACATGCTTTACAGGGTGGTCCCTCAGCATGTACCTGACACAATACATCAGACAGTAAGTGTCAAGGACACTGATGGATGAATGCCTGCTGGCTGGCTGGCTGGAGAAATGGATGGATGGATGGATGGATGGCCAGCAGGTGGGTGGACAGGTGGGCGGCTGTATGGCTGAATGGATGAGTGACTGACTGGTGGGTGGACATGTTCATGGAGGAAGAGGCAGAGGATGGGTGAATGGATGGATGGATGGATACACGTATGGCTGGCTGGCTGGCTGGCTGGGAGGATATAGGCAGGTATGGGTGAGTGGACAGGTAAGTGGATGGATGATGGACAGCTGGGGGGGGCAGATGGGTGAGTGGGAGAGTGGCTGGCTGGCTGGCTGGGCTGTAGGACAGGAGGCCATGGACCAGACACTTGGTCCCAGGGATGTTGCCACAGCCCAGGTAGGAAGGAGCAAGTGCCTGTGTTACGGGATGCTCGCCTCTGGGATGAGCTGGAGGACAGTGGGGCGTACGGACTGAGGGCTTGGAGACAGACCGAATGTGGGGCTGGGAGAGGGAGGGGTTCCAGGGCTCCCAGCTGGCTTGGGCTAGAATGAGTGGCTGTGGCGCCATGGTGGAGGTCGGGGTCAGGGGCCTGCTGAGCTCCAGTGGGCTGTGCTGCTTCTGCCTGGGGTCTCTGAGCTGTGGGGATGTCCCAAGGGGTGTGATTTGTAACTCAGAAGGGAACTGGGGCTGGTACTGGGTAATCCAGTGGTCACCTGCCCAGGAAGTGGACGAGCTGGCCAGTGGAGGGGAGAGGCGGGATGGCAGCAGAGCTGGGCAGCCGCGGGGCAGCGGCGGGGGTGTAGACCAGCTCTCCTAGGCAAGCTGGCAGTTCGCAGGAGGGAGCGGATGACAGGGCTAGCCCCAGCTGCCTCCCTGTGATGTTGTCTGCAGGACAGTGAGACCATTTCAGCTGGGTGCTCTGGAAAGTTCCATGCCATTCAGCTAGGTTGCCAAGCCACCCTTGGCCTCATGGTCCCCAGTGGGAATGGAAACCTCAACCCCTCCTCCACCAAGACCAGGGCTGTGAGCTCTGAGGGACAGAAGCCACAGGTGGCCTCTCACCCACTGGGGTCACCAGATCAGGCCTGGGTCCCCCACTGAAGGAATGTGCCTTGTCCTCCTAGGTCAGCCCTCCCTGCTCTGCTCTGGGAAGTTCCCTGGTGGGGGCAGGAGGCCTCCTTTGTAGTCAGGAAGTAAAGGCCACCAGACCTCCTCCATGGGCATCCCTCACCCCGAGAGGGAGGAGTACCGCAAATGGTCGATTTCTGGGATCAAAAGTCGGCTCCCCTCACCGGAGCCAGGGCCATGGAGCCCAAGGGTTCCAGAGAGCCCGCTCAAGGGACAGCTTAGCCAGACCCAACCCCAGCAGAGGGCATGTTCTTATCACGAGGAGGCACCGGTAGGCCCGAGAAAGGCCAGCCCTGTGAGCTTCTGCTTCCAGACGCAGTTTCTGGTGGGGCCCTGGGCTGGAGAAAACACGAGGCACAGAAGCCAGCGTTGTACATCTCCTTTAGCAGAACAGGGGCGCCTCCACCATGGCGACAGCTCAAAAAGGGAGCACCAGACCCCAGAGGCTGCGGGGGAAGGGTGAGGTGTCGCCGCACAGGCAAGATGGAGCAGAGGGAGGTGACTACCTATGGGCATGTGGTCATTAGCTGAATGGGCAAACTTCCTGGTGTTCCATGCCAGGTATTCCCAGGACGATGCCCACAGAACCAGGGGATGTGGTAGATAGATGGGATTGTGTTCCTGGACTTAGGGCCTCTGGCCTGGGACAGGGCTCCCTCCTCTCAGCTCCCTCCCAAGCACGGGCAGCCCTCGATTGTCCACTCCCTGCCCCTCCCTGGCTGAGCCTGCCCTGCTCCTCCCCCAGGAGACCTCTGCTCTGCCCAACAGAAGCACTGGGACCCCCTGGGTTTGCTTGCGAGTTTGGTTGGGTCCATTAATTTCATTGGGAATTTGGGGGTCCACCTCTCCTCTGTTCTCAGCTACCTTCAGGAAAGGTCATAATGATTGACAGCGAGGTGTGAATGTTTTCCAGCCCTCAGAATCAGAGAATCCCCTGGGACCCTCCCTGCAAGCCAATCTGCTGGGGTTGCCTCCTGGAGAAGCACGCAAGAGCTCTGGGCCACCGATTCACAGGCCCAGCGTTCTGGTCCGGTCTGGATCCTGCATACCCCTGAGCAAAGCATTCTACCACCCCTGTCCCCTCTGTCCCCTGATGTGGTGTTCCAGTGAGATGGCTCCTCTATCAGTGCCCGCCCATGCAAGAGATTGGACTCACCGAAGC
This sequence comes from Xerus rutilus, assembly GCA_028644305.1. Taxonomy (NCBI): domain Eukaryota; kingdom Metazoa; phylum Chordata; class Mammalia; order Rodentia; family Sciuridae; genus Xerus; species Xerus rutilus. Next base: position 3,795,959 of record CM053399.1, on the reverse strand, counting down.
GTAGAGCCGTCCCCTCTTGTTCATGGCCAGGTACCGCCCAGAGAAGAGCCCTTTGATGGCCACAACGCCCACCTCCACCGCCGTAATCTCCAGGATGCCTGGGAAGGTCGGGAAGGCCGGTCAGCGCTCTGCCCCCTCAGAGCCAAAGGCGAGCCCTGGGCACCACCCAGCTCAGAGTGGCCAAGTCACCCCCACACCACAGGGGGCGGCGCTGGACATCCAGGGGGAGGGAAAGCACTGCTGGAGAGAGTCAGCCGCGGAGGGCTGCTCCCAGGAGGGCAATTTAAACCCAGCAGCGGATGAGAAGGTTCACACAGTGTAACCCCACTGGGGGGCCACCCAAGCCAAGCTGGCTGTGGATCTGGGTGGGAGCTGTCCCAGGCAGAGGGTCCTCGGATACAGGAAGTGAGGGGGAAAGCACAACGCTGGCCAGGGTTCGCCCACCCCACCCCACCCCGTGCATGTCAGACGTCAAGTCACCCTGGTGCCCGTCTCTCCGGACACTAGAGAGCTTCTGGGGGTTGGGGTTGCAACAAAATTCCCAAGTGAGGTCATGTCCCCAACAGGGTTCCAGGGTGGCTGAGGGTACCTTCCACATCCTTTCCAGGGGCACAGGACTAGTGCCTGTGGCCTGCATGGCCAGATCACCCTGAAATCAGGACTCAGTTGAGGATTTGCTCTGGATGTGTGCCCCTAAGGGTCTTTCAAATAGGCCTCCGCGGCCATCAGGCTCCCTGGCTCCAGCCCAGGGACCAGCAAAGCTCAGGTCTGGGTACCCTCCTCTACCTCTGGGCCCACCTAAATTGCACCAGGAAGAGTGGATGTTGTAAGACCCCCTGGGAGACTGAATCTGGAGGGAACCTGCGCTGGGGTGTCTCTACAAGAACAGTCCCACGCACAGAGAGGCCCCCAACCCCTACCCGGGATCTCCCGTCCCCATCGTGCTCTCCACCGTGCTCTCCCATGGCATCCTCCACAGACGCCCTAGCAGGGCTGCGGCTCTCCCAGAGGAAGCTGCGGTTTTCCGCTGCCACCTTGAGCCGTGGCGCGGCTTCCTGCGCCTGGAGGCAGGAGTGGAGCACCGCGCGCCTAGCGGAGGAGCGCCGGCCCTGGCACCCTCCCACGCTCCCCGCTGCAGTACTTCCGGGCGTGAGCAGCGCTAGCCTGATCCAGAGCAGGGCTGCCCGGTCCGGCTGTCTCTGCACCAGAGGGCTCAGCCCCAGCCTCAGGTCCCGTCTGGTGGCTACAGGAGCCAAACTGCGAAACTTAGGGGGCTCTGGCGGTGTGCGCGATCCTCACCTCTGGCCCTGGGTTCGGGGAGGTTGTGCTGGTATCTCTACCTTCCCCAGACCCAGGAGGACGCCCTTGGGGTCTCCTGATCACCGCCCCTCCGGCCTCTCCCACCCCGCAGAGGGGACACCCACACTTCCTGCCACCTGCGGGCAAAGGCTGAGGCTGAGGGGTGCGGATCCCAGCCCAAGGAAAAGACAGACGGTAGCGGCCGGGAACCTAGCTCTCCGAGGGGAGTGTCCTGCTCCCGAGCAGCCACCGAACCAAGCCACCTGGGCGGCCAAGAAGCTGGAGGGCAGAGGGGAACTCAGTGAGCCCTGGGGTCGGCAGGAGGTGGAGAAGTCGTCAGAATAATAAAGAGAATGATAAACGCCTTGTCCGGCTCCTTTTCTCCGACAAATTCAATGGGCTTAAACTTGTCGGAACTGCCAACCGCAGCGAAGCGCGCAGCCCGAGTCGCCTACCACGTGCCCCTCGGAGGAGCGGGCCAGCGGGGGCAGAGGATGCCAGCTCGCGCCCTCGCTGCCCAGGCTGCTGCGCCCTCTTGGGCCGCCACTCCCGCTCTCCCCGGACCTCAGAGCGCGCTCTCCTCGGACGTGGCGGTGAATGTCCCTGCAGCCTCCCCTGGCAGAGGGCGCAGGGCACCCTGGGCGCCGCGCGTGCTCCCGGGCGCCGCGTGCCCCGACCCCGCGGCTCCAGCACTCACTGTAGGCGCTGTTCTCCAGGCTGCCGTTGACGCGGCCGCTCGGGTGCAGCTGGAGGTGGTACTTGGTGGCGCAGTAGAGCTTGCGGCGCCGGGGCGCCCCGCCGAGGTGCTCGTAGATTCCGCCGCGGCCTCCCGCATCGCGCCGCGGCCGCGCCCCGGGGCCCGCCGCGGGCCAGCCGGGCTCCAGCAGGCTGAGCAGCAGGAGCCAGATCAGGCCCATCGTGGCATCGCGCCCGCCCCGCGGCGGCTGCCGGCCAGCGCGGTGCCCATGGAAGGCGCGGCAGCGCGGCCGCGGCGAGGCGCTGGGAGCCCGCTCCCGCGCCTGGCGGTGCCGACTCGGGCTCCGCGGGAAAGAGGGTGGGAGAGGACAGGGGGAGGGGAGGGGGCCTCGATTCCACCCGGGAGGGGACGCGTCCGTCCTGCGCTACGCTCTTCAAGAAAAGACGGCTCCGCAACAAAGGCCGACGTGGTCCCCAGGCGGGGCGCGGGAGGGGCGGGCGCCGGCGGGTGGGGAGCCCGGCGGGGCGCGGGGCTCAGGCCCGGGGCCGCCTGCGCACACTCGCCCTCGGCGCTCGGCCGTCGGGCCGCCGCTCCGCTCGGCCTTGCGCCCGCGCCGCTCACGCCCTCCCGGCGCTGAAAGGTCCCTGCGCGCCCCTCCCCCGCCCCCGCCCCCAGACCAATTATGCTTCGGAAAATTATAGACCGAGGCCTTGAGGCGGCCGCCCCAGGCCCTGTCACCCCCTCCCGCCCCCCATCAATCCCCTTGCACAATGGCACCGTCGCGATGACTGATGTCCGCGAAAACAACTTGCGGGGAAGTCGCTCTGACGAACGCCCATCAAAGACCGCGCATAATGACTGGGACCGCGGAGGGCGGCGCAGGGGAAGGTCTGCGCGCAGCACGCGTGGGGGACTGGGGGCTGAGGCTGGGTACCCTGCTTCGTGCAGGAGCTGCCACGACATCCGAGGCTGCCCGAGGCAGTGCCAGGACCCGCTGGAGGAGATGTATCTAGTCGCTCTCCAACCCGGCAGAACTCCTGGCACTGGGCACTTCGCGTAGGCCTAGGACGGGTGGTGTCCCCGCGGGTCCGCAGAGGGGGCTGGGAGGGACGGAAGAACCAGAGAAGCGGGCACAGAGGTCAAGCCCCAGAGATCAGGGGGAGACAACAGAAAGAGATGGAGACCCCCAGAGCGGCGGAGGGTACCCTAGGAAGAGGATGGAAAAGCGGGTGCCGCCTATGGGGGAGAAGAGCGGTGCCCCAGGCCAGGGCAGCATCGGCAGCAGCAGTGTAAGTGCCAGAAGAGGGCACCCTGGACCTTAGAGGGGTCAGCCTGCGTCTCAGGGGAAGAGGGGCTTCAGGTAGTGCTGGGAAAGCCACCTCCATGCCCTTCTTTTGCTTTCCTGGGCTCTGCCCCCAGCGTCCCCTGGCCTGCAGCCACTACCAAACAAACGAACAGGCTCAAGGGGGTGGCGCTCTGCCCGCTGGGGTGGGGCACTCTGTGGAGTCCGGGGTCTGTCTAGGCCACAGTCTTGGCTCCAAGTTGACCAGGGGCTTCGGTGAGCTCGGTAGTCCTGTCCTAAGGTCAGGATTGGGGTCCTGGCATGTGTGCAGACTCCAGGACACTCCCACGAGCGACACGCACCACTCGGACATTGTTAACCACCATGACCCAGCACACAAAGTAGCGTGTCCTCCAGGAGCTCACTCCAGCCTGCTCAGTGCCTGAGTGCCCAGGGGACAGCACCCCAAGCTGTCACCCCATACCTCAGTCCTGTGCAGGGCCTGTGCAGGCATCACCCCGGGCTGGCTCCAGAGCCCTTGACCAGTCCAAACCCTGGCCACAGTTGCTGGGGCTTCAAACTCTTCATGATAGAAATGGCTTTATGGAACTGGGCGCGGTGGCGCACGCCTGTAATCCCAGCACTCTGGGAGGCTGAGACAGGAGAATCGCGAGTTCAAAGCCAGCCTCAGCAATGGCGAGGTGCTAAGCAACTCAGTGAGACCCTGTCTCTACATAAAACACAAAATAGGGCTGGGATGTGGTTCAGTGGTCGAGTGCCCCGAGTTCAACCCCCAGTACAAAAAGAAAAAAAAAAGAAAGAAAGAAATGGCTTTATGGTGGGCAGGACAGCCTTGGGGACTGGCCAAGAGGAGGACTTGCCCAATGGGTTCCCCTGTGCGGATCTGGACTGGCACTTGTGGTCACTTGAACCTCCTAAGGGAGCACAGAAGGTTCACAGAAATGCCCTATCCATGCCCTAAAGGCCTTTGGCTCTGCTCCTGGAGTCCGTCAGCTCCCACTGGAGTTTTGGAGACAAGAGGAGATGCATGGGGGGCGGGGGCAGAATCAAGTTCAAAGAGGAAGTGAGGGAGATCACGAGGGTGGGGGCAGCTGGCCAGGGGAGAACAGGGCTTCCTAACAGGCCCCGTTTTCCCCTTTGCAGGTGCTCCTTGAAGACTAGGAAGAGCCAGAAAATCCTGGCCGAGGCAGTCTAGCTCATGGCCTCTCTCCTGCTCCACACCTGTTCCCACAATTCCCAGGGAGGCCTGGTACTAGTGTCCAGCCCTGCCCACTGTGGGGTCGCCTTTGCCCACCGGGTGGGCAGGGGTCACTGCCCTAGAGCAGGGGTCCAGAGTGGCTCCCCGTAGGAGGGCACTCCCAGGGGCAGGAGGTGCTGGTGTGGCCCTCCTTGAGGCCTTGCCTCCGGGGCAGCCTGGTGCACGGGCCTCGGGGCACACTGAGGGGTGAGAGTGACTGGCCCCCTCCTTGCCTGCCTGGCGGCCTTGGCTAGGTAGCACAGTCCATCGGAAACTCCAGTTTCTCCTGTATGTGATGTTCCAAATGTCGAACCAAAACCTCAGTGGACTGGCCCCTGCCGAATGTGCCCACTGTGGGATCAGCATCAGCGCAGAGCAGCTCACGGGTGGAGGATCACCATTTGTCACGTGAGACTGGATCCCTTGAGGGAAGGGGCGCTGCTCAGATAGGCCCCGACAGCAGGTGGGCCGGGGGCCTCCTGCTCCCACGTAGCCACACATCTGGCCCTTCCATCCTCTCTCCACCCTGAAATTGGAGGAAGTAGCCTGAAACCCCAGGCTCCTTAGCCCCTGTCCCAAACCCCGCTGCCGCCCACCCCTGAAAGAGGCCACTTGCCCACACCTGGCGGGCTCCTCCCAGCCCCCATGGCCCTTCGACACTCAGTAAGGCCTTCTTTCTCTCAATCTCCCAACTTTCCAGGCCCAAGAAGCCTCCTGGAGGCCTCCTCTGGGCCCGGGTTGGCTGTGCATGTCACCCTGCTGCCGGGCCCTGGTGCGGGGGGCCTGGCTGAGGAGCCCCCACGCCTCCACAGCTTGCTGGCAGGGCGAGGTCTCTTGGGCAAAGTGTCACCAGCCTAGGCCAGGCTGGGCCGAGACACCCACCCAGCAACCTCTGCCTACCCCTCCTGCATGGAGCCAGGTGGGGGGTACATTAATAGTGACCCTGTTAATTGCTTCCAAATGGTCAACTGTAGCCATTTGACTAATTGGTCTCTTCCAGACCCTGAGCCGGACACCCCCAGGCCTGGCCCACACCCGCTTACCACCCGCCCAGGGCCTCTGCTCTGGGTCCTGCCCCCAGGCCCTCCCAGCCCTCTCTGGTACCTGAGCCCAGGCCACCCACCTCCAGCCCCTTCCCTGGAGAGGGGGCTGGAGAAGGAGAAAGGACAGGGACAGTGTCCTGTGATGTGGTCCCAGCCAACCAGGGACTGTCAGATATGGTACTGGCCCTAGGACTCAACTTGCTCCAGTTACGCCCCCAAGAGCAGAAGGAGAGAGAGATCCAGTCTTCTATGTGCCGGCTGGGGCCGGTGGGTCTCCTGAATCCTTGGAGCTGGACCCCTTAGCTACTCCTTACACATGAGAAATGGAGGCTCAGAGAGGTGAATTGACTAACCCAAGGTCACAGAGCCAGAAGATGAGGCAAGCTGACCGGAATCCCCACACGCCTGGGCCTAAGCATCAGTTCTCCTCACTACCCACCTTAGCTTCGGGCAAGGGGAGAAGCCACAGCGGACCGGGGTGGTGCCCACAGGCCGAATCTCCATACCTGGTGGATCCTGCCTGGTGGATCCAGGGGAGGCCAAAGAGGGGTCTCGCCTGCCCAGGTCGCACAGAGTCGAGGCGCAGAGGGGCCTTCTCACCAGCCCCAGGACTGTGACGCCTGGACAGGACCGTGAGGGACTCCACTCCACTTTCCCTTGCCCTGTGAGCACCCCAACATGCCCTGAGGAGGGGGAGCAAACCCAGGCCTCCAGAAGGGCCAGGCCACTCGGCTCCCAGGAGGCAGTGCCTGGCCCAGTGCAGGCGGGAGCCCAGTAGCTGAGGTGGGGAGGGGCTGCCTGCTGAGAGCTCTGGGCCAGCACCTGCTGGGGTGACACCAAATGTCCCTAAACCCTGGACTTGCCTGTGCCCGAGGACGGGAAGGGCTGTGGGCAGAGAAGAGGCCCCCACCCACCTGCAGAAACTCAGGCTGTGCTCGGCTCCAGAACAGCGGCCAGGCCGGGAGACCTTGCAGTGCGGGTGGTGGCCCCAGGCCTGGCCAGCAAAGGAGGCTCCCGGGGAGAGCCCTGGTCCCGCCTGGGGATGGTCAGCAGGCAGGTCTGTGTGTCCCTCAGCATGTTGACTGGTTTAATATTTACTAGGTTAATTAAGATAGAAGTCACTTTTTGAAGCACACTTCAGTAGTTTTTACTACGCAGCCATTCCTGGGCTCCTGGGGAACCTGTCCCAGGCCCACCCGCAAGCCTGCAGCCATCTCGGAACAGCTGGGATCACCCAGCATGCAACCGTGCAAATGCCCCTCACCCTTTTGTCTGTCCGTCCCTTCCTTCCTTCCTTCCTTCCTTCCTTCCTTCCTTCCTTCCTTCCTTCCTTCCTTCCTTCCTTCCTTCCTTCCTTCCTTCCTCCTTTCGCTGCTGGGGATGGAACCCAGAGCCTCCAGCATGCTGGGCAGGCTCTCTACCTCTGAGCCCCACCCAGCCCTGCGAATGCTATCTAAATAGTTGTCAGACGGGATTGTTTAGGGGCTAATGACAAGACAAAGTCTGTATACGTTCAATATAGACACAATATTCCTCCTAATTTTTTGTTTTGTTTTGGTACTGGGCATTGAACCACTGAGCCACCTCCCCAGCACTTTTTATGTTTTATTTACTTATTTTTAAATTTTTTTTTAGTTGTAGATGGACACAATATCTTTATTTTGTTTATTTTTAAAAAAAATATTTATTTTTGAGTTGTAGATGGACAGAATATCTTTATTTTATTTTTTTATGTGGTGCTGAGGATCGAACCCAGTGCCTCATGCATGCGAAGCAAGTGCTCTACCACTGAGCTACAGCCCCAGCCCTTTTATGTTTTATTTTGAGACAGGGTCTCACTAAGTTGCTTAGAGCCTTGCTAAGCTGCTGAGGCTGGCTTTGAACTTGCAGCCCCCTGAGCCACTGGGAATACAGGTGTGGGCCACCATGCTGACTTCCCCTAATTTTTTGGATCTGCAATTGTTTGAATCTTCAGACGAGGAGCCCGTGAATGTGGAGGGGGAAGGTACTTAGAGTCACAAACCATCGCCAGGACCAAATCAAGATACTCCACAGAGAAATCCCATTTGCTGGGTGTGGTGTCATCCCAGAGATTTTGGAGGCTCAGGCAGGAGGACAGCAAGTTCAAGGCCATTCTGAGCGACGCAGTGAGACCCTGACTTAAAATAAAATATAAAAAGGGCGAGGGATGCAACTTGGTGGCAGAGCACCCCGGATTCAATCCTGGTTCCACAAAACAAAGAACCCATCTGTATCGTCATCTGTCCCCTCCTCCCTTTCCTCCTCCCCGCCCCTACCTCAGAGTACTAGCCTTCCTCCTGGTCGGCCTCCTGGAATCCTACATGGGGACTCCATTCCTTTTTATGACTGAATCCTGTTCTACGCGTGAGCAGGCCAGTTTGTCTATTGTTCACCCATTGACAGACATTTGGGCTGTTTCCTGGCTATTTAGTTATTATGAAGCCCCAAGTGGGAGTAAGTTTCTTTCTTCCTTCTTCCCTCCCTCCCTCTCTCTCTCTCCTCTCTCTCTCTCTCTCTTTCTTTTCCCCACCCCCTTTTTAGTGGTGCTGGGAATTGAACCCAGGGCACTCTTTCACTAAGTTACATCCTTAGCCCTTTCTTTTGGAGACAGGTTCTCACTAAGTTGCTGAGGCTGGCCTCAACTTTGCAATCTGACTGCCTCAGTCTCCCTAGTCAGTGGGGTTACAGGTGTGCATGGTTCAAGGAGAATCATAAAGGAGGAATTTGCTCTGAATAGAGGGAGGAGTGGACAGAGGGCTCTTGAGGCCAAGGGACACACACACTGAACTGTATACCTGCTCCTCAGCCCTGTGTCGCCTGCCGGGGACCTGCAGAGCAGCCACCACGGCTAAGAGCATGGACTCTGGGGATGGTGTCCGCTGTCCCCGTGTCAGTGACTGGCACATTGCTAGACCTCTCTGTGCCTCCTCTCCTCAGAGGTGGCAAGTCAAGGGCATTAACGTCATGGCATGTGCGGGCGGGTGCTGAGTGCCTGCCAAGCCCTGGCCAGGCCCGCCACTAACCCCACTCCCCTTCCTGCAAGGACCCCGTCAGGGACGGCCACCCTGGTGGCCCCGCTCTACCTCAGTGCCCTCCCCGGGAGCCCTCTCTCCTGACAGCCGTGCTCTGGGTGCTGCGGGCGGGGCCTCTGCTGCCTGAGTGTGGGACGGTGCAGCCACGGAGCCCTCCACACCCAGCGTGGAGGCAGCCTGCGGGGCCTCGGCCACCGAGCCTTTGCCCCTCCAGGGCGTGGTCTCACCTTATAGGGGACAGGAAGTCACCTCCTTAAAAGTGGCGACACCTTGCTCCTGTCCGCAAGAGCGGTCACATTCCGAGGCCCCGAGGGTGAGGCCTTAGCAGTGAATTCTGGGAGACACAAGGCAGCCCCAACAAGTGCCAAGGTGACGTCCGCCCGTGGGGGTGACCGCAAAGCCACACTCGTAACCCGTCCCTCCGCCCCCTCCCATGCATGCTGCTCTCACCTGGGCCCGGTCACCTTGTCACCCACAAGTGTCCCTGCAGGACCCTGGCAGGTGGCGGGAGGAAGCTCTCCTTCCCAGGCCCAGTGAATGTCCCCTCTGGCCTCCCCCACCATGCCATCCTGACCTGCAGGCCCTTTCCTGTCACTCTGGAGGGCAGGCAGGCCATGCCCACCCCTACCCAGCTCCGTCCTGTGTGGGCTGTAGCGAGGTCATTTGAGATGGTAGACAGGAAGCAGGGCTGGGGACTCAGAGGGACCAGCCCACGAAGGCAGGCTCGCGGGGCCGGCTGCTGCCTGTCCCATGAAAAGGGGCCATGTGCTGATCTGGCCCTGCCAGGCCTGTGGGCCTGACCAGCCATGGTCACCCAGGCCGCAGGGACTCAGCCCCCTCAGCGTCCCTCGAGGAGGCTGGGAAGGACCCTAGTCCTGTCCAGATGCTCCGGGGAGTGGCTCAGGGGTCTCGTTGCCCAGACAACAGGCAGTTTTGGCCACTCAGGTCTCGTGCCTTCTCTGGCCCACCCTCCACTCGTCTATCAGGTCCTTAGGATGTGGTCACCCGTGCCTCCTGATGGCTCGAGCCCCAGGGAAGCCCTGAAGCCACCTGGGCACGCAGGGCATCACGTGCAGCCCCGTTCAGCCAGGACAAGGGGCAGGCTCAGGAGGGAGTGGGTCAGCGGCATGGACACACGTCTGTCACTGCAAAGTGTGGACCTGTCCCAGCGTCAGGAGACGCGGAGAGAGATGCCTCCCACGGAGGAAGCTGGGGTGGCCCCTCTGCTGCCATGGTGAGACCCCACTGGCACCCACCCGACAGGCTGCCTGGGCAACAGCTGGGGTGGGCTCTGGCATTGCGGCCAGCATGCTCCCCGTGGCCCCTCCACAGCCTCGGACTCCTGCAGCACCCCTGTTTGATTTGGGCGCTGAGCCCTGAAGGAGGCCAGGCCCGGCCTCCCTTCCTCCGCTGCTCCGCCGGGCTTGTCCTGACACGATTCCTTGCAGAGGAGGCACAAACAGACCAATGTGTGAACGAGTGAAAGAAATCGCCACAGCGTCACTTGACTCCATAAAGTCGGTCATTTGAGGGAGAAAATGGAGGGAGGAGGCCTTGTATGGATCCTGCCAAGGCTGGCCATCGGAGGAGGGCCAAGAGAGCATCTCGGTCCCTTGTCACCCCCGGCACAGCAGGCCACCCACCTGGGGACCTTCCAGAGGATGGATGAAGGTTTCTGGAACCTTCCTTTGAGTTGACGAAACTCCAGAAACAATGCAGACTAGGGACGACCCATGGGAACTCGTTGGAAGCCAGAGGCACTTTCCCCGCTGGAGGCGCCTGCCCGGCTCGGACGCCCGCACAGGAACTGAAAGGATGGAGATGAACGCGCGGCGAGTCCCTGCGGTGCTGGAGGGTGTGGGGCCCCGGCCACCATCACGAGAACCTCAAGCAGCCTCTGTGACAGGGTGCACTGCAGGTCCTCTTGCTCTAGGGACTCTGCCTGGTGCCTGATGCACAGATTCACAAAGACTCGTGCCCTAGGGGCTGGGGCTGTGCCTAGTGGCAAGGCGCTGGGCTGGCATGTGCCCGGCAGTGGTTGCATTCTCATACAAGTAAGTGAAATAAAGGTCCAAAAACCACACATGCTCCAGGAGTCCACGCAGCTCCACGCTGGAGACCGGTGGCCACACAGGCGGGCAGCTCCGGGAACCACAGAAGAGCTGGGGGGGCCTGCAGGGAAGACCCCAGGCGGCAATGTGGAGTACAGAGTGGGCTCCCGGCGTGACCTGCAGGTTCCAGTCCCCCTCTGCCACCCATGGCCTGTGCGGAGTGCTCACTTGAACCCCTCCTGGCCTCAACTTGCTCATCTGTAAAATGAGACAGGCCATGGTGTCATCAGGAGATTGAAATGGGTGAGCACCGGCAAACTGCGGGGGACAGTGTCCGGAGAGCAGTGCTCACTGCCATTGGTGTTCCTGCAGAGGATGACCCATGGAAGGATCTGGAAGGCAGCAAGGCCCCAGGAGTGAGGACGTGAGCAGGGGACCACCCTTGGGTGCTCATCTTGCCGCCGGTTTGATGTTCCGTGCGTGTGGGGTCACGTGGAGGATGGACGAGGAGCAGGGCGAGGTGTTCTTGGTGAGGCCCCAGGCTGGGCACATGTGCCCACAGGGCACCAGGACTGGCCTCTGTGAGTCGGGAAGGGGCAGAGCAGCCAGGGGCAGCTGTGCCCTCTCTGGCACCAGCTCAACCTGGAACTAGATGCATGGAGCCCAGAGGTAGTCCAGCAGGGCGTGTGGGGTGTGGACTGTGCGGCTGGCTTCAGGAAGGAGGCCCTGGGTTCCTCCAGCACAGCTGGGGCAGAAAGTGCCAGATGACCCGGTGGCACCATGGAGATTATAGTAACCTGACATCTTAGGACAAATGAGAGCCCTCCTGGCCCACCAGAGCTGTTCAAGTGACAAGGAGGGCCTGGGCCGGGGAGGGCGCCCGAGACTCCCGCCTCCAGAGCCCCTCGCCTGCAGCACAACTGCCCTGAAAGGTCAATTTGGATCCAACCAGGGGGCCAACGAGAGGCTTAAGCAAAGCCCACTTGACTTACAGAGGGAGCCGGCCGAGCAGACAGGGCTGCCTGTTTGTTCCAGGCCTGTACCATGTAGCTAATTGGTCCCGACATTGTTCTCTCTAGAATTTTAAATCCTTTTAGCCCCAGATTACGGCACAATGGGCTGACTTCACCCACAGTCATTAGGGAAGGGCTGGCTGGGCCGCTCCCGGGCACTGGGCCGTTTGGAGGTGCTGTGTGTCTCTCCTGGGGACCTGCACGCGGATGTGAAGACTGTCTCCGAGCCACGGTGACGTTTCCATTATGGCCAGCCCTTCCAACAGCTCGCAGAGAAGCACCTCCCTCGGGCCCCCTGCACACCATCCGGAAGGTTCTTATCCTGCTCTTTGACTTTCTTGCTCCCACTGAAAAGCCGGCACCATAATCCAACTCAGACACCCGACCTCTGACCCCCACGCGTACTTCTCAGGGGGGTTCCCTTGGGGTGCCGGTCTGAGGCCCGCTGGACCTCAGGCTCTCCCAGGGCACCTGCCAATCTGCCTCCCCTTTGATCTCACCTGGGAGGGAAGGAGCCGCCCCATCCCGCCTGCCTGCAAATTGGCAGCCCTGGCCCCTCCAGGGCCCTCCAGCAGCCCTTAACCCCTTCCCTGCCTGGCCTGCAGGGCCCGCACCAAGGCCCATCCAGAACGCTGGGGCAGTGGGCTGTGGCCCAGCGAGACCTGGACTAGGGGGCAGCGCTGCCCGGAGCCTCGGGCCTTCCCGCCTCTCCCCTCTAGGCCCGAGGGCTCGCCCAATGGCCTGGGGAGCAGGCGTCCTGTGGACAGCAGAAGAGATGTGCTGGGCCAGCTGGGCCTGGACTCAGCCTGTTGCCTTGTGGCTTCTGTGTGCCTCTGTCACTGCTGCAGCCTCCTTTGGGTGGAAGGCCTGGCCACACTGCCCACCAGACACTGCGTTTGTTGGGCAGGTGTGGACACTGCCCTCACGTCCCTGGGCAACACAAACCTGTCTGGCTCTGCAGCTGCTTTGTTGAGACACCGCCACATGCCCTCCAGTCCCCCATGTAAGCTGTCCTCCTCGGCCGGGTTTCGGAGAGTTATGAAGTGGCGTGGCCCTTGCTCCTGTCCACTGAGGGACTTTTTAATCACCCCCAAGCACCTCAGCAGCCTCCCGCTCCTCTCTCCAATCTCTCAACCCCTTGAAACCAGCGTTGACTTTCTGGCTGCGTGAACTTACCTCTTCTGGACACTTCACCACATGATGGTCTGTTGTGGTCATGGGTGACTGGCCAGGCCTGTCAATGAAAGGGCATGTCCCAGCCCCCACCTCAGGACCCCATCACCTCCACACACTGTAGGCTGCGTGGTGGCCACCCCTGCCCTGACCTGAGTGGTGACAACAGATGTTTGTCCACTCTTGTGGAGCTGGGCTCTGGAAACCAGTGTCAGGGGCCTGTAGGGAGGCTCCTGGGCGCTGCCTGCTTCTGGCTGGCCGGGGTCCTGAGTAAGGCTAGTGAGCCCGGCCAGAGACCCTGCCTGTGTGTAGAGTCGTGTTGGTCTCTGGTCTCAGTGGTGCTCAGTGGCTTCAGCCCCAAGTTCCCCTCTGGGACCCGGCAGGGCTGTCTGGTCCCACATCTGTCTGCTCCTCAGAGCCGGGCTCTGTCCCCTGCACAGCACCACCCAGGAGCTGGGGTGCTTCCCCTGGGGAAGGGCAGTCTCTTCCTCTGCACTCCCAGTAATGGGGGACTGGCAGGGACAGACCCTTCCCAGTTTCCAGGCTGGAAGGACACAATAGCTTTGTGCCAATCTCAGGTGGTGAGGCCAGCAATACCTCCGTCTCCACTGCAGCTCATTTCCTGGGAGGGCAGGGGGTGGGGGGGTCCCGGTCAACCTCAGACCCGCCCCACCCCAAGAGAGCTAAGGGAACCTTCCAAAAGAGTGTCCAAACCGCTCAGCAGAAGCAGGAGGGCTGAGCCTCTGCTGCCACCCAGGCCTCACTGGACTGGTGTCCATGAGGCTGGCCAGGGCCCTGTGTGCACCTGGGGAAGGAAGGCCCAGGTGTGGGCACCAGCTCTGTCCTGTGGGAGACCTCGAGCCTCAAGTTGAGGTTAGTCCAGGGCAGGCAACCCGGGCCAGAGCCCCAGAGCCTGCAAGGGCTGAGGAGCTGCAGAGCCCTGGGGACAGGAGAGCCCTTCCCTGCGCACTCACACAAGGGCACTAGAGCCAGGTCGCTGGCCTGACCCCGGTGGGGGAGCCTGGGCCTGGGCTTCGCAGATGCCCTTGACCTGGGCGAGCAGCGCCCAGGAGCCCAGCAGGCAGGAGCAGGGAGGGCCCAGGAAAGGGCTGGAGGCGGGAGCAGCCTCCTGGCGCCGCTTCTCCACCTTGCGCCTCGAGCAGGTGTGCGGGGCTGTGAGCAGGGCCTGAGTCTTGTCCTGAGAGGCGACCCCATCGCAGGCCCTGGGGACGGGGAAGCCACAGAGCAGAAGGCTGTCCCGGCAGGTGAGGGGTCAGTGGAGCTGCCCACGGGAAGACGAGAAGGCTCCAGCTCTGGGGCCCACGTGGGGCGGAGCGGCTCTCCAGGCCCCACGCCCACGAAGCCCCAGCTGCCGCTCAGCAGCCCCCTGGGAAGCTCCAGGCTCTGGGGCCCCCGAGGCTCGAGCCCCTGCCCAGCTGTGGACGTGCTCTCTCAGGACGGCCTCACAGGTGCTCTCCCGCATAGGGAGTGGGGACCGGTTGACAGGACTAGGGTGGCAAGGGGGCAGCAAGTCCATTCAGGCCCCGGGGATGCAGGGCAGACAGGTGTCCTCCACCTGGCAGGCTGGAGGCAAGGCCCCCGCCCAACAGGACAGGGTCGTCCCTCACTGGACACCACACCACCACGGGCCTCTTCTTCTCTGTGTCTACCCATCATCCTCTCTGCACCTCACTTTAGGTCCACTCCCCTGCACCCACCTGAGCTTCCTGCAGGATCCCCGTCCAGGGCAGTCCCCTCTTAGTAACCACTAAAGAGAAAGCTGGCCGTGGGAACCCGGCCATGTGCCCCGCAGCCCACAGGAGCCCAAGGTCTGACGAGAGGTGAAAATCTGTTCGCAGGATGTGAGTGCTGGCTATGCGTGAAGTGCCCTTGGAGTTTTATAAATATTACCTCATTTAATCCTCATACCAACCGTAGCAGCTAAGGACTCTTGATAGCTCCATTTCAGAGGAGAGAAAACAAGCACAGAGAGGCCAAGCAACTTGCCACCAGGCTCTCAGCACTGAGGGCTGAGCTAGGATCCACAGGCAAGGAGACATGCTTCTGAACCACCAGGCCCCTCTGCCTCTCAGGACAATTTATTATACAGCTTTAAGATAATTATGAAGATGATACCATTTATGGTGAACACATAAAACATTAAGTGAGAAAGAGCAGGATTCGGCGCTGCACATTTATTTTATTGAAAAGGAGACACCACGTACACCTGTTTTCATATGAAAATACAACATCCATCTATTACCTGTGGCCAGAGCAGACACAAAACCCGGGGCCCAAGAGTGATTGGCACGGAGGAGCGGGGGTGGGTGACCTTTTCCTTTATTTTCTCCAATGTCCGCAACCCCATTGTCTTTACAACAAAAATAACTCATTTCCCCATGAATGAGTTCCTTTAAAGTGTCACTTCAGAATTCCTTCTGGATTCTCCAGGCTCAGTCAGGTGCCCGCAGTGGAGTGAGGAGGCGCATTGTCTAGGGCAGAGGGACGGTCCGTCTGTGCGGGGCTTTGATGCTCTGCATGCATCACCTGAAAGAAAAATGGCACTTCCCTGGGCATGCCGGAATGACCGGTGGGTAACCAGACCCTGTGCAAGGAAGCGCCCTGACCCCCGTGCGGAGGAGGCACAGTTCAGCAGCCCCGACGCTCCAGCGCGGCCTGTGTAATTCTATACAGGCCCTTCCCGGAGCCCGGGAGGGCCGTGAGGCACCCAGCTCCTGGCTGGCCTCAGCCGAGAGGGGCCCACTCTAAACCCTCCAGGACACCGTGCGTTAGGCAGGAGATGTTTCCTGAGGACCAGCTTAGTCGGGAGCAGGGGGCTGGCAGCTTTGGGGTGCAAAGGATACTAAGAGTACAGAGCCTGCTGAGGGAAACCGTCCAGCTCCTCCACCTGCCCACGCCGCTGGTGCTGTCTGTGAGGGCTTGACGGGCTTGGGGGCTCTCCAGTCATGGCAAGAGATGGCATGGGAGGGCCACCTTGCTCCCAGGATTGAGTGCCGCCTGGCCCTCCACGTGATCAGCACAGCGCAGGGCTTCAGAAGCAGACTCGGGCCGGCCGGCCCCTGTGCCTGCTCTGGGCCCCTGCTTCCTTGTCTGTGAGATGGAGACGCTACACTGGCTTCAAGGGGCTTTTGTGACGATAGACCTTGAGGATGAGCTTGGCATGAGGCGAGGGTGGGAAGGAAGTGGCGGTACGATCCCAGGTCCCCATCAGGCTGGCACCCGTCCTCCTGCCCCTGCTCTCCGGGAAGGGTGCAGGGCAGAGAAGCAGGAACCAGCCTGGGGCTGGTGGTCGCAGCTGCATGCCTACTTGGGCCTCAACGGGCCACGCCGTCCCCACCCTGCTCGAGTGGCCCCCACTGCACCCCTGCTCCTGGGACATGGTGGGTTCTCCCCCGCAGAGCTTACAATGACCTCACCAATAGCTGACTAATAAAAAAAAATCTGGAAAAATAAGGGTAGGCATTATTTTTTTACTTAAAAAGAAACTTCCAACACTTACTAAGAGCAGAACTTAACATCACCTTCCCTAAATCAAATGTAACCATAAAAGGGAGGTCAAGGGCTGGGGGCCTCTCAGTGGTTAGTGCTTGCCTAGCGTGTGGGAGGCTCGGGTCCATCCCCAGCACTGCCCAGAAGAACCAGGTGGTATTAAATGCCAACGGAAAGCCAGACTCAAGGTGGCGCCCACTCTCATTCGCATGAGCAGGAGCGCTGGGATCTGGACAAGAAAACTTGAAAGACCAGACACAGGGGAGCCCCTCACTGTGATCCCAAAGCCTGAGATCCAGAGACTTCGGAAGGTCACATGTGGACTAAGCTCTCTCGACGACCTTGGTTGTGAAATAATCACAGCGAAGCCCAGGCTCATGGGCGGGGGCAGGTGTGGAGGGTGGAGCCACTGAGCCAGGAAGCAGGATTCGAACCCAGGCACGCCCTGCTGCTGTCCTCCCCAGGCCTGCCCCGCGCCCAGCCTCTTGGCCTGCTGTGCAGAACAGTCGTGTGGGCGCTGGAGCCCGCTCCATCGGAGGGCATTCCGGCTTCCAACCGTCCCCACCCCCATTTGTCTGCTTTTAAAGGGATACTTTGGTGTTTAAAAGCCAGTGGTCTTCAAACTGGGTGAGAGCAAAGACTCCAGAGGGGCTGGGAGAACGTCACCTAAGTGCCTTAAATGATGACTAATTGGGACCCAGTTGCTGTGTCGTGAGTCTGCGCTGGAGGAGCTGGCAGAGAGCAGTGGCCAGAACCGGGTCCCCTCCCCTGGCCAGGACAGGCAGGTCATGGCCCAGAGCCCACAGCCAGCTGAGCATCAGGCCAGCGTCGGACTTTCCTGCTTTGGTTTGAAAAACTGTGAGGCCTCCAGCGACCTCCAGGGCCAGCTCGCGGGGTGCAGGCTGCTGCAGCTTGGGGTGCAGGATTCCAATACTTAGTCCTAGTTTCCAGGGGCTTTGGCTTTGGACAACAGAAACCAGCCTCTCACAGCTCTGGGTGCGGAGGCTGCAGACCTGCTGCGGGCGGGGCCGGCTGCTCTTCCCAGGCATCGCCTGGCTGGAGTCCACGTCCTTCCCAGCTCTGCCTCCGTCTCACCTGGCCTCCTCCCTGTGCGTCCAGGGCTGTTTTTCTCTGCTCATCAGGACACCTGTCAGCCAGTCGGGGCCTCTACTCCAGGGCGATCTCACTCAATTGGTCACTTCTGCAAAGGCCCTGACCCTGTCCCCATGAGAGTCAGCCCGTGTGCTCTCCTGTGGAGCCCACGGCCACCACCCCTTCAACAACATCCCAGCTCGTGAGTCCTGCCCACATCACAGCTGTCCCATTGACCTGTCCCCATTGCACGTGAAGAAACCAAGGCTCGGTCTCCAGCCTGGGCACCTTGACCATGTGAGAAGGGGTTAAGATTCCCCTTCCCCACATGGGGACAAGGAGGGCTTCAGTGATCTGCCCTCTTGTCATCTGTCACAGCCAGGATCCACACCCCAGGCTCTGCCCACCAGGCCACATGGCATCCTCACCTGGGAAAGCTCTCCAGGTGGCCTACAGCAGCTGTTTGGAGCCTGAGCCAGGATTCGATGTGATTCATGGAGTGAGTGTCCTCGGTTTCCGTTGCTATGGTAGAATGCCTGGCCGGGTGTTTCACACCTCCAGGTCTGCTGAGCTCGCGGTGGGGAGGCCAAGTCCGGGAGCCGGGTGCTGGCGTCTGCTCTGCATCCTGAGGTGCGGGGCATCACCGGGCCTGGCAGGACAGAGCAAGGGCCTGCGGGGAAAGCAAGCCACTTGGGGATTGCCCATCAATCATTAACCTAGTTGATTCCCAAAGGTCCCACCCGTCAAACCTCATAAGACCTTGGGGTTAGGTTTCCAACACAGAAAATTTGGGATAACTTCCGCTGAGCAGCCTGGGCCGTCAAGAAGCTGGTCTTGTTCCTGCTCAGACAGAGTCCATTATAAACCCTCGGGTCACCCGCTTCCTTCCAGGCCTCAGTTTACCCACTGGGTACCCCACCTAGATATGCTGTCTGATACGGTCGCTGTAGCTGCCTATGAGGTTCAACCAGCTAAGATTTGGCTGTTTCGACAGAGGAATTGAATCTTCAAGTTTACTTAACATTTAGGTTTAAAAATGGATGCTGAGTTTCATCATAAACTCTTACTTTATGTTTGGAACAACCTGGGGATGTGACTGTATTTTTTGATTGTATATTTTATGAAATCTAAATACAGAGTAGGTGTATCTGAAGATTGAGCTTCTAGACTGGGATGTTTGTAAAGCATAAAATGTGCGTGGGATTTTGAAGACAGTACACAAAAAGTAACGTCAAATAGCTCATTCATACTTTTTTACCTTGTTAGAGGATTGAAGTGGTCGTGTTTGGGATGTATGGGGTTAGTTCAAATATATTATTTGCAAACACCTGTGTCTTTTTTTTTTAAATATTTATTTTTTAGTTGTAGGTGGACAGAATATCTTTGTTTTATTTTTATGTGGTGCTGAGGATCGAACCCAGTGCCTCCCGCGTGCTAGGCGAGCACGCTACCACTGCGCCATAACTCCAGCCCACCTGTGTCTTTTTGCTTATCTGTACACGGCTGCTGGAGAGGGGGCACGTCACATTGGGCTTGCACTGGAAAGGCGAGATCTAGGGTGCACATCCTTGGCATCGCAGAGCTGGTGACCTGTCATGGTGCCCACAGCATCATGAGGCTGCTCTTGGCGAGGCTGGCCATTGGCAAGGCCACTGTGGGAGGGGCTTGGGTGGCTCTGAGCACTGGCAGGGGATCGGAAGGCATCTCCGTGGGATTCCGGAGGGTGGCTGGTGATGCCACCAGGTGTGGAACCCTGCTGTCCCTGTGCTGCCCAGCATGCCTGCTGCCCGCTCCCACATGACCAGCGAGGTGGCCGAACGGCTTAGTACCCAACCTGGGCAGTGGAAGTGTGTGTTGGGGCCCCATCAGGACCAAGGCCATCCGGGGCAGGCAGGACCTAGGGGCCCCTGCTACCCAGCCATGTCACCCTTCAGAACAGCACTGAGCCTGGCACAGAGCCTCCCGACGGGTGGAGTGCCGGAGACCTGTGGCCACCCCACCCCACGCTGGGGATTGAGCCAGGTGCTCTGCCACTGCGCTGCTTCCTCAGTCCTTTTTTGTAAATTTTTTTTTTGGTTGTCAATGGACCTTTATTTTATTTATTGTATGTGGTGCTGAGAATCGAACCCGGTGCCTCACACATGCCAGGCAAGCGCTCTGCCCCTGCGCCACGACCCCAGCCTGCTCCTCAGTCTTTTTTATGTTTGTTTTACAACAGGGTTTCTTCAAGTTGCCCAGGCTGGCTTCAAACTTGCCATCCCCCTGCCTCAGCCTCCTGAGCTGCTGGGATTACAGGCGTATTCAGCTTTGTGACCATTTTTTAGAACACCCACCATGACCATCATCTAGGAACAGTGCAAGGGAGCCTCCAGACGCCCCTCCTCACAGGTCTACGTGGCTGCCGGAGAGGCCCAGACTCCAGGGAGTGTGTGGTGCCACCCTGGCTGGGCCTCCAGGGCATCCTGAGGAGCCTGCCCTCTGTCTTCCACAGGACATCTCAGTGTTCCAAGTCCTGGGCTCCTCTCTCAGCCTGGTGGTGGGCATCTTGGTCCCTGGAGCGGCCGCCCGGCTCCGCAGCCCTTGTCCAGTGCACCACAGTTCTGAGGCCCTGCCTGTTGTGCCTCAGGAGGACGCTGAGTGCCGAGCCTCAGGTGCCTTGCTGGTAAGGAAGCCTGTGACAGTTCTTCCCCCAGGGACACGATGAAGGACAGGGAGCTGCTCAGCACCCTGCCAAGGCAGCAGGTGGGCTGGGGCGTGGCCCTGTGGTCAAGCTCATGGGGCATGCTGGAACCTGGTCAGTTCCCAGCCCCGCGTGCACGGGTGCACAGGCTGTGCATGGCTGAGCATGTCAGCTGAGGAGCCAGAACCCGAGGTCTCTCTGGCCTCTCCCCGTGGTCCACTGCCTCTCCTAAACCCACACTTTTCTGTAGAACAGGTGTCTGTCCAGAGAGGACACGTGCCTAACGAGGGGCCTTCATCCTCGGAGGCAGTTTGCCCAGGATTTGTTAGACCCAGGTCCCCCACCCGCCCCAAAGTGGCCTGCTGCTGTGAGCACCCCCTGCGCTGGCATCCAGCCCTCGGGCAGTCACAGAGAAAGAAGCCAAGCCTGGAGGTGCAAGGTAACTTGCCCAGGGCCACTCAGCCAAGTGAAAGGAAGCCCAGCATCTGACACCAGCTGTGACTCCCCAGAGCCTCACGCTTGCTGAGACTCCTGCTGGCCCTCCCCTTGGATACACACTAGGTCACTGTCACGGAGGGCGGGCGGGCCCAGTGGGCACCAGACCCTCTCCTTGGCTTCTCATCTGCATGTCCCCTCACTCATTCAGCAAGGACATGCCCAGGCCGAGGGAGGCTGAGCAGGGCCCCAGGGTACTAGTCAGGGTTGAGCC
>CM053399.1:3764105-3774599 GCA_028644305.1 Xerus rutilus | reverse complement strand
CTCGGGCCGCTTTCGGCCACAGCCGCTGGAGTCGCGCTGTGTCTACGGCTGCTGGCTCTGCTTACCCGTGCGAGTGAAATTTCCTTCCGTGCTGTCCAAAAGCCGGGTGGGAGAAGGTTGTACCGCAGTTTCTGGTCTTTTGTTTGGGGAGACTGGTAGCTGCGTCCCTCTAAGCCGCCATCTTGCCGGAAGTCCGCTTTATGTGTTTTGAAGCCTTGTTGTTAGGTGTATACAGATTTAGGATTTTCACAGCTTCCTGATGAGCTCATCTCTTCATCATTAAGAAACACCTCCTGTATCTCTGCTATCCGCCCTGTCTGATATGACGATGGTCTTAGGCCCTGCTCTCAGCACCCATGAGTATCTTCTCCCTTTGTTTCATTTTTGTCTGCCTTATATTTCAAGGGCATCTTTCATAAAGAACTCATGACTGAGTCTCCTTCTCACGTCCAGACCGGTCATCTCTCCTTTCAATTGCAGTACTTAGTACTTAGTACTTCTCAATGGCAGTACTTAGTACTCAGTACTTCTCAATTGCAGTACTTAGTACTTTCCACTTCCCATAATCAATGTGGTTGATGCCCAGGCTACTATCTTGCTAGTTGTTTCCATTTATACACCTGTTCTTTTTTTACTTTTTTCCTCTTTCTTTTGAAACAACTGATTATTTTTTGGTGTTTTGCCTTAATTTATGTATTCCTTAGCCTTTGTTGAGGCTCTAGCTACCACCATGTGCGTCCTTGGATTCGCACCGTGCACCGTGGAGTAACATGGTGACACTCAACACAGCAGTGTGCCCCCACCAACCCCTTGCCTTGTCCTTGATGCTGCTGCTGTTTTTTGTATGCTATCAACCCCATAGCAACTGTTATTATTTTTACTTAATTTATATATGATATCAGTGGGGTTTTTTGGTACCAGGGATTGAACTCAGGGGCACTCGACCACTGAGCCACATCCCCAGCCCTATTTTGTGTTCTATGTAGAAACAGGGTCTCAGTGAGTTGCTTAGCGCCTCGCCCTTGCTGAGGCTGGCTTTGAACTCGCGATTCTCCTGCCTTAGCCTCCCAAAGTGCTGGGATTAGAGGCATGCACCACTGTCCCTGGCTAAATTTCCATTGTTTTGGTTTTTTTAAATTTTTGGTTTTTGGCATTAGGGATTGAACTCAGGAATGTTTAACCACAGAGCCACACCCCCAGACCTTTTTATTTTATTTTATTTTATTTTTTTTGGTACTGGGGATTGAACTCAGGGGCACTCGACCACTGAGCCACATCCCCAGCCCTATTTTGTGTTTTTTTATGTAGAGACAGGGTCTCACTGAGTTGCTTAGTGCCTCGCCATTGCTGAGGCTAGCTTTGAACTCGCGATTCTCCTGTCTCAGCCTCCCTAAGTGCTGGGATTACAAGCGTGAGCCACCGCGCCTGGCCTTTTTATTTTTTATTTTGAGAAAAAGTCTTACTAAGTTGCTGAGGGGTTGGCATCAACTTGTGAGCCTCCTGCCTCAGCCTCCCAATCTGCTGGGATGACAGGTATGCACCATTGCACCTGGCTATCTCTGTTGACTGGATAATTTCTAACAAGCTGAAATCACGTTCATGATCTTTTCTTTTGCCGTGTCAAAGCTGGATGAACATCCAGTGAATTTTTTATTTTAGACACCGTATATTTCAGATCTAGAATTTCCATTTACTTCTTTTTTAGTCTCTATCTGCCATAATTCCTTATCTCTGTACTCATTATGTTCGTTTTTTCTTTTAAATCCTTGAGCAGATTTATAATAGCTGCTTTGGCTGTCTGCTAATGTCATCTCTGGGTCTGTCTCTATTAATTATTTTTTCTCTCTGACATATGGGTCACATGTCCCTGCTCCTCTGGTGATTTTCCTATTACACACTGGCCATTGCAAATGCTGGATTGTTGCAGTCTGGATTTCATTGCCTTCTTTGGAGGAGGTTGGGACAGGCTCTCCCCCGGAACAGGCCATTAGTTTGCGCCAGCCAGCTCCACCCCGCCTAACATTCTCTCTATGATTTGAGAATATGTTTCTAGAACAGCCCTTTCCCCAGGGCTGGAGCACCAGGGCTGTTGCTTTCCAACATGGAAAACAGCCCTGCACTTTGTTTCCAACTCCTTAAAAAGATAGTTTCAAATATATTGTAGAGCTTTATAGTTGTTCACAGCAGAAAGAGGATTTTAATACTCGCCAGCACGACACAGTGGAAACTAGAGTTCCTCAACGGCACATAGTGTTCTTTTCAATTAACTTCCAACTTTGGAAATAATTTTCAATGTAAGGAAAAGTTACAAGAAAATAGTACCACAGTTTTGTCACCCAGTCCCTCTGATGTCAACATCCCACATTTAAGGAGCACAGCTGAGAAATCAAGACTGGTAAGGCCCTCTTCATTGAAACGCAGACATGACTGCAATTTCAAGTTTCATCACTGATGTCTTTTTATTTGTTGGTACCCGGGACTGATCCCAGGGATGCACTACCACTGAGCCACATCTCGGCCCTTTTTATTTTTTATTGTGAGACAGAGTCGCACTAGGTTGCTGAGGCTGGCCTCCACCCTACGATCCTCCTGCCTCAGTCTCCAAGTCCCTGGGATGACAGGCATGCATCACTGTGCTTGCTCGGCCAGTCAAAGACGCCATGTCGGGCTCACTCGTCACATGCCCTCCGCCTCCATGGTCAGCAACAAGTCCTCTACCTGTCCTTGGTTCTTATGAGCTGATACTTTGGAGAAGCTCTGCTTAGCTCTGTAACAGACTGTTCCTCAGCCAGGAGGTTTTCTCAGCTACGGTTGAGGCCGTGCACTTTGCAAGAATGTCCTGGAAACTGTGCCCTCCTGGGGTCTCAGGCCAGGCGTCTGTAGATCTTGTCACCGGTGGGGTTGACTTGGTGACGACACCCTAGCTTTGCTAAGGTGTTCTTGGAATGGGACTTTGCCACAAAGTTACTATTTTTAATAATTTAATTAATTTAATAATTAAAAATTTAATAACTGGCTCAGGCCCAGACCCGGTAGATGCCCTGTCTCTCCTTCAGCCAGCAGCCATTAACTTTTGCCTCCATCGGAGGATCTTTGCCCTACTGGTGATTTTCCGTTTTCCTGATTCGTTCTTCACTGGTGAGGGGATTCTAGCCCAGGCGGCAGCCGCCCTTCTCCTAGCTGTTCACTCCCTCCATGTCCTCCCAAGCAGGCAGGGCCACTCAAGTGATGAACACGTGGCAGGTACTGGGTGCAGAGCGACCTGCTGTGTCCCACAGGACAGCTGAGACGGGAGGAGCCCCTTCCTTTTTGCAGAATTGAGTCCAACCCGGAGGGTGGCGTGAGCCGGCTCCCACGTGGAGTGGCTCCCAGGTGCAGGTCCTCCCAGGTCCGGCGGGCTCTCCATCCTGGACCCGGGCCCCTGGACCCTGGCTGTACCCAGGGCTTCTTGAAATCTTGCCAAAATGAAGAGTGGCCTGTGCGTGCTGGCCGGGTGGCTCTGGGGACGGCATTCCCAGACAACAAGGAGCCAGGGGCCCTTTCTTCAACCATGAATCGCTTCTGCAGCGATGGCGTTTCCTTTGAAGGAAGGCCACACAAGTAGCCTCAGGCTGCTGGGCACAGCTGGTCACCTTCTTCAGGCCAGCACAGCCCTCTGCCCCTCCTCCCGCCCGCCTATCTGCCGCCTCTCAAGACCAGGGCCAAGCTGTGGCCCCCACAGCTGTGATGCCACCGCTCTCAGCCGCCTGGGCTGCTGAGCAGAGGGGCCTTGGCTCAGCAGGTGACCTAGGTGTCCCCCACACCCGTCGGTGGTACGGTGGCCAGAGAGCGTCTGTCATGCTCTCAGCTGCCTTTCCTGGGCCGTGGTGTCCCCGGGCCTCTCCTCCCCCAAGGGCTGTCCCACCAGCACTCATCCGTCACGCTCACGACGAGGGGGCCAGCGGCTGTCTTGGAGAGGCGCACAGGGCTTTGCTGAGCCCTGAAGAGTTTGCAGGACCACCAGCGACTCCTGGTTCCCTGGGGGTCTGGCTGCCCGGCCCCTGAGGTCTCCACACCCCAAAACCCTGCCACTTCAGAAGTGGCCTTAAGACACTGGCCGGCTGGGCTGCACTGGGGGCCCCACCTGGCCGCCTCCCCCGGCCCAGACTCTGAGAAGACCCCTCTCTCCCTCGGCTCCCGGGCCTGAGGGAGAGCCCGCAGCAGCCACTCCCTCCCCAGCACTGGGCCTGGCATGGACGGTGGGATGAGGGCGGGTGGGGGCTCCGCTCTCTCACAAGCCACCCCCTGCTCAATGCTCCTCGAGACCACCGTGAGGCCAGCAGCACTGTCCCTGTCCCTTTCTTTATGGACACACATTGATTGTACATATTAATGAGGTTCCGTCTGGTTTTTCCCACCTCCTCCCTTCTCCTTCTGCTTTCCCAATCCCTGGGGATCACTGCTGGGCGCTCAGGTCACCTTTTTAGCTTCTGCATCTGAGAGGACAGGGGGCACCTGTCTTTCTGAACCTGGCATCTTTCACTTAACATGATGTCCTCCAGTTCCACCCACTTTGCTGCAAATGGCAGGATCTCATCCTTCTTCAGGGCTGACTAGTACTCCAGGGTGAAGAGACTCCACGGGTCCTTTGTCCCTTCCTCTGTGGACCGGCACCTACGCCCACCCCACATCCTAGTGGTTGTGAATAGTGCTGCAATGAGCCAGGCATGCAGGTGTCTCTCTGGAGCACAAGCTTCATTTTCTCTGGATAGAGGCCCAGGAATGGGATAGTGGGATCCTAAGGGAGGCGCCGCACACTGTTCCCCACGTGGGCTGGGCCATTCCACGCCCCGCAGTGCATGCGCCCCGTCCTCCACACCCCAGCAGCATGCACGCTGTGTGTTAGGAGCCAGGAGGGGGCTAGAGGGCGAGCTGCCCCAGACACCAGGTGGCAGAGCTCCACCTGCCCCCAGGCATGGGCCCCTCTCACCAGTGCCCTGCTGTGAGATGACGTCACAACATGGCTCAGGTCCAGGGGAGACCAGCATCCAGCCCTGCACCCCCAGAAGTGCCCAACCCCAACTGTGGGGACCCATCTCCCTGTTCTCTGTATGGCTTGGCCCTGTCTGTGACCCAGACAGGCCGCGAGGGCTCTTCCCACGCCCTGCACAGGGGAGCCCGTTGGGGGTCCTATGTCTCCTCCCACGCAGAGGCCAGGCGAGGCCCGGCTGCTGCCGGTGGGGCCTCTGTCCACGCTACTGGACACTGTTCCTGGGTGGGGGCTGCACAGCCTGTGCCCCTCTCACTTGCCCCTCGGGAGCTCCGGTGGAGGGGTGGCACAGAGACGCTGCCGGCAGGAGGCACCAGGGTGCAGCTGCAGGGCTGGGTGGCCTTGCTGTGCAGGGATCCCAGGCTGTGCCGCTGGACCCAGGCCAGGCGAGCAGGGAGCACCCGGGCAGGCGGCTGCTCCCAGGTTGCTCAGAGGAGCATGGCGGGGGGCTTCTGCTAAGGGCAGAAATCCATGTGGGGACAAGCGGGTACCAAGGGCTTGCTCAGCCTGTGGAACCACACAAGTAGCCTCCCGCTACTGGGCACAGCTGGTCACCTTCTTCAGGCCAGCACAGCCCTCTGCCCCTCCTCCCGCCCGCCTATCTGCCGCCTCTCAAGACCAGGGCCAAGCTGTGGCCCCCACAAGGGCCCTGGTGCCACAGCTCTCAGCTGCCTGGGCTGCTGAGCTAGGGGCCTTGGCTCAGCAGGTGACCTGGGTGTCCCCCCACCCCGTGCTACCTTTTGAAACCCACAGAGGGACTTTGGGACCTGCAATGTGACTTCGGGAAGGCCCCTCCACACCTTGCTCCCCAGCAAGGTCCTTGGTTAAATGGGAAACACAGGGAACAGGAGTGAGGCCACAAGGGCCTGTTCCGGGGACCAGCAGGACCGTGGCCCTTCTACAGCTCACATCCAGGAGAGGTGGTGGCCAGGGTGGCATCCAACGGGGGACAGTGCGAGCCACAGCGGCTGGGGGAGGGCATCCAGGGATGTGCTCAGGCCTGGAGGTGGACAGGAAGCTGGCCACACTCGGGGGCGTGCCCAGGGGCACAGCGTGGGTGGGCAGGGCGGGACACTGCGTCCCTGGGGTAGGTGGGCCCCGGCAGCAGGCGGGGGTGTGTGTGATCTGGGGACAGGGGCAGCCTGGGCTGTGGGGGTCAGCCTGGGGCAGCCCCCCGTGAAGAAGAGCCTGGAGCCGCTGGGGAGGAGGACACTGAAGAAGCCGCTTGCCCCCGCGGGCCCAGGGACTCTGGCTCTGCGGCTTCCAGAACACTTGGCTGCAGCAGCCCAGCCTGCAGGTCGGCGGTGGCCGGGGAGGTTGCCCCCTGCCCCAGAGCGTCCCGTGTCCTGCTGGGCTGCAGGCACCTCCCACGGAGGCTTCCTCTCCAGTTCCGTGTGGCTCCACCCAGCGGGTGTGACGTGGTGCTGAGCAGGGGGACATATGCAGCGTGCGCATGTCCCAGAGCGCTCAGCCTGGACCCCGGGACCCCAGCCAGCAGCCCTGAGCCTGACCACCATGCTTGTTAAGAGGATTGACACTGGAAACTGTTTCTCAAAACTGCCACTCGATGTCCCCATGGTGGGACTGTGGCAGAGGCTGCCGGGCTGCAGAGTGGAGGGAAGGCAAGGGCCCTGGCACCCTCTGCCACCTCCAGACACGCATGGTCTCAGTGGCAGTGGGGAGAGGCCAGGCCCGTCCCCACGCCGACCAGCCCTCCCTCCGCCTGCTGAGACACGTGACACTCCAGGGACCAGGAGCCTGGCCTCCCGGCAACCACTCAGAGCGTAGTCACCACTATTACCCCATCTCACAGAGAAGGGGACACCCCGCCTGCAGCCACACAGCAGGTGCCAATGCAGTCTACCCGGGGCCTTGGACAGAGTCGACTCGGGGCAGCTGCTGGAGTCCTCCAGGGAAGGTGATGTCACAGGGCTGTGATGAATGGTCAGCTCTTTGCTGGTGAAGGGGCACTCATTCAGTCTCTAGAACATTCCAGATGGAGGCACGGCTTGAGCAAAAGGGCAGAAGCAAGACTATGGGAGGGACACCTGGGGACTAGGCGGCTCTGGCTGGGCTGCAGCGTTAGGCACGTCAGCAGACTTCACCACAAAGGGTGCTAGATGCAAATCGTGCAGGGCCTTAAATGTCAATGCAAGAAAAAGTTTCTTGGGAAGACATAGGGAGCCATCGAGGGCTCTAGAGCAAGGGCATGGCCAGACTGGTATAATGTCTTAGCCCCTGTGCACTTGGGCTAACGGCAAGCTTCATTTGTGGGGAGGCAAGGCCCCTGTCATGCCTGCTTGTCCCCAGCACCATGCCCCAACCACACTGGTATGCTCCCGGTTCCCGAGCGAGGGTGTTCCTCCTGCGGGTCACCCGGGCGTCTGCACAGCCACTGCCTGGACGCATCCCCTCCCAGGGAGCCTCCCTCCTGTTCCTCTCCCCCGCTCCCACCGCCCGGCTCCACTGTCCTCAGCGCACTGGTCGCAGCCTGGGCGACCTGTCCTCTGTGTCCTCGTCCCTCCCACCAGGCGTGGGCTCCATCTGGGAGCCCCTCTCCGTCTCGCCCACCAGCAGGGGGCAGTCCACTTCCCAAGGAGGGTGGTCGGTGTCCGTCTGGGAGCAGCGTCCAGCTGGGGCTGGGGCAGCCTGGCCTCCACAGCCGCTTCCTTCCCCCACCTGTTCTGCCACCCCCGGGGCGAGCCTGGCCTTTGGGCATCCAGGACGGGGGTGAGTGCCGCACGCAGGACGTGAGGCCCCGCAGGGAGGGCAGGAGTGACTGGCGCACCCATCGTCCCCCCACAGGTCGGGAGCCAGGCCAGAGGGGTTTCCTGCGAGGTGCCAGGCATGGAGAGGGGCCTCTGCACACCCCTGGTGCCCAGCCGCAGGGGCCATTTCTCAGAGGACAAGGCTCTGTGAGGTCCTCAGCCACGGAGCCCGGGAGGCAGGCGGGGTGAGCGAGGCCAGCACTCCGCTCCCCAGACGTGACCTGGGCAAGCCCCAGACCCCCTCCTCGCCTGCCGAGGCTCTGGGGGGCGGGCTGGGTGTGCCTGGTCCTCAAACAGGTGTGGCCGAGGTCATCGTCCCCCCACCAGGGAGCTGGGGATCAGAGCAGAGCCGGCAGCCCAGAGCTGGCCCAGCCCCAACCTCGAGGGCCAGGCACCCGCAGGAAGGACCTGGGTGGGCACCACCCACCTTTGTCATCTGGTGTCATGAGCCGGAATTTCTCACGGGAAGAGCACTGTTCTGGCTGTGTGGAGGCGGGGACAGCGTGGCCAGCGCTCCCAGCGACCAACCTGGAGCCGTTTGAAGTCACCGTTACCTGCCGCTGGGGCTGTTCGGCTTCTGCGGGGCATGAACAGGGGACTGAGGTGGGCGGCGTGTCTTTCCGGAGGACAAACGTCTCCTGGCTAATTGCCACATCAAATGACGCGGAGCCCCCAGCGGAGCTCACAGCAGGCCGCAGGCGCCGCGGGCAGGAAGGTGGGGACAGGTCCGCCTCGCTGCCAGCCACCGTGCCAGGCCCCTCCAGGCCCCGCCTCCACACACCCCACGCCCCACTGTACAAGCCCGTGGCTGCGCGGGGACATCTCTTCTCTGGCCTCTCGTCCCCCATGGGGACTTGGGACCATCCCCTTCTTACAGCTGGAGACTGAGGCTCTGGAGATCAAGCGCCTTCTCCTGGCACGTCCCCTGCCTGGGCTCGCAGGCTGGCGGGGCAGAGCCCCTCGTGGCCTGTGGTGACAGTGGCCCTGTCTCACCACCACCTGTGTGATTCTGGGGAGCAGCTGCTGCTCTCAAGGGGCACAGGCTCCAAGCAGCCCTCCTGGTGGGAGTGTCCCTGAATCCCTATTTGGGCAGCCGAAGCTGAGTCCCCCATCCCGGGGACCCAAGAGGGGCAACACTGGCCTGGGTCCTCACTGGCCCCTCAGCGGACGGGGGAGAAGACGCGCTTCCTGGTGGAAGGGGACGAGGACGGAGCGACAGAGGCAGGTGAGATGTGATCCCTTGGGGGACAGGACAGGAAGCCAAGCCGCCTGGCCTCAGGGACAGGGACGATGCTGGTGGGCCAAGGGCGAGGATGAGGCGGGATCACTCCAGACCCAGAGGCCAGCAGGTGCAGAGGCCCTGTGGCCACCAAGCACAGCCTGGGAGGGGGCTCTGCGGCTGAGGGCAGCAGCTTGGTCCAGGGGCCCGGAGCTCACCACAGGCTCAAGTGCCGTCCACCAGGACCAGCTCGCCCCCAGCCAGACTTCCCAGGCATGGGGTGCTCCCTACCTGCCCATGAGGAGGGGCGGCCTGCAGGTCTCAGGAGGCCGAGCACGAGCAGGAAGGCCCTGCGCCCAGGGAGCCTGGCATGGTTCCAGGCCACAGAGACAGCTCTTGGCAGGGACAGGCGCCGATCCTGCGGCACACGAGGGTGCCCACAGACCTCCTGTGCCAGAGGCCCATCGCCGCGGAGTTAATGCATCCCGTCACTGGCTTCCCTGGGCCCGGGGGGCTGGGCATCAGGGCACCTGGGTGAGGCAGAACGTCACCTGAGCAGGTGAGCAGGGGCTCTCACAGACAGCAGGTTCTTGGCTGGTACGGGGCAGTCGTGAGACCAGAGATGGGCGCTTCCCCGAGCTCTAGATGAGGGTGGGGCTGCCCACGGCCATTCATGTCAAAGCATCACAAGGCAGCTGTCCCCATGGAGGACCTGGAGGATCACAGACTCCCAGTGCTTGGGGACCCTGTGGGAAGCAGGTCAGCTGGTGGGGGCACCGCTGGGCACCCGCCCCTCACTCTGAACCACCAGGGAACTCTCCCAGCACTGACCGCTGCCCCGCACGGCACGTCTCTCCAGGTGAACTAAAAGCAGCCACAGCAGCTCCTCCAACAGGATCTGCCCCATCTTGTCCCCTGTGCTTGTGTTTGCAGAGGGTGGAGGTGGGCGCCTCCCGACTGGCAGACAGGAGGAGCACAGCCCTCCCCCTTAACAGAGTAACCGGGACTCATGAGAGGGAGGGACGGGTTGGGGGCCAGCGGCCAGTGCCTCAGTAGTCAGCACCGGGCACTGCGGGCAGACCCTTGCTCCAGGCCAGGCCAGGCTTCAGCCCTGTCGACGCCGGGCACTCACAGCCAGCTGGGCACAGTCGCCCCTGCTGCGTGGGGCTGCCCAGCTCACTCCAGGCACAGCCTGGCCCGTCGGCTGCTCTGGGTCTCGAGTTCAGCCCGCCGGCACAGGTGGGCTCTTCACGGGAAAGGAATAAGATGATGGTGGCCTTCTGTGCCTGCCTCCTCTCAGGGAGCGTAAGGTCCGTCCACGCCGCGGCTGGCAGCCCCGTGATGCCTTCTGGGCTGGAGCAGGTGGCCGTGTGGGATCCACCACGTCTTCATTCATTCACCCGGTGGCACCTAGGCCATCTCCAGCTTGTGGCCGTGTCCTCCCCACCTCCTCCTCGTCCCCCTCCCCTCCCCCTCCC
>CM053399.1:3738084-3764005 GCA_028644305.1 Xerus rutilus | reverse complement strand
CTCCCCCTCCCCCTCCTCCCCTCCCCTCCTCCCCCTCCCCCTCCTCCTCTCAGGTGGCAAAATGAACAGCTTGTTCTTTTTCTTCTCGTTCTTTCTCTTTGCGTTGCTGGGGATGGAGCGCAGCAGTGCTCGGCCACTGAGCTGCACCCGGGCTCTTTTATTTTAAAACAATTCTTAAAATATGAGTGTTGGCAGCAAGGGCCAGGTTAGGGTGTTGGGGGTTCATAAAACATGAAGCGAGGCGCACATGACGCCTGAAGCTTGGAAGCCGGGAGACACGCGCGTGGTCCAGCCCTCGCGGTGCGTGAAACGGAGCTACGGGCCATGATGGGAAAGGTGAGGGGGCAACCTCAAAGCTGGAGCTCAACAGAGAGCAGAAAACAAAAGGGCAGTCAGTCCAAAAGAAAGCAGATGAGACGGGCACCGTGGCTGCCTGTAATCGGGAGGCTGAGGCAGGAGGATCGCAAGTTGAGGCCAGCCTTGGCAACATAGCAAGGACCTGCCTCAAAATAGAATAAAAAACAAAAGGGACTCGGGGTGTAGCTCAGTGGTAGAGTGTCCCTGGGTTCAGTCCCACCAGGAAGAGGAAGAAGAAGAAGGAAGAGGAAGAAGAAAGGAAGGAAGGGGGATAGAAAACAAATATTGGGGTGGTTGCCTTCAGCCCAGCCCGGCCCAAACCACCCTGTGTGGGAACAGCCTTGACCACTCCCGGTAACAGGCAGAAGTGATCAGCCTGGATCCCTCCAGGAAGAGTCACCAAAGCAGGGCGTGGGATCCACCTTCAACGAGGAGGAAGAGAAGCTCAGGGCTCGGGAGCAGCTGCTATCTGCCTCACCCGCGACCTGGACGGTGAGCCTGGACCTGGTCTTTTCGTCTGGAGATCATTCTGAGCTCGCGTTGAGACATGCCTTCCCGGCTCGGGCATCACCGCAGCTGCTGCTGCACGGGGCACAGCTTGTAGGGCGCTGAGGCTCTTCTGGGGATATGGGCACGGCACCGCCCCTGTGGCTACGCCCAGGGACCCTGCAACCCCAGAAGTGAGCCTGTCGTAGACCCGGGCTCCGGGGGGTAATGTTTGGTGTTGGGTCGACTGTGATGGGTGGGCCACACCAAAGCACCTTGCCCACAGCAGGGGGCCGGGGAGCCCGGGGCACGGCCTGCTGGACGGTCCTGTTGATCCAGAGCTGTGCCGTGAGTGGTCTGCCGACTGTTTAGAAGCCAACCTGCCCGGAGGGACCGTGCGGAGCATCAGGACTGGACACCCAGGCTGAGCGGATGCTGAGTGCCGGTCAGGGCGGCGGCCCGGGTTCTGCCCCGTCCCACCTGCACTTACAGCTGCTGGAGGCCGGTTTTCTGATTCTGAGCCAAGTTCACTGACACGCCCGCTGCAGCTCTTCCCTGCAGTGTGGTGACTATCCAGCTCCTCCGCGCTGGCCGCCAGCTTGTCAACTAACGGCTCATGGGCGTGCTGCTCGGGCGCCAGAGAGCTGGACAGAGCTTCTAGAACCTTCCAGACCCGGTTTTGCCTCAGGTCAGATGTACCCACAGGCATCGAGGTGCACAGAGGCCAGAACAGATGAGACCTCCGCACAGTTCCAGAAATGCAGACCCCTCTCTGGGCCCATCTCACCTGCCCTGCTCCAGGCCACTGTGAGGCTGGAGGACACAGGTTGGAAGAGGGGCTCTGGTGCTGTGTGAGGCTGGACCCATTACTCAGCCTCTCTGTGCTGATCTTGTAAAGTAGTCCCAGGTTGCAGGATTAAGGAGGGGGGTAGTCGGCACATTCTGAGAGCTTAAGGGTATGGGTCTTTTTCCCTGGAAGCCTGTGTTCCCTGGCTGGGGCCAGCAGGGCGTGAAGAACCCCAGAGAGGTCAAGAGGCTCGTCATCGCGGGTCTACTGGTCGGCTCAGGCTGCCTAGGGAAGCCACCCTCAGAGCTGGGGGCGTCTATGCAGCAGGCAGCCCCGCCCTGGAGGTGCAGCTGGGCTCCAGGTGCCGCAGGCTGGCTTCTCCCTGTGCCCCACGTGGTCCTCTGCATGGGTCTGTCTGGTCCCCTGCCCCGTGCCCGTCTGGCGACCTCGTTTCCATCTCACCACCTGGTTAAAGCCCCGTCTCCAAATGCGGCCACGCTCTGAGGTGCTGCAGCAAGGGCGCCATCGTGAGCGCCTCGAGACCAAACTTGGCATAAGGTCAGCAGACCCCAAACGCACCGCTCGCCTGTCCCACGTCAGAGAGTGGCCGGCAGGGAGCGGCCGAGTCGTGGGCTCTG
Organism: Xerus rutilus; assembly: GCA_028644305.1. NCBI lineage: Eukaryota > Metazoa > Chordata > Mammalia > Rodentia > Sciuridae > Xerus > Xerus rutilus. The sequence continues at coordinate 3,761,737 of CM053399.1, read as the reverse complement.
GGGAGCATCGAGGGCCCCTGGTGAGGCTTCGTCCTCGGGAGGGATCAGTGTGTTTCCCTGGGTCCACTCTGTGCGCGCCCTGCTGCATGTGGCTCTGGTGGTTTTCTGTCCCTGGGTCCCCATCTGTAGAATGGGCCAACGCCTGCCCGGGCCTCACTGGGTTTTGTGAGAGACCTGGGAACGTCGCCAGGGGCGAGATCCTTCTGTCAGTTGGCATCTGAGGAGCACCAGGGCGGGAGGCAGGAAGGGCCGCGTCTCCATCCTGGCCTCCCTCCCACCATGACCATGCAGAGCTGGAAGCTCTGCGGCTGCCCTTGGGGTTGGACCTCCCTGGGACCTTAGCCAGATGCAGCCAGGCAGGGCCGGGTCTGCACATGGGCACCCCCTGCCCCGCACTGCTGCCCGTGCACCTGGCCAGGGAGATCTTGGAGGGGCAGGAGGGCTCCCCTGGGTGGTGTGGGCACACACAGGATGAAGGGACAGGAGCATGTCTTCGCAGTGCCAGGTAGACGCTGGGATCCGGAGCATGTGTGTGGGTTTGGTTTTGTTTGCTTTGAACTACAGACAGCTCAGCAGTCAGACGGGTGGCTTTGCACAGATGGCAGGGACCTTCACCTCCACCACAGACGCGTCTCTCCGCCAGGAGGGCCCTGGCCTGCAGAGGGCTCCGGCTGCCTTCCACCAGGCAGTGGAAAAAGTCTTATTTTAGGAGAAGGGGAAACCACCCACCACTTAGTGAGGAATCCGGCTGATTGTGAGGCCCTTCTCAGTTTCTTTATTTAGCTATTTATTAAACTGGCTCAAGCTGGAATTAATGGCCAGGCTGGCCTCGCGGCTCCACCGTGTGCTTGGTCTGGGGGCAGCCGCAGCAATTTGGGCCTGATTAAAGGCTCCATCCGCCAGCACACCTCCTCCCCAACACGCGGCTCAGGAATGCGCAGCATGGCTCGCAGGCCCCGCATGGAAGAGGTCAGCGTCCCCTCGGCCCCCCACCCAGGGCCCACCCACGTCACAGAGGCCCCGCGTCTTGGGCACTGGCCTTGGCCACATGACGCCCAGCAAGGACAGCGAGGGCCCTCCCGGGTGCCCTCCTCACACCCACTGGTGACGAGGAGGCACCTCCTGCCATTTGGATGACTTGCCATGCACCCCAGTGGAGGGAGCCGGGAGCACAGGCCCTGGCCCTGCCGTTCACCCCAAGTCTCCAGGTTCCAGAGCTGGACCTGTAGCTTCTGCCTGAGGTCAGAGGCCAGCCCGGGAGCCTCGGCCCTGGGGACAGCTGTGGTACAGTCAGAGGCACCATCTCTACCACTGCTGGCCCCACTCAGCCCCGAGGCTGCAGTGGGCACCACTCAGGCCTGACGTCAGGGATGGCCCCAGGTGCTGGAGCCTGGGGAACACAGGAAGCAGTGTGGCCACCCCTGTCCCGCAAGGGGCCTGCTGGGTGGGAGTGTGGTCTACACCACCTGACGAGTGGTGATCAGAGTTAGAGGTGAGCACAGGTGGGAGCTGTGTGGGGACAGGAGTCCCTACAGCCTCCAGCCCCAGGAAAACTGTGGAAAGGGTTCTCCCTGGACCCCAGAGAAACCAGCCTGCAGGGCACACCTGGATGCCAGCACCGTGGGGCCATTTCAGGTTTCCAGTCTGCGCACCGTAACAGGACGTATTTGTGTTGCATTAAGCAGCAAATCTGGGCATCTGTCACAGCAGCCACGAGCCTCTGACAACCCGGAGCTGTGACCTCACCCAGGTCCCTCTCTGAGCCCGGGCTTCCTCGTGGTGGCCCATTGAGACACTGCAGAGACAAAGCCCCTTCTGGAGGAGGTGCCCAGCCTGGAGGCCCACAGCTCTGCCCAGGAAGGGCCATCATGGTCCACAAGCAGTTGAGGTCACTCACCAGGGCATCAGCTTCACAGTCCCGGACATGTCCCACCCATAGGGAGCAAAGGCCAGATCTCCAGGGAAAAGTCTCCATCAGGAGCCCAGTGCCTTGGCGCCTCTCTGAGCACAGCAGGCCGTGGCAGGACATGGTGGCTGACCAGGACAGCACCGTCACCCTGCATGCCCTGGCTCTGCTCAACACACCTGCTCTGCCTGGCCTGTGCTGGGGTGAGGGACACAAAGCTGGGCACAGGCCAAGCAAGGCTGTCCTCCAGGGAGCTGGGCCTCAGCCGGGAAGACAGGTGTCCATCAAATCAGGACATCGGAGCCTCTCAGCTGGAGCAGGATACCTGGGGGCTGGGGAGACAGTGGCCAGGAAGCCCAGGGCTGTCCTGGGTGGGCAGGCGGTCATTGAACTGATTTGGGGTGGGGGTTCCAGACATGACGCCCACTGGGGCCGAGCGGCCCTGTAAGCCAGGGGCAGTGGAGGAAGAGGCCCAGCCTGGGCAGCCAGGGCGCTGAGCCCAGTGAAGGCCAGAGGCCAGGGACCCAGGGCTCTGGGATTCATCTATTCTTGGGGAGGCCATTCTGGTCACCCTGTTGAGACCAGCTAGGCTGGGGCAGAGGGGACACTGGTACCCGGGAGGGTGCAGGGCCTGGCACCCCACCCATCAGCTGTGTCCAAGGCCTGCCTCCAAGAGGAGCTGGCTCCAGGGGCCTCCTGCCTGCTGGCCAGCGGGGCTGGCGCAGGGTGGGGCCTGCAGAGGGAAGGGGCTCCGGCTGCCCAGGCCAGGCCTGCATCCCCGCCCTGCCCCCACCGTAAACCTATCTCACCTCCTCCGCCTGTTCCCTGCCAGCAACCAGGTGTGAATTGGGCCCAGCCAGGGACAAAATGGCTTTGATGGGCCAAATGGCAGGGTCTGGGGGGGCACTGGAATCGCCTGGTCACCCAGGCCTGGTTCCTGCAAAGACCCAGGGAAGGCTTCTTTCACAGTCTGCCTCCTCCCCAGGCCTGTTTGCTGAGCCCCTGTCCCCACTGCCACCACCACGGGCAGACAGGCCTCTCCCCAGGGCAAGGAGGCTTGCTTGGTACCCGCTCTTGGGCTCTGATTAGGGCCTGTCTCCCTTGAGGCCTTTGAGAGAGAAGAGACAGAGGTTCTCAAAGGACCTAATACGCTCTCTAAGAAATCAACCACGTGTGTCTCAAGGCTTTATGGGCCAACATGGAGCAGGGGACTCTGGCCCTTCCAGGGACACTGCCCTGCCTGAGCCTTGCAGGTCGGTGTCCACTCCCTGTGGGTTGGGCGCTGGGCACCTCTCCCTGCTGTTCAGTGGGCAGATGCCACTCCCGCTCACGTCGCCAGGTTGAGGGGTGTCTGTGGGTTCTGAAATCGCTCAGCACTCCAGAGAGCCATGGGACCCTCGGGGGGCGGTCCCGGGACGGTACCAGAGGGCTAGATCTGCTATCTGGGGGACGGCTACCCTGATGCCACCTCTGCAGACTCCCCACAGCCCCCCTGAGTGCTCGGCTCACTGTCCTTTGTCCTGTGCCCACCAGGTCCTGCCAAGTCCCAGGGGAGGCCTCCAGTGCCCCAGCTGGGTGCTCTTTGCTGGGTGCTCCTGGGTGTAGGCCGTGTCACCGAAGGGCTCCACAGCCTGTTCACACCCACCGCGCTGCCAAGGAGCTGGGAGACCCCAAATAGGCGGCTCAGCCTTCTTCTGGGCCCGTGCAAGCAGATGGAGAGGCCCCTGGCTGTCCGTCCACGGGTTTACAAGTGCTTGTGTCTAATCGGCCAGCTTCTGAGAGCCTTCTACAGGGACACAGAGCCCCAGGTTCCCCCAGGGAGAAGAGGATAGTGGTCACTCTCCACACTGAGGCCAGAGCTACCTTGGACAGGTGGATGGCCTGGGCATCTAGAAAGGGTCTGTCTTGTTCTGCAGCTGGGCCAGGCAGTGTGACCCAGGACAAGCCCACTTGCTCCTCAGCCTCCAAGCCCTCAAGCCTGAGGCTGGCCTCCCTGCCTCCTTTCTAAGGTCTTTCCCTGGGCTTGGCCCTGCTCACCAGCACTCACTCCTCAGCCAGAAGTTCCTCATAGGTTCATGTGCCGTGGTGGTCAGCACCGGCCTGGGCTGCTGCCTACCCGTCTCAGGGGACTCTGAGGCCCAGCAGCCCCTGGCTGGCCTGCTTCTGGGGACAGAACAGGGTGAAGAGGGTGGTGGCAGACTTCCCCCATTCCCTGCTGTCTGCCACACCTCCACCTACCCGTACTGAGGCCCCTGGAAGCTTGGAAGGCCTGCCTTGGCCGTGGACCCGGTGCAGGAACCCTGCTGTCCTGTTCTGACCCCCAATCCTGGCACTGGCTCTCGCTGAACCTCAGCCGCCTTGCCGGGCACCTTTGCTCCCCACGCTGACCTTCGGCCTCGTGTGGGATGCCCGTGGCTCGCCGCCCTGCCCGGCTTGCCCATCCCCCTTAAGGGAGGACGTGGGCCTGAGAGCCCATCTGTGCCTCCGCCCACCCCGCTGGGGCACTGGCCCCACAGAGCCTCGATCTGGTCCTGGTTTGTGACCACAGCACGCCCCCCTCCACCTTCACAAGGCCCCCTTGGGTCTCCCTTGCTGTCTCCTGTGAGGACACCTGTCATAGGACCTGGGCCCGCACAGTCACCCAGGGCGACCTGCTCTGGAGATCCTTGTTCTCGCTATGTCCACACATCCTGACTGCAAACCAGACCACGCTCTGAGATGCGCCCATGCTGGGCAACCCTCCACCAGCCACACTCAGAGCAGACGCTCCAAAGCGGGAATCCAGGGCGGCAGGGCACCAGGACCCCATCAAAGGACATAGTGGAGGTGACCAGGGTCGGCGTGGCCACGGCCTCTGGGGTGGGAGGTGCAGAGGGGCCTCACCTGTGCCACGGCCAGATGCAGAGACCAAAGGGCACAAGACCCTGCTCTTTCCTTGAGGGCAGCTAGAGAGGCTCCCCCGGGGGCCAGAAGCTGGGCCTGAGGGTCGCCTGTGGCTGGTGACACCATCCCCGTAGCCCTCTCTTCGTGCTGAGCTCAGATGTGGTCTGATCTGGAGCCCAGCTCAGGGGACGGCCACAGGCACCTTGTACTCCACAGCCGCCAGGAGGGCCCAGGCCACAGAGCTGGGCACCAGCCCACGCCAGCTCTCCTCCTCAGCTGCTGTCCCCGGGAGGCACAGAAAGGATTCTGGGCTCCCTGGGAAGGAGCCACTTGCTGGATTTGCTGGGAAGAGGAACAATGAGGAAGAGAAGAAATCAAGGACAGCTTGGCCGCGACGAGTGACACCCTAGGACGAGGCTGGGCAGCCCAGGGCCATGAGAGCAGAGGCCAGGCAGCAGGAGCCTCAGAGGACCATGGGGCCTGTAGCTGGCCTCGGGGCTTTGTCACAGAGGAGCCTGAGGCTCGGGGCTGCAGGTGGCGAGTTCAAGCGTGGGGAGCAAGATCTACAGGTGTCTTGGAAATTTCAGAGAAGAGTTTGGGCACCAAATGGGTCTAAGATGTGAGCGGAGAATTGGGAGGACCCTTAACTTCTGGGTGTGAGGTCATGAAAGATCACCAGCGGGCCCCTCCAAAGGCTCCCCAGAGGCTCCAGCAAAGGCGGATCTGGCCTGGGGGGGTCTTGCGCAGACCCAGGAGGTGTCTCTGGTCTTCTCTCCGTTGACCAGCCTTCTCGGCCTCCCTGACCAGGAATCCCGCCCGGGGCGGCCTCTGAAAGCCACCTTCCATCTGGCGTCCGCTCCATGGGCCCCTCCTTCTGATTTTCCACTGGCTTCCACCCCAAGCATGGTGGAGGCAGGAGCCTGGAGCAGAGGCCGAGGCTGGCCTTCCCATTCGGCCAAGCAGCCCCCTGGGGAGGCCCACAGCCCCCGCAGGACCAGCCACAGGGCCTCCCTCCTCGGCACCCCTCCCGATGTCCATTCTTCGACCAAATGTTTTTGATTTTACAGGAAGCCAAGCAAAGGGCTAATCTGAGCTTAATTTGAGAAGCGAGGCCTTTGATTTAATACTTATTCATTTGAGTAATCAATGCCTCCGCACCAGAGCCTGAACACGCCTCGGCTTCGCTGCTCCCCGTCCTCACACCAAAGGAGACCTCACAGCACTCGGCGCTTACAAACCGCTCATTTATACCAACGGGACATTCCAAGGTCCCCGAGCAGTTGGCGAGGACGACCTGGGGAGTCCTCCGCCTCTGCCTTTGAAACCCCCAGACCACGCACTCCCGTCCCCACAGGGACGCCAGCTCGAGCCCTGTCCAGAGCCTGTAGCACATCCTGGGTTCCCGACTCTGCAGACACTCGTCCAGCTGTGTCTGCCAAGCGCTGGGTACATGCTGGTGGGTGACTCTCGTCCCCAGAGAGAGACACAGGGTGACACTTGTAGAACTGAGCAGTGTTGGAGCTGCAGGGTAGGGAGAACATTGCCTGCAGGGATGGTCAGGGCCACTGGAGGACCTTGGGGGCAGGGAGGTGGCCAGGGCCAGGGGTGTAGCAAGGGTGTGAAGGAGGCCCAGCCCCTGCAGGGCTGTGCCTGGAGAGGTGGAAAGGGCTTCCCTCAGCCGGTTCCTGGGGAAATGTGCTTTTCCTTTTAAACCCAGCACAGGGGGCTTCTGCCTGGGCATCACCTTGAGCTGGTGCCCCCCACCTGCCTCTTCTCAACCTGTGTGGTCGGCTCTGATGCCCCACCGTCCACCTGTGGTCCGTGGACAGTGCCACCCCCTGGCATCTGAGAGCCCTGTGCTGTGGTCTTCGTGTCCCCTCTTATTTACAAATGGAAAAGCTGAGACTTGGAGACAGGCTGTCCGAGACAGGTGTGGGTCCCTGGATAGCCCTTGAGATAGCCCTTGAGATAGCTCCCTGGCAGGGAGCTCTGCAGACAGCACCTTGCCTGGGCACCTCGAGATTTCAACTAGAGGCTGATGTCTGGAGAAGAGGGGGGAGGGGCAGGGTGAGTCCCAGGATGGCCACCCCATGGCCTGCAGAAGGGAGGCGCTGCAGGGGGTCACGTCGGGAAGGAAGCTTGTCCTAGTGAGAGAGTTCTTGGGCCTGTGCAGACAGCGAGACAGAGGCCCTTGGATCAGCCAGTGGGCAGAATAGCAGAGGGACCGGCGGTTGACAAGCTGGGGCACTGCAGCCCTTCCTGGTCATTCTGGATGCTGGACACTGCTGTCACTGGTTGGGCCGGTGGGCACCACTGCCAAGAAGGTGCCTGGTCCCCCAGTGGCCCACGGGTCCCTGGGGGGACAGCCAGCCCCTTTCAAGGCAAAGATGTCCCCTGTCGGCTCACTGCTGCAGAGTCCAGCCCACCACGGGCACACAGAGGGCAACATCTCCTGGAGCTGCCCTCGCCTGGAAACAGTCCCCACAGTGCCAGCTGGGTTACTCTTGGAGCACCCTTTCATCTCAGGACGGTAGCCTGAGGCACCACACTGAGCCTCAGTCAGGCGAAGGCCCCACAGCTGGGGCTGTTCAGCATGCCTGGGGACCCAGCCCCAAAGGGGTCGGTGGCCGCCTGGCTTCCTGCTCACGGGCTTGGGAATGATCCGTGCACCCCAGGACCAGCAGGTGGAGGCCCGTACCAGGCTTCCTGGGGGAAGAGGATCTTGAGTGGCGGCCTCCAGCTCTGGGTGCAGAGGGCTTGTGCCCTGCAGTGCTGCCCGCAGATGAAGCACCTGCTGTCTAAACACGCGCAGGCCGGAGGGACAATTTGCTTGTCTCAACCATAAACTGAAAACAGAACTGTGGGATGGATGCTGGCTCTGCCCCTTCTTGGCTGGTGGTTTGGAGGGAGGCACTTAACCTCTCTGTGCCTTAGTTTCTTCATTATAAGATGGGTAACGACAGAACCTGCCTTGGGGATAGTAACTAGGTGGGTTCTCAGAGACTGCGTGGAGCCAGACCTGGCTGAGCCCAAGCACAGTCTGGCCTTCAGCACAGACTGGTCACCAGGCAGCTCTGCACTGCAGGCTGGGTCCCGGGGCCAAGCCTGGGGAGCCCGGGGCGAACAACACCACACCTCCCCCAGAGGGCTCAGAGTGGAGTGGGCAGGGCCGGCAGCCTGTGCAGCCAGGTGAGGGCGGGAACAGGGCACCGAGGAGGAGGTGCAGCCTGGCAGGGTGAGGGCGTCCCCAGCCGGCCTCTGAGCAGGGCCCCAGGAGAGAGGGCATTAGCTGGAGAAGGAGGGAAAGAAGCTGGAGCTCAGGCTCCTCGCTCTCCAGCGCACACAAGCCGACGCCCACACAGACACGCATGTGCCCTCGCTCGCACGCGTGACACACGTGCACGGTGCAGGCCAACCACACCCACACGCGTGAGGCTCACTCCTGTGCTCACCCACACGCCCCGGCCCAGACACGCAGGCTGCAGAGCAGCGCCATCTGGTGGAGGCCAGGGCCTGGGCCGGGGAGGGGGGAGGAGAGAGGCGCTCCTCCCCTGGGACGGGTCTCCAGGAACTGGCTTCCAGGTGGGCTGGCACCAGCTGCAACCCCAGGCGCCGGAAGCCCTGGGACAGGCCCTCTGGCCCTCAGCCACCCTCCCCGGCTGGTGCCCTGCGGGCTGCCAGCTGGCCTGGGGTCGCTGGGCAGGGTCAGCCTCCTTCTCTCCTTGGGCTTTATTTGTCTGATACATGAAATAGGGCCACACACCAATGCCCGCCAAGCCCGGGGCCACTGGTGTCTAGTGCTGCCCTCTGCAGCCCTGGGTGTGCCGTGAACACACTGGGCCAGCCCTTTGCAGGGCTACCTGGGGGTCTCCACCCAGCTAGTCTACAGAGCGGCTGGAGTCAGACCCCCACGGCTCACTGTGGCCAAATAGGCCACTGCCCTAGGCTACCGCCCTCGTCACCACCAGGGAGCAGTGAGGAAGGCCAGCTCTCAGGCCCTCAGACCTGAATCCTACCCAGATCACAGGGATCTGGGCAGGCTCCCCGCAGCACCCCTCCCCTGCCTTGGCTACCCCACAAGTCCCCCAGCTCTAGGGCAGGGACTGTCCCCAGCCGAATCCTGGCTGGGTGGCCTGCAGCAGGCCCCGCACCCTCTCTGTGCGTGGGTGCACTCTTCTGTCAGGTGGGAACACTGACAGAGGTTCCGGGGTCTGTTTAGGGAAAAGGAGCAGAGCTTGGGGTGCCATAAGTGCTGGGCAGACTGGGAGAGCTGGGCTCTGCGCCCTGCTCCAAGTCCCTGTCCCCATCCTGAACACATTGGACTTTGGGCTTCATCTCCAGGATTAGAGGAGAGGGCATCTCAGAGAAGACAAAGGGAGGAGGCTGGAGCTTCTGCAGCCCCTCTGAGGACCTGGGGTGTGACGGCACTGTGACCAGGGACCCTGGTTTCACAGATGCAGGCGGTAGGCATGACTCCCGCATTTCCATAATTTCCTCTACACCAATTAACGTCAGTATGGATGAGAGCGTGGGGCTGAATCCCCTCCCTGGCGCACGCGGCGTTCTGGAGCTCCGAGGGCTTTCCTCCTCAACTGGCACCATGTGACTGGCACCATGTTAATTTCCCCCGAGTCCCCTGCAAAGAGGTTCCGGAACAAGACGTGAGCTTGGTAGCAATCTGACAGGCGTCGCGCAGGGAGGAGGGTCGCGACATTCGCTAATTGCCAATTGAGCTCTAATCGTCAGCCGTGAGCGGTTTGGAAGCAGTGGCCCTGTGCCAGGCCAGAGAGGGACGGAGCTGCCTCGGGGCTGAGACCCGCCTGCAGGGGCAGCAGCCTCTGCCGCTGCTAAACATCCTTCCTGGATCTCACAAGGGACAGTGCCTTTGGGGAACCCAGAGAGCGAGCACTGGCAGGGCCGGGGCCTGGGTTCTCGGCATCTCTGCTGTAGACGGGCCTTGACGGGCAGCTCCCTCTCCAGGCCAGGCAGCTGCAGGACAACACCCCCACCAGCCCACGCCTGGCCTTGGTGGCTCCTGGCTGAAGGCTCCCCCTTGTCAGAGGACCCGTGAGCCAGTTCTGGGGGCTCAGAGGCCTATCTATGAGCCTCTCAGAAGAGCCCAGAAGGAGGTGGCCCTGCACTGCCTGCCGAGGGCGCCTGCCCACAGCAGGCCTGCGCTTCCCTGCCTGCTCTCCAGCAGGCCTCAGCCATGCCCAGCTTCAGACGCCAGCACCCTCTTTCTAAGGGAGTCTCATGCCCATCCTGAGGGTGCCCAGCTCCCTCTGGCCCTGGATTGTCCCCACAGCGGGAACCTGCCTAATGGAAGGTAGGAAGCAGCCATAGCTCCTCGGGCAGCCGAACGAGAGGGAGAGCTTCAGAAATAAAGGGCACCTTGGGATCCACGGAACTCCGCAGGTGTCTTTGCATTCCATCCTGATTGCCCTCCTGTGACCTCAAGCCCAGGAAGACAGCCAAAAATGGCCTCACTGGTGACAGACACAGTGACCGTCCCCAAGCATGGACTGCACTGGTCTCTGATGAGCGCTCTATCCTGTGGGATCTCTGGATCTCCTCAGCAGCTTAGCAATGAGCAGGCCCTCTGATGGCCCCTGTTGTCATATGAAGCGAGGTAAGGGAGGGCCAGCGTTCTTCCTGAGGCCACTGGGGGCCACCCACTGGAAGAGAACTGAGGCGTCTACTTTGGGCCCAAGTCCTGATACCAGGGACCCAAACGATCACTGCTCACTTCTTCCTCGGGTCCTGCACCGAGGCCCGGTCCCCTGGGGAAGGGGCGGAGCAGCCCTCTGTGCTAAGCAGCATGGGCCCCTAGCTGGAGAGGCGCTGCTCCTGCCTCAGGATCAGGCTGATAACACAGCTGAGAGCAATTACGTAATAACAGCCGCACAAGTGTCCCGCCTGGCATGAACCCTCAGCCACCTGCCCTTGCCCTGCACCAACGGGCTCCAGGAGGTGCCATCGTGACTGTGGGAAAAACCCAGCTGCCCTAGTGGCCTGGGTCACGGCCTTTCCAGGAAGGCCTGAGGGAGCGTAGTGACTTGCCGTGGGTCCCTCCTCCTGACCCATCCCTCGGGGACTGCCATCCTTTATCTCGGGCACGGCGTGCTCTGGGCAGGGACACCTGCGGCCATAAACGGTGGCCTTGGTGCGGATCACTGACCGGGTTTGTTTATTTATGGAGAGTATTTCTAGTTCACTCCTAGGGTCCTCCGTTCGCCGACTTTCCTTTTTAACCTTCCGTTTGTATGGAAACGAAACAGTGAGTTGCGTGTCGCTGAAACGCTGGGGTAACTTTGGGGCAGCATACAGGCCACTGAGGTCAAGCTGCCGCCAGGAAGACCCGGTCACAGCCAGCAAGTCTCCCTGACCTTGGGGACATGAGTGTGTATTGACTGGCGGGCGCCTGGACGGAGGCCAGGGTCAAGATGTCCATGCAGCTGCTCACTAAGATCCTATCCCACAGGGCAAGTGGTCAGCCCCGTTGAGTCGCCTGGTGGTGCTGACCCTCAAGTGTGGACCCCCACCAGGACCCTCAGTGGATCCAGGGCCGATTGTGCTCCAGAGGAGTCCCCAGCTTGCTCCAGCGCTGAGGTCCTGGACTCCGGGCCTTATGGACCGACTGCCCCCAGCCGTCCATGCCTCGGTGTCCTCATTCATGGAAAAGCACCTATTCAAAGCTGCTCAGAGCACACAAAGCAGGCCACTGCTCCACTAGGGCTGGTGACAACCAGCATTGCTCCTGGTATTAGTTCCTGTCAGTGTGTGTCTGTTGGGGTCCAGCCGAGGCCAATGACCGGCCTGAGCCGTGGGCAGGGTGGGAAGCCCGTCATGGTGGTTATGTCCTGAGCCCAGGAGCAAGAGAGGGCCCAGGGCGGGGCTCGGCACCGTGGCCTCACCGAGAGCCCATCCCAGGGCCAGGTCGGACGCCAGCCCCTCTCTCCTCCCAAGCTCTGGCTCCTTGCTGACTCCTCCCAGGGTTGCCCAAGCCACCTGCTAGTCTCAGGGGGGTGCCAGGCTGCCTGGGTCATGGGCACAGTGAGCTCACAGACCCTCCCGAGAAAGGGCTGCCCATCTGGGTGCCCTCCACCAGCCAGGCCCCATGTTCCAGAGCCAAGACGGGCCATGTGGGCCTGGGCAGCCCACACCTCGTGTGGGAACACCTCTTGCGTCCATCCCTCACCGCGTGTCGGGCGCGTGCCTGCTGGGTTGCTGACCCGGGCAAAGCCAGGCGGCACTGGGAGTGGAAAGCCTCCCGGCCTCCCTGAGCAGGGCTGGTGCGCCTCGGGCCAATAACTCCAGGTGAAGGGTGCTGGCGCAGGGCCAGCAGTGCGGACAGCCTTGGGGACAGCCCGCAGGGAGGACTGCAGGGAGGGCCGCCTCGGTCACACCGCTGCACCGTCTCCTGGGGACCCTGCCTCTCAGGAGCCAGAAGCACCAGCCACCTCTCAGGCAGGAGACCCTTGTGGAGGTCAGACAAAGCCAGGGGTCGGGTGCCCTCGCTCCCTCTCCGTGGGAGCCGCGTCTTCCCGCAGGGCAGAGGAGTCCTGCTTTGTGTACTGACAACCCAGGGTGCTTTAGGCCACCGAAGCTGGGTACAAATGACTTTTTGCAAATTGAAGAGCAGTCCCCTGAGGTGCCCACACTTCATTTCCGAGCTGCAGCCCACGACACCCAGGCACGCCTGGCTCAGGGCTCCACTCTGGGGCTGCAGTCCTCACCCTCGGAGCATCTTAGGTCCCGTTGACACGAACCTCTACTCCAAATAGGAAAGCCGGCTTGTGCACAGGCCCTGAGCGTCGCTTTAGCTTCCAGGGTTGGCGTGCCCAGGGCCAAGCTTGCATCCAGGTGGAGGGGCGCCAGAGCAGAGGCTACAGGGTCTGTGAGAACAAGATGTCAGGGTACCTTCCTCCACCCTCGCTTCTACCCCTCACGGCCCCCGGGTCCTGGGACCACAGCTCCTACATATCAAGCCACTGCCCTCCTGTCCCCATCCCCACAGCCACGTCCCCTCTCAGCTGGATTATGCAACCAGCCCCTAATTAGCCCCTTGGCGTCACTGCCTCCTGACTCCCCCCCATCTGCCCTCATGGCAGCCAGAGGGACTCTGCAGATCCTGTCCCTGCCGCCAACCCTGCAGCAGCCCTTCCCAGAGGGCATGTCACTGTCCAGGATGGGGTTCTGTCCACCAGCTCCTGCCCCACCAGGCCTGACCTGCAGGTGCACCATAATATTTGGCGGGGGCAATTCGGGGGATTGAACTCAGGGGCATTCGACCACTGAGCCACATCTTCAGCCCTTTTTTTTTTAATATATTTTGTATTTTATTTAGAGACAGGGTGTCACTGAGTTGCTTAGCACCTTGCTTTTTTTTTTTTTTTTGCTGAGGCTGGCTTTGAGCTCACGATCCTCCTGCTTCAGCCTCCCCAGCCCCTGGGATTACAGGCAGGTGCCACCACACCTGGCTACACCATGACATTTGACAGAAGCTCACAGGCACTTTCCAGCCTCCGCTCGTTGGCCTAGGGCCTCCCGCGTGCCCTGCCCCTAGGAGCTCAGGTACGTGCTGTGGCCATCCCTGGCCCTGGCCCTAGTCCTCGCCTGGCCTTCCCCCACCCCCGACTCATCCCAGGAGTCACTCGTTGCTCTGCCTTCCAGGAAGCACCGGTGTTCCCACAGGACGTGCCGCTCTGGGCCCAACATGCACAGTAGTGTCACCACGTAGAGCCGCCCCAGGATGTTCACCGCACAGGGCTGCCCATGGGGCCGCCTTCGCAGGTCAGCAAGGGCCAAGCAGCTGTCCAGGCAGCACCTGACCCTGAGCTCCTTCCACTGCAAGATTGACCTGGGTCGCTCCCTGCGAGGGTTAATTCTGCGTCCGCTTGGCCAAGCTATGGGTGCCCGGGGCCCATGTTTGCTCAACCCCGAGCCTGGGTGTTGCTGGGAAGGAGCTTCCTGGGTGTGGCTGACACCTGCCGTCAGCTGGCCTCAGGCCAGAGACATCCCAACACTGCAGGTGGTGTGTGTCCACCTCCTGGGCGCTGCATTTCCTGGGGAGCCCGCCATGGTGCCTACCTAACCCCCAGGAGGAGCACAGCCTTTGCCTGGGGACCATTTGGTTGCCTGGCACTTGGTGGGCTGTTAGCTGTGTGCTATTTCCTAAGCTGGTCTGTTCCCAGTTGCTGGCTGTCACCTAGACTGTGCTGGGCATAGAGCCCAAGTGGTGAATGACACAGACCTGGCCCCTGTCCCAAGGAGTGCCACACCCGGTGGGGTCAGTGGCCTTCCTGACATGTGTGCAGGCCCCGCCAGCGGGGGTGGAGGGTCAGGCTCCCTCTGCCCCCGCAGTTCCCTCCTTTCCCGGCCCAGCTCTCGCCACATCCTGCTCTGTGGGCTGAGAGTGTGTTCTACCCCCGCGGCCGCTGAGCCCTGCCCGGTCAGCATCACTGTAGAGCTTGGACTGAGCAAGCCATGGCCTGTTGGCAGGGCACACGATCATACGGTGCCCACCTCTGTCGAGAGCCACCGCTCTGGCTGGCTGAGCAGGGAATCAGGTGTTCTCTGACCAGCAGCAGCCAGCGGGCCCTGACCACAGGTGACCTCACGGCTCCACGCACAGGCTCGAGGGTGCAGGAGGCCCCAAGGTAGCTGAGGGCCTCGAACCCGTGACTCTCAGACAGGCTCTCGGGGGAGCTGCTTCTGGGCCGTGGAACTCCTGGCACTGCTGTTCTGAGGGGGCAACCGGTTGGTCTCCTCTGCTCAGGCCCGTGCCCTCTGCTCTGGGCCTGGCCCCTTGCTGGCTTGGTTTATTTCCTCCCTAGGCTGCCCCCTGCCTCCTGCCCTCTTTCAAGGGCCACGCTGCTGTGCGTATCTTCCCGCAGGAGCAGCCCAGTTTTGTCTGCAAGGGTTTTTTATGGAAGCTTTGTCCCGGCGCGGCTGACAGGCCAGGCCACACAAACTGTGTCAGTGTGCAGTGGGTCAGTCTCTGCTGACCACATCCAGGCGGCCACCACCACGCCCAAGGCCAGAAACATCCATCGCCCCAGAAAAGCCTCCCGTGCCCAGTAGCCATCCTTCCTCCGCCCTCACCCAGGATGCAGATGTGGCTGCTGAGGGAAGCTCCCCAGGGCTCCTGGGCTGGAGGCTTTCACCAGCGAGGGACGGAGGGACATGGTGGGGCCCTAAGAGGCACAGTCCAGAGGGCCTGTCACTGCTGTGACTTGGGAAGGGACTAGGTAGTTCTCACCAAAGGGTTGTCATGAAAAGTCAGCCTGGCCTTCTCCCCTCTCGCACACGTGGCCGCAGATGCCACCCACCATGGGACAAAGCCAGAGGACCCGCAGAGCCCAGCCTCTGCCAGCCTTGGAGCACACAGCACTGCGTGCGAAGGGAGCCTCTTTTCTTTACGAAGCCCCCAGCCCCCAGTGTTTCATTATAGCAATGGCAGATGAGCTAATACGACTGGTTTTCTAGACTTTTCTATGAATGGACTCGAGTGGCATGTGCTTTCCGTGTGGGCTCCACGGTTCCGCTCGGCGGCTGCTTGTGTCCGGTTCGCCCTCGCCCTCGCAGGCAGTGTTTCCGAGTGTGGCTGCACACAACCCCTCATTCCTGCCAACGGCCCGCGGGGTGCTCCCTGCTCTTAGCTCTCATGGCCATGCTGTGGCCGACACTGTCTCTGACGCTGGCTTCGGAGCTCTGGGCAAATGCCTGGGAGTGGGGTGGTGGCACAGCAGAGAGCCATGTGCCTAACTTTCCGAGGGACCTCCCACCAGTTGTCCAGTGGCTGAGCCAGTTCACACCAGTGCGCAGGCGCCCACCCCCACCTGAGGTAGCAGGTTCCAGGGCCCAGTCATGTGGCACCCGGTTTCAGTGCACTTCCTCAATGTCCCCTGCTGCTGGGCATCTCTGGGCTGATTGACCATCTGTAGGTCTTCGTTGAAGTGTCTTCTAAAATCTTGGACCTATTGTTAAAACTGAGCTGTTCTCCTGTTTTGAGAATTCAGAGTTCTTTCTGGATTCTGGATACGAGCCCTTCTCTGGCACACGATTGGCCAATATTTCCTCCCAGCCTGAGGTTTCTCCTTTCCATCCTCACAACAGAAATGTCATCCCCTCTCAGAGGTGCTGACATCGTAAGAAGCGACCTGCACCTTTCCCTGCGGCTGCCGTTCAGGGGCCCATCATCCCTTTGGCCAGTGATGAATCGACCCGGCTTCACGGGCCTCCTTGTACCCGGAGGCCTCCTTTTACGCTGGGGGCGTGGGTCTGCTGGCGTGGAGGCTTTCAGCTTTTGTAAATATTTTTCAAACATTCTCTCTTGTTCCGACTCTTTCCTCACCCTGGGGACCCAACGGCCCCTTCACGTGTGGACCAGACGCCGTGCACGTGCACCCGAGCTCACCGGTGCTCGGCTGACTCCCCTCCACGCCCACACGCTCGCTGGGCTCCTGCAGCGGCCCTTGCGTCTGATCTGCTGATGCCGTCCGATCGCAGACATTGCTGTCTTCGTCTCTGGAAGCCGATGTGGCCTCTGTGGGCTGCGGCCTCTGCCATGGCCACCAGTGGTCCTGCGGCAGCAGCAGGCAATGGGCATGCTCCAGTTTCCTGCCCCCTCAACTCAGGGAGCCCACGGCTCAGCCCAGGTGTCCGCCCTGCTCTGAGCCTCAACCTCTGCAGGTGAGTTAAAGGCCCCTGGCTCCCTGCTGCTTCCCTTCCCGCCTCCCTTAGCCTTCAGGCCCTGACGCCCAAGCCGTGCCAGGGACTAGACCCAAGGGTAAACCCGGTCCTTGTCACTCCACCTGAGACAAAGGCGGACGGCGGCACAGAGATTTTAATTCGTGTGAAAGATTTGGCTACAGCCTCCATCTGGGTCTCCCCTTTTAATAGGATTTTTGTGTGTTGCTTTGTTTCGGTGCCGGGGATTGAACCCAAGGCGCTCTACCACTGGGCCACATCCCCAGCTCTTTCTATTTTTTATTTTGAGACAGAGTCTCGCTAAGTTGCTGAGGTCCTCGCTAATAGGATGCGATTTTTAAAATAAACTGTCTATTCTGGAATATATCAGGTAACATGCCAGGTGCTAAGTGGGTCGGTTCCACCAGCACCCAGCTCAGGTCACCGGAACGTTCACTCTGGCGCGGCCTTGAGCGTGGCGAAAGGGACACGGACGCCAGCTGGGCTCTGTGGGTCAGGTCCAGACGATACCCCAGGGCACGTGGAGCCTGCAGGTGTGCAGCCTCCCAGTGTGCACCTGCCAAGTGTCACCTGTCCACCTCTCTGTCCTGCTGCAGATCTGCCAAATTAGACTTGCCCTTGCCTTCTGGCCAGGAGGGCAGGGAGGTGGCCTGAACCGCGTCTTGCTGTGGCCATTTCCTGCTGTGCCCTTTTGGTCCCCCACCCCAGGCCAGGTCAGTCTGGACCTTGACTCTGCGGCAGCAGCAGGCACCAGGAGCACCCAAGCTGTGGCAGCGCCCTCCAAGCTGTGCAGAGTGCGACGTACACGCTAGACCTTAAAGTATGAAGAAAAGAGTGGAAAATACCTCACAAGGACCTTTTAATGTTAATTATACACTGGGTTAAATTAAAATACATTACTGAAATTAACTTTGCCTGTTTCCTTTTATTTATGTATGTATGTATGTATTTATTTATTTATTTATTTGATACGGGGATTGAACTCAAGGACACTCGACCACTGAGCCACATCCCCAGCCCTATACTGTGTTTTATGTAGAGACAGGGTCTCACCGAGTTGCTTAGCGCCTCGCTGTTGCTGAGGCTGGCTTTGAACTCACGATCCTCCTGTCTTAGCCTCCCAAAGTGCTGGGATGACAGGCGTGTGCCACCGTGCCTGGCTTATTTATTTATTTTTATACTGTAGGCAGTAGAAAGTTTAAAATGACCTGTACGACAAGGCCTGGGAGAGAAAGTCAGTGCCCCTTCCCCTCTCTGAACACCTGCCCACCTGTGCCGCCAGCCTCAGCCTGCCCCCACGCCCCACCGTCCCTCAGCCTGGTGGTAATGACCTCTAGAGTGACTGCCAAGGGCAGAGGTGGGCTCCCAGAGGCTGTAGAGGAGGGGCTCTGGCCGGCCGGCCAGCCAGGGTCGTTGCCCAGCCGCACAGGTCCCTGTTACTCCAGGTGCCCAGTAGCTGCCACTGAGTCACGGGAGATAACTACCAGGCCGTTCACCTGGCAGGAAGCACCTGCCCGGGCTGGCCTCCTGGTTCCAACAGTCTGGCTCCTGGGTCATCTGCCGGTCACAGCCTCGGGTAACCCAGACTCAGGGGCTGCCACACGTGACCAGGTCACCTCCAGTGCCAGAAGACAAGCCTGCAGTGGCAGGAGGAGGGCACTTTTACAATATTCTTTAAATATAATTGCAGAAAAGAACCCAGTAAAAAGGAGCAGTCATCTACATCCTGTACGCAGCTCTGACTACTCAACCTCTGAGCTTATTTATTTCTCTTCTTTTAAAACTGTATTCACTTTCCAGTCAGGCATGGTGGTGCACGCCTGCCATCCCAGCAACTCAGGAGGCTGAGGCAGGAGGATCATAAGTTCGAAGCCAGCCTCAGGAACTTAGTGAGGCCCTAAGCAACTCAGCGAGACCCTGTTTCAAAATAAAAACATAAGAAGGGCTGGGGATGTGGCTTAGTGGTTATGCATCCCTGGCTTCAATCCCAGGTACCAAAAACAAGTATTTACTTTCCTAAAATCATAGAGTGAATATATATGAATCTGTCCCTGAAGGGAAGGAAGACGACTGCCCAGAACAAGGGGACACGGCCGCCCCTCGAGCCCCGACTTTAACTCTGCTCCCATCCCGGAGACGCCCTGGGCGCAGCTGCGACGGGCTTTGCTCCTGAGGAACATCCACCGCCAACGCGCAGCCCGGCTCGGCATCCTTTCTTGTTCAGTTTTTTATTTTGTTTTTCCTTTTCCACAGCAGGACGCCATCCTCGCTGCCCTTGAACTTGCTGTCCTGGGAGCCGCGGCCTGTGTGCTGCGAGGTCACACGCCCTGTGCCCCCTCGGAGGGCGTGTGTCACCAACCTCTTAAGGAGCCCTCCCCTGGCCTGAGGCTTTGGGGTCTGGGAATCTATCCTACGGGCATCGTCCCCAACTGCACAAAGCAGAGCTACAAGCTGTCACTGGGGGCTTTTGGGGACGCCCCGGGCAGATTCCCACAGGAGGTGGGAACAACTGAGGAAAGTCTGCCTGCAGGGACACAGCCACCCCCAGCTGGAGCAGAGCCCTGGGACGGCAGGCCTTAGCTATGCTCCCAGGACACCTGTTGCTGGGCCGTGGGGTTGGGGACACTCAGAGGAATATCAAGTGCTTCTTAGATAAGAAGCAGTGGTCACCTCGGATCTCTGGGGACCCCCCTCGCAGGCACTGGCCCCGGCTGAGGGGAAGGGGTTCTGGAGCACAACAGGGCTCTGTCCGCGACCACCCAGGAGGGGCAACAGGCACACCTCCCAAGGCTGCACCGGGCCACGGGCTGGACGCACAGCCAGTAAATCCTCCAACTCCACCAAGCAAATAGGCCCGGGGGTCCAGAGCCCCCACAAGGCCCCGCGCCTCCCGGGGGTGGGGTGAGGTCAGCAGCTCAGCCAAGCTCAGCTCAGTGCCTCCGGGGCTACCACACCCTGGCACCCCTCTTGGGGGTAGCAGAGCCTGGGTCCAGGTGACTCAGGCCCACCAGCACCAGGTGAGGGGACCAGCAGACTGGATGAGCAAGGGTCAACGCTCAGCAGCCCCAGGTTTGGAGGGAGGTTGGGAACACGCCTGCCCTGCCCCTATTCATGAAGGGCCTTGCAGTCTCTGGCCTCAATTGCCCTCTGTGTCAAACGGGGATGGTGACTCCCACCTCACCAGACATGGGAAGAAGGCGAGGCCAGCCTGGTGCTCATTGGTCCCCTCCTCTCGGGTGCCCTGGCTACATGGCGGCCACCCCCGGGTCATGCTGGTGTCTCCCCGTGTATTCACCTCTGAGTAACCTCGCCCTTATCTCCTCACCTTGAAGAAGCAGAGCAGAGCCGCCCAGCAGAGGCACCCTCAGGGATTCCCACAGGGTGACTAGGAAGGTGTCTTCCCCAAGGAGGCCAGCAGAGGCCAGAACCCGGGGACAGAAGGACAGGAACCAGTCACACATTGAGCCATAAGCCTAGAGGGGCTGTCTTTCTTGCAACGAAGGAAAAACAAACAAATAACAAAGCCCACCTGTCCCGAGCCCCGGGAGGGCAGCACGGCCCAGCCCCTTCGGGGCCCTCCATGTGGGCCCCACCCTTGTGCCCAGGGCAGCCTGGCCAGGAAGCCCCGGGTCTGCCTCTTATCTCCTCGGCAAGCCCTCCACCTCAGGCCTGTGCTGGGCCACGTGTAGGGCCCAGATGCCACTGTCTGCTTATCTGGTCGCAGGGATGTCCTTATCTCCAGCTGCTTCACTGCAGTCTCTGGGTTATGCTTTTATGAGGTCAGTCGCTTCCCCTGGGGAAGGCTGAGCCATCTCCACGGCGCCGGGTGGTGGGGCAGCAGATTCCTTCCTCCGAAGCCCTGGCCCCGTGCCAGCCCTGGCTCAGCAGAGGGGGCTGTGGGAGCCCCACGTGGGTGGGCCGCAGCAGTGGAGACCACCGGAGGGCAGCTGCGAGCCAGGCCTGGGGCTTTGGCAGGGAGGCCACAGGAGATGACCTTCAGGAGGGAGGTCCTGGGAGCTCAGGTGCCCCCACGCCTGGTCTTGTCAAGCACTGGGTCTCCTGGCCCGTGCCAGGGCACCTGAATGCCCTAGCCTGAGCTCGGGGCTCCTACCCGGGAGGGTGGGCAAAGCCTGAACTGGAGAGCAGGAGGCTGGGGTGGGCCTCGCTCTGGGCCTCTGCTGTCCCCAGCCTCAGCCTCAGCCTTCCTCCCTGTGATATGAGCACAAGACGCTGGGTGGCCTCCCTTGCCAGACGGCTGTGGGGGACCCCAGGACGTGCCAGCGTCCAGAGCCCTGTAGGCTAGCCGCGGAGGTCTGCCCCAGTGATGCTGTCCATAGAAGGTTCTGGAGCCTGAGCCCTGATCCCTCCCCAAGGTGTTCTCATGCCGAGGCAGCAGGCAGCGTTCAGAGAGAGGTCTCCCCTCGTTGAGGCCGGCCTGTGCCCGGGGCCCCCTTGCTGCTCAGTTTCCTTCTTCACTCCCCCTTGCATGGCCTCTGGATCTGCCTGCTCAGCACCCTCTGGAGCAGCAGGTCTGTGTCACTGCAGGCAAGTCAATCCACCTCTCTGAGCCATTTAGCGGGAGTGCTGCAGACGCCTGTGGCTAACAATTCAATTCATTCACTCAAGCGGCACCTGCTGCGCTGCTCTGTGGGGCCAGGCGTGGGTGCGGGACTCAGCAAAGACCCAGACTGACAGGAAGGGGGTAAACCTGTGTGGGGACAAGTGCCAGAAGACAGGGTTCCACTGGGAGCGGGTGGGCAGTCTGGGGTCAGGGTGGAGCCTCAGTTTCCAGTCGAGTGTCCAGGACAGGTCTCACCAGGCAGGTAACGTCTGAGTCTCGACTAGAAGGAGGTGTGGGAGGGAGACCCAGAGATCCTGGTCCAGCATGTGCAGAGGCCCTGGGGCGGGAGCCTGGTGTGTGTGGGAGATGGGGAAGAGATCGGAGAGGCCGGCCCGGGGATCCAGGAGAGAGATCGGCTCGGTGACTGGCCCTCTGATGCGCTTGACTTGGACACCAGTGCAGTGGGGCCTGGAGGGTGTCGAGCCCAGAAGAGACCAAGTCCGACCTGCAGTTTGAAAGCTGGGCTGGCCGCTGGGTGTGGAGCCTCTAGGGTCAGGAGAGCCTGCTGGCCGATTCCTGCTGTCCCCCAGCAACAGCAGGTAGCACTGGGACCAGAGGCGGCAGGGAAGGGGATGGGAGGGCCACGTGCGGGCCTCGGGGGAGGAGGAGCAAGCCCTCACTGGAAGATGTGGCTGGGACCACGAGGGGAGGGCTCAGACCGGCCCGGGGGCCGAGCACCTTCTACCCGCCTTAGACTCAGCCGTGCTACTGGGCAGGCCCTCTCACCCCATTTTCATGATGGGGAAACTGAGGCCCCGGGTGCACAGCGGTGGAGGAGGCCGACCATGCCACCCACCACAGGTGTCTGAATAGTGTGGAGTCCAGGTCAGGGTCCGCAAGCTCGTCCTATAAAGGGCCAGAGGGTGCACTTGTCCTGCTCTGCTGGCCACGTGGTCTAGTCATGGGGACAGCCATGGACAAAGGGTAGGTGGAGTGTGCCCCTATGTTGGCGGGTTGGGTGACCAAGGCCTGGCCTTCAGCCTGGACATCAGTGGCACACAGAAAGACCTAGAGGTCCAGCCAGTGTCCTGGTCCCTCAGTGACCCCATACCTGGGCCGCCGGGGGCTGGCAGTGCTTCCCCTTACGGGGCATCTTAGGGTGCACGGTGCAGGTGAGCCCTCCATCCTGTGCCCACTCAGTCTGCCACAGCGCGAGGACAGGGTGGAGAAGCTGTTTTACAGAACAACGTGGAGCCCACACAGATGAGCCACCCCTGGAGCCTCTGCCCGCACTGTGTGTGGCACCCGTGGGGACTACACAGTGTCCCCACAGAAGTGGCCACGTTTCACCAGCAGCCGCAGCGCCCGACCAGATTTGGAGTAAGGATCTTCCAGATGTGAGCAGAGGCCTCCTGGACGAGCACGGGCCTGAGGCCACGGAGACCACCAGAGAGCAGAGCCGAGCAGAGGCCTTGCGCCCCAGCAGCTGCGGAGCCTCCCCTAGGCCATGTGAGGGCCCCAAGGCCGGTGCTGCCTTTCCCAGGCCTGGGAGGGCTCTGAGTGCCCTGGCGCAGGGTGGGGTGGAGGCCACCCGGACTTCGGAATCCCCCAGCCCTGGGCTGGCCCTGGGTCTGCCCTCATGAGCCAGGTGAACTGGGCAGGTCCCCTGCAGACACCTCCTCGTCCACAGGTGGGGCAGCCTCAGTAAGCTGTCCCCTGGCCTGCCCCAATAACCCTGATAATTAGTTGGTGCTTACTGTGTACACAGGGCCCAGCCCTTGACCTTCAGTGACTCAGGTAATTGTCACAAAACCCCCAGCGGGGGTGAGGTGGTAACACTCTTCCCTTTTAGCAGAGGAGGAAACTGGGGTGTGAGGGTGAAGACGTAGCTCTGGGTCACACTGCTGGCCAGGGGCAGAGCCCAGCTCGGTGCGGTTGTCCAGCAGGAAGTCTGGACAGGAGGGGGTCTCCCGTGGTCGCGAAGCAGGGTATGGCCTGGAGTGGAGGCAGGCTGCACAGAGACCCTGAGCCTCCTTAGAGGGTCCCCGAAGGCGGGCTCTGGAGTGTCTGGGTGGCCTCATCCAGACCCTCCCGCGACATGGCTCAGAGGCAGCAGGCGCCCACCCGCCGGTTCTCTCCTTAGAGCGGATGGCGGATGGCCAGCTTCCCGGCCCCCCTGTGGCTCACAGATGTGCACATCAGAGGCCACAGGGAGTGGAGTCAGGCCCCCACCTGGGCTCCTCCTGGCCCCAACAAGGGCCGCATGCAAGCCTGGGGCTGGGGAAGGGTGTCCTGTGAGGTTTGAGTAGAGTGGGGACCCACCCAGGTCACCCAGCCCCAGGCACAATCGCAGCCACCCACTGTCCCCACCGTGGAGCAGTCCTCCACGAGGCGTGGCGGGCATGGCAGCCAGCCCATCCTAAGAAGGGGTCCCCTAGGCCTGGGGTCCCAGGGACCCTCCTCCTGGCCTTACCCACCTCCAGCAGACTCCTGGCTCGAGACTCGGTTTCCCTCTGGGCATCCAGGTGAGAATGGCACCGGGCGCCAAGCCGTGTCCATGGGAGCCCGGCCCAGGACACGCAGAATCATGC
>CM053399.1:3568901-3719819 GCA_028644305.1 Xerus rutilus | reverse complement strand
GGATGGATGGAGGGATGGATGGATGGAGGGAGGGATGGAGGGAGGGAGGGAAGGAGGGAGGGAGGAATGGATAGAGGGAGGGAGGGATGGAGGGATGGAGGGAGGGATTCATGTGTGGTACGTGGATAAGCAAAAGGGTGGGTGGGTGTGTGAGTGGGTGCCATGGCTGAGGGATGCTTTATAGAGGAGAACCCCAATAGTGTAGAAAGACATTGCACGATAATGGTGGAGAGAAGACTAATCGCCTCCAGGTAACGGGATCGCGTGTGGCATCGGCTCTCCTCGTTGTGCTCTTCCGTGTGAGGAAGTGGGAAGCACTCTGCTCTCTGGAACTCCTCCTGGAGTGCCCAGGTGGCGGGAAGGACATGGAGCGGCTGGGGGCCAGGGCCGGGTGAGAGCATGCAGCACCCTTTTTGAGGACGGCCTCTCAGTGCAGGCTTTATCCATGCTGGGGCCAGAAGACATGGAGAAGAGGCCACTAGGAGGTGGACAGAGAAGGAGGGGCTGGGACAGCCATGGGCAGGGGCTGGACAGAGGGGGGCATGTCCACAAGGACATCTGTGGCCATTTGGCAGGGAACGTGTGGGGCACAGCTGTCTTCTCAGCTCGGGCTGCTATCATGGATGCCACAGGCTGGTGGCTTAGGTAGGAGACACTTGCTCCTCATGGTCCTGGAGGCTGAGCACCAAGGGATCAGCAGACCCAGTGTCCTCAGAGAGCCCACGCCCCGGTGCAGATGGCCACTTCCCACTGTGAGCCTGCCTGGCGAGGGCAGAGGGCACAGGACCGTCTCTCCGTGTCTGTCTCGTAGGGCACCAATGCCATCATGGGCCTACCCCCGCGACCTCTCTCCCGAGCACGGTCCCCCGGGGTGGGGAGAGCAAGCCCCCGTCCACAGCAGCGCCGCTCTCCCTCCTCCGTGGGCTTGTTGGCCAGGCACACACCCAGGTCCAGAGTGGGCTGCTCCCTGTGGAGGCCCCTTCCCCACACTGATGCCCACTGCACCAGGGCACACCTCCCTCAGCCCGATGCTTGAGTCCCGTCTGAGCACTTCCGTCAGGTGGAAGCTGAGTGTCCAGAGGAAGGAGACCCTCAGTCTGATGGCACAGTGTCTCAGGGCTAGAGCCACCCCTGGCAGCCACAGACAAAGCCAGCAGCCTGGACCAGGGGTCGCCCAGTGCTCAGATTCTGTCCTTTCCAGATTGTCTACACTTACAGAAAAAGAGATGAAAATCCAGGAAGGCTGGTGGTCCCTCCAAACATGTGGAATCTTCTGGAATATTCCAGAAACGTATATCAGAAGCTCCAAGCATATAGCTCACAGGAAATTGGCTGGGGCCCAATCTCTGCTCTGAGTAACAAGGATCCAGTCCACCCAGGAGTTCCTGGCCTCCGAGAGGAAGGACCCGCCTGGCCCGCCCTGTGGTCCTGCCTGGGCTCCGCAGCTCCGACTGGAGGCAGCTCTGCCCAGGCCACACAGCCTGGCCCTCCTTGCATCAGACTTCCTCAGGAATTCTCCAGAAGCCCCAACAGGTCTGGTTCCGCAGGTCTTCAGAGGGCCCTGAGCTGTGTTTTACAAACCCTCTGGGTATCTTTGCAGCCAGGGGCTGCAGTCCTGTTGGCTGTGGGGCAGGCCGTGTCCCTCATGGTGGGAGTCCATGTGATGTCCCAGGACCCTTGCATCACGGAGGGTGAAAAACTCCGAGCTGACAAACAGACCCTCAGAAAAACAGGCCCCATTGCCCTTTGGGCCATCAGGAAGGAAAGTCCCCTGGGGCCTGCCTTGATCAAGTGGAAAGGGGCTTCCCCACCCAGCCTGGCCTGGACTCCAGGTCCTGCCTTGGTCCCACTCCCTCCGCCACTTGGGACACTACTGGGGGGCACAAAGCTCCACAATCAAGGGGACCCTTAGTCACTGGGTGTGTTCAAGAACAAGGCCATCGTTCGGGCCTGGCAGGGTGGCCCAGCCACTCAGGGGGATTAGGCAGAGGGACAGGCAGGGGTGACTCAGCGTGTGAGAAGGGACAGCTTTTAAACAGCTGGAGAAGGGCGGGGCGAGCTCCCCCTGCTCCTGCAGAGGCAAGAGAGGCCACGGCCGCCCAGCAGAGGGCCTGGGGCTTAACCAAGGGGCCCGGAGGCTTGAAAGGTGTGAACAGGGAGAGGGGACCCAACAGGAGGAGGGTGCTGCACCAGGGGCCCCGGGCTGGGCCACGGCCATGTCCAGCTCCTGAGGGGCCGGGACAGCACGAGTGGGCTGTAGGAGAAAGTCCTCCAGCTCCCCCTGCCCGGGACCTCCCAGCACCTCACCTGGAGTGGCCACCCAGGCAGGGAGGGTGCCAGGGGATGTGGGGCTGAGGGACACAGGGCTCAAGGAGCGCTGCTCCGGTGGCCAGTCACGTCTGTTGGTGGGAAGGATCTGGGCGGCTTGGTCTTGCCTGTGGGGGTCCCAACTGCTGAGGTCCCAAAGGTGGTGCAGGCCCTGCAGGACTGGCCATCAGGACTCGTGGGTCAGGCTGGACCCCCTTAGTGACAGTGGCCACATGCTAAGGGCCAGCACACCCTGCACGTCCAGTGACTCATTAGGCTCCCTTTGCTGGAGCAGCCAGGCAGGTCCCTGGATGACCAGCCCGACGGGACTCCCGAGCCAGTGGGCACGTTCCCGAGTCTGAATGGACTTCCCTGCGGGTGCTCCAGCACAGGGCTCTGCCTCGGGGTCACAGAGGCGGGAGGTGGCCCCAGGGGAGCCCACAGAGGCCAGAGCCCACATTCAGCTCAGGGGGTGGGGGGTGACAACTAGCGTGGCTGAGGGCCCCTGGGGGCCCTGGGGAGGTCACGACCCCTGGAGAGGCTGACGGGGTCTCGGGGGTGGCACGCAGATCTGTCCTTCAGCAGGACAGTGTACCAGGAACACGGGGTCCAGTACAGCCTCTGGGGTGGGGCCTCGCGCCCAGGGCTCACCTGGCTGCGGGTCTCTCGGCATCGCTGTAGGTCTCAGCAGGAAGTCTAGACTCAGGACACCTCTCCCACCGAGGTGGGCCGCCATCGTCTCAGGACCTCCGCAGTCCAGAGGTTCATCCTGTTTCCAAGTGGAAGCCAGAGGGCCCTGGACTCCGGCCCCTCTGCTGCCCTGGGAGCCCCGGGTTTGACCGAGGTCTCTGGGGCCACCACACGGTGTCTCCGGTGAACACTGGGTGGGCACTCCAGCTTGGGCCCTGGTGTTGCCAGATGGAGTGCTGGTTGTGGTCCCTGCTGGGGCAGCAGGGGGCTGGCGCTGGTCCCCTTCGTGAGCCCGAAGGTGGCCTGGCGGGGATGCTGCCGCACCCTTCTGCTCAACCAGGCAGCCTGGGGCTGGGGTCCTAAGGACTTGGGGTCCTTTGTATGAACCCCAGCGGACAGCACTGTGGGTACTCATGAGCCTCTCAAGGGGTCAGGGCTCCTGCTCCCCCCAAAGGCCCCTCAACCCTTAGACGTCTGGTTCTCTGTCCCTCAGCTCAGCACCAGAACATTCGAATATTTGAAACTGAAGGAGCGAGACTGTCCTCCTCCCTCCCTCCCTGAGCAGGCTGTGCCAATGCCCCTCGGCTCCCAGCCCCCCAGGCAGCACTCCCATTTCACAGCGCTCTGGGATGCCGGATGCAGCCCTCCCACTTGGGGGAGCTGTCCTCTGTTTGGGTGTAAGTAGAAAAGCTCACTGAGCAAACTAATTCACACTAAAGTGAGAGTGGCTGACAGGGAACTGACATCTCCCCCAAGATCTATGAGCATTTTCTTAAAAAAGTGGCCCCAGAGCCTAGTTATCCACTAACGAGGGCCCCGGCACCCAAGCTAAATCCCAAGAAAGTGTGCAGCGTTGAGGGCAGACCTAGGGGAAGGGCATAGAGCAGGTCACTCCTGGATCCACAGCCTCAATGCTGGTCCTAGCTGCCCACCTCTCTGAGCGAAGCTCTTGTCCCACCCCATGGCACTTGTGGGAAGGTGACTCTGGATTGAGCTCTGGATGGGTCAGGGGAGGCCAGCTCTGTGGACCTGAACTTGCCCAGCACCATCCTGAGGTCCTCACTGGCCTCAGAGTTGGGTGGCCAAGGACCAGTGTCTGGTGGCCCAGTGCCACGGGGCCTCCCGTCCCCTGGTGGTAGCTCCAGAGCAGACAGAGCCGCCTTTTCCCACAGAGGAGACCCACCAGGCCTGCACCTCCTGGTGTTCCTTGGACACACGGAGGCTTGAGACACAAGAGCAGCTCAGAGGGGCTGCCCCACTCTGATAACGAAATTCTGCGGCTCCATGATGTGCTCCCAAGCCCATGTGGGTGCTCCTGGCAGGACTGACCTTCGGGGTGCCAGGGAGGACAGGGTCACTGCCCACACCCTTGGTCTTGACGGTCAGACGGGATGAGGTGCCCCGCTGTCCGCTCAGCCCAGGGTCCCGCCTCCCCTAAACTGAGGTCAGTTCAGGACAGTGAAAGCTCAACTGACCTTTATGATGCACCTACTGTGTACAGTGCCTGTTGGAGGCCGTTCACTGGCACTGTCCAAGAGGCCAGGCAGCCCAGGCTCACTGCAGTGAGGCCCCTCGGTCCTCTGAGTCCCAGTGTCCTCCTGAGAGCAGAGAAGCTTCTGCAGGGTGGATTGGAACCCCAGCTTACTGACGGGGAATGTTAGGGCCGAGCTGGGCAGAGGGGGGCTCCGCAAGGCAGGTCCAGAGAGACGACAGACAGCTGGTGAACGCACCCTGCTCTGGGTGGTGTCAGCAGGCCAGTCGATCAAAGAGGCAAAGGTCAGAGAGGACACAGGCAGACGGACAGAGAGGCCTAGCTGCTCGTGGTCCTGAGCATAGGCGAGGTGGGACAGGCAGCCTTGGGGACCCGCCTGCCAGAGGCTCATCCTGGTGCCCGTGGCCTTGGGCTGTGGGGCGCGAAGGCCTGTGTTTACCGCAGAGGCGCTGAGAGCAGGAGGAAAGGGCCAGAACGGAAGCTCAGGCGCCAGGTTGGGGGCTGCCCTTGCAGGGCTTGGTACAAAACGAAGATGCGGCCCTGCTCAGAAGGCCAGAGATAGCGCCCCTTGGGGCGTGAGGCTGTGTCTCTCCCGCAGGCTCTCAGTTGTCGGGGTGCTGTTTTTATTTGCCGTTTACAGTTGTTGTACAACTGAGAAGCTACAGTGGTGATGGTGACAATGGTGACGTGGCAGCCTGGGGTGCTTGGTTCCTCCCCACCTTGGCAGGTGCTGGTTAGAAGCCAGGAGGGGAGGTCCGGGTCAGGACTCCAGGAGGAGTGAGAGGCGGGTTCCCAGCCCCCCGTGTTTGCTGTCTTTCTGGGATGGAAGCACGTTCTGGCTCTGGGGGTGTCCGGGTTCCTGCTCAGCCACCGACGGTGCACAGGTGGGCTTCCTGCACACCCAGGCACGAGGGTCCCCGGGCGCTCTGCTTTTGGCTACATGCATGGGAAACATGGTCTTCGAACAGGTGGCTGCAAGGGACACACCTGCATGTGGCCCGAGTCCTCTGCTGGTGCGAACGCTCCAGCCTCCTCATTTGCAAGCTCAAGGTCAGTGATAACGTAGTAGGTGCTTTGAGAGCGTGACCAAGGCCTGTCCGATGGCAGGGTGCTGTGTGGTGGTGCTGGCCCCACGCCCAGGCAGCAGCTCTGGAACCGGGCCCTCTCATCCCCTCTCGGGATGCTCGGCCCAGGTGTGGTGCCAGCAGACTCACCTGCACCAGCAAAGCCGATCTAGGTCACAAGTCCCGTCTCTGATGCGAGCCTTGGCTAATGAGCACAGCTACTTCCCATTGGGGTAAAAATAGGGGCACAGATTTAATTTCACACCATTCTTTTCTTTTTAGCTTCGAGGTTTCTAGACCTCGTTGGGTCTTATTTTAATTTCAATCAGCTTTTATCCAAATCCCTGAAGCCCAACTGAGAGCCGCCCTTATCCCCAGCCATCTCTGGCGGCATGGGGTGGAGGGGAGAGAGAGGGAGAGAGAGGTGAGATCCGCGGCAGCCCAGCCCGCCATGGAGTCGCCAGCCACTGAGCGGAGTGTCTTCCCAGGCTGCTCCCTGCAGGACAGGGGTCCAGGGGCAGGGGAGGGGAGGTCGCAGAAGGCAGGCACTGCCCACCAGGATCAATGAGGGCCAGGCCCTCTGCCGGGCTCCCTCTCACCCCTCTTATCAGAGAGAAGTTGAAGATGTTGCCACACACACACCAGCGCATGGCTCGAGCACCCTGTGTGCGCAGACGCCAGCGTCCCAGGGCGCCCGGCCCGAGTGCACTTACAGCATTTATTTATCCTTTCGGCCAAAATGCATGAGGTCCCTGAGAAGAGAGTGACAGTGGTGGGACCGCGCATTCCTGGACAACTACCTCAGAGCCAAGCACCCGCGAGGGCTGCAGGCACAGCCGTCACCAGGTGACAGATGGGCCTGTTCTGGAGGGAGACCAGCTGCAGACACCTCCGCCCCCCGGAACGGCTCTGTGGAGGTGCAGAGGGTCCCAGCTGTGAAATGTACTCTCTGTGGCCAGCATCAGGGACGGTCTCCCCGTGTTCCCACCACCCTCTGAGGACCGGCACTAGCTGCCAATGACAGTGACGCGGGCTGCCTCCTGGAGCCTCGCTGGCTGCAAGCTGCTCTGACAGCCCCCCCAGAAGGAGGCAGCCGGGTGCCCCTGCTGCTCACAGGGGAAGCCGAGGCAGGCAGATGAGGGACCCAAAGAGCAGAGGCCAGGCTGCCAAGCAGCAGCAGAGCCTCCCGGCGTCCGGCGTCTCAGTGCCGGGCTTGCAGGAGAGGGCCGGGCCAGGTCCCTCGGGGAGGAGCCACGCCCAGCTCTATCCGGCATCGAAGCCGGAACCGTCCCCCCAAACCACACGGAGGCCACCGTGAGGAAGGTGACAAGCGCTCCCTGCCCTCCTCCTAGAAAGCCCAGGTGTCCCCGCCCCCGTCCTCCACTGTGGCCGTGGCCATGCAGTGGGCAGCGGCTCCAAGGGCTCCTGTCGCTCGGCATCCCTCCCGGCCGCAGGTGGCAGGAGCCTGACTGAAACCCAGAAAAGGGAACAACTGGGAAGTTCTCAGGGTCCTCTGACTCAGGCCAGCTGGAGCCAGATAGGAATCTGCTTTCCCAGGCAGGGCCGGTGGCCATCCATAGGGTGGCGGGGCCCCAGCTGCTCCAGGTGTGTCTCACCCAGGGTCAGCTCTGGATGGACCAGCCTGGGCCACACGGCCGTCCTTAACCCTGTGGCTGAGGCCCAGGATTTCTGGGCTCAAGGCCAAGCCTGGGTCACAGCTCACCCTGCAGCAGAAGAGAGAGGTCTGCCCACTCGGGGCCTCCGAGCAGAATGGGGGGCACCAGGGAAAGTCAGGTCCGGGAAGCCAAGGTGGCCCCGGGGCTGGGCTCTCCATCACGAGCAGCAGTGGATCTGGAAAACCTGCAGAGGGGCTGGAGGGGCTCCGCAGGCCCTGTCACTGGGCCACGCCCAGCCCCCATCGGGAGGCGCAGGCTCACAGGCTTCCTGACGGCCAGCAGGCTCTGGGCCAGGAGCGGCCCTGGACAGAGACAGCGCCTGCTTCCCCAGAGCCGTGTGACCTCAAGCTCAGCACATCACCCTTCAGAGCAGTGACCCACTTGCATCACAGGGTCGGCCGGGAGAACCTTCTGCTGGACCCGTCCTGCGCAAGACCAAGGGACCAGGAGTACATCCTGCCGAGTCCCCTGGACAGGTTCCCGGTCCTCAGGTCCTCTTCCCGACCCTTCCCGCCCTGCCCTGGGCACAGCTGCTGTGGAGGCCTCAGCTCCGCAAATCTGAAAGCCATTGCCAGGGCTGGGCTGCAGCTTGGGTAGAGCCCTCCCCGCGCAGGCCCAGAGCTGCGTTCCGTCCAGTGGGCGGGCTTCACAGAACGTGGGGTCCCGCATCTCAAGTGCTCCCTCTGTGGTATTCAGTGCCACCACAGGCCCTGCACTGTGGCCACCTGAGCGCCATTACCGCCCCAGCGCAGGGCCAGCCCACCCTGCACGCGTGGGGAGCCATGGCCCCGTGGCCGGCTTTGCAGTGGGTTCCAGTGTGCTGGCACCCACTCCTCTTCATGGCTGCGTAATGCTCCCTGGGTGTCAGGCTGTATTTTGCCTATTGTCCCTCAGGGGATGGACTCTGGGTTTTCCCACGCTTGGCTGTTGTGAATGATGCTGTGTGCACACCCACACACAGGCTTTTGTTTGAACTGTTTTCAGCTGGTTTTGGTATAAACCTAGGTGAAGCTTTGCTGGGTCACCTGGTGACCCTCTTTCACACTGAGGCCACATTTTACATTCCCAGGGGAACATTTGAATACTCCTGGCTGGCTTTTCAAATATTGAAAAGACTCAATAATGAGTCCAGATCAGTGGGAACAGCAAGGAGGCAGGCAGGCCAAGCCACCCAGGCTCCAGCCCAGTTCCACATCACAGGCTGGGTGCTCTCAAGCAAGTCACTAGACCTCTCTGAACCTCAGTTTCCTCATCTGCTCAACAGGGCTGCGGTGAGCCCTAAGGAAGCAGTTGAAGTGCCTGGATCAGCCCAGGCCCATGTGAGAGCTCAGTAAGCCTGGACTCCCTTTGTTCTCAGCCCACAACCTGGAACCACCAGACCTCCACCCCCTGCTGCAGAAACCCAAGCTCAGACGTGGTGCTCAGAGCAAGTGCTTAGCACCCATAAAATCCAAGGAACTCAATAATCCCAAATAAGGCGTCTATGCATTTCCCAGGAACCCAGCCCAGAGAGCAGAACTTACAACGTATCTTAGAAGGAAAAAAACCACCAGTCTTCAATTTTCCTCGGGTCTCTGGGTATAAGACAGCTACGATCCTATCTCTGCACCCAAACAAAAGCGTCTGACGGGCGGCCCGCCAGGCCCCTCGGCCCCCGCATTCTTGCCATCGATTCAAAATAAGCACAGAACGTGTAGGAAGATGATAAGCGGCTCGAGTTTAATGGGAAGAATGAAGCCCACTCTTCTTGGTTAGTGGAAAGATTTTTGGAAAAGGAGCAAAGCCCGGGATCAGATGTCCGCTCTGGGCCTCGGAGCCGCTGGCGACCATGACTTTCAAAGCTTTTCCAAAGAGATGTTTCTGGGAACCGAGGGTCCCGCTTCCCCAAGCACCAGGCCCGCCCGGCCAGCCCGGGCCTCCGCTCCTGCTGCTGGGCTGAGGCAGGGCCTGGCCACCAGGCTCCGACGCCCCTGGGGGCCTGGGCTCTGAAACAGGTGAGGTCGGGTCCTGGAGTCCCCTTCCAGCCTTGGGGACTTTGGCTCCATCACTGGATCACATCAGCTTGAGTTTCTCACCAGCCAGGGCAGCAATCGGGCTCTAGCAGCGAGCAGCAAGATGAGGTTCAGAAAGAGAGGCCCGGGGTACGTACGGCGGGAGGCTCACGGTCTGCTGTCTGTCCCCCTCCAGGCCCTGCTCCCCATGCAGACGCGGAGGCCAAGCAGGGCACCGACACACCAGGCAGAGGTCTCAGCCCCGACTTTGGGGGCCGACCTGCAGTGCCGCCCTCCTGGCTGCCCCCCAGGCCACACTCCCAGGCTTCTTGTTGGTTTTGTAATAACCCCCGCCCAGGATCAGGGACCACCACAGTGACAGCTGAGGAAACCAGCACCCAGGGAGGCCAAGAACTTACTCCAGGGTGCCCAGCCCAGAGGGTCAGAGCAAGGCAGTTCACCTCCCTGCCTGACACCCCTGGGCCAGCCTGGCTCTGTGCACAGGAGGAAGGGACAGGCCTGGCCTCAGCAGGGTCTCAGCTGGCAGCCACGGCCTGTGGGGCTGTGCATGGTGTCTCTGCTCCTTCCCTCCCCTCACACTGGCTTCCTTGGATCCTTCCTGGGCTAGTCTCCTTCCAGCCCCAGGGCCTTTGCACCTGCCTGGAACCCCTCACTTCTTCATGTAGTTAAGTCATCTTGGTCCTTTCAGTTCTGGCACAGCTTTGTCCCCCAGTACAACAGGGTGAATAGGGGCCCCAAAAGACATATTGGAATCCTGACTCCTATGCCTGCAAATGTGGCCTTGGGTGGAAAGAGGGTCTCTGCAGATGTAACTAAGTCAGGAAACACAAGCTCACCCTGGATCAGGGCAGGCCTGCCTCTGGCGGGAGTGTCCTTACAGGAGGCAGGAAAGGAGAAGCCACTGTGAGACACAGGAGGAGGCCTGTGACCGAGGCAGACTGAGCCAGGGACTGGTACACAGGCCAGGGCCCCGGCAGCTCGGGGAGCGGGAGGGCCAGTGGCTTCTCAGAGCCGGGACGCCTGCTGCCCCTTGCCTTTGAACCTTTGGCCTCCAGAACTGTGAGAGGATAATCCCATTGTCTGGAGCCCCAGCCTGCTGGGACCTGTTGGGACAGCCACAGGAAAGGGACGCGCCCTGCCCAGGCGAGGTTCCCCAGACGCAGAACTGCCTCGCTTGAACAAGGACCATCCTGCACAAAAGGGCCAGCTGGCCCCTCAGCCTGACCAACCAGTCCCTCCAGCCACCGGCAACTGGCTGCCCACATGTGCCTACAGCGCGAGGGCTGCTCCCCAGGCTTGGCACACCAGCCCCACCGCCTGCCCTGTGTTTCATGCCCCGGGGTCACCCCTCTGCAGGGAGAGCACCTGGGGGAGGGACCCCCGGCCCTGGCCCCCAGCACCCAGCACCTAGAACAGTGGGGCCCGGGGCCACTCAGGGAAGGACGAGGAGCTGGGACCTTCCTGGCCCCAGAGGACACCCAGTGCCCAGAGCTGGCCCCAAGCAATTATGGTAGGCGAGGGGACAAAGCAGGATGCTGCGTGACAGTTGAAGATGGGCCCATTCAGAGGTCAAGAAAAGAGGCAGCAAAGGGCCCACTGACTTGTCCTTCACCCTGGACACTGATTTGTTGGGATCCCAGCAGTCCACACAGCACTGTTATGTACTTCCTGAAGCGGACTGGGAGTCGGTTTGTTTTCCAAGTGAAAATCCCAGGGCTTCTCAGAACTGGGGCGTCAGATACCCAGGCGTCTTTCACTTTGCTGTTGTGGGTGGTAAAGCCTCCATGCCAAAGCCAATTCAAGGTCTGAAATGGCTGCTGTTGCTCCAGCCATCACAGCCAGAAGGGAAGGCACCAGCATGCTCCTCTCTCTTCCCAGAAGTCACATTCTCATGGACCGTCATAATGAACTGAAGGTGAAAACAGAATAGTTTGGAAATCTTAGGGGACAGTTTCTCATTCAACTAATTAATTAATCCCCCAGTAACAACTTAGCACCTGCCACGTGCAGCACGGCCCCTCCCTCTTGTCCTGTGGCGTCTCTCTCGGGGCAGTCCTCCTGGGCAGGTCCTGAGCAAGTTTCCCAGATGAGGAGACCAAGGCTTAGCCATGAGACACAGCAGGCTGGAGCCCAGGCCAGGGCTGGGGGACAAGGCCCGGCTCCACCACCCCACCCGCCACTTGGTGCTCCTGAACTTCCGCTCCAGTCTGGGTCACCCCATGAGTCAGAGCCGTTTCCTGTGACTCACAGCATCCCCCGCAGACCGTCCCCCAGAAGGAACTCCCAGGGAGGGACTGTGGGGAGCTGGTGAGCCCCAGGACGGCCCTTGCTTTGAGGGGTGGGCCTCCCTGCCAGGTGACTGCCAGGGTTGCTGTCTTTGCCACAGAGGCTGGACTCCCACACAAGGGGCCAAAGGGCTCCCTCGTCCTGGACCAAGGGGACCAAGCAGCTGGCCCTGCAGGGCATTTCCACTGGGCCCTATGGCTAGCCCTCAGCTCTGCTCTGAGGTGGGGACGGCTCTCTGCTCACTGTCCCCAGGTCCCAGGCTCAAGCCCGGGGCCCAGCACAGCATCCCCCAGGAGAAGCCCACTGTCCCCTCCTCCCTGACCAGCAAAAGGGCCACCTGCTCCAGCACCCAGGCCAGCAGGCCAGCGCCCAACCTGGGCCTTATGGCTGTGCCCCCTCTGCCTGCCTCTGCGCACACGAGGGACACCACTCAGGGCATGTCCCAGGCCCTGCTGTGCCCTGAGGCCAGCTCCTCTGCTTCTGAAGGTAAATGGACACCTGGCCTGCAGAGCCCTTGGGGACCCCCCAGTTCAGGGACGCTGCCTCCCAGACCCCAAGGACGGGCCTGGGCAGCAGTGTGTTCCCCGCCTGGTGGAAGAGGACTGGGAATTAATTGTTTCTCACAGAGTCAAAGGCAAAGCGGCCTCCGCAGTGATAAGTGGGCTCTGTGACCAAATAAGGCGATATTGCATTGGGCTGTTTATAGCAGCCTGCGGCGGCCGAGGGCACCAGCAAGGAGCGGCGCTGCGGTCTGCGTTCCCAGCATCCAGTAACTGTCAAAGCCCATCGTCCCTTCCTTACAGAAACAACCATCTGTCACTTTTAAATACACACTAACAAACCCCCAGGGTGACCATCTCGGCCCCGGGTCCCGGGAGGCAGAAACAGCCTGCAGAGGCTCCGCTGCCTGGTCTCAAGGTGGGGGGCCCCCAAACGGTTCTTCCAGAGCTTGAGCAAAAGCAGACATTTCTGGAAGGGCCAAGCCCGCAGCCCAGCTGGCAGGCTGCTTTCTCCCCCCTGAGAATGCCGTGCAAACTGACTGTGAGCCTGCCGCTGGGCGGTGACCCTGCGCCACCTTCCCGTCCCGGTGTTTATAAGATGTGAGCCGCGGCGGCAGGGCTGGGCACTAGTAATTGGTATTAATAATAAGACAAGAGTAAATGTTTAAACCCATTACGAGGCTTTAAATGCTAAACAGAACCTCAGCTTTCTGGCCTGGGCACCAGGTGGGGTTCTCCAATCTAAGAAGGTCCCAGCCCCAAGGGACTCGCACCAGCCGCAGGCCCGTGTCCACAGGCTGCCTGAACAGAGCACACCAGGCCCGGGAGGTGCAGACTCGCCCGGGGAGACAGCCAGCATCAGCCTCGCCAACCACAGAGACCCTGCACCAGCCTCCCAGGAGCCCTCTGCCCCTCCAGGCACTGCGTGACATTGCAGGGTGGCCCGTCAGAGCAGCACTGTACCCCACCGCCCCACTGTCCCCACGGCCAGGCTTGCCGTCCCCAGGTCTGGCCCAGGGTGGCCATCAGGTGCCATGTGGGTCTGATCCAGCCGGGTGGGATCCACTCCCACCTGAGTGAGGCTGCCCCGGGGCCTGGGGGCTTCCTAGAGGAGCGAGTCCCTGGTTGCTGGACCCACCTGGCCTAGCCTCTGCTGCTCTGTGACCTTGGCCAAGTCTCCCGCCTCGTCGCTCATTCCACAATATTGACCCAGCACCGGACACGTGCCGACACATCTGCGCGTCCTGCACCCAGGACTTTGGTCCTCTGAGCCCCAGCCCAGGGACATGAAAAGCAGCCGGCCCTGGGGGCGCACTTACTGTGCGCAGGGACCCTGGGTATCACCAGCGTTTGCTCCAGAGGCTCGTGGCAGCCCCCGCAGGCTCTGCCGGGCCCTCCTCTGCAGGTGGAGGGAGCAGGACCACTGTCGTCTCTTCTTCCTCCCGTCCTCCACCAGCCCATCACCCGCCCCACAGCCCCTCTCTGGTCCTGGTGATGCACAGGCCTCCCTGGGGAGGTTGGTGAAAAAGTCCCAGGAGGTGGGACTCGCGCCTGGCTTGGCGTGGGGAGCAGGGAGTGGTCCAGAGAACAGCGGGGTCCTGGGGGGCTGCAGTGGCCAGGCTGAGTGGGCTGAGGGCCGAGCCCCTCTGCTCTCGCCACCCCAGCTTTCCAAGCGGAGCCCCAGGATGAAGTGGAGGGCCCTGGATACCCGATCCTCGCCGACACAGGCTCGGGTGGTCATAGGTCACCTGTGAATACAGGCAAGCCTGCCGGTGAGGCTGGGGGTGGCCTGACCTCAGGGGTCTGCCGGGATCGCGGGAAAGTGTCCACGGGGTAATGATTAACCCACGGGCGTCGCCTGCCGCCACCTCCTGCCCGCTGACTCACTTTGCACACCGCTGGCTCTGGGTGCGGCCTCTGCGGCCTCTCCTGAGCACAGTGCAGGGCGGGTGGCCCCGGTCCCGACCTGCCATCAGGGAGCAGGAGGCCGCCAGGGCCAGCGTGGAGTGAGCGCCAGGGAGAAGCAGAGTCCTATGGAGGAGGTGGCGCTGCAGCCCCTGCAGACGAGTAAGGAGGCCAGGGGTCCCAGGGCGCCGATGGGGACAGGGGGACAGGGCCTACTGCCAGCCAAGCTCAGCATGGTCTGTCCCTGAGCCCCTGCAGAGGGCACGGGGAGGAGGGCGAGGGCAGCTGTGGTGTCCAGGGTGGCCACGTCCATGAGGCAGCTTCCCGATGGCCAAGGGCCTTCCCAAGGATGTGACACAAACCCAGGGTCCCTCCTCCTGGGCACAGGTGACGTTCAGATGCACGATGCCTCTTTGCAGGCATCTTGTGTGCAGGAGGACAGGACGGTGGCAGCCCTCAGAAGCCAGTGTGCCCACCCCATCCTCACGACCCAGTGTCCCTAGGGCACAATCTGCCCCTCCACACGTGCAGCTCCGCCTGGCCGAGCCTCCAGGCTGGGGGTGTGCACCTCGCGGGGTCCTCTGGGGCAGTCCTGGCACTGGAGCCCCCTGTGCTGGGCCTCAGCCAGGCCACCTAAGGCAGTGGCTCCTCTGTGCCCGTCCGTAGAGGGACCCCCAGGGGTCGACGCTCAGAGCAGGCCAGGGCCCTGCACAGGGGCCACCCGCTGCCATGACCCCACTGAGCACAGGAGCAAAGCTGAGGCCCAAGAAACCGAGTCTCTGGCCAAGGGACACAGGGCTGGCCAGGGTGGGGCTGTGAGGACCGCGTGGCTCTGTCCAGAGCCCCACACGTGGGAGGGGATTTCAGGGATACTTGCACCCAGCGGTCTTCTCGGGTGGCTCTGGGGCAGGCTGTGACACCAGTCTCGTCTGGAGAGAACCTTCCTCAAAGGGGACCGGCTGGAGGACGGGGGCAGGGTGGGGTGGATCTGAGGACAAGGTCCTCCTCGATCTCATGGGGAGCTGGACATCAAGTCCAAGGCTGTCCCTCTGACCGGCCTGTCCTCTACCCCTGTGTTTACCAAACAAACAAACGATGGACGGGTGGACAGTGGACTCCAGTCCATTCATCAGGGAACCAAGAGAGGGACAATGAGGAGGCTGGCCAGTGTCCCCAGTGTCCTCGCTCTCCAGCAGGAACTCAGAACACCGGCTGGGACGTCCTCTCTGGGAGGACACCTGCAGGTCCCCAGCGAGGTCTGCATCTCAGGGCAGCTGTTCCCCAAATACCTGCTGGGCCCCAGCTGGACACCGCAGGACTGTCCCTCTGCCTCGGGGGCCCTCAGGAACGTGCAGAGAGCGCTGGAAAGGATTATCTCTGGTTTGTTCTCAGAGCGTTGCAGCCAAGAGGGGGAGGAGTGCAGCCTGAGCAGCCCCAGGGCAGCCCGCTGCCACCTCGAGGGCACTGGGTTCTGGATCTCGAGCGGATGGCGCTGAGCACCCACAGGCCCCTCGTTGGGGCCACTCAGGGAAGGGACAGTGGTGTGGCACTGGTGTTTGCTCAGCAGTCTTCCCGGAGGGCGGAGGGCGGGGGACACTGTCACGCCATTCCGGGAATTCTGGAAAACGCCACATCTTTACAGCGAATCCACCTGCCGTTCAGTGTGAGGGCGGAGCTGAGGGCAGGAGGGTGTGGGTGGGCGTCCCCAGGACCCGCTGAGCTGTTCACACCGCGGGGGACTGGGCAGGGGAGCTGAGATGACACCCACCTACCCCAGCACTCTGGGCGGCAGGTCCTTCCAGGGCTGCACAGGGAGTGGAAACCCCACGCCAACCACGTGGCCCCTGGACGTTGGCCTTGGCCTGGCCTCAGGGCTATGAGGTCCTCTGCGCGCTGCTGGAGCTGCCGTCTGCAGCCTTCCTTGCTCTGTCACTAAGCTCTGGTCTTCAGAGCCCTTGACGGCAGTGCTGGCCTTTCCCGGGGCACCACAGACCTGTGCTGGTCACACTCCAGTGAAGCCAGGTCGGCCTCCGGCTCTCCCGGGGCTCTGGCTGGAGGAAGCTGGGCTGCACCCCACGTGCTGGACATTAGGGAACAGCAAGGGCTACAGGGCCACAGGGAGGGCCTCAGATGCAAGGCAGGGGTATACGGCTGCCAGGGGTCAGCCATCACCTTCTCCAGATGTCACCAGAGGCCCGGGTTTCTCCTCCTGGCCCAGGAGTGACGTCCCCCCGCAGCACTGGAACTTCTCTGAGACAGGGCCACACGTGGTGCCGGGGTGGCTGAGCTCTTGGCCTTTTATTCCATGAGGATGGTTGGAGGCTCTGGTTGGGATGGTCTGCGTGTGGCCGTGCAGTCCCTGGGGATGACGTTGGGGCTGGGACAGGGTCTCTCTCTGTCAACGGCCTCAGCTCCTCCTTGGGCTGAGAACCTCGGCGTC
Organism: Xerus rutilus; assembly: GCA_028644305.1. Classification (NCBI taxonomy): domain Eukaryota; kingdom Metazoa; phylum Chordata; class Mammalia; order Rodentia; family Sciuridae; genus Xerus; species Xerus rutilus. Next base: position 3,703,447 of record CM053399.1, on the reverse strand, counting down.
CGACTCAGCTGGGAACCACTGTGCCAGGGGAAGACGCTGTGAAATGCTGTGTGGCCTCTTGGGGTCGTGGCAGAGAGGAAGCCAGGTGGCAGGATGGGGCATGTTACTCCTCACAGCATCCCTGAGGTCAGGGGGACAACAGGCCAGGGGTGGGAAGCTCAGGTCTCAAAGCCACAGGAAGAGCAGGTGAGAGGGGCAAGGAGGGCCCAGGAGGCTCCACCCAGGCCCCCGTGGCCATGCTGGGACTGATGCAGCCAACGTCTGTGTCCTGTGTCCTCCCAGGACATCACGGCCCTGGAGACGCTATGGGGAGGGAGGGCAGAGGGGCTGGCAGCCACCAGGGGTGTGAGTGAGGCCTTGGAGGTGCCATCAGCCTCATGGACCAGCCTGGGAGCCAGCGTCCTGCTGGGAAATGGTGGGGTCAGGGCCCTGGAGCTGCTGGAGAGCTGGAGGTGGGCGCCGTGGGCTTTACAGTGATTCCATGCAGGTCTGCAGTTACCTGTTTATGTAAGAGCAGCTCCCGAACTCGGGCAGGTGGTGGGGCCGTTTGTCAGGGTGAGGGAGGAGGGTGAAAGTCACATTGCAGGGAGAAGGGAGCCAGAGAAATCCCCTGCCAACTCTGCAGCAAGGATACAGATGCCGTCTTCAGAGAGTGAAGTTCATGTCTCATAGAAAAGAAGCCCAGTGCCAGGCAGGGATGTGCATGCCTGTAATCCTGATGACTCGGGAGGCTAAGGCAGGAGGATTGCAGGTTTGAGGCCAACCTCAACAACTTAGCAAGAACTTGTCTCAAAATAAAACGTGAAAAGGCCTGGGGATGTGACTCACTGGTAGAGCATTCCTGGGTTCAATCTCCAGTACCAATAAATAAATAAAAGGGCCCAGAGGCTGGCATTCTACAGCTCCAGGGCTGGTAGAGGCTCCATGAACCCATCAGAGACTCAGGGTTCCTGTCGCAGCCTGCTCTGCCGTGCTCAGCCCAGTCATCTACCTCATGGCCCAGGAAGGCCGCGTGGGCTTAAGCCATTAAATCTGCATTCCAGTCAGCAGGAAACTGAAATGGCAAAGAAGGCCTTCTTCTTTCCTGGAGTCTGCCCTTTTTTTTTTTTTTTTGCAGGGCTGGGGATGAACCCATGGCCTATGTGTGCTGGGCAAGTGCTCCACCACTGAGCTGTGGTCCCAGCCCTTGCCCACATGCCCACTGTCCTGAGCTTAGTCCCCTGGCCACACCCAGCTCCAAGGGAGGCCAGGAGATGCAGTCTTTGTCCTGGGTAGTTACTGGGGAATCTCCTGGTAAGAAAAAGGCAAAGAATAAGCATCGGGAGCGTCTGCCACTGGCACAGGCTCCAGTCAGAGCCCCTTGTCCTGGGCTGGTGGCTCGCCTCCTCCTCCGACCCTCGGTTTCCTCTCCGTGCAATGGGGGGCTGGCCTGGGGTCTCTGGGCCTTTCCAGTGAGACTCCTTGTTCCACACGGTGTGCGGCAGGGGTCTTCTAGGTTGGACGCTGCACACGGGCTGGGGTCCTGCGGCTGCGCTCTGTGGGTCCCAGGTTCCCGGAACGGTGCTGCCGTGTGCTCGTGTGCTCGGTGAGTCGAGTGGCTGGATGGCGCCGGGTTAGTAGTCGGATTTCTGCAAGAGGCTGCTTGCTCTTTTCCCCTTTTCTTAAAAAACGAACTTGTCCTCCAGGTCTCTTCCCGCCCCCCCCCCCCCCCCGCCCACGTCCTCCCGGTCTCTTCCTCCCCCACCTCCCTTCTCCTTTTCTTCTTAAGCGGCCGGCCGGTTCCTTCCTGTCTTGCTTCCTGGGACATAGCTTTGGGTTGCAGGAGGACTGCAGCCCGTGCTCCCTGGGCCTGGGAGGGCCGAGGCTGAGCCTCGCTGCCCCAGTGGAGGCCAGCCTCCCTCCTCTCCCGGCTCTTGAGAAGGGGCTGCACCCAGAGGTCAGTGCATCCTGCTGAGTAGAGAGCCGCCCAGACCCAAAGATGACAGTCCTCACGGAAAGAAAAGCGCAGGAGAACCCAGAGACCGTGGGGCTGGAGCACCCGGCCTGCGGGCTGTGCTTGGAGGCGCAGGTCCCCTCAGCCTGCACAGGTGGCGTGGCCAGACGGCTTGGCCTGGAACATTCCCGGTGGACACAGGGCCTGTCCTTGCCCGCCCTGGCTCGTGTTGGGCCACAAGCGCTGACCGGCTGGCCCCAGGACGCACGCATGGAGCCACCTCTCTGCTGGGTGGGTGCCGCACGCACACCCCTGTGTGTTCTCTTGCCTCTGGAAGCGGTCAGGCGCGCAATCCACGGTGTGCGTGCTGTCTTGCTGGGCTGCTGAGCCTTTCCCCATCCACTGGGCATCTTGCTGTGTCTCATGTTTTGACGAGACATTTCTGTGAAAACGCCCTGTGTCAACAGCTGCCTCGGTCGTGCCTGAGACGTGACTCATCAGTCCAAGAGGATCCATCCCTGGCCTCCACTCCCACGAGGGTGCCTAAGCCAGCTGCCCTCAGGGCATTTGCACAGCCGCTCTGTGCCCATCTTTCCAGATACCTGCCAGACCACCTGCCCGCTCCACTCGACTGCCACTGGAACTGCCTGTCTCTGGGGACACCCTCCTGGCCTGTCCAGGGCATCTCACCATTCTCTGTCCTCTGCTCCGTCCTTCTTCAAAACCTCCTTCTCATCCAGGGCAACATCACTTGCTTATTCTCTGTCTCCTCCATAAAAATGCAACTCACAGCCAGGTGGAGTGACGCACACCTGCAATCCCAGCCACTCAGGAGGCTGAGGCAGGGGGATTGCAGGTTTGAGGCCAGCCTCAGCAACTTAGTGAGAACCTGCCTCAAAATAAAAGATAAAGCCGGGCGAGGTGGTGCACACCTGTAATCCCAGCACTCTGGGAGGCTAAGACAGGAGAATCGTGAGTTCAAAGCCAGCCTCAGCAATGGCGAGGCGCTAAGCAACTCAGTGAGACCCTGTCTCTACATAAAACACAAAATAGGGCTGGGGACGTGGCTCAGTGGTCGAGGGCCCCGAGTTCCATCGCCCACAGTGCGACAAACGATTTCCGAAGCAGCAGAGACTTTTAAATGACCACTAATTCGTGGCGCTGGGATGGAACCCAGGGCCTCGCACACGCTGGGCAAGGGCCCCACCACGGAGCCGCCCCCAGCCCCCGCAGGCACCATTCAGAGGCCCTTCACCCTCGCATCTGGACCCGTGCAGGGGAATCTGAGGGCCCAGCAGGTTTTTATTCCACTTTCTCAATATTGTCCACTGGCCCCCAAAGGTTGTCACGGACGAGCGGCCCCGAGGTCAAGCGTGGGCGGTCCTTTCCCGTGGTGGCGAGACAGCATGCCACGTGGCCACTGACTCACGCTGTCAGCGTAAATCCCTCCCGTAAAGGGGACAGTGTGGACATTCTTAGTGATGCTGGACACCTGCTGGAGCCAGACAGGTGGCTCCACTGGCCTCGCCCACTGCCGTCCCTGACAGTTCCTGGGGCATTGGAGTGGACCCTCGTTTTCCAGATGAGGAAACCAAGGCAGAGCAAGGAAGAGCACCTGACCATGGTGGCCAGCGGTCAAGGGCAGTGGGCAGACTCAGCCAGCAGGACCACATGCCTTCAACCTGACACCTGGACCCAGGGATGGGGACTCCTCTGCGCCTGCTCAGGGCCCCACTCAGGTTGTCCCGACCCGCTGGCAGCCAGTTGCAGGGGCCACACAAGCCAGGCTACGATTACTGTGAGCAGGAACGAGACCACCCGGCACCCAGGAGGAAGGTGTGGGGACGGCCAGGTGTCCGTCCTCAGGGCTCCAGGCTGCGAGCAAGGAAACCCGTGTGTTCTCCATCTGAGAAACAGGTGGAAGGCCGTGTGGAGGAGAGGGACACAGGCAAGGGTGCGCATCCCGCCCCAGGGCTGAAAGAGCCCTGCCACGGCACCCAGGACCTGCCCTGCCCTCGCTGGCCCCAGACGGCCCTCCGGCAGGCATCGCTCGGCCCAGCCTCGGCCACGTGCCCATGGCTGGCTGCCAGCTCTTCCCTCCTCACTTCATACAGTGGCTCTGCACCCTCCAACGTGACTCCAGGGAAGGCTCCCCAAACGGGGTGAGGATGAGTGCTAGACAGACCCCACCCTAAGTGGCCCTCCCAGACGAGCACACAGAAGACAGATTCCCATGGGGTCCACTAAGAACCACAGGCTCCGTGAAGCAGGGCCTGGACCACTGGTGCCTTTCTATGGAAATGAGGCCCCTCACCTGAGGTTGGGACTGGGCTGCAGAGGCCCCCAGGGGTGACTGGGGCTCCTCCCGGCACAGAGACTAGGGGCTAACGGGGCCGAGGGGATGGGTGCTCGGCCCTGCTCGGCCCTGGGACGTGTGCACAGCTTCTTGCTGCTCCTCCCTCCTCGGGGGGGGGCTGGCGCTGGCAGGACACGGCCACACTGGTGTCATACGTGAGCTGGGCACAGCCACCTGCCAGATGGTGGGACGGGCATTTTCCGACACCTTCTCCCAAATCTTGCTGACGGCAGGTGCCTGGCAGGTGAGCAGCTTGCCGTCCGGTTCACTTCGTTTGGTCCATGATGTCCCGTCCAGGGGGCACAGTACACTCACCGCCTCGCTGTACGGAGCCTCCATTGGCACCTTGCTCGGCTCTCTGCTCAGACAGGGGCCTGTGTCCACATGTCCCCCTACCCTCTGGCTCACGTGCCTTCACCTGGGCCACGTCTCTGCAAGCAGTCAGCCCTGGGCGCGGACTCCTTAGCTGTGGAGGTCTCACCCCTGCATGGGTGGATATGCATCTGTGTTGCGCTAACGTGGGGCTCTAGGGTGGACTTAGTCCACCGGACGGGGCCTTATAAGAGGCGACCAGGCCACGCACAGGACCGTAGGAGGCTGCAGGGAGGAGCCAGCCTGGGGCACCTGGTCCCCCATTCCAGCCCCAGGACGCGGCCGTTGCTGCTGCAGTTGGGCTGCAGGGTGCTCTGGGGTAGGCAGACCAGCAGTCTGTGGGGGGCCGCCTGTGCTCCCAGGCCCGGCAGGCACCTGTCAGAACTCCACTTGGCAGCTGAGCAGGAGGAGCTTCAAAGGCACGAGAGCCTGTGAGCAGCACAAGGGCCCCCGGTGCTCACAACAGCTGGATCACGTCCGCCGCCCCCAAGACCCAGGGAGCAAAAGCCGTGCTGCCTGGAAGTGCGTGTCCTTGCAAACCACCCAAAGTGGCCACCAGTGGACTAGCCTGCCAAAGCCCCTGCTCCCTGTGCCCAGTGCTGGCCTGAGTTCCAGGTGTGCTGCCCAAGTAGGAGGCCACTGAGCTGGAGGCGGCTGCGTTGAGAGGCCCCGTGGGAGTAGGCGGCAGCCAGGGGACCCTTTCAAAGTGGGACACACCACAGCCCACCCCACTCAGGCTGCTGACAAAGGCCAGCCTCAGAGGCACGGTCGGAGACCTGAGCAGGGACACGGTCTGAAGGACTCTCAAGGGTGGGGTTTGAAGTCTAGTGTCTGATGGAGACAGTGATTCCCAGTCCCTGCCAGGGTGGCCTGGGGACACGGACTTAGCCTGTCCGTTTTTCAAGAAAGGAGAGTCCCCAGAGGTGGCGAGCGCTGTGGATCTGTGCAACAGGACCCAGCACCCAAGCACTGTGGGCGGGACGTGGCTGGCTCTGGGCCGGCAGCGGCCTCAGGTTTCCTTCTCCTCTGGTTCCTCAGTGGTCAGGAGCACTCATCTGGCTCGGGGAGGGAGGCCCGTGTGAGGGGCTGCTCTCAGAGCGGTCCTTAATGGCCCACTGAAAGGGGTCGGAAGGTGTCCCCAGAGGCTCTCCATGAGGCCGACAGCCTTGCAGAGGAGGCAGAGCCGGCAGAGGAGGCAGAGCCGGCGGAGCCTGCTGCCCCTGAGGGCAGCTTGACCCTGCATTTTCTTTCCCTGGGAATCACGTGGCCCAAACTGACACAGGACTAGGGACAAACTACTACCTTGTACCAAAGAACCTGAGTGGCTTTGAGTGTGATCCTATCCTTAGAAGGGTCAGGGGCGCAGGCCCCCCGGTGGGCCATCTCACAACCAGATGGGAACAGAGGCTCTTCTTGGCAAAGCTCCTCGGAAAGGCCCCAGGTCTAGGAAGCAGATTCTCCAGCTGACCGCGGTCGCCTTCCTAGACGTCTTGTTTTTAAACTGAGCTCAATGTGAAGCCATCTGGCCTTGCCAGGCATCTTCCTGCTGCCTCCTGAAGGGGTGAAGTCTGAGAGCTCCTCGGACCACGGGGACACGCCTGTGGCCGGTCAGGCAGAAAACCACCATGCATGTTCACCTACAGGAGGGGCTTCTGCGGCATCCCCCGGGCTCCGGCCACTTGGAAACCCAGCTGGGGTTGGTGGGCGCCTGTTTGGCGGCCACGAGTCTTGGCACCCATGCTCATTACTCTGAAAAACATGGGCTGTGTGTTCTTTGGTGGCATATGGGTATCGGCAAATATTTGCCCCATAAATTAGAATCCATTTAACTCCAAAATGGGCTGCCTTGGAAGGCCCTCGGGCTGCTAGCTGTTGGCTGTTCCTGGAACATTCCAGGCCGATTGTCCCCCGGGCCTTTCACCTGCTCATCCATCCCTGCAAACAAGCAAACCAGCGTCTGAGGAGATGCCAAGGTGCCCGGGGCTCAGGCTATGCGTGCTCCAAACTGCGAGGACTGATATGGTCTCCCCTGTTGTTTCTGGAATCTTCTCGCTATTCCCGGTAATGACGCGTCACAGCCAGAACATGGGGTTCATCGTGCTCATTCCAACTCCAGAGAGGTCAATGGAAGGTCACATGGAGCTGCCGAGAGTTCTAGAGCTGACTAGAAATTGGTGGCACCAATGGGGCCTGGGTTGCAGGGGGTTCTGCCACTCAGCAGCCCCTGTGGGCTCGAGCAGGCCACCTTGCTCCCATATGTCCCTTTCCAAAGTGGTAAATGGAAATAACGAGGCGTGCATCCTGTGATTGAGGTCAGGTCATGGAAAATCAAAGCGAATCTTGGGTTCTGGTGGCCTTGAGTTGCCCAAGGCTCTGAGCCTGCGGCTACCTTTCTATGCCTTAAAAGGCAAATACGGGGGCCACTGTGTCAGCTCACAGAGCTCCACTGTGGAAGAAACTCACAGAAGTGACAGCTGTGTATGCTTTTCCCCCAACTCAACACCTCAACCAGGAGTGTCCTGCAAAACCCTTTTTGGTGCAAAGGAACCCATTTTATGTCATGAGAACTCGGGCGGAGGAGAACCCCAAGGCACGTCAAGGACAGAGTCCACTCTCACTCCGTGGTGGTCTTTAGAGGGTGTCAAGGGAAAGTCTCGGCTGGTGGCAGAGGTCCCTTACTCTCTGCCCCCAGTTCAGGGCCTCCCCGGGCCCCAGGCCGAGCTGAGCGCCCCTGCATTTTCCTGGATCCTGTCTGAACTCCTGCCTTCGGCTCCTGGCCAGGGATACTTGGCTTTCCATTTCCAGCAGAAGCACTGGGTTCTTCAAAAATAAAGTTTGAAAAGCCTGAAAAAGAAATGCAGTGTTGACCCACTGCAGCAAGGGCGGACCCTGAGGACACTATACTGAGCGACCCCGCCAGGCACAGTCACCGCAAGATGCCACTTACAGGAGTTCCCAGCTCATCCGATCTGCAGACACAGAAAACAGCATATGGAGCCCAGGGCTGCGAGGGCTGGGGACCTGGTGTCTAAAGGGGACTGAGGCGCAGTCTGGGAGATGACAAAGCTCTAGAGGTGGAGGTGGTGACCACCACAGGGCAGGGTGGACGTGCCTAAGGAGGAGGACTATATCTAGTATGGGCAAAAGGATGACCTCGGTGTTATTTGTACTTTGCAACTGAACATGAATCTTGAAACAGTGAGCTGCCCTAAAGAAAACTAGGAAGGGATCATGACAGGGGTGGGTGCCACTGGTCGCGCCTGAGCCAGCACCCGAGCCAGGGAAGCACCTGGTTACCACCTGCCAGCATGTGTGTCTGGGCAGAGTGTGGCCCAGGGCTCTCACTGCTGTCACTTGAGGCCAGCGGCTTTACCTCTACGAGCCTCAGTTTCCTTAGCTGTAAAGTGAGAACCAGGATAGCACAGACTGCCTGGAACTTGTGCACAGATTCAACGCACCAATATTTATGAGCTTGGAGCAGAGCCCAGGATCCATCAGTGGCCCCCACACAAGTGTTAAGTAAACTGACTTCCCCAAGGGGAGGCAGGCAGACACTGGCCTCGCAGCCCCGTGGGTCCCACAGAGGCCCTCAGCACTGGGTGGAGGCCCAGTGGAGGCCCGGAGGCCCGGAGGCCTCACCACCGGGTGCTGAGGGCCATCACGCAGCAGCCCACTGCCGGGCACCCCAATACCAGCAGTGGGCAGCTGCCAGGAGGCTGGGCGAGGGCGTTCCTTTGCCTGCTGCCTCCCCAGCCCTCCTCCTCCTCTGCCTGCCTCACGGAGCCACTGAGCTCTCCATCCAGCTCCTGCAGGGCCCTCAGCCACCATGGAGCCCCAGCTCCTGCAGGCACCTTGGCGGGATCTCGCTATTCTTTTCAAAAGACCCCTGGAAAATACCTCTGACGTCCACCAATGAACAAGTGCATGCCGTGGAATATTATTTAGCCACAAAAAGAGATGAAGTCCAGATCTACATGGACAAACCTCAAAACACTGTCAAAGAAGCCGACAGGAAAGCCCCATACCACGGGCTTCCACTTACACCAAAGGTGCAGAACAGAGCATCCGAGGAAGCGGAGAGCAGGCCGGCGTGGCCAGGGCAGGACGGTGCAGGGTGACGGCTTACTGAGTACAGGGTTTTCTTCCAGGTGACCCAAACGTTTTGGAACAAGACAGAGTTGATGGCTGCAAAGGTGTAAATGCTGGTGATCTGCACACTTTAAAATGGCAAATTAAATGTTATGTGACTCATCTCAATTAAAAATCTAAAACATAAAAACAGCCCTGCTAAGTGCCTGGCGCGCCGCTCTGCTTCTAGCTCCCCAGGCCCCACCTGCACCCGCCACCTCTGCCCAAACCACGTGCTCCCGCCACCCCAGGACAGGGGCCAAGTCCATTTCACAGATGCAAAAACTGAGGTGTGTGGAGAAGGAAACTGCCCTTCTCTGGGCATCTGCCGAAGCTCTGGGCTCATTTCCTCCAGACTCAGGTCAGCCCTGGAAGGCTGTGTCTCCATCCTGCCCACCTTGGCACCCTGGGTCCCCCCCAACCTGAGCGAAGAGCCCAACCCACAGCAAGTGCTCAGAGAGCCCAGCGAACTGAAGAGTCCACCGCAAGCTCAGAGTCCTGCACGTCCCATGTCTGATAAGGCCCAGGCTTCAGAGAGGCTGAGGTTGTCCCAGCCACTGCCAGGGCCTAACCCGCAAGTCCTATTTTAACCCTGGACCAAGCCCAGGGGATGAGCGCCGGCCCCAGCCTCACCAAAAGCTGCCTTCTTTCCCCTCCTTGCCGCCTCACCCAAACGGGAAACCATTTTCCATAATCACAAGCACTGAGCAGTGTGGTCACTGTACTGCGTAATGATGGCTGTGAGCTCTAATGACGGGTGCCACCTCCCCACGCGGTCCACTTGCCCCGCTCTGCTGCTGACATAAATATCTTCCTGGCAGGGAGGCTCTGCAACACGGGGCTCCTTGGAATGGGGTGGGGGCTCCGAGTTTCTCCTCTTGGGCCGCCTGGGCAGCCCGGCCTTTCCCCAGCCCGGCATCCTTCCCATGTGACCACATTTACCAAAATAGCAGCCGAGACCGATCTTTACAAAAAGGAGCTGGTTCAGGTATTCACTAAAATATCATTTCAGACGCCTGGGTCTGTGGTTGGTGTTTTGCATACGCTGGACACGGCTGAAGGGTTTTAGCCGAAAGCAGCTTCACTGGAGTCAAGAAAATGAAAAGAAGAAAAATGGGTTTCAATCTGAATGAATCAACATCTATTAATGGCCGTTCAGCATATTTCTGCTAATAATAATGTATTAAATAATGTGCATCTTGAAGCTGGCTAACACACAACAGGCCATCCCTGCCCCAGAAGGTAAACAATGATGTTAAAAATAGCCCCCATATGTATTTACATTTTTTTTCCTGAGCCTTTTTGGTTTATAGTTCATCATTCCAAGGGTAAGAATTCTAAAATTTTCTCTGTGTATTTACACAACTGAGCTTTTGCTATGTATCACATTAGCTATCGGGACCCTTCCAAGAAAAATGAGTTTTTATCTTGAGTCCCCACACAATATGGTCAGATGGAAAAGTTCTGGGGAGTGAAGGTGGCCCCCAGGAGGGACCGCCATAGCACCTGATCCTGTCCAGCCTCCTTTGCCCTTGTGGGCAGACGTTGGGGTTCCCAGCATGCCCCTCGGGCCTTCTGGGCAAGCCCACCGAGTGGGAAAGGACTCCTGCCAGATGCCTTGGCTCCTGATTCTTACTTGTTTCTTACCAGGAGGACAGCGGGTCACTGTCTTCCTGTCCCTGAGCCTCCTCTCCTGGACAGTACTTGGGTGGAGGCAGGAGGGAGAACCCCACAGGGGACCTTGGTTGTGGTTCTGCTAGAGGGCTCAATGCCACCAGACCTTGTGAGGGCCAAGGAGGGCTCATCCTTTAGTGTGTGTCCCCTCCCTCAGGATGTGATCGTCCCCCAGGGCGGCTGGATCTGTGTCCACCAGGGTCAAGGCGAGCCCGCGGCATGGGGTGTTAACTTGGCAGCTGATCAAGGGTCCTGGAAGCGGCTGCTGGTCAGCACCAGCTCAGCTCCCCGTGAGGGTACAGGAACTGTAGGACAATCTTTCCAAACGTCAGGCTGGCTGCCCCTGTCCGCCTCACCCCTCCTGTGGTCAGGGAACAACTTAATGTTTTGTTTAAGGTTGTTCTGCTTCAGAATTTATGGTATTTATTTGGAGATGTCACAAGTGTGAGGTTCGCAGACGCACAAGGAGCCCTGGCCTCCGCTGCCCCCTGCACGCTCCCTGGTGCCTACAGCCCTCGGTCTCCTGTGCAGTGGTCTCCTTGGCCGCCTGCCCTGAGCCTGGCTGCAGCTGATGTGGCCCAGGGCGGGGACAGGAGGAAAGGGCACAGACTGCTGGTCAGAAGCCGGGGGACAGGTTCTCTTAGCTTCAGTTAACTGGAATCTTCAAATTAACACGCTTTCCCGTCCCTTGGGCAGTTCTGTTATCCAGAGGCTAAGTTCCGTGTGGTCCGTGGGCCAGGTGGGGGAGCATGCTAAAGATCCCTGGACTCAAGTTGGGGGGGGGGCAATGACCTTTGACTTCCTCCCATCTCCAGGCTTTAGCCTCCTCAATGACAAACTGGAGGAGAGGGCCATTAGGGTTCTGCAGCCTGGGGAGGGGGCTGGGCACTCAGCCGCCGCGGGAACCAGAGTCATCCACAGCGCAGCCCCTGCCCCTCCGCCCCGCTCTGGGGCTGCGGGGCTGCCCGCTTAGTAGCCCTCCCCTGGGGCCCTGGCTGGGGGCACGCCCTGCACCAGCGCTCAGGGCCCCACTGCCTGCCCGGGCTGATAAGACAGGTCCAAGGAGCCAGGGGAGACTGGCCCCGCGCAGCAGGAGGCCGGGGGCGGGCCAGGACCCGCCAGCGCAGCGGCTGCCTATCTCTATCTCCAGCGTCCGGTGCTGCTGGCTTAGGCGTCCAGGTGGCCGCAGGGGAGTCGCGCAACGCGCGGGGCGGGGCGAGGGCGGCGCCCGCAGGTAACCCCCTGGGGGCGGGGAGGCCGCACGGACCCCAGGACCAAAAAGCCAAGGGGGAGGAGCAGTGCGGTGGTGCGCGAGGGCGGCCAAGTTTGGCTCCAGCGCGCGCGCGGCTTCGCGTCCTGCCTCTGGGGAGGAAAGGGCAACGGTCCCCACCTCGCTGGGCTCGGACCCCGGCCCTCGGACCGACGCAGAGTTTCAGGGGTGACTTCGTGGTCCCCTGACCTGGATCCCGTACATCCAGAGCGCACCGGAGCCGGGCAGAGAACCGCGCCATGCTGGAAGGTGACATCGGCCTGGAGGGGCTGTCCCCCAAGAAAGCCCCTGCAGCCCGTGAGTATCCAGGGGCGGCTGCGGGTGGGCGAGGAACCCCCAAACGCGGTTGCAGCGGCGTTCGGACGCCCCGGGACAGCGGCTTCTTTAGGACTAATGGGTGCAGGAGGGGCACAGGGACCCCCATCTCTGGTAACAGGGTGTCGCCCCCGAGGTGCTCCCGGGGAAGGAGAGAAAGAGGGGCTTTGTGGGTCACAGGTCACCGGGGCACGGACAGACTGAAGACGGCAGAGCGAGCGGCTGGGCTGGGGCTGGGCCGGGGGTGGCGCGGAGGGCCCCGTGCGCCCAGGCAGGAGCAGCATCCGCGGGGCAGAGGACTGTTCCGATCTCGGGGGAGCGTCCCCCGCCGGGCCGCGTCCACCGCTCGGGCGGATGCGAGCTTTCGGATGTTTTTACAGGCGCTATTAATACACATAATATTTCCGTGCTATTCTGGAGATTTATTTGCGATATAAAGTAACTACTATGACTCGAAGTCATAATGGAAACTGCAGAGGACCTCGCGGAGCCGCGGAGACGGATGGGGCTTGGACCGGAGGCGGGAGGGGGGAGTCCCTGACTTCCTCGGCCGTTCCCTGCACATAAATCACGACCCTGGATATTTTTATACCAATAATTTTTAAATAAATGACCCAGGCAATGTTTCCTGGATGATTTCCCCCTCCTAGTTCAGAGGTTATTAAATAACGGCGGAGCCTGATGGTGACAGGGGGCTCCCGAGGCCCTCGGGTTTATTTGATTACACAGCTGAGCCTGCCCTACTGGTTTAGGGTTCTGTGGCCTGCGATCAGCATGCCACCGTGCCCGGAGCTGCTAACTATAGCGAGCCTGCCTTTGTCTTCTTCTCCCTCCCCAGAGACTTTGGACTTCATAGACAAACTTATTCTGACATGTACTTCTTAAAAAGTCTGATTTGGCTTCTTTGTAAGAAGTGACACTGTACATTTATCAAATTAAAGGCCCAGGAGAAGGAACGGGAGATGCCACCAGTCAGGGGGCGGGGAGACAAGACCTGGCTGCCCTGGGGCTGGCATTCTGTGGCCAGGCATCCTTACTTCCCAAGCAGCTTCCTTGGGCTCATGGGTAGAAACATTTGGTCCACTCAGTAACCAGCTAGGAACACCAGCCCAGACTCACCATCTATGAACATCTGGCTAGGTGGTGGGCATTGGGTCAAGCGCCACGTGGCAGGTGCCTAACTGTCCCCAACTCACAGACACAGCGACAGCCACACTGTGAACTAGGGCTGGGACCAAGACTGGAATGTGGAATGCCTGAGTCTAACTTGATGAGGGTCCTGGCTCTCCTCACCCAGGCAGAAGCCTGGCCAGGTCTCCGAGATGCTCAGAGGTGTTCCCTGTGCCCAGGATGCTCCATGGGGCCCACACTCTGGTCTTCACAGTCTTCAAGTCTGGGCACAGGTGGTGCCTGGGGTGTGGGATCCAGAGCTCTCTTGGTGGAGGATCCACTCCTATCGGGTCTGAGCTGCCATCGTGGGCAGGTGCCCACCTCAGCCTTTACTCCTGGGGAGCGGCCATCTGGCCCACTCACCTGCGCCTGGCTGTGTGGCGGGCAGGCTCCTGCCCCCTCCCCATGCTCAGGTATCACCAGTGTCAGGAGGAAGATCCTAGGACTGGTGCTCCAGCCTCGGTTTCTGGGCTTGTCACAGGCTGCAAAGGTGCACGTGAGCCCCGACCGTGCCTGCCACTGTGTGGCTCTATCGATGTGATTAAGGCCCAGCAGCTGTCATTGGTATCTGCAGGTACAGAGGAGATAAGAAAGCCGCAGACTGCAGGACAGGCAAGCCTGAGAAGAAGGAGGTGGCGGGATAACGCGGGGGAGCGGGTCCGTGTGCGCCGTACCTGCGTCAGCCCTGGTGCCGGCTGCATTCCTGTGCCTCGGTTGCTCCAAGAAACGGGTCTGCCGTCTTCCTCGTATGGGAGAGGGAACTGAGGCTCGTGGCTCTTCCTGAGGGGCACCCAGCCCATGAGTGGCCAGGGAGACTGGACCCCCAGGCAACCTGCTGGGCTCTTCCCCCCAGAGCCGACCCTCCTGAGGCACACGCACCTGTTCAGCAGCGACTGTGCCCAGGTCTCACCTGATTCTGTGTCCTTGGTGCTGGGCACCGAGCCAGGGCAAGTCGTGGCACTCATGAAACACCCCAGAGCGTGTGGATAAGTGACTGTCTAGTGGGTGGCCTGGCAGTGTGGCCCATGCAGGGAAAGGAGAGCAGGAAAGGGGCGTGGCTTGCTGGGGAGAGCGGGGCAGTTTTAAATCAGGTGGCGGTAAGCGCTCATCACCTGGTGACATGGGAAGCCCCCCCCCACGAGGCAGAGGGGAAGAGCGCCTGCCCGTGAGCGCAGATGCTCCTAGAGCACGTGCTCCGGGGGCGAGGACCCAGAGAAGTGGGGGGGCTGGGGAAGAGAGCCGAGGGGATCCAGGAGGGGATCCAGGAGGCACCGTGGGCTGAAGGCTCCTGGAGCAGCAGAGGGACTCCAGGCTGGGTTGGGTGCCTCTTGGCTGCTGGGTGGAGGACAGCACGGCCCTCACGTTCTCCAGCAGTGACCTGCTGGGGTGAGGGCTGTGCAGGTCAGGTGCTGGGCACCTGCTGGAGGTGAAGCTCCTGGGACCGTCCAGCGCCTGGAACGGGGCATCTGGGCGAGAGGAGCCATGGCTCTGGGTTGCGGCTGAGCGGCTGGGGATGGAGGAACTGCCGGAGCGGCTTGGGGTGGGGAGGGGCTGCTCTTAGTTTGGGGTTTTTTGTTTGTTTTTTTTAATTGTGGTAAGACTCAACACTTTTGTCATTTTAAGTGCGATTCCGTGGCATTAACGACACTCCCAACCTGCCGTCTCCACCCGCTATTTCCAGACCTCTTCATTGTCCCCAGTGGAAATCGTTTGTTGCATGTAGCTGTCCTCCTGTCCTCCGCCCACCTGGCCTGCTCTGCCTGCCTTCCTCGTCCCTCCCGGGAGGGGACAGTGAAGTCGCGCCCTTTAGTGCCTGGAGCATCTCATTAACAGTTCCAAGTTGCCTTCATGTTGTCGGGTATCTCTTCGCCTGTTTGGTGGCTGAGCAATAGTCCAGCGTGTGTAAATGCCACGTTCTTTTTATCCATTTGTCCTTTAATGGACACTTGGGACATTTCCACCTTTGGGCTGTTTTAAATAGTGCTGCAGTGAAATTGGCATGTAAGTGTGGGTTGGGACGCTTTTCAGTGCTTTTGGATGTAAACCTAGAAGTGACATTGCTGATCACATGGTCCGGAACCTCCGGACCATTTCCCACAGAACTGTGCTCTGTGTTCCTGTGGAGCAAAGGTTCTGATTTCCCCGCGTCCCCATCAACATGTGGTATTTTTCTTCTTTTTTTCCTTTTTTTTGCAACCATCCTAAATAAATGTGATGTAGTATGTCATTGCGGTTTTGATTTGCATTTGCCTGATGACCAAGTATGTTGATCTTTTTTACATAGGCTGATTTGCATATCTTCTTGGGAGAAATATCTCCAAAGAGACATCTGGGCAGTGCCCACGTTCGAATTAAGTGCTTGTCTTTTTCTTACTGAGTCACAGGAGTCCTTTATGTAGCCTGAATATTGAGACCTGATCAATTGTATTATTAGCAAATATTTTCTCCCACTCTGCATTTTGTCTGTTCTTGATAATGTCCTTTGAGGCACATAATTTTTTAGATTTTTATGACATCCAATCTGTCTACTTTCTCATTTTGTGTGTGTGTGTGCACGCGTGTTTGATATCAACCCCAAGAATCCATTGCCAAATCCAAGGTCACAAAAGACTTGGCCCTGTTTTTTTCTAAGAGTCTTGTGGGTTTAGTTCTTATATTTAGGCCATTGATCCGTTCTGAGTTAACTTTTATTTGTGGAGTACGGTGGGGACCCAACTTCATCTTTTGCCTGTGAATATCCAGTTGTTGTGTTGTGTACTGTGGAAGAGACTGTTCTTCAGGGCTTTGCTTTTGAGCATGTTGATAACAACAACAATCACAAAAGATGACATTTGGAACACACTGGGACCCCAGCTGCCACTCAGAGCACATGGCATGTTAGCCTGGAGTGAGTTTGGGGTGCTCTGGGAGACATTCTCAGGGAGACAGAGACACACTGCTAACCCAAAGGCCAGAGGCAGGTTCCTCTGCTGACAGTGGGGGAAGAATGACCTGTCTGGACAGGAGCTTGCTCCCTGCCCTCTGCCACCAGATGGGAAGCTGGGCGAGGCATTGTGCTCCTAGGCCACCATGCCACCTACAGCTGTAGGCAAGAACCGGTTGTGGGCACAACCCGAGTCTCTAGGGTACAGCCACACAGTGAATTCCTCTTCTGTACTGGGGCATCAATATTGGGAACTCTGCCTGCTTTCTCTGCCATTGGATAATGATTTAGTTAGGCAGAGACGTCTCCCCGCTGGTGTTGGGATACAGTGTAGCCACCGTCCTTGACCTCATGGAGTTCACACTCTCTGGATTTTCATTGTCATTTACATGGCAGAAGGGGTCTAATTCCAGGCACTAAGCTGTGTGCTGAGGATGGGTCCACCCAACCACCCGGCCCGCCAAACCACGGGCTGCCGTGGGGAGCGGGGACCAGCTCGGCCTCCTAGAGAGCCAGCAGCAAGTCAGGTCTCCGTTAACTGCGTCCGCCACCTCTGCCTCCCTTGATGCACTTGGTCCTCTCCTGGGGACAACCGTGCCTCACTGATTCTCTAGCCTACACAGGGCCTGGCCACGCAAGGCTCAGTGAAAGTCAGGTGGGCGAGGGTCGGATGGACGGTGGTCACTGAAGCTCTTGCTGACGCGTTCTGTTCCGGGCGTGAGCCCTGTGCTTACGTCACTTTGTTGTCACTTGTGAAGTTGGTGATACTAGGAAAGACATGGCGGGTGAGGCAGAGAGCAAGGAGCGTGCGCAGCTCACAGCCCAGTGCGCTGTGGGTCTGTGGCCAGGCTGCGGGGAAGCCAGCACTCAGCCAATGCAGCGTGGGGACTGGAGCTGCAGTCCCGGCTCCTGGCCTGGGGCCCCAAGCCCGCTGCTGCCTCCCCAGCTCGCTGCAGGGAAGGCCATCCTGTGCTGGCCGCGCTGCTGGGTGCGGGTCAGGGCTCTTCCTCTCTCCCCGCACCTGTCTGCCTCGCGCGTGCCACGGCTCTTGTGCTGCCTAATGAAGCACTAAACTCCTTCCCGACCTCGGAGGGCCACTTGACGAGGTCACATGGCCATTGTGGAGACACATTACCAGGCTCCTGTATTTGGCGCTGGGAGGGGACTGCACTGCCCGGTAATTCCAGCTCCCTTTTGTTGGTGCAGCCGTGGGGACATTTGCTCCCTCTGAGCTCTCCTTCATGACTGGGCTTGGGTTCCCACGCACAGCCAGACCTGCCCGCAAGGCCCGCTGGTGGGACCTCAGCCCCACAGGGTCCCCGGGAAGCCACTTGTCTCCAGCTTCCCTGTTGGCCCAGGGTGTGGTGCCCAAACACCGCCCTGGCACCCCAGATTTAATCCTTTCCCTTTACCCTCGACTGGAATCGATGCTGCCCACGCCTGGCCTGCGGCCTGGTCTTCTAATGCTGTGTGAAGCCCAAGCGGGGTGGAAATAGGGCCACTGACGCCAGCCGCCAGGTGTAACTGGCATCACTTCATCACATCATGTTTCCTGCAGTCAGAGGGGCAGATGGAGACGTGCCAGGGGACGAGGTGGGACTGGGCTGCGTGTGGGGGCTGCTAGCAGCTACGTCAAGGGGCTTCTGGGCCAGAGTTCGGCCCCCAGGCAGCATCAGCTGCCTGACCTGGCTTCTGCCCCCACATCCCTGCAAGTGCCATCTTTCACAGAAGTCACACACCCTGGGGGACGGCAGTCCTTGATGTACGTCCCCACATTCAGCTCAGTGCCCGGCACGGCTGGTGACCCTTCCCATGCACTCTGGTCTGCCCGCTGCTCTCCATGGCCCACCTGCTCTCAGGCTTCCTCAAGGGCCCGTCCTTTCCACCCTGCCCCCCACAGTGGGCAGAGGGACACCTGTGCCAAGTGGAGGTCTTGGCCCACGTGCCTCATGCCTCGGGATTCCTCTGCCCCGGCTGTGGCCACATCCATCACCCAGCCAGCCCGCAGGCGGCCTGCACCTGCCTCCTGGGGTCCCTGCTCACCCTGCTCCTGCCCCCTGTTTGTCCGCACCCTACTGGCCTTGCTCAGCCCTGGTCCCCTCTTCCCAGCCCCCCAGGTCTTCTCACCAATAGACCCTTGGCTGGAGCTCTGCCCTCTTGGTGGCCCATCCCCTGCGCAGGCCCTCTCTGGGGCCCTGGTGTCCTGTCACCAGGATCCCCTCCCCCGGCACATACTCACACACAGCTGCCCCTACATGTGTGTCTGTGCGCATCTGATGCTCTGTGTCCCCTGCATTGGACAGAATTCCAAAAGGAAGGAATGAGTTTGGCTTTGCCATTTGATTTTATGCCCCAGTTTGTCCTTAAATTCCTCACAACCAGACCTGGGCAGAGCAGGGGTTGACGGTGTCGCCTGCTGGGACCCAGGGAACCCTTTCCTAGGGTTCTGGGTCTCAGAGGAACTAAGCGTGCCGTTTTGTTCATGGTTGTGCTATGTGATGAAGATGTGCTTACGTGGAAGGTCTTTCCCTTTGGACGTTGTTCTTCTAGTGATGGGTGAGTACGGGTGTGTTTATTTCTCCCTTGTGATGGATGGATGGGAGGATAGGTAGGTGGATGGGTGAGTGTATAGATGGATGAGTGGATGGATGGAGGGAGGGATGGATGAGTGAGTGATGGATGGAGAGTGGATGGATGGGTGGAGGGAGATCTGTGTAGTATATATAACTTCTGTAGATATTGGTGTAATATCTCATCCCTTTAGTCTGGTACTAACTCGTTAGTACTAACCAACCCTTAATCCTTGCCATAGAGCAGGCGTGATCTGTCTAGTACAAACAGAGAACTCCTAGTAAGCCTGGTTTGGTTTATATTGTTGCATCAAAAATAGCCTCAAGCTTCCCCACGGCCTGCGTGCTGTTTTAACGCCAGCCGTTGCCGCGTGCCTCTCCTGGCGGGCTTCCAGGACTGACCGGAGCCCGGGGGTCCTCCTGCTTTCCCCGCCCGCCCACCCCACCTGCGGCATCCACTGGAGTTGCATCGTGAGCACCACGCGTCCATGTGTCTGCGGGAATCGACTTCTCCCTTCTCCGCAGTCTCAGCGTCAGAATCATCGTGGAGACACTGCAGGAAGCCCCAGGCCCGCCTTGGTCCCACCGTCCACAGCTACCTCCGTGCGACGCAAGGCCTGGCTTTCACCTGGACACACTCTCGGGTGCTGTGTCGTCCCCTTCCATGCCCCAGAGTCCCCCAGAACACCAGGGCGAGCTTGGTTGGGACATGTGGACTGGGGCCTCCTGGCTGTGACAGTTGCCCAACACTGGCCTCTGTTGACCTGGACAGTTTCTGGGAGTGCTGGTCAGATGCCTTATGGCTTACCCGGCACTTGTGGCCTGGCTGCGGTGGCCCGTCCATGAGAGAGGGTCGCGGGGAGGAGTGCCATGGCCAGCAGCACGGCCTCTGTGGGCGCCAGCCGAGGGCATCCCAGGTGCCTCTGGGGAGCCAGCTCTGGTGTGTCAAGTCCTGGGTGTTTCCAAAGGGCCGATGGCAGGACTGTTCCTGGCCGGGCCGGGGTGGCGCCCAGGCCTCGGGCATGCCAGGCAAGCCTCTACCACAGAGCCACACCCAGCCCTGGGAGATTCTAGGCGGGAGGCCTCAGCCGTGACACCTGGACCTGGTGCTGGCTCACTGCCATATTCTGGCTCCTCCCCGGGAGGCCCAGTCCCTGTGCCACTGATGCTGGCTGTGGTTATAAATTAAACAACATGTGACTGAGAACGAACTCCATTTCCAACCCTCCCTCGGCCACAGCTCCTCGGGGCCCGGGGATGAGGGGCAGACGTGTCCAGCCGAGGGGCAAGTTGGACTTGACATCCACCCACATCTCATTTGCTCAGGGGCTCCCCAGCGTCAGTCAAAGCAGGAAATATTTAAATAATTGTGCCACTGGATTTTAATAATAATCTGGAATGGGTATGTTTCTGCCCTTAGAGGAGTTAATGGATGACCTGGATCCTGTCCAGAGACGCCTGAGTGAGCCAGTCCCACCTCCTCTGTGTAGTGGTAGCAGGAGGACGCTGGGGCTCAGAGAGGTTGAGTGGTATTCCTAAGGTCACACAGCAGTTTGGTGGCATGGATGGGACTCATGCTCAGGTATGCTGACTCTGTCCAGTGTACACGCTCTCTCTCTCTCCCCTACCGCCAACTAGATGAAAGCGTAAGAGGGATGATCCTTAAAGACCCCTCAGAAAGGCAGCACCAGAGACCAGCCTGTACGCAGGTCTAGCACGGGAGTGTCCCCACCCGGCTCTGTCGCTGGATGCCGGGGGACGTGCTGTGCCTGGCTGGGGCAGCTTGTGCGAAGGCGCAGGGCCGCATGAACTCCGGGGCTGGGGGTGCCGCTGCCGAGAGGCACAGGCAGGCGATGAGAGGGATAGGGCTCCCCACTCAGGCCCGGGGTCCGCTCCCTGGGGTGGGGTGGAACCACTCGCAGTGTTTAGATCTTTGCTTTTGCCACTGTTGTGGGGGGGGCATTTTTGTTAATTCTGTGAGTACTGGGCACCCGCAAGGAGGGTGTGCGTGCCCCAGCACAGCCCGGCTGGTCCCCGCTTTACGCTCAGCCCTGACTCCCACAAGTCGCCTTGTTTGTCCTCTCCCCCAGCCCCAAAGTGAAAGGTCATACACAGCTTATACGTGTGGGTAGGACACAGAGAACAGCCCAGGCCAGCACTGCACAGCAGCAACAAAACCAGGGAAGACAGTGACGGGGACGAGGGTCGGGAGCTGGCCCGGGGCGTGGCAGGTAGAGCTTGTCTTGGGCTGTGAGGAGCCAGGTAGCTGGTCCTGCAGGCCACGGGGCCAGGAAGCAAAAATAACCCGGGGCTCCAGAAAAGCTCTCCCAGCCCTCCCCACGCACCCCAGGGCCTTTGCCCATGCGCCTCCCCCCCAGAGCCACACGGCCAGCGGGGTATCCACTGTCCTAGAAAGACGCGGGATGCTTCCAGTCTGGAGTCCTCATGGATGACGCTGGAGGGAACGGAAAGCGTTTGAGGACGAGTGTTCCTATATCTGTCATAAACACCTGCAGCCAGAAGACTGGATCATGGGGCGGGATGTGCAGAACCACTGAGAAACGGCCAGCTTGACCCAAGTGCTTTGCTGTCCCAGCAGCAGGTCTGAGGATGGCAGCTGGGTTGGAGTTTATCACCCTTATTGACGCCGCCTCTCCTCCCAGGCTAGCGGACTCCCCGACTGGGCAGCAACGCGGCTCTTTTGATCGGTGCTGAGCCTTCAGCACGGACACAGGGATGCTCCGCAGTAGGTGCTTGATAAACACTTGCCAAACGAAGGACGATTTGTACCGCTGTTTCTTTTCTGCTCCCCATCAGCCAGGACCACGGCCGTGTGCCTCGCTGGGGAGCGAGCAGGCTGGCGTCCCCGGCCTTCTGTGACTGTGGAGGGTGCGGGCAGGAGTGGGGGTGGGCCCCTCGTTCACTCCTAGATGCTCCTAGCACCAGCCTGGGACAGAGGGTCAGGAGGCCCCAGAGTGACCCCTACTGAGGTCACTAGCACCATTTTATTCTGAAAAGATTCAGAGCCAGGTGTAACCAGGTGCTGGCTTGGCCAAGATAGTCTCAGGAAGGGACTTACAGAGGACTCCAGAGGGCCTTTCCATGAGAAAATGTTTGCAACTGTGACGAAGCAAGACAACTCTTTAGGTGGGGATATTGAAGTGGAGACAGAGACTCCCAAAATGAGCCCCTGGGAAAAAATGGATCCCTTCCTATCAATAATTGGCCGGATGTTTTATCTGGGCGTTTAAGCTACGGAGGAAGGAAATGGGACGTGTCTGCCCCGCCCCCCAGACAGGGAGGTGGGGTGCTGTCTGATCATTAAAGAGCAATTTAGAAGAAGGGGCCCGATTAGCCTGTGAAAGGCTCTCAAGGTCATTAGTCACCAGGAAGTGCAGGGAAGCCACCCCCTGAGCTGAGCAGAGAACACCCTGGGCTGGCTCAAACGTGGAACCCAGACGGTCCTGGGCTTTGGTGAGACCCAGGAGCGCGGGAATCCTGCAGAGGCCACCCTCTGGAAGGGAACAGGCCACGCACTGTCAAACACAGGCCTGCCAGGCGGCCTGGCAGAGCCACCCTAGGCAGCATCTGGACAAAGACAGTCCACGCGTCCACCGAAAGTGTCCCCAAGCATCCCCAGGTGCCCAGCACGGTGGATACGATCACTCGACGGCCGTGGGCGGGAAGCACCTGAATCCACTCCATCGAGAGGGACAAGCCTCACGGAGACCTGTGGGACCAGGAAGGCAGGACCCGGAGGGAGGATTGCGTGACGCCGTCTGTGCCCTGGGAGGCCCGGAAGCTGAGTGGGGGGACCTGTGGTGTGGGCACTGCACGCACCCATGTGGTCGGAGAACTGGGCGGGTGCATGCACTCGGGCACATGTGTGCCAGCCTCCGGGAGAGGCTGTTAACAGGAAGCACGGGTGGGGCCGGCACCCAGCACCACACCTGCTGCCCAAGTCACTCTGCCAGCAGGCCTGTCCCACACCACCTCCCGCTGTGGACTTGGGTAGCGGCTGCGCCTGCACCTGCGCCCAGGCTCCCTGGCCCCTTGGGGGTGAACATACGGTGCTTCTGGGGGCTGCTCTGGGTGACCTGGGCAAGAACCGTGGCCAGGGACCAACTGCTTCCTGTGCATGAAGTGACTGAGAGCCGGCTTCTGCTCGCGGAGTGTGTTGGCACACGGTTGGTTCCGGGAGAATATGCCCCAGGTGGAGCCACCTGTCCCCGTGGCTTTTGGGGTAAGGAAGCTGCCAGAAACTGCCAGACCCAGCGGTCACGAAAGAGAACAAGGTGGTGCTGCCCCATCGGAGCTGCCCTCACACCTGCCTTTGTGTCCTCCTGCTGGGTAACGGACAACTGGGACCCTGGAGGCTTCAAACAAAGCACGTTCCTGTCTCGGTTTCTTGCTGAGATTGGCATTCGGGCATGGCTTAGCTGGGTGACCCTGGCACCAGGCTCATGATGCCGGCCGGGCTGCAGGCTCATCTTCAGGCTTGACAGGGGGTTCCACTTCCAAGTGGGCGGAGGCCTCGTTCCCCTCTCTGGAGCCCTCCCATAGGCCACTGTGGGCCAGCCAGTTTCTGAAGCTTCATTTGGCTTAGGGTTTATGACCAGCTACTGCATCAAACCAACTGTTCCCAGGCCCTATCCTGCCAGAACATGGCCTTGTGGAACTGAAATCATCAGCTGGCCGGTGCCTGTGGAGCCCTGAGACCTCCTGGGTACCAGCCACCGTGGCCTCCCCTGGGACATGTCTGTCCCTCTCCTCTGGGCATCAAAGGCTCCTGAGAAAATCCATCCTGTCCCCAAACTGAGAGGGAGCATGGGCTGAGCAGTGAGATATTGACAAGCAAGCCTTGAACTTGGTGAGCGCTCCGGCAGCCAGTCCTGATGGTGGCTCACTAAACTCGCCAAGGCTACGACTCAGCAGCGTGTCGCTCAGAGGACATGGACAACCGTGGGGAGAGGAAGGGCCGGAGGATGGTGGCCTTCCCACTCCATGCTCCCAATCTTCCTGACTTGATTCTGAAAGGGACGTCAATGGAACTCAGTGCCTTCAGCCACTAAAAGTTCTTTAAGAAAACAAAAAAGGACATTTTTCTATCGGGTTTGAAAATACCGACTTCAGACCAGGGGCCAATGGTGACACTGGAGCAGGCTTGTGTAAGGACGCCAAGGACGCGGGATCCTGTTACGCCTCAAAGTGCAGAAGGTTCCAGAATGTGCTACTGAGCAGGAACACGGGCGTATAACAATCATAAAGACAAAACCGAAATGGTCTCTGGCTGAAAGTGGTAGGATCGCCTCCCCGTACCCACCCAAGCAGCCCAAGCGCAGAAACGGAAGAGAACCCGGGAGGCAGCGGGACCCCCACTGCCAGCCAGAAGTCACAGTGCACAGAAGACCCGACTCAGAAGAGCCGAAGCAAAGCCTCGGTGACCCTGGGAACGCAGCATGGGCACCGGCGCTCGGTCCCACTGAGGGACGTTGGATTGGAAGACCAGGTCAGGAGGACCCCTCGGGTGAGCGGCACACAGAGAGGGGTGCTCCGCCTGCAGAACAGCCGCGGAGGGGAAAGCAGACCCCCTGCCTGATGCCAGACCCCCAGACTTCCAGAAGAATCCAAGATTTAAGTGTGAGAAATGAAAACCATAAATATCCCAGAAGAAAATGAGATGGGCATTTATGCTGCGCTGAGGACAGATATTCTGAGCACGATACTAAACCCCAAAACTATAAAGGAAAAAATATTTGACTTTCGCAGATTAAAAGGAAAATGCCATAGGCAAAATATCAATAAAAATAAGAAGCTGAAGGTGATTATTTGCTGAGTCTCCAAAAGGAGTTCTTCTGTCGCTCTAAAATAGACGTATTTATAGATCAATGAAAGCAACCAGTACAATAGGAAAATGGCACAAGGCCCAAATAGGCCGCTTGTCCAAGAAAGGTACAGTACCTAGAGAAGACAGCCCTACCAGTGACCAGAAACACATCTGACACGTCTCTTTCCTTCTTCTGCCTATAACTGACAAAATCACAGTGCCCGCGCCTGGGAGAGCCGGCTCCTCACAAACTGCTTGGCTGGCGCGTCCACCGTCTCAGGACAGCTCGGCAGCCTGTGCCCCTTAGGTCCCACAGCTCTCCTGTGAATCCACCAGCAGCAGCAAGTCCTGGATGGAATCCTTCCCTCCCAAGTCCTCCCCAGGCTGCAGGGAATGTCCCCTGTGCTGGGAGGTCAGTCAGTGGTCTTCTCACCCTCTGTCTCCAGGGCTGACATGGGGCTGGAAAATCGTTGGTAGGTGGAGGGAAGAATGAGGGTTGGCTGGGGGATGGGTGCATGGAGGGAGGGATGGGGGGATGATGGAGGGAGAGATGAAGGAGGGATGGGTGGGGGATGGGGGATGGACGGGGGATGGAGGGGGGATGGAGGGGGGATGGAGGGGGGATGGAGGGCATTAACAGATATTTGGCGCTGGGTGCAATCACTTCAACTCCAGAACGTGTCTTCAGGCATCACTGGAGCAGGTGGACAAAGACCGTTCTACATAAAACAGTGAAAAAGCGGAGACAGCTCAGATGCTCCTGGGCAGGGGCTGCAGGACGGCTGTGGACACCCCACAGGGAATTGTGGAGGCTGTTGTGTCCCTGTCCTCAGCTCTGCAGGGCCTCCCAGCTCCACCTGCTCATGCAGACCCACCCCGTTTCTGGAAGAAGCCAGAGGCCAAGACAGCCCTCCCAGCGGCTGCTCTGCCGGAGGCGCTTTCCCTGGGCTGAGCCTCTGCCCCTCCGCCGCCCTCTGAACCCTTCCCTTCTCAGGAGCCCGCGGGCCCAGGTCCCCAGGGGGTGCCCGCTGTGCAGTGGTCTCGCACGCTGCCCCGCTGCCCCTCGCCTCCACCAGGGCTGGCCAGGTGTTCACTGAGCATCTGGCCGGGCTGGCGTGGGGTTTGCGGTGGTGAGCAGCAGGCCAGGTCCAGGGCACGCGGCACTCACTCAGGCAGCCTGGCTGCGCCTCGCTCGGGTGACTGCCAGGTGCTGGTTTTCATGCTTTCCAGGGATCCTCTCGCTCTTCATCACCAACCCACAAGGGAGAGGCCACCACTCCCAGTTGTGCAGATGAGGAAGCCTCCAAGGTTGCGTGGTGGGAGGAGGGGGAGCGTGAGTTCACGTGCAGGCACTGGGACCCCAGGCTCCGTGGTGCTCCATCCAGATCCTACATGACGCCGTCTCTCAGGGCCTGTGGCTCTTCCACGCTCTGCCCTTAGAAAAGATCACAGAGCAAAGGAAACGTCCTTTGTGCGACTGGCTGGCGTTCTCCTGACCAGCAGACGTCTTCAGTGCTATGAGGAGAAGCCCCAGAGGCTGTGAGCAGCCTGGACTTGCAGAATTAGTCAATGCCTCAAAGGTTCTCGTCATGGGGGCTTCGTGATTGTCACTGCTGCTTACAGAACGTCTCTGCATGTGTTTATCATTCCCTTCGCTCCTCACAGCGTCCCTGAAAGGTAGATATCATTTCCCACATGCTACAGGGGAAAGAAACTGTGGTTCAGAGAGGTTGAGTAACTTGGCAGAGGTCACAGAGCTTGTACTAATATATGAGAATACGAGGCTTTTCTTTGCCAGCTTCATAATCAGAGAAGAGGTGATATGTTTCTTAAAATGTCAGTGAAAAAAAGTGCACATTGGCACCCTGTCCTGAATTGTTCCAGGGCACCTCTGTGAGAAATTCCTGCGTCTTGACATCCCTGTGGAGGCGGCCAAACATGGCTTCATTGTTGATCCTCAGAGGCATATTTTTGGTGTGAGGTGGGTCGTGTTTATTTTGTTGATGAATAGCAAAATGAGGTTTCTATAAATAAAACCAGGCCTCTGCCCCTCGCGTTTAACTTCCTGTGCACGATTCACAAGAGGGACGACCAATCAGAGGGTTTGCCAGCCCCGAAGGACTCAAAATGGAAAGTTCCCGTGAGTGGCCCAGAAGGGACCATCCCGTCTGACGTGCTTTGGCACTGTGGCCACCAAAGCAGTGGCTTTAGATGCTCTGTGGGCAGGAGGCATCCATCCTGTTCTGAAGGGGACTTTGGTCTTTTGGGTGGGGACCCCGGGCAGAGGCCACCCCAAGGACTGTCTCTTTTAACTGAAAGCAGTGTTTGAACCGCGGCCCGTGGTCCGTCCATTGCCAGGCTCAGTCTCAGGACCGCTGGCTCCGCCGTGGGCAGGAAGCCCCGGCACGCCCGGAGACCTGCCAGCTCTCGGCTGCTGGCGTGACCTGTTGGGCAGAGATCACACTCGTCCGCGGGAGGAGAGCCCGTTTGTCACCACTGACATCTGACATTGCAATTCCTTCCTACCTGGAGATGCCTGGCCCCTGTGCACATCTCGTCTGTCCCCTGAGCCAACGGGGAGGTGGACAGCCCACCTGTGCCCCCTGCCCAGGAGCAGACAGTGCGCTGGGGTCGGCAGCAGAACTCCCTCTCGTGCGGGCACCTGCCCCACGGCACCTGTCTTCTCCTTCTCGCCCTCACCTGTACCTGCGGCCTCTTCCTGCCTGCCCACTCCTCTCCCCAGCCCAGCTCCGTGGAACCAGCTTGCAGTCCAGGGACCACCCAGGGTGGGCACTGCCCACGCCCACGCTCCGCCTCCCAAGCTGCTGACACGCCTCCTCCCTGTCACTCTGCCCCAGGGCACCGACCCTCCAAGTCCTGTGCCCTCAGGAGTCTTCACTGAGCTCTCTTTTGAAAATGATTCTGGTGCAAGTGTAGCCCAGAGGTGGAGGGTTGCCTAACTCATGTGAGGCCCTGGGTTCCATCCCCAGAACCTAGGAAAAAAATAAACCATTATGATGAAAGATATATAACGTGACATTTAGCACCTTAGCCATTTAAAAGTATGTGATCAAGACGGGCGCGGTGGCTCAAGCCTGTAATCCCAGCACTTAGGGAGGCTGAGACAGGAGAATCGCGAGTTCAAAGCCAGCCTCAGCAACGGCGAGGCGCTAAGCAACTCAGTGAGACCCTGTCTCTACGTAAAACACAAAATAGGGCTGGGGATGTGGCTCAGTGGTCGAGTGCCCCTGAGTCCAGCCCTTGGTACTGCCAGCCATGCACAGGACGAGGCTGTCCCCACCCTGAGTGCTCGCAGGGCTGTTCTCCCAACAGGCTCAGCGAGAGCTCTCGTGGCTCCTTCTGCGTTTCTCTGACCATCAGTGACACTCAGTGTCTCTTCACCTGCTTGTTGGCTGTTTGCGCAGCACCTTTGGAGGTCTGTCTATTTGAGCCCTTTGTCCTTGGGGTTTGCTTGACGGGTCGTCGCGTCACCTGTGTGTGCTAGATGCCGGTCCCAGCAGCTCGCCCTGCAGGCGTCTGTCCACAGCCCCTCGCTGTCCCTCTGTATCTCGTCCGCCTTGCTGTACAGAAGCCGTGAGCTTTGATGTGAGCCCGTTGATCATTTGCCCTTGGTGCCAAATCCCAGAAGCTGCGTGGCTGGCCGTGCGCCTGCTCTCCTGGGCGCCCTGCAGCTCTGGTCTTGTGCGGATGCTGAGCCATTCCCGTTAGCGCCACGTGTGGCATGAGCACGGTCCACCTGCTCTCCAGCTAGTAGGCACCTGTTGCCCAGTTATAGAGGCCGGGCCTTTCCCCTGCTGGCCTTGGCGCCCAGGGACTTCACGTGACCATGCGTGAGGGCTTGTTCTGGGCCCTCGGCTCCGTCCTGTTGGCTGGCGTCTGTCTTCCTACTGGGCCTCCTGGTTTAACCCGTTGCCCGGATTAAAGCTGTAGTGTTTGCTTTCATCTCGGCAAAGCCTGCCTGAAACTGCTTCACCTCTCCTCCAACTCTGAGTGAAGCACATGCCCTTTGGATGGTGGCACTCGGTGGCCAGGGAGACCTTGCAGTCCAAGTGTGTCTGTGGTGGGTGAGAAGTTCTCCCTCCCCTCCTGGGGGCAGACTCTGGGAGGCTGGACTGGACTTGCACTGTCCACTCTGTATCCTGCTCCTCTGGGAGGGGACCAGAAGGACTCAGAGGGCCAGCATAGCAAGCTCTCCAGCTGGTCAGGGGCTCTAGGCCCATGAGATTAGCCTGGGCTCTGACTGGGCCCTTGGGACCAGACTCCCGGGCTTTCTCCCTGCACCCGGGTGGGCTGCAGGTTAGGGCACGTCCTTGGTGGGTCTGCTTTCAGTCCTTCTCTCGATGCCCAGCAGGATTCATGCCAACTGGGAAACCAAATGAGAAGGGCACAGAGGAGTGGCCTCACCACACCCCTGAGTGGGAGTCCTGCACATTGGGGGCCCGGTGGCCAGGGAGGCTCTGCTGGACCCCCGCAGGGCTGGGACTTGGGGAGTGAGGTAGGAGCCTCTCTGGCAGCGTGAGGGCCAGTGCTGCTCCCTGGGGACAGCATAGGGGTTCCGCAGAGCAGCCACGGAGACTCAGAGGGTGCACGCGTGGAGAACCTGCCGCACCTGGGCTCCACCTGCCACGGGGCGTCCCGCAGGTGCTGCTCATGACCGTCCTGACCCTGGCAAGAGGCCTCTTCCTCTGGACCCAGGATTCTCCACCCTCTCCTGGGACGCAGGACAGGGAGGACGGAGGAAGGGCAGACGCCCTCTGAAGGCCTGCAGAGCCTGCCTGCGGGTGAGGGCGCTGAAGCGAGGCTGGGCTGCTGGCCTCCAGGAAACCACACCACCCAGCGGGAGCCGTGAGGTGAGGGGCAAGGGCCTCCGCCGGCCCCTCCAACACGCAAGCCCCCTCCCACCCCCGCCTGGGACAGGCTCGTCCTGCACGGCCTCCCAGGAGGCCACAGTGCACGACCCAGCAGTGCACAGCGTGTTCATGATGGCCACGATGATTCCCTCCCCAGGACGTGAGCTCCCTGGCGCTCCCCGCTGCACCCCCAGTGCCCGGACGGGTGTGCATGCAGCAGGTGCCTTCTGAGTGCAGACTGAGTGTCGAGTCCACGCTGAGTGTGGGGCCGTCCGCGGGCATGGCCCTCACCTGACACCTGGTGCAGCTGTAGGAAGGCTGCTGGGGCCTGGGAGCAGCGAGAGCGCGGAGGGCGAGGAGTGACCTCAGGGGTGGCCTCCAGCACCTGGTGAGCTGTGAGGAGTGGGACCCACCCAGCTCCCATGTGGCCTTGAGGATCACAGAGCTGCCCGCCTTGGGCTTCTGGTGCCCACACAGCCACCTCCCTGGCCTGTGCCGTCTGCCACACACCCAGGGCACAAGAGCCAGAATCTTCTCACACCCGACTCCAGTGCTGGCGAAATGTCCTTCACGCACTGCCAATAAACGATCCCCCCTTTGTTGGTGCCGCAGGCCTTGGGAAGGCCGGCCAAGGCAGCGCGTCGCCTCAGGCATAGCTTCTTGGTGTTTCCAAGCCTTAGCACTTTAGAGACATGAATATTTAAAGAAGCCCACCATTTGCCTCCTGGATGAAGCCTCCAGAGTGTATTCTTAGATCGTTCCCTGAAGTCCAGCAGCACTGGTGCTGACTCATTGTGGCAATGTCCGCGCACCTTCAAAGCCCAGGACAGCTGCGGCAGCTCGGTTGCCGGTGGGATTGTTACTTGAAGCTGTGCTCGCCAGTCACCCGCCATCTTCCGCACATCCACACCCACTTATCTTTCCACCCATTGCTCCACGCAGCTGTCCCTCCACACATCCATCCACTCATCCCTCCCTCCCTCCCTCCCTCCATCGTTTGTCCCTCTGTCCGTCTCTCCATCCATCCTTTGTTGTGAGCACAGAGGTCCCACTGCAGAGCAAGGGACCTGTCGTAGTCTGACAGGGAGGCCCAGGCTTTCCAGGTCCCCATATTTCATTTATTTCCAAGCAGGACGGGTGCAAGGAAGGAGGAAGGCAGGTGTGCCGGGATGCAGCATGGGCGGGACTCAGCTTGGAATCAGGAAAACATGGAAACAGACATGTCTGAGTTTGTCAGGCAAAAACCTGGAGCACGTGCCTCAGGCACAGGGCCCGGAGGTGCGAAGCAGACTGGCCGCACGACTGGCCGAGGCTGGAGAGGCTGCAGGGCTGGGTCCCGCCAGGTCTTCAAGACTACATTACAAGAGGCCAGGAGAGGGTCACAGGCAGGAGGGCCTGGAGTTCCGGTCAGCTCGATGTGGAGGGAAGAGTCGTGCGTCCTAGGTGCTCATCCGCTGGTCCCCAGCTGCAGCAGCAAGCGCTGAGGCCGGAGCCCTGAGCAGCAGACACTCGTGTCTTGAGGCCAGGAGGCAGGAAGCCCAGGACCGAGGTGCCTGGAGGGTTCTGGTGAGGCCTCCTTCCTTAGGTTCTGGATGGCCACCTTCTCCCTGTGTCTTCAGGTGGCCTCTTCTCTACAGGTGGGAAGAGAGAAGGATCTGGTGTTCCTGCAAGGACACCAGCTGTCCCATCAGGCCCACCCTCTCCACCTCACATAACCTTGCTCGCCTCCCAGCGGTCCTGTCTGCAGACACGGTCACGCAGGCTAGGGCTTCGGCCTAGGAGCCAGGCAGGCCATGACGGCCCAGCCCGGCGAGTTTTCAGGAAGCTAGCACATCCACGCTGCTGGCACTCACATAAAGAGCAGGAATGTGACGCACACCCGGTCACCCTGAGAACTATTCCAGCCACCCATCCCCACCCCCCAGGCTGCTCCCCCACCTGAGGCCCCAGAGCCGTCTTCCCATCCCAAGCTCCACGTCTGTGGAATCCGGTGACGTGTGCCTCTCGTGTCTGCGCCTCTTGTGGACGTGACTGAAATCCATTATGTTGGTCTGTGACCTTGTCGTTCATGGTCGTGGCTACGTCATGTCACATCTGTGGACAGCCCAGGTGACTTACCCGGCTCACAGCTTAGGGGCGAGCTAGTGGCCAGGTGGGGCTAGCCAGCAGGGGCTGGGCCACTCCCGCAGGTCCACACAGATATCTTGGTGCCTCTGGGAAGTGTCCTGCCGGGCCAGGCCAGCAGTGAGCCTGCCCACAGGGCTCCTGTGCTTCTCCGCATCATGTCTGTGTTTCCGTGGGTCCATCCTGGAGCTGTCGTGATCATTTCCTGGAAGGTCCCACACCCTTACTCCACGGAGGACAGCAGGTGCCACGCCCGCGAGTTCTACTCTGGGCACCCGCCCGTCCCGAGGCCCGCCTCCCGGGACTCACTGACTGAGGCTCTCTCATGAGAGGGGCGTTTTTTGATAATTCTGGTGACGAAAATGTGCGTCGTACAAAGGAGGCCAGGCGTGGCCCAGAAAACGATGGTTCAGCATCGTCACCAGAACCACGTGCTGAGGTCTGCCCATTCACCAGGAGGGAGGTCAAGAAGGACAGGCCTCACTCCTGACCGTGACTTGGCCCGTCCCCACCCGGCCAGCGCACACCCCACGGGTTCTCACACCAGCTCTGTTGTCCTTGATCTGCCCATTGAGCTGCACTGACCTGGTCAGCACTCACTGCCTCTGCCGCCGGCTTGTGGCCCGGACGATGATGGCATCCAGGGGGACAGCAGCTTGCGGTTCCCTGGGTCCTCACCTCCCGAGCCCTGGGAGGGCCAGGCCCCAGAAGGGCCTGGGAGAGGTGCCAGGCAGGGGCCACATGGCCTGCAGAGGTTGGTAAGCACGTGCGTGGCCATGGGACCCTCCCCAGCCACGTCTCCCCCTCCCCTTTCCATGGGGTGGCAGGGCGGGGGTGTGAACTGCCCCCCCCACGCCGTCTGCTGCAGACTCGAGGTGATCCTGGGGTGGAAGGCAAGCTGCTGTGCTCCCCGCTTCTCTGATTTGCCTGTGGTGAAAAGTGAAGTGACGTTTGCGAGTGTCACGGGGTGTGGACACAGCGACAGGACGTTCTGGTGGCCAGTCTGGGCTGTAACCAGGGAGCTGGAGGCCAAGAGGGGCTGAGGCCCTGGAGCTCCATTGCACAGCCCAGCCGCTGTCATGGGGTCACGGCCAAAGGCTCCAGACAGGGCTGGGGTGCTGGAGACAGGAGGGCCCCTGGAGAGTCCAGGAGCTGGACGAGGTGGGCCTAGGTGGCTACTGTCCTGCAGGCTCCTGGAGAGCAGGGGTGTCCCCGACCCCGCGCAGCCTCCTTTGTCTTGCTGCAGGATTTTCCACCCAGCACGTCAGGTCTGTGGAAGAGTTGAGGGGGGTCCTGGCCTGGGCCTATGAGGCCCACCCTCCCGCTGGCCTCACCCTGGATGTTGAGGACGAAGGCAGAGGGCCGCTGGGTTCTGCGTTGCCTCCTGCCTTTCCTACCGGAGACCCAGGGCTCGGCTGTGGCTCCCTGCCCACCTCCCTGCCACCCTGGCATGCCAAGGGCCCAACAGATCTATGCAGTGAGCGAATCAACTCGCACACAGCCCCAGGTGTGTCTCGAATCCAGGCGCGCACAGGGCCCTGGGAAATGTGAACACGCCGTTGCAGTAGGTGCTACGAAGCTGTGGTACCAGGCAGGCACGCAGCAGGGGCCTGTCCTCACCTGGCGCTGGGGAGGGCTTCTTGGAGGAGGTGGCGCATCCATCCATCCACCACACGCAGAGGGCTGGGCAGGGCTCTGCAGGAGAGAGTAGCAGTGGTCTAAGCAGGGTGCCTATTGTCACACACCTTGGGGTGCAGAGCACAGGAGACCCCACACTCATTCACAGCCCCTCTACACACACACGCACAGAGTCATGCGGTGTGAACTGAGGAGGGTTTCCTGAAGGACTCCTGAGGGGGCAGCAGGAGCCAGCCCACTCCCTCAGTGCACACCTGCTCTCCGGTGTGCAGAAGCCAGCTCACACCAGTCCACACTGGCTCACACCGGCTCACACCAGCTCATCCTGGCTCACACTGGCTCACACTGGCTCACACCAGTTCACACCAGCTCATACTGGCTCACATCAGCTCACCCTGGCTCACACCAGCTCATCCTGGCTCACACTGGTTCACCCTTGCTCACACTGGCTCACACTGGCTCACACCAGTTCACACCAGCTCATACTGGCTCACATCAGCTCACCATGGCTCATACCGGCTCATCCTGGCTCACACTGGCTCACCCTTGCTCACACTGGCTCACACTGGCTCACACCAGTTCACACCAGCTCATACTGGCTCACATCAGCTCACCATGGCTCATACCAGCTCATCCTGGCTCACACTGGCTCACCCCAGCTCCCAGCAGTTCACACCAGCTCACACTGGCTCATACTGGCTCACACGGGCTCACACCAGCTCCCCGAAAGACCCTTGTGCTTGTGCGTGTCCTCCTAACCCTCCATTCAGTGACATCACAGTGGCCTTATGGGAGAATTCACAGCAGGCGATCAGCAAGGCCTGTAATTCCCGTCTGATTTGTGTCTCCAAGAGCTGTGCTGTCCCACCCCCATCCCTGCCGGCCAGGCTGTTCCCAGCCCTCGGGTAACTCCAGGGCAGGCCCTGTGGCTTTCTGGTCATTTCATAACAAAAGTTTTCCCAGCCACTTTTAATCATAAAAACATGGTCTCAAGTGGGTAATTGAACCACAGGGTCCCCTGTGAGACTTCAAGGAAAGCATCCTTCTCCCTGCCAGCAGCCCCCCAGCTGCAGGCAGAGCCCCGCATGGCCGCACGGCCCTCGGCTTCCCTGGCGCCCTCCAGGGCTGACGTGGGGGCGGAGGCGGGAGGAACAGGCCACCCTTCGGGGTATGTTCATGGATTCATCAGGCCCCAGTGTACTGGGAATATCCACCCTGGACTCCCTGAGGACCTCGGCTGATAGTGAGATGCTGGGGGCTGTCCCTCCTGGCCAGCTCCTCACAGGGGCCGCTTGGTCAGCAGGAAACCTTCTGAGCCCCTTCCCGCCCCCGCTGCCCTTGTGGTTGGGGGAGGGGTTCCCACCCAGCACACACCACTCTGCCCAGGACGCTCTGGCCAGGCTTGCTAGGGACGCCTGTGCGGCACACAGACTGACCCCCAGCTCTGGGCCACAGCCAAGTCACCCCACCAGGGGACCTGGAGGCTTGCCCAGCCTTGGGTGAGGAGGAAGAGTGGGGGAGGCAGGCACCCCTCGCTGGATGGGCCCCTCTTGGAGGTGCCCTCTCCTCGCGCAGGGCCCAGACATGCGGCCCACCCCCTGGCGAGTCCTGCAGGTGGGCAGTCAGTTCTTCCCCGCAGCCTGTGGAGACTGCGGCCGGACCGAACCCCAGAGTCCGTCTTGACAGGCCGTTATCATGCAGACCCCAATGGGCTACCGTGCCGGGCACGGGGTGCCACATGGGACGCTTGGGAGGGGTCAGAGGAAGCCCCTGGGACAGGGGCACATCTGAGCAGAGACCTAAGTCCAGAGATAAACACAGAAGCAAACCTCCTGGCGTGTGCCAGGAGCGAGCACCGACTTCTAGCCAATCAGGCCTGGCCACCACGAGTGCCACGCGGCCTCACCAAGTGTCAGGGTGTGCGTGGCCGGCAGAGGGCTGGGTGCTTCCTTACCCTGCGGGACACTGTGGTGGGCACTGGCGGTCATTTTCCAGAGGGAAGATGACTTACCAAACTCACTCAGCCGCCGAGGCAGAGCAGGGACCCCACCCTCGTCTTCCCAGCTGCTGCAATTGCCCACCATCCGGGGACAAAATATCGACCTGCAGCAAGATCTGGCAGGTAAGGGACCTTCAGATATCACAGCGCCGCCTTCCCCAGGTGGGGGTCCGCACTTCACCATGACTTTGTCATCAGTGTCCTGCCCGACCCACGCACATGCGTTAGACCCTGCGGTGCCCGGGGACGGCGGGGTCGCAGGGCCCGTCTTGACCTGTATCTTAGCCCCTCCCTCTTCCATAAGCTATATATAAATTTCAGTTTTTAGAATGAGGAGGGCTATTTTTAGCTCTATTAGAAGAGATAAACAGAGACAGAGTGGAAAATGAAGTATATTTTTAACTAAACCAGGGACTAGCTTTGCACCACCCCCCAGAACCAGGTCCTTCGGAAGCGGCTTCATTATTTTTATCGTCTGATTTCTCGGCCCTCCTCCTCCTCCTCTTCGGTCTTTCCTGTGTTGTCTGAGAAACCCCAGCCGCGAGATTCAGTGGGCACGGGCCTGGGCTGGGTGAGCCCCGTGGAGCCGTCTTCACCCAGGAGGCCCCAGAGACTGAAGTGGGAGCCCATGAGGTCCTGCCCGGCCTCGCTCAGCCTGCGCGTCCTGGGCCAGGTGGGAGTCCCTCTGTTCCCCACCACTGCTGACACTGACAGAGTGACCAGCTGCTCGGAGTGTGTCAAAGCCCAGCTGCGCCCACATGAGGACTCCTCCCCCAAAGACCTGAATAGCAGAGAAAAAATTGACAAGACCACGCACAAGGCCCTGCTGTGTGTCTGGAGCTGGGAACGGGGACTTTCCCCAGACAGACAGCCCATGGGGAAGATGAGGCTGCCAGCCTCCAGGGTCCTCTGCTCCTCAGCCTCTGCTGAAGCTAAAAGACCCCAAGGGAGAGGAGTTGGTCTGGCCCCCCTGGTGCATTTCCCCCAGTGCCCGTCACAGGGCTAGGCACACGGGGACCTGTAGACGCCCTGGATTAGTGACTGTGCTGATGGAGGCCTGACCTGGGGCCCTGGAGATCCTCTGCTCAGCTGTTTCTCCCCAAGTCTGATGTGCTCACACTTGTTAGGTGGGTCCTTGTCCTGGTCCCCGGAGCACAAGGGCATCCCGTTACCCACTGGCCGATGGAAGTCACAGGTGGCATTAGGGCTAGCCTCTGGCTGTGTCAGGAGGCCATCTGCGCTGTGTGGGCCCAGGGTCACCAGGGTCCTGGAAGAGGACCAGGAGGCAGGAGGGGCAGAGTGAGAGCCTCGGGTGCGAGCAGAGGCAGAGGGATGCGCTGGGCTTTGAGGTGAGGAAGGGCTCGCTGTCCCAGCAGAGGAATGGGGAACTGGGTGGCCCCTGGAGCCTCGGAAGAAGCCGGCCCTGCGGTTCCTGGACGTTGGCCGGGGGAGTCAGGTCAGACCTGGCACAGCCAGAGCTGAGGGAACTCTGCGTGTCTCAGCCACTGGGCGTCTGTGCCTTCTGAGCACACGGCGGCAGGGGCGCGGGAAAGGCAGGCAGCGCCCTGGAGGCCGAGCCGCATCCAGCCCAGCTCTCCACAGAGCGTGCCACGGAGGCTCCCCCGACACTGCGGATGTGCCGGGTGGACGGGACAGTGTCGAGTGCAGCCTCCCCAGACAGGCACCTCCCGGGCGGTGTCGGACCGCGGACTGAGATGGCCCGGGGCTGCTGACGTCAGGGCTCACGGAGGTCAGCTTTTGTCCTGTTCTGGTTTGGGAGTCAGAGCCTCTTGCTCAGACTGCAGGATGACCCATCTGGGAAGATCTCAGTTTATTTTAAGGAATGTCAAATATCTAAACCGTTGCAGGGTGGCTTAAAATGATAATGGCTCCATTAATGAATTCATGGAGAACTTTTCTTCCCAGAATCTGCCTGGGAGTGTGTGTCTATGTCCCGTGTCTTCAGTGAATTGAGACTCAGAGAAAACAATAAGGCTGCTGACTGGATGATCAGGAAGACTGGCCAGTAGTTAAAATCTGTGTTTTATATGTGAGGGGGGAGGGGCTCCCCCGACAGAGACTCCTCAAGGGAATACAGGTGGTTCAGTGCCACTCCCCTGTACTGCTTAAGAATTCTGGGGTTTTAAATGATAGAAAGCTCAATACCTGCTTCAGGTACAGCTAGATCCAGGAGCTTGATGTCGCTAACATTCTTTCTCCGTATCTATTCTATGCTGTTCTTTGAATTTGGTCACTCTTAAGAATTGACAGTGGTTGCCATTTCTGAACCCTTTAAGTGACAGCAGAGGCAGGCCTGTCAATAGCACCTGGGAGGTGCTATTGTGGGCATCCTTGCTGGGAATAGAAGTTCCCAGGGATACCAGATGAGAGGCACAGCTCTGGCCTCCACTGTGCGCTCCCGGTGGACAGAGCGCTAGGCCCTGGGCCTCCAGTGGGCGAGTTCCAGTGTTGACTCTGATTTTCTTATTCATGTCTGCGGCCAGCCCTGCAGCGTCACCATGGCCCGAGAGATGCTCAGCTGTGGCCACGCGGCCACTCTTGGACCCCAGAGCTGCCAGGGGCAGTGGGATTCCTCACGGTACACAGACACCCACAGTGCCATGGGGGCAGCTTCTGGGAAGAGGACCCACTGAACTGGCTCCAGCCACAGGACTGGCCCTCCTTGAGGGGTGTCTTAGTGACCTAGAGAACCAGCACAGGTGGGGGTTCCTGTCCTGATGAGGGCTTGGAGCTGGGCCTGAACCACGGGGCACCTGCCCTCACCCTGGCAAGCACCCTTGGAGTACCTCGTGCTCAGCACCTGGCTAGGAATGGTGCCTGACCCCAGGGGCGGGAGGTGTCTGAGCGAGGGTGTGCTGTGCGTGTCCTGCAGGGCAGGGCATACCCCGGGGCTCCGGACAGGACCCAGGGCCCCCTCACGGGAGATGGAAGCAGGGTGGCCGCTTGACATCGGTTGGGCCTTCGTTACTGTGAGTCCCCGGGCCCTGAACGTCTGCGTCTTCCATTTGTGTTTGAAATGACCCAGCTGAGCACACCGTGGGGTCTTGGGACGACT
Organism: Xerus rutilus; assembly: GCA_028644305.1. Lineage (NCBI taxonomy): Eukaryota > Metazoa > Chordata > Mammalia > Rodentia > Sciuridae > Xerus > Xerus rutilus. Next base: position 3,665,201 of record CM053399.1, on the reverse strand, counting down.
TTGTAAGGAGAGGCTGTTTCAGGCAGGCTGGGTGCCACCCGCTTCCTCGGGAGAAGTCCATGCAGGCGCAGCGCCTGCGCACAGAGGGAGGCGGAGGCTCACTGCCCTCAGGTGCAGCTCAGGGCAGCTGGAGGACAGGCTCGCGCTGAAGCCCAGGTGCTGCCCAGATGGGCAGGGCTGGCCCTGGGTGATCATGAGATCCTGGCTGTCCCCACACACCTGCCGTCTTTCTCTTTTCTCATTTCCAAATGTGGAGCTCAGGTGGAGGCAGGTGTGTGTGCGCGCGTACACATGGGCACACGCCGAGGCTCCGGGTCCCCGAGGGTGCACAGTGACGACTGTGGTGGGGCTGGCTGTGGGAGCTCCATTCTGTGTCCCTGCAGAGGGCTCAGGGCCCTGTCCTCTCCAGGCAGGGTCAGGGACAGAGCCACCAAGAAAGTGAGGAAACCTGGGTGGGGGGGTGCCGGCAGCCCCAGTGGGACTGTGAATGGCAGTAGCAAAAGTCTTCATGGTCCTCTAGACTGTCACCTCCACCTAGGGACGAGGAAGGCCAGAGAAGCTGAGTGACTTGCCTGAGATCACACAGCTCCCAGGAAGTGGATCCAAGCGTCAAGCCCCAATCTTCCGCTCCCAGCCCCACACTGTCTCCCCAAGGACAATGTGCTGCATCTCCTCCCCAGTGCCCAGCCCCTGGCAGGCTAGTGCCGAGACTCTCAAGGGCCTCACCTGTTGACTGTACTGCCCAGATGAACCTGAACCCAGCCCCAGCGCCCCAGCCCCTGGCCCCACTGCACCTCACGACCAGAGCTCCCCTCACCAACAGTGGGGAGTTCCCTGCCCCAAAGGCTCGAGGGTGGGGCCCCTGCAGACAGAGGTGCTCAGTTCCCACACTGGGCCCGGAGCCCGAGCGAGGAGGCCCCGTCCTCTCGCACCCCCGCTCGATGGCCCGCTTCTTTGTTCCTTTGGCGATGACCACTGAGCGTCGGCTGCGTGATAGGTGCTTTGCGAGGCTACAGCTTCTCTGAGAACAGAGGTGCCTAGCATGGGAGGTGACGGGGAAGGAGCCGGTGGCCCTGTCTGTGAAGGACATAAACATGGGAAAGGTAGAGGGACCTGGCAGCCATAGAGGGACTGCCCCAGGATGGGCGTTGGGTGTGGCACCCAGGAGGCAGCCTGAGCAGAGCTGGAGGGAGGAGACTTGCTAGGGCAGCAGGCACAGTTCCAGGGCTGGACAAGCTCGAGGGCCAGGAAAAAGGCCCTGAGTCAGGGGAGCGGCATCAGAGCGAGGTGGAGGCCCATAAGGAGAAGGCCAGGTGTGGAGAGGCCGGGGCTGCATCCCAGGCCAGGGGAAGTCAGGAGCAACATTTCGAGCCACCGAAGGGTCTAGTCTGGCTCTGCTTTGTAAAGTCACTGGGGGCGAGGAGAGGGGACCAGGTTGGGAGGGAGCAAGAGGATGAGGGACAAGCTGGGAGGTGGGAGGCTGGGAGGCTGGGGTGGGGACAGCTGAGTGGACTGCGGAGGCAGCTGAGGTACACAGTCGGCACACCACTGAGGGGGGCTTCTGTCCACAGTGGTTTCTGGGTCTCCAGCTGCTGGTGCCCTTTACAGAGATAAGGCGCCCCGTGCACAGCACCCGCCTTGTGGGCAGGGGGAGAGGAGCAGCAGGACCGCAGGCTGGGGTGGACCGGTCAGTTCTTTTGTATGTGAAGGAGGGTGCCTCCTGCTCTTCCAACTGGGAAGGTGATGCAGGTGGGGTCGGGGGGCAGCTGGTACAGGACAGGGAGGGGGAGGGAAGGCAGCTTAGGTGGCGCGGCACAGGCGGAGGCCTCGCAGCCGAGGACCCAGTGCCCGTGTGCTCAGATCCCTCCAGACTCCTCCTGCACCCGTGCAAATAGAAGCTGGTGCCTTTAACAGCACCCCCTTGTAGCTCCAGCCTCGGGCCAGTGGCTTCCTCAGAGCCGGCTGAGTACTGGGCAGGGGCTCGGGGGACTCGGGTGGCACCTGTCCAGCTGCCAGGCTCTGTGCTTCTCTGGCATCTTCACTTGGGCTGTACGCGCCCTCTTCCCACCATCCCTGCCGGGGGCCGACTCAGACCATCCCCCTTAGAGACTGAATCATCTGCCCAGGGCCATGGAGGTGCAGGCTGGCCAGCCGACTCTGGCCCGTGGGCCTTCCCAGACCCAGGGTCAGTGTCAGCACACACGCTGGCACCAGCCCCCACTTGGCCATCAGCCTGCCCCACTCCCACCCACGAGGGCCTGGGGTGTGGAGATGAGGCCTTGCCCAGCCCCCTCCAGACTCCTGCCGGGGTCTATGATCCAGTCTGCAGCAAAGTGCTTATTTGTTTTTGTTTTTTATTTATTTTTTTGGCACCAAGGATTGAACTCAGGGGCACTCGATCACTGAGCCACATCCCCAGCCCTATTTTGTGTTTTATGTAGAGACAGGGTCTCACTGAGTTGCTTAGCACCTCGCCATTGCTGAGACTGGCTTTGAACTTGCGATTCTCCTGTCTCAGCCTCCCTAAGTGTTGAGATGACAGGTGCGAGCCACCGCACACGACAGCAAGGTGCTTATTTGTCTCCGAACCTGAGACATCTATGGAGGCACAGAAAGCTTTTCCTTCTCTCTGTAGCCTCGGGGTTAGCCCAGTGCCTGGCACAGCGTAGGTGGTCAGCAGTGCTTAGCTGAATGGAGGCACGGAGGGGTAGGTGGGTGGGGCATGGGTGGGGGACACTCTGCCTTCAAAGGACTGGGGTCTATGGAGCAGGGCTTGGCCAGCTCCCACTCCTGGGTCTGTCTTACAAATGAAGCTCCCCTGCAGTGCAGCCGCCTGGCTTCATTTGCATGGTCCTGGTTGCTTGTGCGGTGGACTTGAGTCCTTGCTCCAGAGACATCACCTGGTCTTGCCTGCTGGGCACATGCCTTGTACAGTTGCACAGGTCCCACACTGAGATCCTCACATCACTGTGGTGACCACCTGCTCCCCCCATCTTGAACCTCCTGCAACTCCTTCAAAAGGACCCTGTCTTCATCTGTGCTGAGCCCCTTCTGTTGTTCAGCCCATCCTGTCTGCATGACCTGCAAAGCCTAAAGCATTTACTCTTTGGCCTGGTACAGAAAAAGCTGGCCAATGCCTGGTCAGGAAAATAGGACATGCGCCGGACTCAGGAAGATTCGAGGAAGACGGTGCCGTCTGGGAGGGGCAGATGCCATGTCTCAGATGCTCAGAGGGCAGACAAGTCCCTCATTGCTGGGGACCTGGGATTCTTCAGAGATAAGGGTCCTGCAGCAGCCTCAACCCTGGAGACCTCCAGAGGTGGGCGGGATGGTAAATGAGCGCAGATCACGAGGTCAGCCAGGACGCCACCAGGCCTGCAGGGAGGCCAACTTTTCTTCTGCCCTGATCAATGCAAAGTGTCCAAACCAACATAAATTATTCATCTGGGAAGAGAAAGGAACAATCACGCATTGATTTCTGTCCTCCTCCCGGTGTTCATTTTGCCTTTGAAGCTGGAAGCTGGGCTTGTCCACCGCAGGGTCCGGCCAGCTTAAGGGCTGCTTCTGCAGACGGAGGTGGACAAAGGACACACATCAGCCGAGAAAACCCTCCTCTTGAGCAGGTTGCTGAAACATTCTCCCCAAACCCTACACAGAAAGAAGCTGTAGCTGCTGCACTGATGGTGTCTGAAATAGCGGGACTCGCGCCCGAATGCGGGCTCTGCCGCAGACACAGGTGCAGCCGGAGCAGAGGAGCCCGAGCAGCGCGCTCAGCTGGGGCCCAGCGGGGACTCTGCTCAGTCAATATTTGCTGAATTGACAAAAGCATTGTTCCTGCCACAACCAAGACCAGGAAGAGCAGGACAACAGGACCTGGTGGCCACACCTTTCTCTGTGACCAGTGGCCTGGGGCCAGGGATCCGGGGGACCCAGGGGCTGTTAGACACTGCCCTGCCGGCCCCCTCCTGGCTGGCCCTTCTGTGCCTGGAGCTCCCTAGGAGGCTTGGGGGCGGAGGGTGGAGGTATCCAAAAAGGGACACAGAGGTGCCTTCCAGCTGCTGGGCTGGACCCTGCCCGGCTGCCTGGTAGCTGGAGGGGACAGTGTCTTGGGTTCAGGTCTGTGAGTGGCTTGTGTCACCCATGAGGACATCAGCAGCTGATGGCCGGCCTCAAGTTAGGAGACTACCAGCGGTCAATGTGGCAGGAGAGCAGGGGAGTGCTGGCTGCTGGGACCTGGTCCTCGTCCCAGCCCCACTGTGAGTTCCTGGGGCTCAGATCACAAATGGCCACAGACTAGATAGCTTGAAAGGACAGATGACTTGTGGGAGCCCCTGCCATCGCCACTCAGTCCTAGGCCCCTTCTCCAGTAAAGGAGGCTCCCAGGTTTACTGAGACAGAGGCGGTGCCCAGAATTCACCCCCAGAGTTCCAGCTGGGCGCCTGGGTGGCTCCTGTCCACGATGCTCAGCCTGTGGGGGCAGCATGGGGAGGGGGACTTTGGGAACAGAAGCTGGGAGCTCTGGAGAACCAGGAGAATCTGCATTGGGGATGACTAAGGCCTGTGAATAGCGGGAGGACTTGAGGACCAAGGAAGAGAGCTCACGGCCTGCGGCCTCCACACTCCGGCAGGAGGGCAGGAGCCAGAGGGGGTTGCAGAGGGGGCTGGTGCCAAGGGTGTCCTCGAAGGCCACGGCCACCTGCATGCCAAGGGGCCCTGGGGAAAGGGGCCCCCAGGTTTGACTTCTGGAAAAGCTATGTGAAGACCTAGGGTAACACACCCAGGGCACCTGTGGTTAGTTTTGGGGTTTTTAAAAGAAGAGACACTTTTTTTCAACTTAATTTTTTTATTTTGATTTTTTTCACTGACCAGGTATCCTGATTTAACTATATATTCTCTGAAGATATTTATTTATGTATTAATTTATCAAACTTTTATCCGTAAAGAGGGCATGAAATACAGGTAAAATGAATTCCAATCACATAAACAATGACAATCTAAAAAGAGTATGAGCTTCTTTTTAAACCTGTTAACCTTTGCAGATGTAGATACCTCCAACCACTCAAAGTTGTCGAGAGAAAGAGACTGAGTGAGGAAGGGTAAGATGTGGTTTTTTCCTTAAACTGTCTTGTAGTGTGAACTCTACCATTTTACTTTTAAGATGATTATAATAAATAAGGAATATTTTTAATTTGGCCAACTTTATCTCTGGGCTAATTTTCCTGTTGTTAACAAGTAAAACCTAAATGCTGTGCTCATTCTGAAATGTACAATACTCTTCCACAAGAGGGTGACCAATGATATCCCAACTATATTGCCATATTGTTATTTAATTTTAAAAAAACTAATAGTAAGGCAGGACAGGAGATAATTAAGGGGTGAATTATGTAGTATAATTGAAAAACATGAAGGGATCCGGAGGAATAAGGTGCGCTCAAAACAAGTTTCGTGGAAAACCTGAAATTTGAGCTCATCTCAAACAATAGTCTGACTTTATTTTTTCGTTTGTTTGTTTTTAGGTAAACATAGCAGTACGCTGTATTTTGACATATCACACACACAGGGTCAACCCATTCCAGTTTTGATCCCATTCTTGTGGTTGAACACGAGGTGGGGTTACACTGGTTGTGTGCTCACACAGAGCGTAGGACAGGTGTGTCCACTCCAATGTCCACTCCTCTCTGGACAACTGCCAGCATGGAGCCCACTGGCGCTTGCCGAGTGCTTGAAAGGCACCAGCTCTGTGTGGACTTTCCTCACAGGCATCTGGCACTTAGTCACCCTGGTGAGCATGGTTGCTCCCACCTGCAGGTGGGGGAACAAGGCAGTTCAGAAAGGGTTACTTGTAGCCGGGCGCGGTGGCGCAAGCCTGTCATCCCAGCACTTTGGGAGGCTGAGACAGGAGAATCGCGAGGTCAAAGCCAGCCTCAGCAACGGCGAGGTGCTAAGCAACTCAGTGAGACCCTGTCTCTACATAAAACACAAAATGGGGCTGGGGATGTGGCTCAGTGGTCGAGTGCCCTGAGTTCAATCTCCAGTACCAAAAAGAAAAAGAAAAGAAAGGGTCACTTGTGGAACTCAAATTCCGACCCACAGAGAGAGTGGAAACTGTTCCTCCTCTGTTTAAGAGGGTGTGAGAGAGGACGAGGAGTGAAGTCGACCTCTGGGGGTTGCGGTTTGGTGTTCCATCAAAGGACGCTGACATGGCATGTTCCAGGAAGCCTAGTCCATAGAAGGGGCTGGTGCAGCCTCCTCCAAATGAATAGCCACTCGTGTTCTCCATGGCCTACGAGAGCACAGCCTGGGACCAGCTGGCCTGCGAAGCTCCCATAACACGCAGGCCTCCTACGGCAGGGTCCCCAGGATTCCGCCACCTGGATCCAGGCTACTCAGGGCTGGGGTGTGGCTCCGTGGTAGAGCACTTGCCTACTGTGTGTGAGGCCCTGGATTCCATTCCCAGCGCCTCCAAAACAAACAAGCAGGGAGACTCCGGACCTGCACTCTAAGGTAGAGACGCAAACCTCGGAAGGACCTGGCAGAGTCCATGCAACTTAACCACATTCCAGCATGGAGTCTAACACTCACTAAAGAACAAACAGTAAAGTCCAGCACCCAGCTACATAAAAATGCAAGGTCTGGCATGCAGTCCAAAACTGTCGGGCAGGTAAAAAAGCCAGAAAATAATGGCCCATAATGAGAAGGAAACCCAATCAACAAAAATGAGTCCAGAAATCAGACAGTGGGCTCAGAAGAGAAGGTTAAAATTATCCAAAGCATGCTGCATACACTCAGGAAGTGGAGGAATCATGAACAGATAAGAAAAAGAATGAAAGATGTTTAAGAAGATATCCAAATGGAACTCCTACAGTTGAAATATGTACAAAACAGAGTCTGTAATAGCTAAGATGCTGCCGAATGAAAGATCAGAGAAGTTGAAGACACAGCCACAGAAAGTCTTCAGAATAAAATGCAAAGAGAGAGAGAGAGAGAGAGAACACACTGGGAAAACACACGGCAGCACTGACTTGTGGAAGATCAAGTGGTCCAAAAGGACATTTAGGTAAAGAGAAACCAAGTCAGGAGTGTAACCTCCTTACAAAGTAAGAAATGATAAAGGAAGTTCTTTGGGAAAGAGGAGACATAGTAACAGATGAGCTGTGGATCTACACCACAGGGCGGGAAGCACAAGACACAAGAAAAGAGAAAAGCACCCGAATTGACAACTAATAGTAAGCACAAGTTCATAAGACAAATGTAGCCACGTAGTAGTCATATAGGGTTCAAAACACGTTGAAATAAAATGTGTGGCAACACGAGGGTGAGGGAGAAACGGAGCACGTTGCTGAAGGGTTCTCAGACTGTGTGAAGTGGCGTGATCCTGAAGGTAGGTTGGACGGGTTAGAATGCCTGGTGCACACACAAGAGCAGCTACAAATATAAGTAAAACAAAAGGAAGAGATAACAGTCAAACAATGAAGATAAAGTGGAACAATGAAAAATATCCATTTGATACAAAGAATATTTTGCTGGGCGTGGTGGCACATGCCTGTAATCCCAGCACTGTGGGAGGCTGAGGCAGGAGGATCACAAGTTCAGAGTCAGCCTCAGCAAAAGCGAGGCACTAAGCAACTCAGTGAGACCCTGTCTCTAAATAAAATACAAAATAGGGCTGGGAATGTGGCTCAGTGGCCAAGTACCCTTGAGTTCAATTCCCAGTACCAAAAAAAAATTAATATATGTTAGGTTTATGTTCAAAATTACACTAAATGTAAATAATCTACACACTCCAACTAAAAGGCAGAGACTATCAGTTTGAATGAAAAGAAGTCAGCTTGCCAGGGCTACCAGGAACCAAGTCTAGAACCCCTTGAGCACCAAAATAAATCATGGCAGTAACAGATTGCAGTAACCTGTTGGGTAAAACAGCAACCCATGAATCCAAATGGAAATAAATCAATAGGACTAGAAGCAGCATATGTGGTCATACACATTCTTCAACAGAAGAAAATCCTCGGTGGAGTCTATAGCTAGTCTTGACAGAGAAGCTCAATGAGGAACAGAATACTTACCAGGTCATAAGTACCTCCCCATAAACTTCTTATTAATTACAAAGTTCACAAATAGTGGCTGGCCTATATTCTTAAAACCTGTTAGGTCACAAGTGAAGGAGAAAGGCTGAAAGAAGACATTCATTCCAGTGTGATATAATGCTCAACCCTAGATGAGATCCTGGACCTGGAAAGTTCCTGCTGTTAAGGACACTATTGAACCATTGATGAAATTTGAATATAGCCTTCATATAGCCCATAATACTATATTAATATAAATCTCCTGATTTTGATAATCTTCCTGTGACTATCTAAGGAAATGGTTTCCAACTTCTACTCGTGGTTCAGGAGAAAAGAATGTGGAGATGCTTGTGGGTGCAGGGGTATGTGAAGCTAGAGAAGACAGGCACTATAAATGAGCTGTAAAGGAGATAAGAGGATAAGAGAAAGATGGGGAAAGGTAAAGCCGGAGGGAGGAGCATCAACACCAGAAAGCCAGGTCCAGAGCCCCAGCCTCCCCCATGCACTACGGGAACCCTTTCACACCTTAAGCACACAGCAAAGTGAAAATCACCCCAGACATGACACGTGCATTTCTAAGGCTCCAGTCCTCAAGAACCTGTCCTCCGTTTCTCACTGGTGGAAGTCCAACTCGAATGTGCCTGGAAACTAAATTTTTGGAACTTTCTGGATAATAGGAAGCTATTTATGAAGAAAGGGCACGAACAGGAAGCATCTTCCCCTTAAGAGACAAGGAGCACCCAGATCTCGACCTTAGGATTGCACTGTTGGTGGCCCTGAAGAATCAGGGAGCCTTCTAGGCCAGGCCACCAGGGCCAACGCCCCGCCTGTCTGCGGAGCTTCTCACTGGCCTGGCGTGAGGCTGGGCATCACCTAAGGAGGATGTCTAAGGGAAGGCCTTTGCTCCCCAGGGCTCCCACCCCAACACGAGGCATTATCACAAGGCATTCTGAGATAGACCCCTCCAGAGCCAGAACACCAGCTGGCTCCAGGCCTGCCTTGTGGATACAGAACACACACACCACACGAGCTGCACAGGCTCAGCTGAGGGAAGCTGAGATCTTTGTTCATTTGAGGACTGGCCTTCGGAGAGAAAGGAATGCCCCTCTGCCTCCACCCACTCTTCTCTGGCTTGGAATCCCTGGAGGACTGTGTCCAGAGACCAGGCCAGGGCGAGTGAGAGCGAGAGGAGGGTGCGGTCTGTCCCCGGATCAGCGGGATGCCAGCTCTGGCTGAGTCAGGCCACAGTGCGAGAAGCTTGGGGAAGGGGAAAGGCTGGGTGCTGAGAAGGTACCTGTGGAAAGCAGGTGGAGCTCCCTTGGTCTGCATCACCCTTCTCCTCACTGAGCACGGGGCTTCCTACTGAGCCACGTGGAGGTTTTGTCTGCTCTGCTCAAGCATCAGCATCCAGGGCAGGAACAGCACAGACCCCAGCCATCGGGTCCTCCCTGGTCCAAGGCTGCAGGCTGGATGAAGGGTGGTGCTCAACAACGAACACGGTTCTGGGGCCTCTGGGCTTCGGCTGCAGTGGACTCAGGCAAGAGCGTAGCAGAACTTACCTGGGCAAAAGAACACGACGCATATCAGCAGAGCAGGTCAAGAGCTCGGAGGGAGCAGCCACGACTCAGCTTGCTGCTGTTCCAAGCTTTTCCTGGATCGTGGCCATTGAAGGGGAATGAGACCAAGAAACGGCTGCTGCCAGGTCCCAGGCAAGAACCCAAAGGAGCCTGGGGTGTCTTGCTCTGCTGGGATCCCTCAAAGCTTAAGGAGTCATCTCAGGATGAGATGCTGCCTGGGCATCAACAGACAACGATGCTGTGTGGGCTCCTGGTGGGGTCCTGGGGCAGGAGGAGGACATGAGGTCAGAACCAAGAAAATCTGAGTGAGGTGTGCAGCTTCAGGAATAAGGGCCCGTGGAGCGGGACAGGTGCCTCCTAGCAACCTAAGACGCTAGTGACGGGGAGGGCTGGGGGCTGCGTGTGAGAAACAGGCCTCCTGCTCGCTTTTCTGTCAATCTAAAACTATGCTCAGAACAAAACCCGGCTTTCATTATATGCAGCAATAAGAAGAGTGGCTGCAGGTCAGGACGCGTTGGCGATGTGGAGGTGAGGAGAGGGAGAGGCCAGGACGAGGGAGGGTGAAGATAAGGACCAGACCCAGGGCTCCCCCCGCAGTTGGGGTGCAGAGAGACTCAGTCCCCCAAGCAGCAGCTCCGTTTGTATTCTGGCTCCCGGAAGGTATTCTTCTCAACTGAAAACAAAGGGCATAGCTTTCTGTACAGTTGTTTGGATTATAATGACTTCTTTTTGTCACTTGTCATTCTGTGACATGCTTTGAAATCATTCTGATGAGCATGAATACAATCATCATCATAAAAAAAATTACAAAAAAAAAAAAAAGACTTCCAAGAGAGACAGGCCTGCAGCCCTCAGGAGGCGAGGCTGGCCTCCCATCTGAGAGGCCCAAGGGAGATCCACCTGCTCAGGCCTGCAGATGCCACCAGCACCGAGCACATTCACAGACTGGTCCTGGCTGGTAGCACCGTTTTTGTCACAAATTGTGTCTTTGTGGAACAAATGTTTTAAATGATAACCAAAGCTGATTTGCAAATGCCTCCAGCCTCCAGAGCTCTGGAAACCTCCTTGGCAGAAGTTACACTGAATCTAGGTATCCAAATTAAAAATAAAATAACTTTCCAAATATTTTGGTGAAAATAGAAACTTTCCGTTTTATGAGATATTATTTTTGTCTTCCATCTGTACTCAGAGTAAAACAAAATGTTAAGGCTTAATTCCATTTTATTTCAACTGTTTAACTTTGCCCTGAACTTTCACATAAACACTTACCCAATGGATGAACTGGTGGATTTGAAGTTTTGAAACATAGTAAACATTCTCCTATTTAATAATCTATCTAGTTTCTATAAACTGTATCAATTTATTAGATGTTTTAGCTTCTTTTAAGGTTGAATAAAGTTTAAGGTCCATGCAGAATTTTTTAAGGATCCATTTAAAAATCGGTTTATATGTTTTTCTTCCCAATTTTGCTTCAAAAATTGTTATGGAAGACATAACCATCCCCTGTGCTCTGTTTAGTCAAGTTTGTAGGCTAGGCAGTGAGGGGGCGTGGCTTATCGATTAGATGTTAGATTGAAGGTCAGGAAATCCAGGCCTGAAATAAACTTTGCCTAGGTCCCTGTCTCTGTGTCCATCTCTGTCTCCATCTCTTGTGTCTGTCTGTCTCGGTGTCCATGTCTCTATCTCTCTGTCTGTCTCTTTCTTCCCCTCTCCTCTTCCCGAGGGTCCTGGTGAGCTGTTCCCTCTGCAGCCACTAGGTGCTGTTTGCATGTTGGGGACCTTGCTACATTGGCTGTTGGTTTCTGCTCATGAGGAAATTCTATACCTGGGGGCCTCGCTGACATGCCAGAAAGTGGACAGACAGGATCCCAGGCGCTGTTTGCCAGCAGAAACAGGTTCTTCTCGAATGTTCAGGGCTCTGCCTGGTTCTTCTGGGTTTGTGTGCACCCTGTGGACACTGGGAACGTGCTTCCTGGACAGTCCAGCAGCATTTCTCCCTGAACCGCCGTGGTTCCCTGCAGCCACGGCCAACCACGGCAGCCTCCGATTGACTTCTGGTGGCGTGAGGGGAGCTCGTGGTGATGCCAGGGAAGTGAGAACCTGAGGTTCACAGAAGCCAAAGGCCAGCTCAGCCGGTGCTGGACCTCAGCTCTGCCGCCAGCTAGCTCCTTGTCCCTGCTTCCCATCACCCAGCGGAAGCAGCAGAGTCCTGGGCTCAAGGCCAAGTGCTCTGGCTTGGCCCCTGACCGGCCAGGTTTCAAACTCTGGCTTGGGCTATCCTCAGTTTCTTCATCTGTCAAAAGGGATAATGATGACTCTGCCTCAGAGGAGTCTCCAGGTCAGCTGGGAGGACCTGCGTGAAGGGTGGGGCCTGTCGCATGGGACCCTGCGGCCCATACTGGGCTCATTCAGCAGGACATGGTGTGAACTGTGTTCCAGGAACTGCTGTGGGACTAGGCATGTATTTTAAAATGTTGGTCTTGGATTCACCTCCCCGGATAAATGCTGAAACGAGATGGCGGGGTTATTTCAGGAGCCCAGCAAAGAAGGAATTCCTGAGTGGTGAGCCGGCCGTGGCGCACCTCGCCCGCCGTAAATCTACCTGCAGATCTGGCAGCCAGGAAGGAGTCCGCCACCCCTGACCGCATCAGCGAAAAGCATGTACGTGTGGCCTGGAGGTGACTTTCCTCTAGATGTGGCCCTTAGCCTGCAGACTCCAGCGTCCCCCTCAGCACGGAATGAGCAGACTCCCTCCAGGTGTGCACGAGGCTGGGGTGGCGGAGGCTGTGGGTGCAGAGTCTTGCAGGCTGCACGGCTGCTCCGACATCCTCCTCCCACGTGGCAGATCTGAAAGCAGCCGTGGGTCACGCCCGCGCCCAGTGCCAGGTGCCATTGCTCCCACTTGTCCTGCTTGGAGCCCTTCCTCTGCGCCCAGTGGGCCTAAGCCCAGGGCTTCTGCCTCCTGGAGCTCCTCATCCAGTTCTCTGGAGGCCTCCTCTTTCTCTGATGGCCTCGAACCCCACACCCGCCCCTGCGAGGGAACAGCTCCGCCCTGCCTGTGGGCCTGGACTCCTCCCCCTGGCCACACCAAGGCTTCTCCTCTGTCTTCTGGAACACACAGCAGTGCCCCCATGGGCGTCTCCCACGTGTTTAGCACTGTAACCTGCAGTTCAAGGTCATGATTCCATCTCCCCCGTGGGGCCAGAGGTTGACTTTGAAGGTTGGAACGATATTTGAAGGTGGAAGATCCGAGTTGGAATCTTGCTCCAACGTCTATTAGTTATGCAGCCAGGACGAGTTCCTTCACATCTCTGACTTGGATTTCCTCGTCTGTAAAATGGGGATGCTCGCAGGGTTGTCGGGAATCCAAGGCAGAGCGTGTCCAGACGCTGGTGCCCACGTGAGCGGCACTTCCTGCTGTCCTGGACTGCCGCGGGCTTTACCGGAGCTGGGCACTCATAGAAGGGCAAGGTGGCATGTCTCACACGGCGATGCACTTTTAACACAGGAAGTGCATCTGACAAGAACCACAAGGTCGTGCTGGGGAGCACTGTCCAGGCTCAGTCGGGGGCACCTGGTGGCTTTCTTTGTTGAGGTCACATGTATCTTGTTTGTTCTTAGGTATTTAACGTGGTGCAGTGTGCAGAGCATGTGCGTAGCACAAGAGGCCGGGGTCCATCCCCGACACCAAAACATAAATAAATAATTGTTTAGGATTCTATTTGTTCCTGGTATGTAGGACAATTGATTTTTGAATGTGAATCTTGTGTTCTGTGACCCTGTCTGTGAATTCTGGTGGTTTATCAGAAGCAGAGCACCTGATTGCTTCTTTGAGTGGAGGTTTTGCCTCCTTCCTAATCCAGAGGTCTTTACTCATTTTTCTTGCTTTATTGCGTGGTGCTCCAGCAGGTGCCCTGGAGGTTTCTCCTTAGCTCACTGAGTTTGCATCATAAACAGGTGTTAAGTCTTACCACTTTGTAACACCCGTCCAGGGGGTCCCTGGTCCTATCCTGTGCTATATTTAAACGTCAAGCCAACCCTACATTCCTGAGATTAACCAATTCGGCCCAGATGCGCTGCCGCTGTTACTGGGGTTGGTCTGCTGAGATCTGCGCATAGGTTTGATGTGTGCTGATGAGGAATGAGTCTCTTCCTTGACGTCCTGCTCGGGTTACAGTGCTTGGGACCTGCTCCCTTCCGATTCCTGGAAAAGTCTGGCAGGATTGTTCTTTCTTCCTGGGATATTTAGAAATTCCCTCAGGGATCCAGGTAGATCTAGATCTAGCTGCACCTAGCAGGTCTAGCTACACGTGGCAATCTGACCATCTGACAGGAGATGCCATGTTTCCATCATGTCCAGTCCAAAATATTGCTGGGATTTCTTCTTTAATTTGTAGATTATTTAGAATAGTATCACTTAGTTTCCAAACAGTTGAGGGTTTTTTATAATTGTCTTTTTGTTATTGGTCTTTATATTTCCACCATCACCAGATGACATGATTTCAGACCCTGGAAATGTTTTGAGATGGCCTGCTGGCCCACTCTGGGCTGATGTAATAAAAGGTCTGTGCACTTGAGAAGAGTGTGTATTCTGTTGTTTTAGTCTATTTTTTTGCCATTCTACCATGTGAATACCATCACAGACTGGGGAACATGTGTGTATATAATTTAGAGTTGTTACATCTTTCTGTTGAATTGTGTGCAATTATAAAAAAGTCTCTTTTTACCTTTAGTAAAACTTCTTATTCTAAAATCTAATTTACTTGCTATGAGTGTAACTGGACCAGCTTTCTCTGGATTATGTTTGCATGTTGTACATTTTTTTTCTTTTGACTTTAATCATTTTTTTTTTTTTGTACTGGAGGTTGAGCCATTGAGCCAGCCCTTTTGTAATTTTCTTATTTTGAGACAGGGTCTCGCTAAGTTGCTTAGGGCCTCTCTAAGTTGCTGAGGCTGGCTTTGAACTTGTGATCCTCCTGCCTCAGCCTCCTGAGCTTCTGGGATGGTAGACATGCACCACTGTGCCTGGCTTCATTCTGGGTCTTTCTCCATGAGTATAACAGAACGTGGTTGAGTTTTTAAAAACCTTGTGTGGTCACTGCCATTTAATCAGAGTATTTAGTCCACTTATATTTATTATAATCATGGCCCTATCTGGGCTCATATCCACTACACTGCTATTTGTTTATATGTATCCCTGTTTTTGGACTCCTCGTCTCCTTATTTCTGATCAGTCTGTTACATCGTAAGCTACCATTGCTCCTCTATTATCTGATTAGTTGTGCATTCTTTTCTTCTCCTGTGCTGCCCTAGGTGTTACCACACACTGGTCTGGCTCTTCAGCCTGTTAAAGCAGCTCTTCAGCAATTGCTAGCCGCCGAGGGCCTCGTCCCTCTCTGTCACCTGCTGCTCCCCAACTGCCTGCGCCATTGGTCTCATATCAATCCCACCTGTGTTTTAACACCCATGACCCTCTTGTTCCTGTACACAATCAGTCGGGGCCGCCACATGCTTCCTCCAGGTGTGCTTCTCCCGCTCTCCCTCGCCAACTCCCTGCGGGATGCCTCCCCTCCGTCTACAAACGCCCTCCGTATTCCTTTCCCTGCTGGTGCTGAGCTCTGCCGGTGTCTGTCCCTCTGGAAGCATCTCTGTCTCAGCTTCAGGTCTGGAAGATGTTCCCTCCAGCTCTGGAACCTGAGGTTGCTAGTCATTTTCTTCAGCAATTTAAACAGCTACGTGTCGCATGATGAGTTAACAGAAGCCCACAGGGACCTGGTGACCCTTGAGGTCCCGTGGCCTGGCGTGGCTGTCTCCACCTGCGTAGGTGACTGTGATAGGTGCACAGTGATCACGCCACCTGCGTGCACTTCTCCAAACATGTCCCCGCTGTTCGGTGACCGTGACTGTGTGTTCGACTTGGTTGTTTCTGCTGAAGTGTCAGCAACTCGTCCCTTACTGGGCTCTTGGAAGCAGGTGCCTCTCCTCTGGCGGTGGAGGAGGTCGCAGCTTGTCCATTCTCGTCCTTTGGCTGCAACGTGCTTCTACCGCATGGTTCACTGAGCTTCTCCTGCCCACGGCTCTGCACGGCCTGGGGCCTGTCATCAGGAGGGACTCGGGTCCTGCCCTGCCCTGTCCTTGGCCTCCTCTTTTTCCAGACCTTCAACTGTGATTTAGGTACATTTACAAGCCTGGCTGCCTCCAGGATTCTGTTCTGTCCCCCTCTCCTTCTCTCTGGGCTTCAGTCTTCATATTTGCTACTGGCCTGGCCACTCTGTCTAATCTGTAGTTGCGTCTATCTTCTGAATTTTTTTCCCTTTTCTTCTTTTTTTGGTACCGGGAATTGAACTCAGGGGCACTCGACCACTGAGTCACATCCCCAGTCCTATTTTGTGTCTTATTTAGAGACAGGGTCTCACTGAGTTGCTTAGCGCCTCGCCATTGCTGAGGCTGGCTTTGAACTCGCGATCCTCCTGTCTCAGCCTCCCTAAGTGCTGGGATTACAGGCGTGTGCCACCGTGCTCGGCTTGGATTTTTGGTTCTTGCTTTGGAATTTCTATTGGGTTCTGTGTGGGTGCAGTTCTCTGGTGAAATCCCCCGTCCTTCATCCCCTCTGTGGCAGGTGACTGGATATGGGAGAACGCTGAGAGATCCGGATGTGCCGTTGGTCTTTTTCTATTGTCCTTCTGTTTGTCTCTCTTGATCCTTGATAATCTGACTCTGCTTCCTGACCCACAAGGTAATTTGTAAGTGGTGCGTGAGCCACGGGGAAGCTGAACGGTGCCTGCTCCTTCCAACCTGCGTTTCTTGGGAGGCAGGGGTGGGCAGCGTGGCAGTGAGGGACCAGGAGCCCCTGGAAAGCCTGGTTCCAGCCCATAGAGCACAGTGCTCTCCCAACGCACCCAGCCCCCGCGGCCTGGTGACAGCGGCCTTCAGGAGAGCACACTTCAGCAGAGTTGGTGCTGCCTCTCTGGAAGACAAGGCCAGGTCTGTGCTGGCCCAGGTCTGCCCACGTGGTCGCTGCCCTTGGCTGGGAAGTGGAGCTGCCCGGGCGTCTCCTTACACACGGTAAGGAACCCGCCCGTCTCCTGAGAGCTGCCCTGGGAACCTCCAAAGAGCGGGTTCTGGGTGCCCCTCCTCACTTCCTGAGAATCCTGTCTGTTCCGGGGAAACCCAACCTGGGCGCGCAGACCAGCCTTTCTTTCCTCTTTGGTTACTTTTTGATGAGTCAGCACCAGGTCATGGCCTGCACCGAGCTCCCTCCCGGGACAGCCCTGCGGGCCCTGGGCGTGTCCGGCCTGTGTCTGAGCTGGGTCCCAGCCGTCTCGGAATCCACCTCCTCAGTTTTCTCCTTTTCTTTTTTCCCCTTTCTTCCCTCGCTCCTTCTCTTTGATTCCCCTTTCTTCTTTATCTGGAGAAAGGATCTTCATGCTGTCGGAGGAGATGAGGGGTGGGGGGTGCCAGGGCCCGGTCATGTCTTCCCAGCACACAGCGGTTGTTTTCCCAGGGCAGCCGAGAGGACTCTCTGGCCCCAGGGGTGGATTTATGGCTTGAGGAGGGAGGGAGCTTAGGAACATCGCCAGGCTCCCTGTGTCCTGCGGGGCACGGGGGCCTGGAGCCCCTGCCCCTGGGGTAGATATGTTCGGGTGCTGGGGCCTCACAGCCCCTGCCACGACAGCGGGAGAGCGGTGACCCCTCGCCAGCCCCACAGCCTGGCTCCAGCTCAGCCTCTTCCTCCCCTGCCCCTACCCTGTCCTCATGCCCCAGGGCTGGTTGTCTGGCCCCAGCACTGATGAGAAGGTGACCGCTCCAGAGGCCAGATACTTATCTTAGAAACAGGTTTCCCAGTCCCTGGGTGGCCCCGTGGCCCTTGACCTCACTCTCCTTTGTTCTCTGTCCTGGTTTTGCTCTGGACAGACTTTTAGAGGGATGTCCTGGACTGAGGTGAACTTTAAAACTGCTCCTCTGATCTGATGGGCACCGGCCCCTCCATGGTTGTGCTGGTGTGCATAGTCAGGGTAGTGGTCAGAAGGGCAGGTCAGGCCAGGACAGACCAGCAAGAAAGGTTTTCTTTGTTCCTCTTCCTCCAAACCTCTTCCTGCTTCCCTTCACCTTTGCTGTGGGAAGTTCTTCCCTCTCTCCACTTCCCCCGTCCCCTGATGTCCATGAGCCTGATGCTGGATGCATGGTTGGGATGAGGAAGTCATTTACACTTTAGCATGAATAAGACAATAGCTTGCTTTTTTCAGAATGTTTGTTTCCTAAGTCTCACTAGAGAATGAACATCTTAAAGCTGCCTTGTCGGTGCTTGAAGAAATTACAGGATGATGGGGGAGGCAGTTCCTGGGAAGGGATCTCCAAAGCCCCAGCCAGCTCTGGAGTGTGCAGACTGCTCACTCCAAGCACTTGCTTGGTTTGCATGCTGTCTGTGTTCCAGCACAAGAATTTTGAGAATCCATGGTTGAAAGTGGCTTGGGGCTTGGCCAAGGGCAGGAGTGGCAGGAACTGGGCCTGCCTGGCTGGATGAGGAAGGTACAGGGAGTTTTATGAGACAGCGGACTAAATCCTTGATTTATTGTTTTATTTTATTTTGTTGTATTCTTGTGAAGGAGTAATTCTGTGTGGCTTCAGGGCTGGTCTCCTTTGAAACAGGCAGAGCTGCCCCAGGACTAAGTGGCTGCCTGGGAGGTCTCATCACAGGCCAGGGGTCCCCTGGGTCCAGCCATCAGCAGAGGGGCCTTGCACATTGCCGGGCTGTGCCAGGCCAGACGTTCACTCGGGACCCTCGGCTAAGACGCAGACCCTGGGCCCTGCGCCCACCACCCAGGCCAGCCTGCCATCAGTTCTCAGTGCAGCTCGGTTCTGTGAGGCCATGGGGGTGCCTCGGAGGCCTCCTCCCACCCCCAGGAGCTGAGCTCTTGCCTACCCTCCAGGCCCTGCTGGCTTGGTCCTCCCCTCCCCTGTCCCCGTCCCCCACCACCACCACCTTGGCCCCTTGCTCCAGCCCCACCAGCCACCGTCACACCTAACAAACCTCCTAGACTCAGGCCTCCACCTGGCTATGGCCTCTTCCAAAGATGTTTCCCCTGGGGCCATCCCAGGGCCGCCTCCTTCATCACCCGGTCCTCTTTCAGATATCACCTCCCAGGAGCACCTTCCTAGCCACCCACTCGGGTCCCCCATCTTGCCCACCCTTGCTGGCCTGCGTCCTGGATTCCCCTGCATGGTGGTAGTCACCAGTGGATGACCCTGATTTATGGGCCTGTTTACCTTTTTGGGTTCTTTTTGGCCTCACTCCCCTCTGGAAGTGGGCTTCCTGGGAGCAGGAACTTATCTGTGGGGTCTGCTGTGGGGCCTGGCCCTATTCTGGGCCCGGCATATGGAAGTATTAGGTGGGTAAATGGCTGTCCATGGTATGAATGAGCTTGAGACTGGTGGCCTGGTCTGGGGTCCCCAGCAGCTCTTACAAGCAGACACCCCACCGCAGAGCACCGAGCTTACCCGAGCCTGTGGCTGAGCTCACACCACGTGGGGCCCCTTACCAACACCCCAACAGCCTGTCCCACTAGCAGGGCTGAGTTGGGGTCCTGGAGCCTCCATACCTTATCCAAAGGTGCCTGTGGGGATGCGGGACTCAGAGAGGAGACCTGTGCCCAGCACCAATCATCAGTGTCTCTGGAAAGTTCCAGGCCCATACGAGAGCAAGGCTGGCTGCAGGCCTCTGGGCCGATCCCTTCCTGACACTGCAGAGCATCTGCTGTGCTCAGGGCCAAGTGCACCCCCTCCTCTTGCATTTAGTGACCCGTGGGGAGAGGGTGGCGGCCTCAGCTTTGACCATGACTCCCGCATCATGGCATGGGAAGGATTTCTGTCTGCAGTGGAGTGCAAAGCATCAGGCCAGACCTGGTCATTGTGACATGCCACTCCACAGAGGTTCAGAAGACCCCAGAGGCCACCAGCACAGCCCCCTGTGGACAGGAGGGACAAAGTATCGGAGACTAGCCATCCCTGGAAGAGCTCTGTCCAGGCCAGGCCTACAGGTCCCGTATGTGCGAGGGCCCCCACCAACGAGGACGAGCAGACCACGCAGAGACCCTGGCACTCAGGGTGACGACGGGCAATGCTATTGCTTCCCAGAGGTGCCTGGCCACTAAGCAGAGGGCATCAGGGCCAGGTGGAGTGCTTGCCTGGCGTGAGTGGTCCCTGGCTCTGTCCCCAGCGCTGCACGTGACCACAGGTGCACCTGGCATCGTGACAATCCTGTCATATCAAAAAGGAGTCCTGGTTGTCAAAGTCCCAGGCTCCTCTGTCCTTAGAGGCTGTGCATGTCCCCTTGGCAGAGAGCCTGCCCTGGCTGTCCCCATGTTCTGGGCACTTCTGACCCCTCTGGCCTGCTGGGGTCACCTGGTCCGATGCCCAGAGTGGTGAGGCTCGCTACTATCTGTGGATGTCCATCGGCCCCGCACTGGGCATCAGCTCCCAGGCCCAGTTGGGAGTGCATGACTTGCCACTGGCCCCGGTGCCTGAATCCAGTAGAGGATCCCCGTGGCCTCCCACGGATACCGGACAGGCCTGGCCTGCCAGCCTGGCACCCGCTGCCTGCCCCACGCTCCTGCCCCAGGCCCTCCCTGCCTGCAGCACTCAGTGCCCCCACTCTCCTGCTTCCCAGGGATCCTGCAGGCTGGGCTGGCCAAGGAATCGGCCGCTTCCCTACACGGGCCTTGCCTCTTTTCGCTGCCCATTTCTGCGGCCTGCTGGTTGGTTTTCTGGCTTCCTGGCTGTCTTTCCTCTGTGTCTGTGGTGGCTCACAGTTCAGTGGTGGCACACAGTAGGACCTAAGTAAGCATGCTGGGGACCTGAGAGTGGCACGGTCCTGCCAGGAAGCCCAGGGGCTCCCTCCCTGGCAGGAGCCACCAGGCTGGGGACGGCCCATCTGCCCTGCTGTCAATGGGACTTTTGTGGCGGCTGCAACCAGTGGCCTGCATGGCTTTCTGGGCAGCCCCACCAGCCTGAAAATGTTAAGACAACATCACGGTCCTGCCCCTGGGGAGAACCCGTTGGTGAAGATCCCACAGCCGCTCAGCGGGCCGCAGCTCCGAGCCGCTCGGACCTGGGACGCCACCTCATCCCAGGAGACCGGCTCGTTCTGTCCTTCCGACACACCTGCTGTGGGCCAGACCCTGCTGGGGCCTGAGAGTGTGTCAGGAAGGGTCGAAGGCGCCTGCTCCCCAGGCAGGGGGAAGAGGAGCCTCAGGTAACGGGCACTTGGAGCAGAGGAGGGCTGGGGCGGCCTTGCCAGCTCCCGGGAGCTTAAAGACCAGCGGGAAGGGCACAGGCGCCCGTCCCCACACACCAGGCTGGTCTGCCCCAGGCCACTGCTCCCGTTGTCTGAGTGGCCGGTGTCCCAGCGGTGATTTAAGGGAAAGAGGGTCCCCATGGAGAAGGGGGCTGCCAGCAGGAGGGGCGCTGCCTGTAGCTCTGAGCTCTCCAGGCCCTGCCGGCTGCAGGTGGGGCTCAGCCACGACTCCACTCAGCTCCGCTCACAGAGACAGTCTGGTGTTGGGCTTCTGGCCTTGGGACCCCTTGGTGGCAGGAAGCCCCCTGCTGAGTGGTGCACCAAGCCCGGGCACCTGGGCCTCAGGTTCTTTCTCTTCCCTTTGGGAAGAAGGGGCCTGGGTCCTGCCTCACCAAGGAGGGTGGCCTTCCTCTCCTGAATGTGCTTGGGAGAGCCTGCGTGTGGGCCAGAGGGACAGAGGAGGATGCTGTGGCCTGCAAGGGTCAGGGACGGTCAGGAGGCCACTCGGTCCCAGGGAAGGAGGCGCCAGTATAAGAAAGCCTCCAGAGGCTCTGGCCCAGGGTCCCTCTGGGGTGAAACAAGCCAGCTTCCTGAGAGGCTAGGGAGCAGGGGACACGGGGTTTCTGGAAAATCTGGCTTCAGACACAATGGTTCATGTTCAAGAAACAGGGAGGCTGAATCTCCGCAGAGCCCTCGGAAGCCACGATGGGGGGGCAGAGCCACAAAGCCTGTGACCCTGGGTTCCACCTGACCAGGAGTCTTGGAGGGTCCAGGCAATGACCAGGACACTTCAACCTGGCAGTCAGGAGCCTCTGGTGGATTTGGGAGCCACTGTGAGCAGGGAGGGCACAGGCTTTTGGTCCACTTTTAGCACTTAGGGAAGAGCTGGCGGTGCACAGGCCACGTGCACACATGCATTCTCAGCAACCGAGGGACCTGGGTCTGGTCTGGTGCAGGTGAGCAAGGGCATGTGAAGGGCACGTCACTTGCCTGTCACCAGTGCGTGCTGCCAGCGCTGGCAGCCACCCAGGCCCAGCTGCAAACCTCCCATGGGCCTCCTCCTCCAAGCACTGCCCTCTTTACAAGCACTTTTTAAGGGGTCCAGGGTTCTGAAGAGCTGGTGGGGTTCAGAGCACAGATCCTGAGGCTCATCCTGCCTTCTTATCTGGGCGAGAAGATCTAGAGCCATCGAATCCTGGTGAAGTAGCCCAGGCACCAGCCTGGCAAGGGGAGGCCAGTGGGCAGAAGCCTGGACAGCGGAGTTGGGGCACAGGGCAGAGAAGGGGTGTGCCACGGAGAAAACCAGGGTCGGGAAGGGGGAGAGCAGGGTGGGTGGGTGAACAGATTCAACACCTTTGTGAATGGCAAGTGTTGATGGAGTAAGTCCCCAACCTATCAGATCACCCAGGGGGATGAGCCTGAGACATCCTCTTTCTCTTGGGCCCCACCTGGTCCTGACCAGGTCAGGACCTTTGCCTGTCCGGGGACACAGGCTGGCTTGGCCCCCAACCCCACGCAGCTGGCACTTGATTCAGGTCTGGTGTCTCTTCCGCCCTGCTGACGTTCAGCGTCCAGCACTGGGGCCTGCGGGATGCTGTGCACCCGGGTGTGCTCCCTGTGTGACAGAGGCTCTCCCCTTTTACCACCTGTGTGGCCAGCTGTGTGATGGGCATGTTATGTAACTAATGACTAATCTGTCAAAATATCTTAGCAGCGTGCCTCCAGTTGGCCTTTCAGCCAGGCAGCTTTCTCCGAATTTGTGCCATATAAATGAAAATCTGATAAAGTGGCCATCTTTCCTTCCTGTCGGCTGCAAGTCCACCTGTTCGTTGCACAGTAGGTCAGTGTTCAGCTCTTAGTCACCCTTTCCCTGGTGACCAACCTCAGTCCTGCTCATTGCAGAAATCTTAGAAAACTATAAAGCAGAAATAGAAGCCATTCCATATCATTTTCCTCAAGTACTAGTCCCAGGCGCCGTGGCTCGGGAGCGGTGGTTACCCACCGCACGTGGCTCTGAGCCCTGCCGGTCTGCCCGTGCGCTGCGAGGCGGGACACACGGCAGCTTTCAGAGGCTGCAGGAAACGGTATGCCGGACCCCGTTATCCCTGCTGTTGGGTGGAGGACATGGCGAAATGCTCTTTTCACATAACAGGTTGCATCAAGTGCACGGTTAGCCTGACCTGTTGTGTTCACGCTGGCTGCCGTGGCTGTGGACCCTGGAGGCTGCGGTGTCTGCCCCATGCCGCTGGGCAGAGCCGCTCTGCAGGGCCCTACTTGCTCCTTTGGATCAGGTGCATTGCATCAGGAGGGCGATCCCGGGGGTTCCTGCCCCCAGCCTTGGGTCCTGGACGTGGTGGGGCGGCTCTGGGTTGATTTGCCTGTCCATTCCTCCACACCTGTGGGGCCCGTTGACACAGTGCCCTCCCAAGAGCAGCTTGGCTGCAGGACAGAGACCCCATACCCAGCAGGGCCCCGAGACCACAGAGGGTTGTTGCCAAGCAACACATGTGTGAACGTGCACGTAAAGGAAAGACCACGCCGGGCCCTGCAGCACCCGCAAGGTCTATTCTCGCACCCCAGAACGTGCCAGGATGTCCCGGTGCCAGCGGGAGCTCTGGCTTCACTTGACCTTTGCAGGGGAAGCTGATGAGGTCATGTGTCCCGGAGATTTTGCTCTGGAGTGAGTGTGGCACTGTGGCGCCTGTGGTGTTGGCCGGGAGATGCTCTTTAGGGACGACCAGGGTTTCCTGGCCATCTGCCCCAGGGGCAGAGCCTGCTGGTGCACTCAGCCCCTGGAGGGAGCTGGCATGGTGACAGTGGCTCTCACGTGTTCACATGCTCTCCTGTCCCAGCTCACAGCCTTGAGCCTGGGTCACCTTTGGCCCCTGAAGGACTAGGGCCACACCCTTGCCATGATCAGTGTTGGAGCTGGGGGGACAGGGGTCCCACATGTGCAGCAGGAGACCTTTGTTCTCTTGGAGGGCGCGGGCTGAGGGAAGCGCAGGTGGTTTTATTCTTCTAAGTCTCGGGGGAGGGTTGGCCTGGGTGCGAGTGTCCACCCGCTACAGGCAGGAGGCGGTAACTCAGGACGCCCTCTGGACCTCTCCCCACTTCTCCACAGAAAGGCCCCAGAGGGCCATTCATGTGGACTGCCCGCAGGCCGTGGTCACCACTTCACGACTGTTAGTTAATATTTGTGTAGAGCTTAGCACAGTGCTGGCTTATAATCAGCACCGTCCAGCTGCTTGTTAAATAAATAAACACAAACAGAAAATGCACTGAGTGCCCAAGATGGGAAGGGAGAGAGCGGTGCAGAAACGGAGGAGAAAGATGGCCTCGACAGACAGACGGGCACTCAGGGGTCCACTGGAGCCAGGAGACGGGCTGGCGGAGTGGGGAGGGGTCGGGCCTGAGTCCCACAGAAGGCTCCCTAGAGGAGGAGGTGGGCACCGGCTGGACTCTCACCTGCCCTGGGCGTGTTTTTAAAGTTCTTAGGAATTCCCAGGGAGCTGGCCGTGGCCTGAGGGAGCCCTCACTGGTCCTGTGGAGGAAGCAGCCCCTCCCCGCGCCCCCAGACAGGCAGAACTGCAGGCTTTGGCTGTGCTCCAGAGCTGGGCTGGTGGTGTCCAAGCCCATGGAGTCTCCTGTCCAGCTGTAGCTGGGCAGCCTCTGCTCTGACTCACACGGGGAAGGAAAGGACAGTGGCCCAGTCTCCGGCCACTGTATCTCTGTGACGAATTCCAGGCAACCCCAGGGATCATTACAACCTAAGTTGCTTTTAGCATGTGATGTCATCCACCTGCTTGGCACAAGTCCCTCCTGCACGGGATACCCACCAGCACAGGGCGGGCGTGGGAGCCAGGATGGAAGGCTGCTGGCACTCCCAGGGGCCCTGAGTCACGGGCAGCTCACTTCTCCCTGCGGCTGTCCCACCCCGATGGCTGCTGTGAGTCAGCCACACTTAGGCCCCTCTGAAGGCAGAGCCCTGTGCAGGGCAGGGAGCTGCTCCCTGCAAGACCGAGGCGAGGCTCACCCAGCCTCCCAGTCCTGCGAGAGCCCACAGCCAGGGGATCTGTCTGAGGGCAGCATCCTCAGCTGGGGTGACGCCGCCCCCTGAGAACACCTGACCATGTCTGGAATTTCGTTCTCACCCTGGGGTTGGGAAGAAGCTCCTACTGGCATCTAGTGTGTTGGGGGTGGCACGGGGGTTGGTGGTGGCACGGGATGTCCTGTACTGCCCACCTCCAGTGTCGGGGCTGCTGAGGCTACGGCACAGCACGGGAAGAGACCACCACTCGCATCTCTGACCCTGGACTCACCATGGCCAGGGGCCTGGCAGGCACCCAGAATTGAGGTGCTTCACATGCCACTGTACCCAAGAGGACACAGCAGCCAGCCACGGCCTCGCGATGGGGCAGCAGGGAGCTGGGTTCTTCTGAGGTCCATGGTCTTCCCCACAGGCCCTGTACCCCTGTAGACGGAGGGCCGGGTGAGTGCCGGATGTGCCACAGGCTGGGCAGAGGGAAGAGGCTCCTTCCTCGAGGTCAAGGCCCAGGGGGTGGGCACACAGTGGGTTGGAAAGGGCTCTCTCCTGGCATCTCCGCCAGTCTCAGCTCCTGCACTCCGAGCCACTCCCTGCTTGCCCCACAGGGCCTATTAAAATGTCAGCAAAGACAGGAGTCACCTGGTGCATGGAACCAAATGCTACCAAAGGGCAGCATTGGCACAATGGTGGAACACAGCAGCCAGAAGGTCCCTGGAGGAAACGCGCCGTTTAGACACATCAGATTGTTGTTTTTTCAACTAGTTTGTGAGCGAGAAATGAATCTTGTGGATAAAATCTGTCCCTTTGGACTTAGAGTGAAGAGAGCCCTGAGTCTGAAAGAGAGAACCAGCAGCAATGCGAGTGTGTGCACAGGGCCGGCCGCGAGCAGCCCGGCCAGAGGCAGGGGAAGCCCAGCAGCCCGAGCGCAGCCTGTGCACACACTCGGCTGGGAACCGGTGGGGCCCCGGAGACCAGCCAAGCAGAGGCTCCGGACTGGGGGGGTTCTCTTCTCCTCTCCTCATTTGGGGAGCTGTTGATTGACTCTTTATTGGTCCCTGAAACTTCAAGGCCCAAGAACCCAGGCCTAGGTCACAGGTGACCTGGGGTCAGAAGTGCTCCTTTCTGGCCTTGCCGGGCAGGCCACCGCATTTCCTCTGCACTTGGTGAAGCGTCACTGCCCCACCCACCTGGGGGACAAGAAGCAGAAGGCGGGAGAGGAGTGGGACAAGGACGGGGTGGGGCGGGCAGGTGAGGTCCGAGTGAGCGATGAGAGCCTGGCCGTGCCGTGGACTGTGGCATCAAGGGGCCTCGGCTTCTTGGTGAAGCCAAGGGGCACAGGCTGGGGAGGGGCAGCCCTGCCCAAGAGACAGGCTCCCAGCTGGCAGGGGGCCTGGGGATGACACCATGTGGGCCACTCCAGCCCCAGCGTCCTCCCAGGGTCAGCGTCCAGTGTCACTTTCAAAACACTGGGAACACAAATGCAGCCAGAATCGGCCAGTCACGTGTGTCCCGCTCGTGCCTCACACTCATGGCTGCGTTTTGCAGGGCTGGGATGGAACCCAGGGCCTCGCACATCCTAGACAAGCAAGGACCACAGCGTGTCACCCCCGGCTCTGACCAATTATATTTTTAATCCTGTTTTTCAAAAATTCCTCCTCATAGACTTCTGGGAGGTTTTTTCTACCTGAACATAACAGAAAAACCGTACATCAGTTATACAACGTCGCTTGTCCACCAAGAGGGTAAGAGGACACAGTCACAGGATCCTCTGTGTGTAAATCTCCCCCGCCCTGAAAACTTGAACTTCGCAGGCCAGTCTCCTGGCGGAGCAAAGCCACAGAGGACTGCTTCCCGTAGCATCCGGCCAGCTCGGGGCCTCTCCAAACCTGCTCCTGCCGTCCAAGATGCAGACAAAGTGCCCTTCAGGGCCCAGCAGCACCCACTGGCACGGCCAGCCTGAGGACTGAGTGGCCTTCTTGCACCTCTCCGAGTGTAAGGAATTCACAAACTTGTGCCCGAACAGGAGCCTCAGAGACAGGAGCGGGCAGTCGGTGACGTGGTGACGGTCGTAGTAGCACCCGCCATGGCGAGCGTGCTCCAGAGTTGCAGCACTGCAGCTGGTGCTCACAGCTGTGCTCACATCAGGGGAAGGCAGCTCTCGCCAGGCCACAGGGCTGGAAAGTGCCAGAGCAGGAGCCAGACCCCGCCCATTGCCCCATCCCACCCCCTCCACCCAGATTCTACCCTGGGGACCTTGGCGCATGCACTCATGACCTTGGAAGACAACTTTATAATCACATACATTCCTTCGTGGTCATTTGACGAGCAGTTGTTGACCATCAGCTGTGAGAGCCTGGTGGAGTCCCCAGTGCACAACAAGATGGAGTCATGAAGTCTCCAAGCAGGCGGCTCCTCTGGGCAATGACAGGAGGTGTGACCGCTTGTGGGGGTGGAATCCAGGCAACTGCCTGCAGGAGGCGGTATCTGAGCACACCAAGAGCTAACAGGAGGCAAGGAAGGGGTTGCCAGTGTGGCCCCTGAGACTCAGCCTGAGCCTGGCCGCTGGGGGCATCTGCCGCTGCCTCCTTGCGCAGGGAGGGAGGCTTAGACACATGCAGGGCCTGCTGGGTCCTGAGTGAGATCCAAGCCGCGGGGTCTCTTCCTCAGGAAGGCGGCAGAGCCCTGTGTAAGCAAGACCCTGGCAGCCCTGGCGCCCCAGAGTCAGGGGCCATTCCCTGGCCTGCACAGCCTAAGTCCCCTCTGCCAGGTGGGGGGCGACGCTCTGCCTTAGCAGACTGGGTTTAATGAGATGGTAACACTTTCCCACTGTGGAAGGGGCACCAAGAGCCTGGTCACAGCATACTAGGAGCTCCACCAGGGGCAGGGGTCCCAGGAACCGCTGCAGGGGCAGGGGGCAGAGATGACTGTGGTGGGAAGGACCCAGGAGAGGTGCCGGCGGAGGTGAAAACCCAGGGAGAGCAGGGCTTGCCGGGTGGAGGGCAAAAGGGAGGGCGGACATTCTTGGCTTCAGTCTCAGAACTTCCTCCCCCTGCCCAGCGTGTCTGCAGCCAGCGCGCTCAGGGACTTGGAGGTAAGGTACGGGCTACTGGAAGTTTCCCACTGGCCTGAGAACTCGTTCCACCCTCAAAAAGAAAAAAGAAAAAAAATCCAAAGGGGCACTTACCCCGGATAAAAATAAAACTTGGAGGGGCCCGCAGGAATGGAATACCTTCTTCCTGTGTTTAAATTTCTACGGAAAATCTGACCCGCGCGGCCGCCGCCCCTGCCCTGAGCGGGCGGAGTGCGCTTATATCTTTAAGGAAAGGAGCCAGGCGGCGTCCAAGCTCGCGACCCGGCGCGGGCGGCCCTGGGGACCAGCAGCCAGGTGGCGGCGCGGCGGCCCGGGGGAGGGTCGGGCGCACCCCGCACGGTGCGCGGCCCGGGCGGGCCGAGGGCGGCGGGCGGAGCAGGAGGCGGCCACGTCCCCTGCGGCCCGGGGCGCGGGAGGCCCGGCCCCCTGCGAGCGCGCCCGAACGCTGCCGTCTCCGCTTGCAGAGGCCGCCGGGGCCGTGGATGGGGAGGGCGCGCCGCCCGGCGGTGCCAGCGACCCGGCGGCCGCGATGAGGGTCAACGAGAAGTACTCGACGCTCCCGGCCGAGGACCGCAGCGTCCACATCATCAACATCTGCGCCATCGAGGACATCGGCTACCTGCCGTCCGAGGGCACGGTGAGTGCGGGCGGCCGCGCGGGCGGGCGGGCGGGCCGGGCACCTGCGCCAGCGCCGGGCACTGGGGCAGCGGCGGGGCTCCGGGGCGCCCACCTGCGCACGTGCGCCGGCCGAGAGCGCCGCGCCCGCCCAGCGCGCCCCAGCGCCCAGGGCTCCGCCGCCCCGCTCGCGAGCGCACGGCCCGGCTGTGCTCCAGGCCCGGGGCCAGCGCGCTCGCTGGGGCAGCGGGTGGGGCAGGGGGCAAGGGCGGAGGCCCCGTTGGCAGACGCTTTGGGGAGGGTGGCAGCCGCCGGGCCCCACCGTGGGGCCCCACCTGCCAGCGACGCTGAGCCCCGCACGGGAACTCTCCATGCCCAGGGCAGCCCGCGGGCACCGGTTGGTCGAAATTGCTTTCTGGGAGCCGGTTCGGGTGGAGGCAGGAGTCCGGGCGCCCGAGTGGAGCCGGTCACGTGTTTGGGGACCCCTATCCGGAGTTCCTCTCTAACCCCGCTGCACCCCCCAGGGTTGGAGCCAGCAGTTCTCAGGGATCCCCCTGGGGGCAGAATTCGTCCGTGTGGAGTTTGACTTAAAGGACTAACTTTGCCTGGAGAGGAAAGGGCTGTGACTCGCTGAGGGGCGGGGGGCGCTCGCGGGGATCCAAGAGCAGGATCCCCGTTCTCTCCAGCCCTCTGCAGCCCCCTGCAAGGCTCCTCCCCAGACCTCGCTCAGGCCCTAGCCTGGCTGCTCCAAGGTGAGGGTTGTCCTGGCCTGTCCCTCTAGCCTGGGGGCTGCAGAGCTTGAGGAGGAGGGCACCCTGCGAGGTGCAGGGTGGGGCATGCGCAGTGCCAGGAATTACAGTGATGCAGGGAAGGCCAGACTTGGGCTTTGGTCTGACCTGGCACTCCTGGAGTCCCAACCCCGGGCACCAGCTGAGGAATGGGGGCTCCTGACCTGGGCTTGCAGAGAGCCGCAGGGAGTGCTGATCCCCACAGTGTTGATGGAGAGGGGCTGCTGCCTGTGATCAGGAGGGCCTGCCTTAGAAGCCGAGGGGTCATCTGTGGAAAAGAGCTGTATGTGGGGCCACACGGGCCCTTGGGCACCACAGAGTGAGGTGGGAAGGGCTCCGCCCTTCCGGAGCCTAAGATGGAATGTTACGGCTACCGGAGACAGTGACAAAGGACAATTCTGTAGTGCTGGGCCAGCACTGTGCCTTGGCTTGTTTAACTCACAACAACTGTGTGGAGTAGGTGCTGTTACTATGGACCAGGACATTGAGGCCCAGAGGGCCAGATGACCTACTCACTCACCCACTGGGTGGCAGCTAGGGAGGGCCCCGGAGACAGGCAGGTGGCACTGGAGGGTTGGCTGGGCGTGGAAGTCCTGGTGATGACTCCAGGCAGCCAGCGTAGGGTGATGGAGCAGTCAAGGCATTGGGGGCGTGGACCCTCAGGGGCAGACCCCACATGGCTAGATAGAGACTTGGCTGTGGATAAGAAGGGGAACCTCAGTGAACAGCCCCTGGGTGCTAGTGTTTCAGTTCAGGGACCTGCTGCTTATCTGGAGCCAGGTGAGGCCCCCAGAGTCCACAGAGAGATGGCTCAGCCCTGTGTTCAGGTCTTCACGGTGCAGAGGGTGAGCTTGTGCCAGGCCACTGGGTCCTTCTTTGCATTTACTCTCTTTGGTGGCTTTGGAGGACTGTGGACTGGTCCCCAACTGCAGGAAAGAGAGGTCACCAGAGACAGGCTGGCAGCAGCAGCTCCAGGGCCAGGGACTCGTTGGTGCAGGGCAGGTGAGATGATAGGAAGGGCCTCCCAGGGTGCCCAGCGCAGCTCCAGCTGTTCTGCTGTTACCCAGAGTCACTCAGCAAAGGGGCTCTGTGCATGCACCTGTCAGTGGGCGTGGGCTGCGTTCCCAACAGCTCCTGTCCTGTCCCCCTACGTTTATCCCAAATGTGCACACGTCGGCCACAGAATAAGCCCCTCCCCTCCAGGCTGAGGTTTCCCAGACTCTGTGTCTGCCCTCATCCCCAAGTTCAAGGGTGGAAAGCATTGGTGTCTACACAGAGGTAGGTATAAGAAGAGATAACGCTAAGGCCAGAGGCCAGGTGAAAGCAACTACTTCATTAAGTTTGCTTTATATTAATTCTTGAATGTCTTCACCTTCCAACTGATGGCCACCAGCAGCCTGAGATCTGTGTGCTCCAATGAGCCGGACACCCAGAAATACCTGGCTCGCAGGTATCTGCCCACCTGCTGAGATCCGAGCACTACCGCTTCTCTGCCATCAGGGACGGTCTGTTTACAGATCATCAAGTGTGCCCAAAAGCAAAAATCCATACACAGGGCTGATGATGTAATCTAAAAAATTTCTTTGAGATAAAAGTGAGGGTTTTTAAAAATATCTTTATATTTTTTTTTATGTGGAGCTGAGGATCGAACCCAGTGCCTTACGTGTGCGAGGCTAGCGCTCTGCCACTGAGCCATGACCCCAGCCCCCAAAAGTGAGGTTTAGAACGAATGTTCCCCTCCAGTCTGAATTTCTCAGTCTCCAAGCCAGAAGCAGTCTGTGGGTTTTTGATTTCATCACTCCTGTTTTCCAAGAAAGAGAACATAGCAGATGCCTTAGAATGGTCACAGCTGTCACAGGGAGTGTGAGCTCAGCTCCGGGGCCCAAGCGGCAGGTAGAGTTGAATGAGTGGACGCCTTGGGGAGGTCGAGCTGCTGCGGACAGGGCTCCCTGGTCTTTCACCAGAGTCTCCCAGGTCTTTCTCTGCCCTTTCACCAGAGTTTGGGACTGTTTAGGAGCGGCAGGTGTGGGCTACGTGTGGGCCACTGTTCTGCTTGGGACAGGGCTGTCTGGACGCGCCTGCAGTGAAGGGGACCTTTGTCCACTGATGCTTCCCCTGGAATCTTAAAGAGCACTTCACTGTTTTCCTGTCTTCTCTGGGGAGGCTCCTTCCAGGAGCAATGCCCGCCCCCGAATACCCAGAAGAGACCTTGGGAATGCCTTCAGGCCCCTATCGCGTTCTAGTCCCACAGCATCCTGTGGCCTGGGTCGGGAGAGATTTCTGTGCCCATCCCACAGATGAGAAGGCTGAGGCTCCGGGGTGGGAGGTGCCCTGT
The DNA here is from genome assembly GCA_028644305.1 of Xerus rutilus. Classification (NCBI taxonomy): domain Eukaryota; kingdom Metazoa; phylum Chordata; class Mammalia; order Rodentia; family Sciuridae; genus Xerus; species Xerus rutilus. The sequence goes on along the minus strand of CM053399.1, from coordinate 3,633,391 downwards.
GTAGATCAGCTCCGCATCCTTGCTTCTGATGGCCCTGCCAGTAAACGGGCCCCAGACCCCATGCCTGCCGTTCATCCAGACTCCCATGGGACACCTGCCCGTCTGTAGGGGCAGCGAAGAGAGATTCTGAGCCTTTCGGAGGAGGATTTCTCTCACTGCAGTTTATGTCTTTGCCGTTTTGGCCTTTTCTGCGTGAGGAAAGCACCTACTGCTCCACGAGGGCCCCTCCAGCCACACGCGGCTCGGCAGCCTCCGCTTGCCTTGTGCCCGCCTCCCTGACTCTCCGAGCCAGTCTGGGGTGGCTTGGAGGGGCCTCCCAGTTGTTGCCTACAAACCCTAATGCAAGTAGGCTTATTCCCATTTTATAAAACTAAGACCTGAACAGATAAAGCAGCTTACCCAGGACCACATAACAAATCAAAGATGGGGTTCAGCCCCCAGGAATCCCCACCAGGACTGGGTGCTGCCTCCTGCTGGTCCCATCTAGCAAAGTCTGATTTGTCCCACCTTTCACTTGTGGTCCATTCTGACCATGAGATTACTCTCCCCTGTCCTCCCCTAGTTCGTTTTTTTGGGCATGTGTCTCAGTTCCCAGTGAGACCAAACTTCTGGTGAGGGTCCACTCTCTGCCAGGACCTGTTGTAAATTCTAAAATGAAAAGTAACACATGGAATCCTTCCAACAACCCTCTGAGGGTCATCCTATTAAATGTGGGAGGTCTTAGGAATGTGGAGGTACAAAGAGGTAGAGCCCTGTGTCCTGGGGCAGCATAGCTAGTGAGTGACAGAGCTGGCAGGGTGATGTCCCCCTTGGTCAGGACTCTGGCTCCCTCTCCCTCCCCAGGCTGGGAAGTTTCCAGAGACTGTCAGGGAAACAGCCCCTGCGAGTGGGCAGCATGCTCCTCCCCAAGGCCCCAGTGGACAGGGGGTGGCTGTCCATACTGAGCCTGCAGTCCTTCCTGCCCCACTGACAGAGGGATCCTGGCTGTTCCCTGGGGACTGTCCCTGCTTTGCTTTGATGGCTGTCTGCATTTCTCTGCCTCTGAGGGTCACTTGCTGGACTAGTTCAGTGTCACCCATCACCCTTGTCAACCAGGAGGGTCCCATGGGCCCCTGATAGGTACTGAGCCATCTTGGTGACCAGTTCTGGGTGCAGTCAGGGCAGCGGCTCAGGGGCCTCTGGGTTAAGAGCTTGCAGCTGGTGGTGCCAAGGCAGCCCTGGCACAGGAGGCCTGTGTTGGCCCTCGCAGCCAGGCGCCCCTGGATCTCAGACATGGGAAGCCCGAAAACCCCAGGAAGGCCCCCGGGGCTGAGGAGGAGGGAGGGGCACAGGCGGGTGCCCAAGATGCCAGCAAAGACGGGGAGGGCCAGGACCTTCCTCCAGCGCAGGGCCTGGGGAGGGGTAGGAAGCACAGGCCAAACCTGGCCAGCCCCGTGGGGCCTGTCTGGAGTGCTCGGGAGCTGCAGCCAGCTGCCCTGGCTTCTGCATCCACACAGTTTGACCTCTTGCCCCGCTGGGAATGCCCCTTCCTGTGCACCTTGCCCACGGCCTGTGGGCTCAGCCGTCGGGTCCGACCTTGCTGCCCACCGCAGAGAGGAGGGAAGAGCGGCTCGGCTGCTGGCTCACCATGACTGTGCACTCCTCTGACCTTCCTGACATGTTAGAAGGCGCATCTGCCCTTGGCCTGGGATGGAGGCAGGTGACAGGGATGGCCCCCAGGCGCCTGTCCCGGCACGTTTTGGACCTGCTCCTGCTGAGCTTGGCAGGGTCGCCCAGGCGGTCATCAACTCAGCTAATCCTCCTGGCAGGGAGGCAGCTCGGGCTACCCTTCCCATCCTACAGAGGCAGACCTGAGGCTCAGAGGGACCTGGTGCCTCCCCAGACCGCGGAGCTGGAGAGGAACAAGTCCAGGCTGGACTTAGGCCTGGGCCTGCGCCTGCCCAGAGGGACCCGCACCCAGGCTTGCCTCAGCTTCCCCGGCCTGTACACACCCTCTGTGGGTCCCGCCCCCACTAACCACTGGCCGCCTGGCCCCAGGAGCAGCAGGGGCAGGAAGTGGCCCCTCTCTTCCCAGCAGAGCTGGGCCTTGGGTGGCTGACTGTCCTGCATGAGCCTCAGTTCCCTGCAGGTCAGCAGGACCTGATCATGGTGCCCTCCTGGGGCAGCTCGAAAGGATTGGGTGGACGAGGAAGTATCCCCTGGACTCCGGCTCCTGACGAGGGCTGGAATGCCAAGTGGGGACAGGTTTGAGGCTGAGCTCAGCCCCCACCTGCTCCACCGGCTTGGGGCCTCCTTGCCTCCCTGGGCCTCAGTCCCCAGTATGAACACCAGCGCCCCTTGCTGGTGTGAGGCGCTGTGGTCTCCTGTACACAGTCCTTTCCTGGGCTGGGACTGCATCTCCTGTCCTCAAAAGCTAGCCCTTCTCCACCCTTCTCCTGGGCCCTCCCAAAGCCACCTGCCCACACAGGTGTGGTCCTGGCCCATGAGCACCTGGGAGGGTCCTTCCCAGGGAGCAGGATGGAGACCCATTGGGAGCAGCCTGGCAGGGCTCCCATACTGTATCCGGGTCCTCTGAAGGTCACCAAGATGGGCTGGACTCTGAGTTATCGTAGATCAAACTTGATCGAATAGTTCCTGCCTCCTGCTGGCTTCAGTTCCTGATGAGGCCCTGCCTCCCAGGGGAAGTTGAGATGCCAGGGGCATGAGGCCACCTGCTCCCCAAGGAGGAGCGAAGGGACCCAGAGCCCGGCCATCAACACCTGCCAAAGGCAGGGGAGACCCGGGAGCTGCAGCTCCACCCTACCCAAGACCCCCTTCTCCGCACCCTGCAGCCCAGGAGGTAAGGACTGTGGCCTCCAGCTTCTGTCTTCCCCTGTCCCTGTGCCTCACCCCATGTCCAGGGTGCAGAGGTTCTGGAGGCTGTGCAGACCCCCACATGCCCTGCGGCCTCCGCAGCCCACCGCACCTCAGGCTCCTCCCTCTGCTCCTCCCACCCAGAGGACAGCCCGTCAGTGTTGCGTGCAGCTGAAGGCTGTTCCGGGGCTCCAGGTGGCCCTGGACCTAAGGACTTGCCTCATTTCCAGGGAGGCTTTCCAGGCTGCTGTGTGGCCAGGTCAGGGCCAGGGCCAGGGCCGCCTGCTAGGCCATGGCAGAGCCTGAGCTTCGTAAGGAGGAAGCGTGGGGCCTTCCCAGCCTCCTGCCTGGGGCAGCTGGGCCTGGGATGGGGTGGGGGACATGTCAGTGTGGGACAGAGGGGCAGAGGTGGCTGAGGGCTGTGGTGGGGAGCATGGGCAGCATGTAGGGAATGGGGTACAGTGGCCAGTGGGTCCCAGAGACAGGGCAGAGCCCAGCAGGCTCATCTTGGCAACAGGTCTTATCATTTCTCCTCCGGCTCCTCTGTGCACCGGGGAAACGGAGGCCAGGGGCTGTGTCCAGCAGAAAAGGACAATTGGTTCCCATACAAGCTTAGGGAAACTGCAGGGCACAGGTCAGGGAAGGCTTCCTGGAGGAAGAGGCCCTCTGAGTGGGGGGCCCGGGCAGCACTCCCTGCTGGTCGCTGTGTTTCGAGGCCTGCCTCCCCCCTGCTGGGCCAGGTCCTCAGCTGAGATGGATCTCCAGGCTGAGAACAGGTGGCATGTCTGTCGCTGGATCTCCAGGCTGAAAACGGGTGTGCGTGTCTGTCGCTGGGTCTCCAGGCTGAGAACGGGTGTGCGTGTCTGTCGCTGGAGCCTGGGAGGGAGCCCTGGCGGCCAGGCTGCGGCCTAGCCTGTCCTCGTCGGTTGGTCCTGACGGCCGAGCCCAGCATGCGGCTGGCCTGTTGCCGTGACAGCGAGTGGAACCCTGTGGCCCTGCAGTGCAGGTGCTGCCCAGGTCCCCCTCCTGCACCTGGCTGGCTTTTCACCCGCCAGCGCTTCCTCCTCCCACAGCGCCAGACGCCTCAGACCCCTAAGGGGCTGAGTCCGAGGCCCTGTCCGTGCCCACCCCGGGCATCTGCAGCCCTAGCCATGCTACCAGCCCTGTCCCCAGCTTTTCTCTCCAGAGGGCAGCCTGTGCTGGGCAGGTGAGGGCCACGTGCAGGGAAGGTGAGACAGTGGGGACTTGATGCCCCAGGAGTGGGTGAGGCCCAGCTCACCCTCTGGGTACCAGCACCAAGTGTGCTGCCCAGGGTCGCCCGTGGTGCCCCAGGTTGGAGCTGTCCGCTGCGGGCCTGTCCTCAGCCTTGCCCACTACTCTGGCATCTGTTTGGGGAAAGCCCTGGTGGAGACGGCCAGAGCTTGCCATCAACGTGATGAAGCGAGGTGGGGGTCAGAGGCCGAGATTTGCACCTGCAGATACCTACAGGGCCTCCCTGCCCTGCCTGACCCGGCTGGCCTGTGCCAGGGTCCTTCCTAGAAGGTTTCAGTCTGCAGCTTTTTGCACCTGGCCAGGTGGGTCCCTCCCATCTGGCCTGCACTAGCTACAGAGACCAGAAGGGCAGTGTGTGGCTAGTAGCTAATGTGGCCTTCTAGAATGTCACTCCAGGAGGGCAGGCCTGTGTCCGGGCCTGGCAGCCCTAGGACGGCAGGGTTTTTGTCTGTATCCGTGGGGGATAGGGCTGCAGCACCCCTCAGGTACCAGAGTCCATAGATGCATGTCCCTTAGGTAAAATGCACACAGCTTGTACACATGGCCCTCTCCAGAGGGCTAGAACCCCCCAGCGCAGCGCAACGCCACGTGTGTAGCTGTTCTGTGTCATTTTGGAAATAATGACAAGAAAACACCTGTACGCGTTTGGGACAGATACCATTTCTTCCTGAAGATTTCCCACCTGAGGTTGGGGGAAGCTGTGGGTACGTGTGGGTTTGGGACCTGTGGACGTGGGGACTGGCTGGAGGCTTCTGAGGGCCTAGCTCGGCCAACCCCATGGTGACTACTGTCTCCCTCTGCTCTGCAGCTGCTGAACTCCCTGTCCGTGGACCCTGACGCCGAGTGCAAGTACGGGCTGTACTTCAGGGACGGCAGGCGCAAGGTGGACTACATCCTGGTGTACCACCACAAGAGGCCCGCGGGCAGCAGGACTCTGGCCAGGAGGGCCCAGGTCGGCGACACCGCCCTGGGGGCCCGCAGCATGAAGCAGGACCACCCGCTGCCTGGCAAGGGGGACTCGGTGGGCGCAGCCTCGCCGGAGCCCCCCATGGACTACCACGAGGATGACAAGCAGTTCCGCAGGGAGGAATACGAGGGCAACCTCCTGGAGGCAGGCCTGGAGCTGGAGCGCGATGAGGACGTAATTGTCCCTTCCTTGGCTTGGGCTGGGCGGGGGGCTCCACTGCAGGAGGGCAGGGTCTCCTGTGGCTGTCCCTGGGCCTAGGCAAGGGCCATGTGACAGTGCCACTCTTGTCATCCAGGTGGGGTACAAAGAGTTCCCAGACGGCTTTGGGGAGCCCCGACCACCCCGTCCAGGCCGCCTCTGCTCTGTGGCCAGGCTGGCCTCGCAGCCATGACCTGCAGGGCAGCGTTTCCTGTGCCAGTCCCTGCTCAGGGAGATCTGCCCATTCAGAGGGGCAGAGGCCGAAGCTCTCCTGGTGATTTTCCTGGGTGACCTTGACCCTTCTCTGGGCCTCGGTTTCTGAGGCTGTAAAAGGAGGAGACAGGTCTGGAGGTGCCTGCTCTGAGCTCCACGATCCTGGAGCACTGTGTACTGGTCAGCCAGTCCGTACCTGGCTGCTGTGGCTGCTGGAGGTGCAGCCTGTGTGCGAGAGTGACTTAGCAGGTGCTGCCTTCATGGCTGATTACTGTGTGCTCCTTAGCTAATGTCTTAACCTCTCTGTGCCTCTCTGTGTGCGGGTGCCCTTGATGATATGAATGGGGGAAGGGAGGCCCCTGCCCTGAAGAGCTGTCACTGTGCAGGTTGATCAGAAGCGAGCAGATGTCTCGAACCCAGGCTAAGGTGGGAAGAGTCGTCCGCGGGTAACTCGGGGAGCGGCTGAGGCAGCAAGGGTGTCCAAAATGAACGTTGGCTTGGGAACGTAGAGCAGGAACCGCGTGTCCTTGAGTAACTGGTGCTTTTGGTTTGGTGACGGAAAGCTTTCAGAGGGTTTCCACCCAGGGCTGTCACCCGGGGCCCACGTGGCAAGCCAGGGAGGCTGCAGGACGCGGGGCCTCTGTGGCCCCCACCCCCTCCCCAGGTCAGCCGCCTGGCAGGTGTGTGGGGTCCTCACAGGGAGGGCTCAGGCGGCGTGTGAGGGCCATGCTTCCCTGGCTGGGAGGCCCCGATCGGATCCCAATGAAATTCAGCGTGTTTCTCCCTGACGCCAAGGACCACAGCCAGGACGGGGCGCGCTGCGCTGGTCCTTGGGGTCTGTCACTGGGAGAGAGCAGCCGGTTCCTGCTGGCCTTCCTCATTGTCCTCCCAGCCCGCCCTGCGGCTTTGGGAACAATGCAGCCACTATGCGGAGCTCATTTCACATGTCATTTTATAACAGGGACACATTGGCTCCTTCCCAGGCAGCGGGCCGGGGGGCACTCAGGCAGGAGAGCCTGACCCCACACTGACCCTTCCCCGAGGGGTTTCCTCTCTGTCATTCTCTCCTGAAGACAACTTTGAACTCTCCAGCTAGACAGCACCTCGGAGGTCTGGTGCTTCAGGCTGACCTGGCAGATCCGGGACCTCTGCCTGTCCTTGACCTACAAGGCCTTGGTTCCCCGACTGTAGGCCAGAGAGGGCAACGGCCTCCTCGGTGCTGGGGCATTCTGAGCAGCCCCGCAAGGTGCTCAGAGCAGTCTGCCAGGTGGGGTGGCAGTGCTGAAGACGGGTCCTTTCCAAGTCCCACTAATGCCATGTCATAAACGTCTTGTTTTAATGTATGTATATTCTTTGGAATAAAAAGCAATCAGGATGCTGGTCACTATCACCAAGAGAAACTGTAGTCATGCAGTAAATGACCCCAAAATTTCACAGATACTTTGGCTCTAGAGCTAGATAAGGCTTTTCAATGGTCAACTGGGCCCTTTTAAGAGTGGAAATGGGATTGGGTCAGAGATAAGACCAAGCATTTGAGGTGGCTGAAGTGAGTTGGTCTCACCTCCCAAGGGGTCACCTGTGCCCTACGAGGGCCACTGGGACCCCAGAGCCTCCTATGAGGTGAGCTGGGCCCCAAGGCTACTGCAGCCTGCTGTCCCAGAACCCGGTCTGTGGGAGGCTGTGTGGACGGTGTGCGGCCCACCAGCAAGGTCAGCAGGCAGGGCTTTGGGGGATCCGCTTCCGGGCAAAGAGGCGCTGTCTCTGACAAACCACTCCCGGCTGTGCTGGAGGACAGTGAGCCAGGGGTTTGGAATTGAGCGAGGCTCCAGGAGAGCCCAGGTGCAGTCTGCCCATCCGAAGAGCACGGAGCCCTCTGTGCACTGTTACGGAGGGAGAGAGCCACAGACGGGTCAGGTTCTCAAACACCAGGGACCCCTAGATTCAGACTCCAAGCTGGGGTTCTCGATCCCAGCACTGCTGGCATTCAGCATTTGGCAGCATCTCTGGGCTCCGCCTGGCCAGCTGCAACTCCCAGTCTGGGAAAGCTGAAAGTGTCCCCAGACATTGCCAAGTGTAACCTGGGGGCCAGAATCCCATCCCCACCAGTTGAAGGAACCTGACTTCGAAAGCAGGACCTTCAGGCAAAGAGAAAGGAAGAACCTAGAGGGGCTGGGTCTCCTGGGAGGGGTGCCAGTCACGCGCCAGCTGTCTGCAGGCCCAGCCTCTGTGGCTGTGGCTCAGCAGCCTCATGGAGGTCTCCAGGTACAGGTGCGCCCTGGCCTTGCTCTCTGTGGGGTGGCTGTGTGTGACCTAGCATTGTCCCTGGGTACAGTGGGCCAAGAGGTCACAAAGATGGAGCCCTGGGCTTGCCTTCTCACTGAGGCAGGGGTGTTGTTGGGAGACCCCCCAACACAGCATGTGAGACTGCTGGAAGATGGTCTGGCTGAGGGGGTGATGTGGGGACTCTGAGGGACCAGGTCACCACTGAGTGGTCTCTTGCAGTGACAGATGGGTGGCTGAGCACAGCACAGGTCTCCTCTCCCAGCTCTGGAGTTCTGCAGTCTAAAATCAAGGCACCCCGGGGCCCCCAGGCTGCAGGGGAAGCCCTTCCCGCCCCTGCTGGCCTCAGGTGGCCTCGTGGTCCTCGGCTGGTGGCCCCTCTCTCCCATCCTGCCTATCTTCACAGGGCCTCCCTCTGTTGGCTCTCTTGTGTGCCCTCCCTCATTCTTCTGGGGGCCACGTTAGTCCAGTATTATGTTATCTGACCTTGGCCACATCTTCAGAGACCCTGGCTCCAAATGATAGCACCGTCACAGGTGCCAGGGGCGGGGCTTGAGCGGATCTGTGAGGGGATACCATGCAGCCCCCACCAGCTGAGCTGCTGCACTGGAGGTGGTCCTGCGCGGGGTGGCTGGGGCTGGCCCGGGCACAGAGGTGGCAGCTTGCCTGGGGAGGACATGAGGCCCCAGCAGGGCAGGGGAGAGCTGACAGCCTGGGGGAGCGGCAGGTCCAGCCTTGGCCTGGCCGGCTTCCCTGCAGGGCCCGACCATGCACCAGGAGCCCCAGAGCCTTGTCCCAGTGCAGGCTCTGGTCCAGGACCCAATGTCAACCAAGGCCCCTGTGCCCTGTTCAGTTCCAGAAGGAGGCCCCTGCTGCCTGGTGGGCCAAGAGCCTGCCAGCGACTGGGTGGCAAGTCCTGGACAGAAGTCCCAGATGCCTTGAAGAGGGGTTTTGGGTAGGCAGGAAAGGGCTGGCCACTAGGACCTGCAGGGTAGCCCTCAAAGTTGGCTTCACTGGAGGGGTCAGGGACCTCCGGGACAGCATGGAGGAAGTGGCGGGAAGGCAGGAGGACCAGACCCAAGAGGTCTCTCCTCCCCCTCCCCCGCCCTCCCTTTCTCTCTCTCTCTCTATCCCCCATCCCCCCTCTTTCTCTGCCTCTCCCCTACTCTGCCTCCCCTCTCCCTCCCCTCAGTCCCCTTTTCCTGCTCCCCTCTCTCCCTCACCTCCCTATGGCGTCAGCTTACAGGGTTCCCATTAGAGGGACGACAGGCATTTGTGGCCAACATGTTTTCTTGCAGTGAACATCCATGACACTTGGGAGGTTCAGCCTCAAAGCCCACTGGACATTATTTATGTCCAGGGTCATTGCAGAGAACACCACTGGCTGAAATCCTGGCAGTGTGGCTGGGGGTGGCCAGGGCCCACACTGCCCCGATGCTGGACTTGACCTTGGCTTTGGTGGGTTTTGTTGAGGCCCTGGACATGGACCCTCAGAGTCTGTTGCTCTGGGGGCTGTCAGGACCCCTGTGGCTGCTGGCCTGCTGTGGTCTCTGGGCAGGCTTCCCTGGAGCTGGTGAGCCAGCGGCTATCGGTCACTGGGAGCATCAGCTCCATCTTTGAGGATGCTGCCCCTAAAAAGCTAGTGGCTGTGTCTCTGTGGGAGGAGGGGGGCTGCCATCACCCCAGGCTGAGGGACGCAGAGTGGGTGGGAAATCACAGCCCTGGGCTGTGGAGGTGGGTTCAGGTCTGAGGCAGCTGCTTCCTGAGTTAAGAGGACCTGTTTCCCGTCTGTAAAGAGGAGCTGAGTGGCAAGTCTCCTCCGGACTGGTGATCAGGGTTGGGGGCTGGCGCGGGCTCGGGGCTGGCGTGTAGAAAAAGCTGGCGACGGGTGTGGGGCAGCCTCACCCACCTGCTCCTAGGGTGCAGCTAACGGTGCCAGTCAGGCCCTGCTTCCTGCCAAATGGGAGTCAGAACTCAAGCCTGTGAGAAGAAGGTTCCCCCTGTTTAGTCCCCCCACCCACACTGTGCCAGGTGACCAGGGAGGGCAGAGGCAGGGTGGCCCTGGTCATGGGAAAGAGAGGGCCCCTCTGGTTATTGCTGTTTCCGGCAGGTTTTGAGGCAGGTCTGGTGCCTGGGGAGGGGCCACTCCTCACCACCCCGAGCTGGAGGAGATGGGGCTGGGGTCCTCCACGGCATGGGTGTCAGGTCTCTCCTGGCTTTTGAGGACAGAGAAGAGTGAGCCCCACCATGGGCTTGGGGGTCTGGAAGGCAGCTGCCCCAGCTGTGTCTTCAGCTAAGAGTGAGGGGCCAGGCAGGAATTCTTCCCTGGACTGGGGTGCAGGGGGATAGAGACCCCAGTCCAGGGCGGGCCCAGAAGCCTGGCCTTTGACCCTGGCCCCAGGCGCCTTCGCTGCCCCTGCCCGGCCACCCGGGCAGCCCCCTAGTGGGAGGAGCAGTGTTGGGGCCTCTGGCTGGTCCTCTCAGCCCTGCCTCGGCTACCTCGTCACAGCCGGCTTCCTTCTTCAGCCACCGCAGGCTTTTGTCTCCTGGGTCTTCTGTTGGGCCCAAAGCTGTGCGTCACTCTGGTCCCGGTGACTCCTTTGGTTTGACTTGGCGTGGAAATGCTTCTGTTGCACTGAATTCTGGACTTTTCTTTTTAAGCGGTATCTTCAAAGTCCCTGGTGGATGGTCTCTGGGGCCCAGGTCGTGTGGGGGAGTCTTTGCCATCTGGCTGCAGTTCTGAGAGCCTGTCGGTGTCCAGGCTCCGGGGGCGGAGCCGGCTCTTAGGTCAGGAATTCCAGGGAAGCCGAGCTTGGCCTGGAGCACTTACACCAGGGGCATTGGCGCAGCCGCGGGCCAGCCCTGGCCCTGCCTTCCCAGGAGGGGCGGAGGGTCTGCCTGCCGGGTCCTCAGTTCTCACTGAGCTCCTTGTTTATTTCTAGGAGTTCGGCTTGGTTCTTTTCCATTGAATGTGTTCTTGGACACACTTCCCCGGGGGGTTGACAGCTGTTGTCTTTCCATGTTTCCTGTCCTTTACTGTCTTTTCTGCCTTGAGGTTTATTTCTTTAAACTAGGTGAGTGGAGCTGACGCAGGGCCCGACACTCGTGATCCCAGTGGAGGGACCGTTTGTCTCAGTCACTTGGTTTTCCCAGCCCTGCCCCAGGCTGTTGTCTCATCCTCCTCTGCTGGTCACTGACCCCTGGAACCCTGTGGGGCTTCCAGGCCTGGGATGAATGCGCCCTGTCCAGAGCGTGGCATCGTGGCTGAGGCTGAAGTCTCAGGCCCCTCTCGGTGGCTCTCCCCCTCCTCCTCCACCCTTCCCTTCTCTGGTTCCTGCAAGGTGAATGTGACCCCGTGGTCTCTCTCAAGACCCACACCAGGCTCGCCTCCTGCTCAGCCCCCTGGGGTTAGAGGAGGACGCTGATCCTTTGTAGGACACATGACAGTGACCTCCAGGGCTCAGCTCCATGTGGGAAGGGGCTCCTAACCCACTCCCCTCCGTGTTTGGGCTCTGTCCTAGCAGAGGCCAGCCCAGGTGACCATGTTGATAGATGTCCCCAGGAGGACATGGTGCTGGGTGCTCCTTCATGATGTCCCCTGTGCACTCTGCTGTTTTCCTGGTTCTTTGGCACCTGAGGGCCAAGGCATTTGGTTGTCCTCTGTTCATCTGCACCTTGTGCTGTTTTCCCTGAGGGGTGACCCAGCCACCCCCGCCCACAGCGAAGCAGGAGGCGAAGCCCTCTTTGATTGACAGGTCACGTCTTACAGCACTTGTGCAGCCTAGCAGGCCTGGGCCAGACCCCAGGTCGAGGGCCGAGGATGAAGGTGTCACAGCCCGTGCCTGCTTGGAGAACGGCAACGCACCTGGTCCACCCCTGAGGCCACGTCCACTGGTCCTTGCGGCCCTGAGACCTCAGTCTGGACACGGGGCCAACGGGGGGGATAGAAGGAGCTCCTGCTCCCTGAGGGAGGTGCCATCAACCTTGTGGCACTGTCCCATGCCCGCGATTGGAAGCCGGGTCTCCCTGGGCAGTGTAGACGTGGTCAGCAGTGGCAGACGTGGGACTTGCTGGTTAGCAGAGGCTCTGCCTCACGCAAGCCCATGTCCAGTGTTGAGGACATCCTGGCTTGCAGGCCATGCCGAGCCCTCGGGGACAGTGAGTGGAGGGCCGGAGGAGCCCCAGCTGGAGTTCCTGTGTGGCCCTCCTGCAAGTCCTCCCAGCCCCTCAACCCAGTGACTGAAGTGAACACCTAGGTACCAGCCGGGGGGCTGTGGGGAGGACAGAGGGTTGAAAGCCGGGGCAACTGGCTGGTGACCAGTGGGTGCTCAGTAGAGATGGACCCCTGCCCTCTTCACTTGCTCAGCAAATGTCCTGGGGCTCCTGCTCCTCCATCCCAGGGACACAACCGAGCGGGCAGACCCGCCCCAGCTCACACCTTGCTGGAAGCTGGTGTCACCAGAAGGATGGACAGATGCCAGGTCGTCGAACAGGCCATGGGAGCACTCTGCTTGCCCCCGTGATGGACGTGCAGGCCCACAGGTGGCAGGGCCAGTAGAGGGATGCCTTGGCGTCCCAGGCCACCATGCATCTCCCACGGGGACCTGTGGTTTTTATTTGTGATTTTCTTCTTCTGAAAGGAAAGTGCTGGGAACAATTCTGGGGAGCTCAGAGCTCATGCACAGTGGGCTTGGGACAGAGGTGTCCCCTCTGCTCAGCTCAGCCTGCCCACACCTCCCATCTCTTCTGGCTGGGGACTTGGGGTCCTGGCACTGCCTCGCAGAGTGCAGTGACCTGGCCAATGGTGCCCCTTGCTCCCCCCACTGGGCCTGACCCTCAGCATTGGTGAGTCTGTGGCCTCAAACACTCGCACGCCAGGGCTGAGCCAGGACAGGACCTACTCCTCTGGGGCCTTAAGCAGGGGTGGGGAGGGGCCAGCTGTCCCCTGGCTATTACTGCTGTGGGTGGGCTGTGCCAAGCTGGGTACCATGCTCCAAAACATCTCCTGTGTGTTTTTTCTGAACTGATTCCAGGACCCCTCTCCCAGATTTCACCAGACATTTTCCTAGAGAAGCCCCCTGCTCAGTCAGGCAGGGACACATTTCCCCGGGGGGTTGACAGCAGGCACTGGGCTTGGGTCACCTCCAAGGACACCTCTGTGGACTCAGGGCAGAATCCGGGTATTTGCATGTGGGTGAGCCGTTAACAGAAGTAAATCTGGGTCTGTAACAGGAAGATGGACTCTACCACATGTGGGCTGGTGGCAATCCTCTCCCCTGACTCAGGAGTGTCCCATGATGTCAGCCTCTGAGTCACCAGGACTGGGGGACCCTCTGTGGCTGGGCTGGGGAAGCACTTTGAACTTCTCAGCAGGGCAGGCGTGGTCTCAGCTGCCTGTGGCCAGGGAGAGGCCATCCTGAGCTCAGCCTGCTCCTGCCCGCCAGGCCACGGTGCTGGAACTGCTGTGGGCACCAGAGGCCCCTTGCTCTGTGAATCAAGCTTTTTATTGCTCAGTTTTCAGACAAGGAAATGGGAACAGAGAGATTAAGTCACTTGCCAGAGCCCACACAGGGGCAGGGCGGGAGTCAGACCAGGGCAGCTGCATGCTGGGGCCTCTAGCCCTGAGGGCCCCAGGAGGCCTTCTCCAGCCTCTGCCAAGAACCACACAGTCCCCAGAGGACGTTCAAGCCCGTGCCTGCCACCTTCCAGCCCTGGGCTCCGGGCTCCCCAGGAGTGCCCCGCCCTGCACACCTCTGAGCCCAGGCCCATCCCCTGCACCTGGAGTGCCCTGGTGCTGTGCCCCGAAGCAGCTTGGGCCCACATGCCAGGCCTGTGCTGTTGCACGCTGCCCCTGGCCACTCAGGCTCTTGCACAGGCTCCACGGGGCCCCGACCTGCCGAGCTCCCGAGGTGCTGGGCCGAGGCTGCTCACATCCTCCTGGAGCAGGGTCTCTGCACGTGAAGGAGTGAGGCATTTCTGGAAGCATCGAGGCCCACCCTGCACCCGGTAGGAGAGAGAGACCCTACATCCAGGGGGAGGGAGAGACACAGGGAGACACAGTCACAGAGGACAGGAGGCCAGAAGATGGCAGAGGCCAAGGTTGGGGTGACATGGTCATTCACCAAGGGACACCTGGAGGCCCGGAAGCTGAGGAGGCAGGCAGCACCTGCCCTGGAGCCTTAGACAGGGCGCTGCTCTGCACACGCCTGAATTTTGGATTTGTGGCCTCTGGGCCTGGAAGTGTGTTTCTGTCATTCTGAGCCGCTGGGCTTGTGGACGTGTGTCACAGCAGTCCCAGGACACAAGTGCAACAAGCTGGCCTGGGCGGTCCCTCGGGGCCTCGGTTTCCCCGTCTGCACTGGGAGCGCAGCCTGGGCCTACCTCATGGGCTGGTTGTCAGAAGTAAATAAACCAACAGCTGTGACATACACTGGGGATGCTGCCCAGCAGGCACCTGGTGGACATCAGCGTGGGTGGCGGCATTACTGCCTGTCCCTCCTCCTCTTTCATGTGCCACATACAAATGTGAGGGGCAGCTGCTCTGTGCGGCCAGCTCCTGTCAGCAGGACCAGCAGACAAGGACGCCCAGGCAGAGCAGGCCAGTCCAGGTGCACCAAGGCCTGTGCTGGGTGGTGGGGAGGGAGTGTGAGTCTCACGGTGTGACAGCGAGTCTCATGGCCAACAGTAATGCCCGCAGGTGGGCGGTCAGCAGAGGAAGGAGGAGAGAAGCAGGGAAGGGACCTGGGCATCAGAGAGGGGCGCCCTTCCCCCAGCGCAGCTCTGGTGTGGGGTCACCCAAGGCGACACGGCTCGTCAGGACCTCTGTGCCAGACCAGAAGCCGTGCGGGTCCTGGGAAGGTGCCCCCTCCGGGCTCTGCTCTTGCTGGGAGCACTTGCTTTGCACACTGCAGATGTCATGCTCTTAAAGTCACCCCCAAGGGCTTTGGCTCCCTGCTTCTTGCCATAGCTGTAGTACACCTGAGGCCACTCTGTCTACGCTGCCTGAAGGTGTGAGGTGGCTTCGTCACCAAACCCCAGCTGGTTGCTCTGTGGCCTGAGTGGGTGGGCCGGGTCCCTTCCCACAAGTTCCTCTAAGTGTCAGCACTGCGAGGAGGCGAGTGGGTCTCCTGGGCCTGGCCCGCCACCCGCCCTCCAACCTCTGCTGCGACTGCATCAGTGCTACAGGGCAGCGAAGGGCACCGGGTGTGGAAGGTCTGGGGAATGCCCATGTGCCAGTGGGGACAGTGCTGTCCTTCACATGTGCCACTCCCTGGATAAGGGGCCATCTAAGATCAAATTCCAGGGGGAGAACAGAAAACGAAGGGACTGGCATCCTAGAGAGCGAGCACCTTGGTGGGGTCTGAGCTTGGGAGGGGAGGTGCAGGGACCTCTCAGGCCTCAGTGTTCCCATCTGTAAGGGGGCCCGTGCCGTCCTCTTCTACCAGCAATGGACTCTGCTGGACTCTGTTCCTTGAAAGCCTTTGCTTGGGCTGCCTCCTCGCCACCAGTGCTCGGTGACCTTGGCTATTGATCACCGTCATTCAGGATCAAGGAGGAGTGACTTGTCCAAGCTTCAGTGGGGGCGGAGGACTTGAACCTGGGCCTGCCCTGGAGCCCCTGCACCAAGTGGCTCACGGGAGAATGAAGCCTGAGCACACGCAGGGAGCCCAGGAAGTGGCTGTGAGCAGGCAGGGGTGGCCCTGGGCCACGGAGGGAGGATGCCCAGAGAATGAGCAGGAGAACCCGGGGGGCCCTAGTGCCCCCAGGTCAAGTGGCCTGAGTGCCCCTGGTCTGTGGCCCAGGCTGCTTTGGGCACCCTCAACTCAATTTCCCTGAAAACTTCCCCTGGGGTTTTGGAGTCTCTGACCCCACTGCTCCCCCACTAGGCCCTCCTGACTCAAACATTCTGCAGTGACCTGGGGGCGTCCCTTTAGCCCCCTGTGTTTCCACCATCTGAAGGGAGGGGACCCAGGAGCTCGTGACGTGTGTTCAGGGGTTAAGTTGATGACGGGCACCCACAGCCTGTGCAGGACCTCTCCATCGGTCCTAGTGGGCCCCGGAAGGAAACACGGTTTTCAGCAGGCACGGCCTACCCTGACCAAGAACTGTTCTTCTCTTTCTAGACTAAAATCCATGGGGTTGGCTTTGTAAAAATCCACGCCCCCTGGAATGTGCTCTGCAGAGAGGCTGAGTTTTTGAAATTGAAGATGCCGACAAAGAAGGTTGGTGGTGACATTTCTCCTCCAAAATACATTGCCAGGTCTGAATGTCACACAGACGCCTGGCCATAGAATGTTTTTACCACGAGGCTCTGAGTTGTTCAGAAAAGCCAGGGAGCTCGATTGTCGCCCCAGAAGGGCAGTGAGGCTCAGATGTGACGGTGCCTCCTGGGGGTCCGTGTCCTGATCATGGAGAACATGACCCGCACTGGGTGGTCTTTGGAGAGCCCAGTCCAAATCCCACCGGAAGGTCGGAGCACAGAAGCCTGCCTCCCCGCCGTGGGGGTGCATCACGGTGCAAACGCAGTTGACCTGAGCTCGGGTTCTTTAATGCTCGTGGGGTCTCAGCTGTTTATCAGATTCAATGTGATTACATTTCCTGGCTTGCTGGGATTTTTCCTCTTCATCTGAATATTTGGTGGCTGAAGGGCAGCTGGACAGTGAGGCTGAGCCTGGCGTCCACGGTGACTTTTATGTGTGGGGGGCTGAAGCCGGGTTGGTGGTGAGTCCACCCCCAGCTTCTCTACTCTGCCGAGCACATTTGGATCACCTCGTTTGAAACAAAAGACAAGTTTGAGAGAAGGTTTTCTGGAATGTGGTATAATCAAGCCCTTGACCAGACGCCCCTGAAACACGGAGGGTCGGTTCAGCAACAGAGCCCGGTCCTGTGCTGTCCCCAGGAGGCACCGCTCCAGTTAGGGGGGCATCCAAGAGTAGGCCCCGGGCAGGGCTTCGCAGCGTGACGCAGGCCCCCGCCTCGGTCTCCCCTGCAGATGTATCACATGAGTGAGACCCGCGGCCTCCTGAAAACCATCAACTCCGTCCTGCAGAAGATCACAGACCCCATTCAGCCCAAGGTGGCCGAGCACAGGCCCCAGACCATGAAGAGACTGTCCTACCCCTTCTCCAGGGAGAAGCAGCACCTGTGAGTGGGGCCCCCTCCCCGATCTTGGTAGATCCCACCCCTGGCGTGATTGCTGCAGGCTGATGCTCCCTCCCCCAAGCAAGGGGGACTTGGGCTTCTGGAGGACTCGTGTCCTGAGGGGGCGTTGGAGTGTTAAGCCCAGCAGAGGCTGTGGACGTGGGTTCCAAGTTCGCTGAGGAACAGGGAGAAAGGGGCACCGTCTGGTGTGGCTCCTAGGAAGAACTACATGGGCCCCAGAGCAGAGCCCGGGCATCCTCCTCCCACCCCGCTCGGGGCCCTGGTGGGCAGGTTAGTAACCACCCCTCCTGTGGCTTGGGCAGCCATAAGCCAAGCAGCTCAGGGAGGAAGGGATCAGAAAGTGTCCCCAGTGGTAGTCGCCAGGCCCCAGGGACCTGCAGCCAGCTGCAGTGTTGCCTGGCAGTGCTGCACCCATTCTGGAACCTTCTGTCCTCCCCTGCTCCCGAGGGGCAGTGGGGCGTAGCCACCTGGGTCAGCAGTAGCTGCACGGCCTCTGCTGGGCCCTCTGGGTGGAGTGGGAGCCCGGGTAGAGGCAGGAGTACAAACCCTGCCTGGACCTGGGACCCAAGGGGGAGTTTGTAGGGTGAAGTGCAGGGGCAGAGGCCACCTTGGGCCTCACAGGTGGACAAAGGGACAGGGAGCACGCAAAGCCCTCGGCTAGCACTGGGGTTGCTGCCCTGGACACGTGCTCAGCTGTGCCACCTGGGCCTGGTGGGGGCTGCCCAGAGAGAAGGAAGCCACCCAGCCCCGCACCCTCCACCAACGCACCGGCGGGGGTACCCTTTCCCAGGACCCTCCCGCCTGGCCAGGGCTGAGCTTGCCTCCAGAGTCCGTGGAGAGGGAGGCCCTGACCCCCCAGGTTCCCTCTGCTCTCCAGAAGCCTCAGACCGTCTCCCTTCTGACCAAGACATTGGGATCCCAACTACTCGTTTTCAAAATTGGAACCCTGTCACCACAGAATTATACTGTCCCTGTCCCCCCTAATGCTGAAGCAGAGACTTTAAATGCTGCTAGCTCAGGATGTCACCAAGGGCAGGTGGCATTTTCAGAGAGGCCTCAGGCCACACCTGCCCCTGGGGTCTCAGAACCAAATCCAGGGCAGAGCCTGCCCCTTGTGCCTGGTGTGCCGCAGTCTCACGCCTGGCATATGACCTCGTCTCCGTCTCCATCTTTCAACAGATTCGACCTGTCCGATAAAGATTCCTTTTTCGACAGCAAAACCCGGAGCTCAATAGTAAGTAGCGCGCGTGGGAATCGCCTCACCAGCAGGGTGGCTCTGGGGACGCCGGAGATAATTTCATCTCAGTGAAACTCCTCTGGGTGGAATCCGCCTCTAATTGTCTGTGACAGAAATAATTAGGATAATGAACCGAGAGGGCAGCAAGTGACCCAGGGGATGGCCAGCAGGAGGAAGAGCCTGAGACAAGACAGAGCCACAGGAGGGCTGGGAGGGGAGGCCAGAGCGCATCTCTGCAGTCCCCACACCTGGAGGGGCCCTGGAGTTTGCACAGGCCTAGCTGTTGGGTCCCTGGCTCAGCTGTCTGAGCAGGAGGGCAGGGGCCAGAGGAATGGGCAGTGAAGGCCAAGTTCATGGGTCTGGATATATTTCCAGGCCTTTGCCAGAAAAGCAAACCAAGTTTGAAACCCGAGCAGGCCACCCCGCTCTGCTCAAGGTACTGCTGTTTATCTGTCGGCTGCCAAATGTGCCCCAGCCAAGCTGGGCTGTGTGTGGCTCAGGCCCCAATTTCTAGCTAAACAAGAAATTAACCTCGCAGCCAAGTCATGGCAGTTCTCTCCTCCCAGACGCCCAGCCTGCTGGCCAGGCAGAGGCCGGGGGCCGAGGGGAGGCTGCCTGGTTGACTTGGTGCAGATAACCAGCCCTCACTGCCATCGTCCCCAGACTGGCAGGCAGCCAACTGTGGGGCCGTGGCACAGGTCACAGGGTGGACCCGGGTCCAGTCCACCCTCTGTCCCTTCCCAGCCTCATGCCCTCAGGCAAGTCCCGGAGCCAGCGTCAGTGCGAGTGAGGACGCTCAGGCCTGCTCCCTGGTGCTCGCCAGCAGGGCAGTCGCGCGGGCACAGCGCTGGGAACGGAGGCTCCGCTGTGAGTTGTGTCACTAATGGAGCCGCTGGTTCATTCTGCAATTACGTCTGTTGATGAGGAGCAGCATGGGGCTGAGGCAGAGGGGTCCAGGCTGGCACCTCTCTCAGACGTCAGCCGCTTGGGAGAACCACCACATCGTCACCCCAACAGTGTCGCTTCTCCATCACCGTGACTTAGGGGAAATTGGAAGCCACTGGGTAAACGGGTCCACATCTCACTGTCTGTGCACCCCGACTTTTTGCCGTCTCCAGGGTAGCAGAGCACTCCCGGAAGCACAGGGCCGGTGCAGATGTGGCAATCCAGCCTTGCTGTCAGGGAGTGGCCGAAATCACAAGCTCTAAGGCCATCTTGGCATCTGTTGAGGGGTCAAGTTCAGTCTGTGGTCCCCGGGGTGATGGCTGCCCTGAGCACCATGTCACAGAAAGCAATCTGTCTGGGACAGTAAATGCAACTGAGCCGTGACTGCATTCACCTCCAGGCGGGGCGGGGGGCCACTGTCTTCTGCTTGCAGACCCCAGTGTGCTCCAGAGCAGCCCTGATGGTTGGAAGGTTAGCCCTCAGGTAACCAGGCCTGAGGGTTTCTAAAATCGGGCAGGATCCAGGTTGGAGTGAGGCCAGTGCAGGCCATGGCGTGGGGCCCATGCTGAGCCTGGTATGTGGGTAGCCCAGTGTGCAAGTAGGTTGAAGTCAGAGAGCAGCAGGACCCAAGGAGGAGAGGCCCAGTGTGCTGGTCTTGGGTCTTACACAGTCAGTCAGGGGACATGGGAGCCATAGAAGGTTGTGGAGCAAGATTTTGGATGTGGTCAGATCTGTTCTAGAATGTTCATTTCCAGGGGCTGACATGGGGCCATGACTGTGTAGAAGGGGGAGGTAGTCACAGGAGAATCGGGTCGGGACAAGGCAATCAGATGTGGCGGGCGACAGGTAGTATGGTTGAGAGCAACTGAGCAGGTCTTCTTTTGTGCGGCAGGTATTGAGCGCCTGCTGTGTGCCTGCAGCTGGTAGGAGGGTGTGGAGCACATGAGCCCTGGGGCAGGAGGGGAAGGGGAGCAGGCTGAGGGGACAGTGGGGAAGGTGCTGCTTGGTGGCCTGTGTGGCACTGGAGCTGCTTAGCTCTGGGGAGGCAGGTGTCCCTGCAGGTGCACAAGAGAAATGTCAGGAAGCCGAGTGGCTGGAGGCAGGAGCAGGGGCAGCGGGGCCGGAGGGCAAGGCTGGTGGCCGCTGGAGGGGCGCTGGCCTTCCCCGGGGGAGGGGAGGGGCAGGGTGGGCGAGGGAGCCTCAGTGTGCTCCGGGTGTGCCCCGCGGGTCGGGCTGCTTGTCCGCCACTTTGCACACGGTGACACCGCCGGGTGGGAAGCCAGCTGCCTGATGTGCCCTGGCTCCGAGTGGGCAGCGAGCACTCAGATCCGCCAGGCGGACTCCCCGCCAGGCTCTTGAGGCCATTGGTGAGTCGCATTGTCAGGGGTGGAGGTGCGGCTGGGATCCCTTCAAGAGGGCTCTGCCTGGCGCCATGACACCCGTCAGTGTGACATGGGATCCCAAAACCTACCCGCCACCCTCGGCCCTGCCCCAGGCTTCAGGGACACCTGGGGCTGTGTCCAGGAGGGCACCTGCTCCAGCACACCTCTCAGCAAAAAGGGCAGGTGAACCTGCCACGCAGGACCCCTGAGCAGCTATGGTGCCAGGAGGGTGCCCGCCCGGCGTGGCCAACGCTGTGCTATGGCTGGCCAAGGGACGCCATGGGTGAGGGACCTCCAAGGTCATTTGCTAGTCCCCAGGAGCCTTAGACCTTCGACCCTGTGGCATCCTGAGCTCGGTGGATGTCCCTTAGCGAGGGCTGCCATCTTCCCTGGGATACACTCCGTCCTTTGTGACGTCTGACCACTTCCTTCCAGCAAAGCCCGTGCTGCTGGCCAGGTGCCTACAGTAACCGCCCGCCCTCCTTGTCCCCAACAGGTGTACGAAATCCTGAAACGAACAACGTGCACCAAAGCCAAGTACAGCATGGGTAAGGCTCCCTGGGCTGGAGGGCTGTGCCCGCTCCGGGGGCCGTCTCGCTTCGAGTCATCCCCCCGGTTTTCATTCACGCCTGTGTGATCGTGGCAGACAGTGAAGGCCATTCCTAGCCACGGGCAGATTGACGGCTGGCACTTCTAAACAACGAGGCCCCTTCACTCTGCATGTGTTCATGACTGTGTGGCTGAGTCCCACGGGGCAGGGGCGGGCATCCTGCTGGAACAGACCAGCGTGGGAGCAGACCCAGGTTGCCAGGCCTCCCTTGACCCTCGCAGTCCAGCAGGAAGGAGCCAGGAGTCCCACTGAGGACCGAGGCCCAAGCAGCTGTTCAAGGCTGTTAGGAGCACCAGCCCTGGTTGGGTGCAGCCAGCCGAGCCCACAGCATTGGGGGAAGAACCCCCAGGGGCTCCAGGCTTGCTGAAAGCAGTGCCCTGGCTAGATGCCACCATGTGTAGATGCCCTGATTCCACTGAGTTCCTTGAGGAACCATTCACAGATCCCAAAAAAATCTCCAGGAGGGAACCAGCCCTCTCTGAGTTCCTGGCCCCCGTGGGCTCGGGTCGCTAAGCCGGCACACCGCCAAGCCCGACGCCCTTCCAGTCTCCCTTGCTGTTCCTCCTAGCACAGACCCACCAAGACCTCCTCAGGGACCAGGCACTGGTCACCGGGCAGAGCAGTCTGGGAAGAGCCAGAGTCTGTCACCGTGGCGTCATGGAGGGAGGGATGCCACAGGAAATGAAATGGAAAGCAAGAGGAAAGAGGGAAGGGCTCAGCAGGGGGACTCCTGGGGACAGGCCAGGATGCAGGGAGGAGGCTCCTCGGGGCTCAGGCTGGCTGCTCGTGTCCTGGCCAGTGTGGCCAAGCTCACTCACAGGGACAATCTCCCAGGCCTGGAATCTCGAAGCCCGTGTCCTCTGTCAGTGAGCATGGGAGCCCCCTGCACAGTCGGGAGGAGCCCAGAGCGTGGTCCCCAGTGCCATGGCAAGAACCTCCGGAACAGGCAGGTCCTGCTCCAGGGGTGGAAGATAAGGTGGCCTCGGGAGCTGAGAGCTCTGAAGCTTCTGTAGGCCAGAGCCGCCAGAGCAAAGCCTGGGAAGGTCCCCAGAGGCAGGAAGGATGCGGGGCTCCAGTCCCAGGCGGGGCCTGTGACCTTCTCCCCATGGTGTCCCACAGGAACACTGAAGAGCCTGGGCCCAGAGCCACTCGGCAGAGCTGACATCCGGCTCAGGTTGTCTGGGTGGAGGGACTGTGACTTCCCACCAGTCTCCTACAGGGCTGGTCCCCTGCACCTGGGGAGGGGCAGACAGGTCGGGGTGCCTTCTCCACCGTCCTGCATCACGTTGACACCTGAGAGCTGTACCAACCCTCAGGCTCATCCCTTCAGCTTGAAACCAGTAGCGATGGACCCCTGTCCCTCCTGGCTGTGTCCCAGGGGCTGCGCTGCCTGCTACCAGGGAGCTTATATTCCAGGGGAAGGGAACAAAGATCCAATACAGATGAGCCAGAGCATCATGCTGCGGGACAGGGCGGCTGGGGGCTGGGGAGATGTAGGTGCTGTGGTCAGAGGAGGCTTAGCACGGACAGGACACTTGAGCAAAGACTTGGAGAAAGAGCAGGCTGCGGGGTGCAGCCTGGGCAAAGGCCGGTGGGGCTCCTGAAGGAGCCACCTAGGAAGGACGAGGGCTCGGGGCCCACAGCCAGCCCGGGTCCACTTGTTGTGGCAGGTGATCTTTTCTTTCATGTGTGGCTCTAGCCATGTGCTCCCTGTCCTCTGGTTTGGGTCCCTAAGTGTCCCTCAGGTTCCCTAGCCATTCTGACCAAGGAGACAGTCCATCTCTCAGGGGATTTCAGGAAATCACTTTCCCCCAGTGTCTGATGGAATCACAGAGGGTGGGCCACCCAGGCCACGTGAAACATCGGACATGTGTGCACCTCGAAAGCCTCTCTGGCCAGGCAGGGGGCTCGGGGGCAGCGGGAGGTTTCATGGAGACTCCTGAGCAGCGCTGGTCCCTGGGTGTTGGAGCGAGACCAGGTCCCCGAGAGCCCTTCCCCATGCTCGACCCCCTCCCTGTCCCTTCTTCCCGAGGCGGGCTCAGCAGCGTGGTGTTTTTGCAGGCCCAGGGCTAGCAGACACGGGCTTGGCCGTCCCTCTGCTGCCCCCAGCATTGGGCCACCGTGAACCCCTTGCCCGCCTGTCCCCAGCACTCCCCCTCGTGCAGCTGTGCCCCTTCCAGGCCCTTCCATGTAACTAATAGCTGATGTACAAACAGGGCAAGGAGAGGGAAGAAAGAAGGACTCTGCCCTTCTAAGTAAAAGGCGGAAATGTGGGAAGTACGGTAAGTGTGGGGACCCCTCCGCTTTCCAATCAGCCTCAGCCCTAATTCCAGATTGTGCGTGTTTCCCGACGCGATCCATTGCTCCTTCCGTCGCTCCTCGTGATCCAGCTTCTCTAACACTCAAATCCACCTCTCCGGTCTGCAGGCTTGCCCTCCATCTGCGGGGGGAGCGGCGAGCCACAGGCCTGGGGGGCCTGAGCCGAGTGGGGGGCTGCTGGTGCCTCCCCAAGACGAGCTTCCTCGTGGGGCTTCCTCTGCCTTCCTGGTCCTACCAATCGAGCATGGCGTTATCGTGGCCTGGTGGATAGACAGCCCTCCGCCACAGCGACCCTGGGGAAGAACCCAGGAGGGCGGCCAGGCTGGCTGCGTGGCCGGCTGCATTTGGCTTTGAGAAAATTCCGCACAGCTGACTCGGCCCTGGGACCGCTCTGACTTCACAGGCGTGGGAGGGGACCTCCTGATCCCTAACCCCTCTCTGCCTCTGTTTTTAAGGCATCACCAGCCTGCTGGCCAATGGCGTGTACTCGGCCGCGTACCCCCTGCACGACGTGAGTAGCCCTGGCACGCGGTCCGTCCCTGCGTCATTCACTCCCCAGTCCCAAAGGGCTGCGCCCCAGGGAGCTCCAATTATCCTGTGGTTATGGCTTCCTGCTTGGCTCCCTCCATAAATGTCAGCTGCACACAGGCCTGCCTGTTCGCCTGCGGGACCCAGAAGTCACACGCGGGGCATCTCCTTGGGCAGAACGATCCCCTCGTGACAGGGGCATTTGTGCGCACACCACGCCGGCCGTAGCTGCACCTCGCAGCCAGCTGGTCTGCAGAATGTTGCCCCAGCTGAGGCTCCGGCCGCCACCCTGCCCCGGGCGCCAGCAGTGACCAGATCTCTGTATCTGTTTCTGCAGAGGAGGTAGCCAGCTTCCTGGGCCGAATCTCCAAATCCCACTGGTATCCCCCTGACAAATATAGCCATGACCGTGGCCTGGGGTGGAGAGAGACGATCGTCTTCTTACTGTCTCTATGGAAACCGGGACTGGAGTTCAGCAGGGCACTGGGATCAGGCCGTGGGGCCCGAGCAGTGTGGGAAGCCCAGGCCGAGGATCTCTGAACTTTCCCAGCATGCCTCACTGGAAAGGCCAGGAGCCCGGAGGCAGGAGGAAGGAGGATGGGCCTGGGAGTCAGGAGACCCGGATCCCAGTCCTGGCTACTCACTCTCATGGACCTTGAGTGGAGTCAGCCCCTGGGTCTCCCAAGCCTTGAGGTCTAGTGGCCAGGACACAGTGGGCGTCCAGCAGAGACAGGTACCAGAGGGCTTTGAGTCCGAGACACTGGATGGGACCAGCACAGTCCCGCAATAGTGTGGGGCAGTGTGCCCCGAGGGTGGGCCAGGGCCGGGAGGGTGCTCAGATGACCTGCTGCCCGGCCCCCACGCCCCCGGCCCTTCTCTGCACCACAGGCCACACTTGGACCCACTGACCAGTTCCCACTTGGTACCTCTGCACATGCTGTCCACCTGCCTGCCGTGCTTTACCCGGCCTCCCCTCCCCAGCAGACAGGATGCACGCCCGGCTTCCCTCTCCTTCTTCCCTGGCGAGGTTGATTCCTCCTCTCTGCACTGGGCTTCTGATGCCCCTGGTCCCACAAAGACACCACTGCCTGGCCATTTTGTTGAGTTTTCGACTCATGAAGCCTCAGCACACAGCACTTAGTAGGTGCTCAGGAAATGTGGTGTGGCTTTGGATTGGACTGGGTCCGGCAGCCTTGGTGAAGGGCCGGTTCTCTCTGAGTGTTTTGAGGGCGGGGCTCAGACCCCACAGGCAGTGGTGTGGCTCCCGGCTCCTGCCAAGCCCTTGCCCAGCTGGGCAGCCCCGTTCTCTGCAGGCTCCAGCTGGCCCGTGGGATGCAGCCCCGCCAGCCCAGCCCCGCCACCATCCAGCTGGTCAGCCCCGCTGAGAAGCAGGGACACAGGAGCCAAATGCGTCAGGCGTCCTGCCTGCTTTGCATAGACCCTTTAAGTCTTTAAAAGGGAAAGGAGAGAAATCGACATTTCTGAGATCCTACTGTGGGTCGTAGGCACTTTATCTCCTTTAATCTGTTGCAGACAGAGACTCAGTGAGGGTTAGCAATTTGCTGAAGGCCACACAGCCACTGTGGGTGACATGGGGACAAAAACCTTCCTGGCTGTCACTTTGCTACTGTGTCCCATGAAAGTACCACAACCTCTTCCTTCCCTGGAAGCTAAGTGCCTCCATCTTTCAGGTCTTCAGTACTGTGCTTGCCCTGGGAATTGGTCCCACCAGCAGTCTCCAGGACCCACACAAGGCTCAGGCCAGCAGGCCTATTGACAGACGCCAGCTCCACAGACAGCACCTCCAAACCCACATGGGGAAGAGGGAGGCCCCCATTTGCAGTCACTGTTGCTCCCTACCCAGATGTAGGGAAGCCTGTTACGTGGGATCTGACCCCACTTTACAGATGGGGAAACTGAGGCTTGCCGAGCTCAGGAACTTGCCAGGGACCCACAGCCAGGAACAGTGTCCTTAGGGAATGAGGAACGTCCACCCCGTCAGCACCAACGCTGGTGTGCAAACCCCTGGAGAGGCCGCTCATTCTGCCCTGAGCCCCACAGACCCCCGCCCTTAGGCAGAATGTGGACAGGGGGATGCCCAGATTGGCATCAGGAAGGGAAGCCAGCTCAGGCTGTGCTTTGTGGTTTCTAGATCCTTCTTCCTCTCCAGTAAGTCGTCCCACATCGGGGCTGGCTCGCTGCCCCCTGGGCCTGGCCCCAGTGTCCCCACCCCTCTGGCCCCGGCTCACCGTGTGGGCCCATTCTTTCGACAGGACTCTCTCCAGCCAGGTGCTAGGCTGTCCCAGCCAGTGCAGAGTGAGAGCCACAGGTTCAGCAAGACCCCGGCAAGTCCCCCGTAATGAGAGTGTGCTGGCTGTACCAGGAGGATGTTGACATTTACATTGGCTGCGTGGTGGCTTTTGGCTTCCTTCCTGGTTGGCATCTGCCTGTCTGGAGGTCACCAGCGCACAGCCCTCGGGTGTAAATGAGGCTCTCCTGGAACCACGTGACCGGCTCATTCATGGAGGAGAATGAGGGGTGCGGGGGTCAGGGAGCCTGGCGCCCTCTGCTTCACTCAAAGACCCCCGCGCAGGGCTGCTGGCCTGGGCACATGGCCTCGTGTTCCTGCCTGGCTGGTTGTGGCTAAGGTCACCACAGTGGCTGGTGAGGGAGGCGACACCAGGCAGGCAGACAACCGAGAGGCCAGAGCTTTATCCCCTGGGTCTTCTCCCGTTGGGCTGGCTGCACCCCAGGCTGCCCAGGGCCTCCCTCTTGCTCCCCTTGGTTACTGTATCAGCAGTGGACATTTGGGCTCACTGTTGACTTTTAGACCCTCTTTTCCTTGGAATCTGGAGGCCTGGATGTGAGTCCCAGGTCTGACCGATCATGGCTCTCCGTCCTCAGGAACAGCAGGCTATTTCTGTGAACCTCAGTATTTCCCTCTGTCAAATGGGCGTGCTGGATCCCTGGTCTAGATGATGGTGCTCATGTCACTCATTCCCCTTGGGATGCTGGAGAGGAAAGGGGGGACATTGCAGCAGGCAGGACACATTCACCTGTTGATGCTGTTCTCCGGTCCCCAGAGTCCCTGGTCTCCTGTGCTGCCGAGTCCAAGGCAGGGACTGAGGGTCTAGCGCTGCCTTCGAGGGGAGGCTTGGGGGTCCTGTGGTGGAGGCTGGCCAGCGGCACTTCCTACTGCAGAAAGACACTGCTCGGCCCTAGTGCTCGGCACAAGCTTTGTCCCAGGATGACCTTGATGGATGTCAGCATGGGTTGCAGGAGTTCTGTTCTGAAATCTACACGTTCGGGCTCCTCGCAGCCTCCACTCCTGGGTGAGCCTCCTCCTCTCTCTTGCAGGGCGACTACGAAGGCGAGAACATCCCGCTGAATGACAGGAAAGTGAGTGAGGCCGAGTGTGGTGTTGGTGCCATGGGGCCGCGGGCTCGGGCCTGGGTGGGCTGTGTGGGGCTGGGAGGTCGGTCCAGACGCACAGGTGCAGGGCCCCCTCCGGGGCACCTGCTGAGCTGGCTGTGGCGTGGCCTCTAACGGAAGCTGTGCTTCTCCTCCCCTTTTCGGGAGAAGTCGTTGACCTCCGATCTTGGCAGGTGACTGAGAGGCTGTGGGAGGAAGGACCCCTCCTCAGAGCCTGCCTCTGCCACCCGGTCTTGCCCCAACACACCTGGCTGGGGTGAGGGCTCGGCCGTGGGGCACTTGCCCTCTGAACAGTGCCGAGGCCCGGGCAGACCGTGGAGGCGGCTGGCCTCACCCCAGCTGCTCCGGGCCAGTAACTGGGAAGCAGAGGGGCCGCTGCACAGAGCCAGGCCCCACAGCGCACCCAGAGAGCCTGCCGGGTGGCCGTCACCCGGCGTGTGTCGGGCCAACCTCCCCTGGAACCCTTCTGAATGGAAATGGTACTGAGCTGGTATTCCGTGGAACATTCTTTGGACACACTGAGTGACCCTTTGTCCTGTGCTGGCTGTCCAGAGCCTCCGTCCACTCTCCTGGCCCTCTCTGTGCGAGGATCTCCGCTCCTTCCCCCAGGCTCCCAGGATGCTTTGCCTTTTCCCCTCGCCCACGCTGGCACCAGCCTCCCACCCTGGCGTCCGCATCGGCCTCTCTCCGTTCTCCAAACACACACTGCTGGTCGCCCGCCCCATTGCTGATCCGTCCGCAGGTGGTGGGCGGAGATGCTTCCTTGAGAACCTCACAATGGTGGCGTTGTCCCAAATCCCAGGGCCCGGGAACCTCTATGGACGGAATGTCCCTCATCTCCGGCCTCCCTCCAGCCCCCGTGTGTGTTTTAAAGTTTGGTACTTGATGCGACTTGCCTGCCCGCGACTCCAGCTGAAGATGCTATCTGATCTAGCACAAAAATTACATATTTGGTTATTTTTAGGGCAACATCTGGCATTTGTCTGAGACCCTGTGGCTTGTAGAACTCCCCAGGCCAATCCTGGTAGAGCAGGCCTGCCCTGACCGACTGGCCTGAGTCCAGCCCCTCTGTTCCCTTGCACCCCTGTCACATGGCTGAGCCCTCCCCCCACCCAAAAATGCCTCCTCTGTGGGCACCTGCCACCCTTGCTGGCTGGATTCAGTCCTTGGGGCCACAGGCCCCTGTACCCCAATCCTCCAAGCTCCAGCTACTTTCTCATTTCAAGATCACTCGGCCAGTGGTCACATTGGTTCTGAGTATTTTGAGTATATTCTTTGCATTTTCCATGACCCACTCTGCAACTTCTCCATTATTGCTGCTCCCGTTCGTTGCAGGAACCCTGACCCCAAGTACCTTGCAGGACAGAAGGAAATAGCAAGTCCATTTCCAGTGCTGAGCTGGGGTGGGGCAGCTTTGTTTAAGCAAAGTCCCCATTGAGCGGAGCTCTGCCTTTGGGCCCTCAGCCTGGTGCACCTTCCTCCAGGCCTCCCATGAGTTCCCATTCGTGCGAGTAACCCTGGCTGCACACCCGAGCCTGGGTCTGCATGTGCGGAAGTGTGTCCTGGGGGCCGTTGCTGGCTCCTCCTGCCAGAACTCGACAGGCTAGGCCAGCTAGGGCCCCCAGAGCAGGGGACGGTTGAGACCTCTAGAGAGCGCTTGCCGGGGCCATGGGTAGGGTTCTTCCAGGCGGGGATTAGGTCTGCCCCACCCTGTGCTGGGCTGGAGCCACAGCTCAACCTGTCCTTCTTCTCTTCATCAGTTCCCTTCCCTTTGGGAACCTGCTCTTGGCCCTGCCCTGTTTCAAGCACTGAGGATAAGGATCACTTAAACCTGGTCCCCTTTCCAGGGGATCAGCAAGGGGTGTCCACACATGCCGATTCAGGCCTGTGTCAGTGCTGGGGGGGGGGCAGCTCTGGGCACTGGGCTCAGGAGGGAGGCCTAGGCCAGAGAGGAGCCCGTAGGTGGAGGCAGGATCCCTCCAAGTCCATAGCTAAAAGGTTCTGGTCACTGGATGGAGGTGCCAGGGGCCTCCGGTGGCCTGATTCAGCCTGCGTGGCCAGCTCCTCCCGGTGCTCATGGAGGCTGTGGTGCGTCCCTGCCCTTCTTCCAACGACAGCAGTGAAATCCCTGTTTGATGTCTTTGCTGTGACAGTGCAGGGCGATGGACATTCTCCTCTTGGCAGGAAGAAAGGCCACTAAAGCCGGGTGGTCTATGTGGGAAGTGGTAGGGGCTCCATCTGCCATCTGAGCATGGCGGTGAGCCTGCTGTGTGCCCGGTGGGGGCCGCATGGCCCCGCCCTCCCCACCGCTGTCTCAGGCTGTCTCTTCCTAGAACCTGTGTCCCTACCCCCGGGCCCGTCCTCTGAGTCTCTGCCTCTGCTCTCTCTCTCCTTCTCCTTCCCTCCCTACACCCTCCCTCTGTCCATCTCTCTCCCTCCCTCTTTTCCTCTCTCCCCACACCTGTCTTCCCCCAATGACGGGCCACAGTGGTCTGTGCTGTAAGGCAGGATGAGGGCCCAGGCTGGGGAGGAGGCTGCTGGGTGGGTGGGTGCACCGCTCTCCCACCTGAGGCCCAGGGCTCTAGCGGTGGCTTGCACAGGGAAGCCGGACCTTGTCCTCCACACGGGCCAAGGCAGGGTGCATCACAGGCATGTTGCCAGGTGCCCACCAGGCCTCTGTGAGTGAGTCCATCGGTTCCTGCAGCAATCTGGGAGGAGGGACAGGGCCCCCCATCCTTCAGTACAGCAGAGGGGCCTCCCACTGCCTGGGCCCAGTAGAGGTGACACCCCACGGCGGAGCAGGCTCCCACTGCCCCCAGACAGCTGGGCTGGGTGGGGACCCTGATAGCCACAGGGTTCACCTGCCAGCCGGCAGCCAGCCCCACTAGGTTCTTTAGGACCTGGAACCTGAGAAAGCATCCTGTTCGTGCCCCTGATGAGACTCGACATCTAGAGAAACCTAGGGTGTGCGTGGCAGGGCTCGCTGGAACCTGCTAGGACCACGCGTCTCTGCTCGGCTATTCTCATCCCTGCTTCTCAGAGGCGTGCGCGCTGACGGGATGGAGCGCAGGGCTGTGTTCTGGGTGCTGCTTCTCAGAGTGGCAGAGCCCGTGGAGGGGAGAGTCCTCGGGAGGGCAGCTGCCTGTGAGGGCCACTTTCCTATCTTTAATTCTCAAAGACTTGCTTGAAGGAATCTTTGCCATCAGCTCTGGACCTTCCAGGTCAGCGAACAAGAGGTCTTAGCCTGAGATGCCACAGCCACAGCCACCAACTGGGTGGCTGACCAACACATACTGCCTCACAGTTCTGGAGGCCAGAGGTCCAAGGCCAGGGCGTGCCCCTTCGATTCCCCGTGGGGACTCTCTTCCTGGCTGGCAGACAGCCAGCCCCTCTGACTGTGCCTTCTCCTGGTAGCAGAAGGACCTCTGGTGTCCTTCTTACGGTCAGGGCACCAGCTGCAGCACCAGGGCTGTGCCCTTTCAACCTCACTTAACCCTGATGTCCTCGGGAAGGCCTCAGCTCCAAGTGTCTCCAGGGGATCTGTGTCCACATATGAATTTGAGGGTACACGCATTTGGCCCATGGTAGAGGGCGCGCCTGGTGTCTCCATGTCTCCAGGGCAGAATCTGGGTAGGACAGCCCCTTCCGCCCCAGCTTTTAAGTTTAAATGTCAGGGGAAGAGGACGAAAGCCAAGCATCACCAAGAGTCAGACTGGTGAGCTTGGAGGGAGTCCCCAGCCCCGCCTTCTGTCCCTGATGTGGCAGGGCAGAGGTGGCAGGAAGCTGGTGGTCCCAGCCCCCTGTGAGAGGGCTTTGAGGACTCCTGGGACAGTCCCCGCATAACTTGCACAGACCCGGATGCCTCTTGCTACCCATGGTGGCCCCTGAGGTGCCTGAGCCTCCCTTCCCTTCCAGCTCATCCAGTCATTCATTTCTGACGGTGAATCTAGCCCTTACTGACCCTGCTGGCCTTGCTCAAGATGGCTGTGGGGTACAGAGGCCTCACAGCCACTTGACTCCCCCTCCTGCCAGCTGGGTGATGCTGGACACAGTGAGGCCCACGGCTCTGAGTACTTGTGACAGCCAGCAGGCCCTTTGTAAGTTTTAGAACCTGCCCTTCCTGTGCTGGTCGGGCAGGGGCAGAGACGGCTACAGGGGGCACAGGGGTCTTCTCCTCCCTGCTCACCAGGCGGGGTCTCAGTAGGACATCAGCCCAACAAGGAGCTCAACACACCAGGTCACATCAGCTACGGAGACATCTCATGCCCCCGTCCCTGCCTTCCAGGGACTGTGAGAAGTCACCAAGGCTTCAGAGGGCCCCTTGGCCAGCAGCTGTGACCTTGGACTCTCCATCTGGGAGGTGGCTTGGCCTAGGGAACAGGCCTGAGCCTAGGAGTCGGGCAGCCGCTCTGCTCCCTGCAGCTGGAGGGTGCGGCCTGCGAGCCGGGCTGGGGTGGAGATGGGACCGCTAGCTGCCCGCTCCGTGAGAGCTTGCCTTCACCCGCGTTCCCAGCGCCGTCTCTGGCCCTCCCCACGCGTTCACGGGAGGCTTCCAATCCACCAAGCTCATTACCGTCCCTGCCCTGAGCCTGGGGGAGAGCAGGGCGTGTCGATTTCATTTATCGCACTTAACGTGGTTAATCGAGGCCCATCTCTGGAGACAGACCTGGAGCTATTTTCGCAACCCGTGAGATTTTTTTTTTTTTTTTTAATTTGCCATTGATACTTCTCTGCTTGAAACCCTGGTGGGTTTTTGTGCCTTCAATAGAAAAGATCTGGTGCGTGCTGGGTGACGGGCGAACCTGCGTGGAGGGGCCTCGGGTGTCAGCGCTGGGGGTCAGTTCCACATCAGATGGCGAGGTCGAGGGGTTCCAAACCCTGCCAGAAGCACCTTCCCTGCCACCTTCGCCCGGGCCCAGCCAGTGGTCAGCGAGTGCTGATCATGGGGGTGACATGGCAGTAGGCCGAGGCCAGCAGCTCCCGGGCACCGGGTGGGGAGGGCAGCCTTGGGGCGCCACCTTCACCTGCCCCTTCCCACTTCTCCCTCCAGCTCCTGTATGAGGAGTGGGCAAGCTATGGGGTCTTCTACAAGTACCAGCCCATCGACCTGGTCAGGTAAGCAGGCGTGGCGGGCCTGGCCCCTCCGCTGTGGGAAGCGGTGCCTGGTAAGGTGTCAGTGGGGTGAAATCCCTGTGCGTCCCAGCTGCTCTGAATATTCAGCTATCTGGGAACCTGTTGGAACTCGAAGGGCTGTGTAGGAGGCTCTGTGCCCCGGCCCGCACTGGTGTAGGCAGCCTCTGTATTTGCTGGAGGATGGGCGTCCTCTGTCATCCACTCTGCTGCCCCCGCAGCCCCGCGTGGCACAGCAGGTCCACACTGGGGCTCCCTGCATTGCTCGACTGTAAGAATCTGTGAGAGGCCCAGGGACCTCTGTCCCCGAGGCAGGAAGGAGGGGCTGACCAGCTCAGGCAGCATGTCCCGTTGGAGATTGACCAGAACATGGCTTGTGGAAACCGATTTAATCCGCCAAGGAGCCAACGGCTGATAGGTGTGGCTGACCTTCCCGCCTCCAAGCCCAGGACCATTCTAGAGCTCATGGCTCCAGGGAAATACAGATGTGCCCACCTGTGTGGCCTGTACAAACAAATGCACCTTCCCAGGGCACAAAAGAGAAGGTGATAGGGAGCCAGAGCAGAGCCCCCACCTGGCCAGGCGTCCCTGATCCCTGGGCTGCTGCCTGGACAGGAGAATTGGCCCCTTAGAGCTCCGTGCTGGGGAGGTATGTGCATGCTCTTCCGAGTGATGTGCACAGGGAATGAGCTCGTCTCTGGTTTGCATCTCGTGCAGGAAGTACTTTGGGGAGAAGATCGGCCTGTACTTCGCCTGGCTGGGTGCATACACCCAGATGCTCATCCCCGCCTCCGTGGTGGGCGTGATCGTCTTCCTCTACGGGTGTGCCACGATGGACGAGAACATTCCCAGGTAGGCACAGCCCCCCAGGAGCACGTCCCCCCACCAAGGAGCAGAGTCTGTGAGGAGACTGGCCTTTACACAGCCTCCCGTGCTCAGCCCCCAGGAAACCTCAAGGGAGCTGCCGCAGTCGCCCTCTGCAGGCTTATAGCTGTGCAAGCGTGTGGGCACCCTTCCTGGGCACCCTCAGTGACCGGGGGCGTAAAGCCAATGCCAGGCCTGTTTTCATGCTTCGAAAGACTTGTTGGGGTCACTGTTGTCTGTTCCTTTGAATTTGGGGTCATCATAGAGCAAGAAACTCCCCTGCCTCGTTGTAGGGTCAGGAAGCGATTTGAGCCTTGGTGCCAGCCAGGCAAGTGTGTAGACTCCACCTGCCGCCTCTGAGTGGCACCTGCTCTGCCGTGCCCAGGGCTGCGGGGAATTTTGCAGGAGCCACTCCACAGCTGAGTTTAGCTTCCCGCAATCCACACATGCCTCTGTGTAGATCCCATGTGCCTCCCCTGGTCACCGAGGATTGTGCCAGACCTGGGGAACTCTGAGAAGGTGGGCAGGACCCCAGAGGCAGCCAGCCACACTCAGAGGTGACATTCTCCCCGCTGGCACCTCCTCCTCCTCTGCATCCGCCTAGATTGGCTACAGCCACCCCAAGTGCGGTGGTGGTGTGCCCAGGCCCCCAGCTGTTGGGGCATCATGTTGATGGACCCTTTGTTCTTAGGACCTTCTATGTGCAGTCCCTCTGCCAGAGCCTGAGGCCCTCAGGGGAGCCCAAGCTGCCCTGGCCTCTCAGGAGCCTCTGGTCTCAGCAAAGTCCCAGTGTCAGCTCGTGGCTTTCTCGGAGGCTCCGCCAGGTTCCTGTAAACAGAGCTGTGGTTTGGAGGGTCATCCATAGCTCTGGTCAGTGAAGAGCCAACAGGTCTTCCAGCTCAGTAAGAGGCTGGTTCTCAAGCCCAGATAGGCCATATCTGGCTGATGGTGTTTAAATGATGTCTTAACCCATGAATAGCACCTAAAATATTTCACCCGCCCGGGATCGGAGCTCTCCAGGGCTCTGGCGCAGCACCCTCGGTCCTGGGCAAGAGGAAGCTTATCCCTTCTTTTCGAGGATAATGTGAGGCCCCTGTACTTGTGACCATGATGTGAGGATGATGTGAGCCCGTGCACTGGTGACCATCTCAGACTTGGGGGGTGTGGAGGCTCGCCTCGGGCTACAAGAGCTCAGCACCCGAGGAAAATGGCGAGGGGAGGGCAGGGAATCTCCCCGGACGCCCTGGAATAGGTTAGGTGAGTCTCCAGCTCCTTCCTTCCTGCGAGGCGGAGACTGCCAGCTTGGGTGTGGACTGCCCAGGAAAGGGTCCAAGATCCCCTTGACCATGCCAGCTTGGCCACCCTCATGTGGTCAGAAACAGAGTGACTCGGGGCGTTGGTAAGCGGGGCCCAGGCCTGTCCCCACCCCAGCCTCGGCTGGTGTTCTACACAGAAGCGGGCACCTGTGGGCCCTTGCAGACATCCCCCAGGCTGTCTAAAGGGAAGTCCCGCCCCTCCTGCGCTCCCTAAAGAACATCTCGACCTCCGACCGCCCTGCTCCTTGTCTTTATTTTGGCTGAGTTCAGCACCAGCAGGAACAGGCTTATGCCCGCTGGTGGCATTTGCAGGGAGGAGACAAGCCCAGGCAGGTAGGGCCCTCCCTGAACCAAGCCCACCCCTCACGCCTCCAGGCCCTTTGCCCTCAGGCCGAGTGGTCACTGTGGCCCTGGGTCAGTGAAGACCATGGGGGTGGCCTTCCACCCACCTGCTCCCTGGGAGAGGGGCCCAGGTCAGGCACAGCTGGGGATGTGCTGCTCCCTGCGTCCCCTCTGCCTCCCTGGAGAGGCCCCCAGAAGAGGGGAAGCTTAGTAAGGAGCAAGAGGTGTGCCCCACAAGGCCGGCGGCCCCTGGGCTTCTGTTGAAATCACGGCCGCTCCCGGGTGCACAGCCACTCTCATGTGATAATGGTGGCAGTACAGCTGGCACGTGCCAGCAGAGACCCGTGCGTCTTGGTTGCTTCATCCTCCGGACAATCCAGTAACACGTGCTTGTCATTATCAGCTCCCCAATGGGGACCCTGGGGCACAGGAGGTAGAGTAACCTGCCCCAGGCCATGCGGATCACAGAGAGTCAGTCCAGGGTGGCCAGCTCCGGAGCACACGTCCACCTGCCTGTGTGTGCCAGCCCCTCTTCCCCAGACCCCACGTACAGGCCTGCACACACGCCCGCGTGCACATGTTGGTGCTCGCTCGCTCTCGTGTGCGTCATTCTCTCTCTCTCTCTCTCCCCCTCCCCCCCCAGATGCCCCGGGTGTCCGCCACACGCCTTTCCTCCACCCTCCCACCTCCGTGCCCGACAGTGCCTGGCACAGTGTAGCACGGGTCCTTTAAATGAATGTCCAGTGACTAACTGAAGGAACAGAAGTGAGCCAGATGCCCTCTGACTGCCACAGGGAGG
This sequence comes from Xerus rutilus, assembly GCA_028644305.1. Classification (NCBI taxonomy): domain Eukaryota; kingdom Metazoa; phylum Chordata; class Mammalia; order Rodentia; family Sciuridae; genus Xerus; species Xerus rutilus. Next base: position 3,597,542 of record CM053399.1, on the reverse strand, counting down.
TCCTCCAGAGCTAGTGGCAGATGTTGACTTCAGCTGCCATGGGCCAGGAGTGTGTCTGTGCCCAAGCTCACGTGTCTCCAGAAACCTAAAAAATAAATGAAACAAAGCAAGAAACACCAACTTCAGCTCTGTCCCAGATAACTGTCTAACCTCAGGGGACGAGGGCTCCAGCCCAGGCGTCTATTCATAGATCAGGGTCTGGGCCACGTTCACAGGAAGAGAGGGGTCAGGGCAGGCCACAGCTGGAAAGGCCTTATTCTTGCCCCGTCATGGTTTTCCAGAAAGAAAACTGAATCTGAAGCTAGAGGGCTTGGCCAGGGTCACAGAATATAGGACGGTCCAGCAAAGACCCAGCCTAGGCACCCGATTTTGCAGGGAGCCCCAGCCCCATGGCCCCTGAGAAAACTGAAGATTCAGAGACCAAGATTCAAGTCCACTTGAGGAACTTACTCCCCCTCTCTGGGCTCCTTTCCCATCTAGGAAGTTTGGATTGTGATTCTGTAGTCCCCAGTGTTGATCCAGCTAGGTGGACATTCCACTCAGGCCAGTGATAAGGCTCCTGCTCACCAGCTGATGGTGGAGTAGGGAGGAGTCTGGGTGCTGTCCCCTCTCTTCTTCTGCATGTAGCTGCTGGCCCTGGCCCTTGTGCCTGTCTGCACAGCAGAACAGAGCCTGCACCACCAGGACCACCGCCCCAGGTGGAACCCCCTTGCTACCAGGCAGCGCGGGAACGTGTTCCTTCCCATCCAGCCTCGCACAGAGCAGTCCTGGGGCGCCCCTCCTCCACCCGCCCAGGTGTCGGGGACAGGGCTCCCAAAGCGCTTGGCAGCCTGCTATCCAGGGACTGGACGGAGTGCTCCCCTACCCACCTACTTCCCCAGCCCTTTTCACTTTTGAGACAGGGTCTCGCTAAGATGCCCAGGCTGAACTTGAACTTGGAATCCTCCTGCCTCGGCCTTCTGAGTAGCTAGGATTCCAGGCATGGCCACTGTGCCCAGCTCCCTCATCCTCTTTCATTCATCCAGGGCCTAGCTGGACGAACACCTGGGTTCCATTCACAGAATCGCTCTCACAGTGCCCAGTGATGGGGGAGAGGCTGGCCAGGACTCTGGACTTCTGGAGGTGGCTTCCATGCAGGTTGCTGCCTGGGGGTCACCAGCGGGGAACATGCTGGTGCTCCCTCCTGCCCCAAGCAGGGCCAGCTACAGAGTCTCAGGACTCTCTCTAAAACTCCTTAGGAACTTTAAGGTGGTAATGGCAGGGGCCCTGCCGACTCCGGGTCAGGCTGGCAGTGTAGGTCCCCCAGCTGGGAAGCTGGCCCTGGGTGGCAAGGAGGGACAGGGGCATGGCTGCCACTGGCTGATGAACCTCACAGTGTCCACTGTGGTACAGGAACAGGGGCCTCTGCTACCCTGCCTGGCCCTCAGGAGGGGCCTCGTCCAAGTGGCCTGGGGACTTAAAAGCTGGTCTCTCTCTTGCAGCATGGAGATGTGTGACCAGAGACACAACATCACCATGTGCCCCCTCTGTGACAAGACCTGCAGCTACTGGAAGATGAGCTCGGCCTGCGCCACGGCCCGCGCCAGCCACCTCTTCGATAACCCGGCCACTGTCTTCTTCTCTGTCTTCATGGCCCTCTGGGGTGAGCAGAGCCTGCAGGGCGGTCGCTGCAGCCACCTGGGTGTCCCACACTTCCTCCTGTCTTCAGCCTCGAGCCTCAGCAGGCGGGCTTGCCAGGAGTGCACAGGCCCGCGCTCGGCGGTGCAGAGGGGCTGTTCTGACCCTGTGGGGGCCCTCGGAGGGCCCGGAGGGTGCTCTGCACTGAGACATCCTTGCTGGCAAGGGCTGGCAGTGTCCCTGCTGATGGCCACAGCTGCCCAGCATGGGGGAGGCAGACCTGGGCCAGCCAAGGCATTTGCTCTGGTTAGATCCCCGTGGCCTCCCTGCAGGCATCCTGTGCCCATTTTAAGGAAAGGAAGCTGAGGTCCTGAGAGAGGGCAGGAGGTGCCTGGGGTCACTCAGCTCCCAAGCAGCCAACACGGGAGTTGACCTACAACTCCAAAGCTCGCGCCCTAACAGCTGGCCTGCACTGCCACCGCTTGGAGGCCAGGCAGAGTTCCTCCTCCAGGAGGGTCCTGATCCCAGGCCCCTGACCCCGCCTCGGAGTGTGGGAGGTTGGCTCTGCACGTGTCCGTGGTCAGCAGATGGTGGCGTTCGTTCCCTTTTCTGCAAACAGGACTGATTACGGCCTTGCCAGCTGGGTGTCTGGGATTTGTGTGGTGGGCAGCCATGACCCCCACACTGGTCACCGGGGCCTGTCATCATCTCCAGGGGCTCACCTCTAGTGGACATAGGGCCAGGCACAGAGAGGAGGGTCAGGCCCCCTCAGGGAGGGAAGTTGGGAGAATGTCCCAGAAGAGATGGGGGGCCCTAGACCTGAGTTCCGAGACGTGGCCGGGCAGCATTTGTGGCGGAGGGGCCACGTGGAGGACAGAGGTGTTTGTCAGCTTTTTTGTTGCTGTGGCCAAAGACCTGGTAAGCTGCTCGAGAGGGAAAGCTGATGGACTCACGGTGTCAGAGGCTCAGCTGCGCGCGCCCCGCGCAGGCTGCACCCCAATTCCCATTAGTGCCCCTCCAGCTGGGTCACCAGCCAGCTCTGTTGCTCCTTTCGGGGTCCCTGGGCCTGTGTGGCTGCTGGGCCAGGACCCTCTAGTAGCACCTAGGGCAACTCTCCTGGCGATGGCTGCCCAGGCCACTAGGTCACTCAGGGCCTCCTTTCCTGGTCGGCCAGGTGCTGAGCACATTATGACCCCCTAGGGACTCTGCCACCCACCACCTCACCTCTGCCTTCAGTCCACTCTCTCTCTGGCCCCAGAGGCCCCAGCTGTGTCCTGCCAGCCCCCTCATTCCTGTTAGGGCTCTGGAAGGAGCCAGCCCTGAAGCCTGGTTTTTTGGTCACAGCAACAAACTGACAAACACCTCTGTCCTCCACATGGCCCTTCCATTACAAATGTGCCTACAGGGCCTGCCACAGAGCAGTGTCCCTTGGATCCTCCTAGAGGATCTTGCGGAGCCACTAAGCTGAGCCCCAGCAACAGAAGGCTCCTGAAGGGCCCTGGAGAAGCCAGGCTCTGCGCCCTCCTGGCTCTGCCTTGGCACTGGGCAGGAAGTGGCTGGCTGGGGGCTATCTGTGTCCCACTCTCTGTGGGACAGTGCTCTGGTGAAGCCCTGTCGCAGCAAGCCTACAGACTGGTCCACTCACAGATTCTCCAGTTACTGTCAGGGGTGGCCAGGCAGGCAGGTCTGGTCTCCCATGCCTGCAGAAGCCGGAGGTGTCTGGAGGGCCCTCGCGCTGCCCGCCCTGGGTGAAGGGAAACCTCGGGCTGTGGCTGTTTCCAGATTCTTGTGCCTGGAAGAGGGCTTTGTGACAGCCTGGGGGTGGCGCTGTCACTTCCTGGTCACTGCGAGGTCGACTCACAAAGTCCTAGCATGGTCCTAGCATGTCGCCCCTGCACTGTCCCTGTCACCTGCAGGAAGACCTACAGGATGCACGGGGCTGCCGCAGCACTGCAGAGTGCACTGGCCTGCGGCCTTCTCCTCGGGCCCCTCCTGTGTGGTCGGCTCCTGAGTGGACGCGGGCAATGGCTGTGTCTGAGAACAGCGGATTAGTTCAGCTGTGTTTGGAGAGAGACCTGGAGTGTGAAGTCCCTTCGTGCTGGGCTCAGCAGCGCCCCTGAGCCCCGAGCCTGGGGTCCCCAGGCGATAGAGGCCTAGGTCCAGCTCTGCTGCTTGTGTGAGCAACAGGTCTGGCCTAAACGTTCAAAAACAGGTCCTCACCCCTTGGTTCTCACACTGGGTTCTATACGCCTCTGTGGGCTCCCCAGTAGATAAGAGCCTCTGGCCAGAAAATAGGCCAGGGGCGGGAAGTGCCTGGGCACGGCACTGAAGTTGGTGCCACCTGCGGGGATCTTCTCTCACTTGCCAACCCTGAGAAACAATGTTGTGACTCTTCAAGTATGGGCACCCGACTCCCTTGCCCAGCCCTGATCTAAACTGACCAGTCCCTGATCACCTTCACCCTCCGGGCTATTGTACAGGATCTATTTGGGGACAATGGGGCATCTTCCTCTGAGGTTTGAGACTTCGGCTGCAGCTGGCAGCCCTCTTGGTAAGCAAGGCCCCTGGGGAGTGAGAAGGGGTTCCAGGTGGACCTCACGGGTCCTGTGACCTGGTACCCGGGTGGCAGCTGCCCTCAGACTGTAATGTCAGCCCTGGGCTGAAGCCAGGCTCCACCGCGCAGGGTCCCTGAGGACAAGCAGGAGACAGGCAGGTGCAGAGATGAGCACACCTTGGGATCCGCCATCGTGCCTCTTGGTGGGCAAAGGCTTTCTGTTTTCCAGACTCGACTCAGAGTAGGCTCAGCCTGGGAGAGCAACCTCCAGAAGGCCTGCCCATGCAGGCGGGCCCGGTGGGCGGGCCTGGGAGGTGCTGAGCGGCTTGTCCCTCAGGGACGTCTTGCTGGGGCACTGGAGGTGATGTCTGAGCATGTGGGAGGACTCCACCCCACACCCTCGCTCTGGTCATTGCTTCTGGGGATTGGTCTTAGAAGTTCAGGATCAGCTGTCCTCGGTCACTAAGCCAAGTGTGTGTGCTGGCATTGGGACATAGTGTCCTCATCCCTCGCATCCCGCAGCTGACGCCTGGTCCCCATTTCCCAGATGAGGACAGTGAGGCCTGCTGGCAGGGCCAGGAACGCCACCCACGTCCACCAAGTGCCTTCACTGCCCATCCCTTCCTGCCTCCTGGGCCCTGAGGGTTTTAGGAACCATCTCTGACACCTTCACCCTCTGCTCCCCACCGCCAGACTCCCTGCCCCTCCTGGGGACGTCAGCAGTGGTCAGACCCCTCCTTGTCCCCCTCCTCAGGCCCCACCCAGGCCAGAACATCTCCTGGCTAGACACCTGCTCCTGATTCCCCCTCTCCAAGCTGGGAAGGGTCGCAATGGGCTTGGCCTGCGCAGCCGCCAGCCCAATAGTTTGGGCAGCCTTGATCTCTGACTCACTCCATCGGCTGCAGAGCCGAGTGGCTGGTCATCAATCAGGCAGAGAGTCCAGGCCCAGCTGTCACCTGCCAGCCCTGTGGCAGTGGGGACAGACTTCCCTTTTGTGCTTGTGTTTGTCTGCTGTATCTTGGTGGGACCCCAGAGAGCTGGGCTGGGGCACTGCGTGCCTGGCTGCCCGCTTGGGCACTCTGTCCGGTTTCCTGCAGGATTCTGCAGAGTGCTGTACCAGGAGGCCCCGGAGCTGTTTAAAGTGCAGATTCTGGGGCTGGGGATGCAGCCCAGAGGTGGAGCATGTGTGTGGCCTTCATGAGGCCCTGAGTTCAGCCCAGCACCAAAAATGCAGATTCCCAAGCACCATGTCTGACCTGCTGAGTCTGCACCCTGGGGCCCTGGCGTCTGCCTGCTGAACAGCTCTGTAGGTTGCCTGGTGCCCGCTGGTGTCTGGAGGGACCGTCCAGCGTGGCTCCATCCTCCTCCCTCCCCCCACCCTCTGTCCAGATTTGCTCCCTGGCCACCTGCCCCCCACTGCCAGTTGCTTCTGCCCTCAGGCACCCACACTCCCGTTTATATGGCACAGGCAGCAAGGTGCCCACACACAGGGTCATGGGGACCGTCGAGTGACTTGCAGCATGTGAAGTCCTCAGGCTGAGCCTGGTATGCGCTGGCGCTGGTCCTTACGTGGCACTCTCTGTGACAAGCGAGAACTGGGATTTGAGAACCTGGGCACCGCCCTGGCACCCGGAGACTGGGCTCAGCTCCACCCTCTCCCTGGTCTTCCTGTCCTCGAAAAAGAGCTACTGCTTAGGGGGACTGAGCACTCTGTGGTGGCAGGTGCTCACAGAGCGTCTGGTGTGCGGAAACCGCTCTGTGGCCCCATTCAGCAGATGAGCAGAGGAGACAGCTTTCCCAGATGTCACCAGCCTGTGAGAGGCAGAGGCAAGACCTGGACCCCAGCACCCTGGTTCCTGAGCCCCAGAGGCCTGACCTCTGGCCCTTGCCCCTCCCACATCACTAGCCAGCTCTGGCCAACAGGCGTGCATCCCATGAATCTCACTTATTCCTGTCTGACCTCAGAGTGATGTCTGAAATAGCCGCCCCACCCATCTCCACAGAACTGCCGCTCCTCCCCGATGGAGCCTGCGAGGGTGACTGGCCACCCCAGCCTGGCTAAGCTCTCTGTACAGGCTGTCTCACAGACCCCACGGCAGCCCCAGGGAGGTCTTATTATTTTCTCTGATGGGGATGCTGAGGCACAGAGAGGTTAATTGACTTACCTAAGATCACACAGCTAACAGATTGATCACAGATCCACAGCCTGGCCTGTCAGTATCCAAAGTCCAAACAAATGCCCTGGTCACACCTCTCCATCCAAATGTTCTCCAAGCCCCCATTCAGTGTCCTCTTAGGGGAGCAGATGTCGACCCTCGGCCTGGGGGAGCCAGCCAGTAAGGCTGTCCGGCCAGCCTGGACCCACAAGGACAGGATCACGTTCATTAAACCTGCAGTGCCCTGGGTGAGGCCAGCCTGCCCACCCGGCTGCTCCTCACTGGGCACGTACTACTTTTCTCCCTCAAAGACAATGGCCAGCCCTGCTCCGGGGAGGAAAGTGGCCAGGAGGAGGCCGTCCTCCTGAGCCTCCAACCCTCACCTCCCCAGCTGCACTCCCACGGGGGCAGACCAGGCATGCCCGTCTGTCGAACAAGGAATTCAGTGCAAGTTCAGTGAGGACGCTCCCATTCTGCAGAAGTCATCAAAAAGCAAACCACCAGCCGGGCTTGGTGGCACACGCCTGTAATCCCAGCACTTAGGGAGGCTGAGACAGGAGAATCGCGAGTTCAAAGCCAGCCTCAGCAAGGGCGAGGTGCTAAGCAACTCAGTGAGACCCTGTCTCTACATAAAGCACAAAATAGGGCTGCGGATGTGGCCCAGTGGTCGAGTGCCCCTGAGTTCAATCCCTGGTACCAAAAAAAAAAAAAAAAACCACCCTCAGGACACCAGCGCCCTAGGGCAGGCATCTCTTTCTGTCAAGACCAAGCCGCAGGGCAGAGCCTGCTGAGCCTGGAGACTGGACTCCCTGCCCACTCGCCCGCTCGCAGGTGAGAAGACAAAGCCAGCCCTGGGCCGCTGCCCGTGCTGCCAAATGCAATTAGCGGAGAGCCAGGGTTAATCCTCACTCAGCCATCCACTCCCGGCCTCCGCGGGATCAGTTTTCCGCTGGAGCTTCTCCGGGCTCTGTGCCCTCCCTCTAGCCTCCAGCTGGCCCCGCTGCTGCTCACAGGGCTGGAGAGAGCCCCAGGCCTCTTCCTGCCCCCGGCGCCTGGCCGTGGCTGCCGGCAGCGGGCGGGCTGCCTGTGCTGTGCAGCGGCCCCTCCAGAATGGCTCTGCTGCTTGGCCTGCGCTCCTGGGGAGCTGGGCTTTCCAGGAGACGCCTGCTGGCCCTGGAGGCCTGCATCAGCTCCTGCCGGCACGTCTGACATTTCAAAGCCTCAAATGAGTTGTCACGTTAAGCAGCTCCGAGCCCCATTTAGCTCTTTGCTCGGATCAATTTTCTGAAATTGTAGCGTAATAGTGGGTTTCAGCTGCTTGTCAGCTCCTTGCAGAACAAAGGGGATTATTTGATCCCAGCCCAGCTGCTGGGAACCGGAGCACGATGCTCAGTGTGAATGAGGTGTCAGAGGGGCGGCTGGAACTCTCCTGGGCTGCGCCTGGGGTTCTGAGTTGCGTTGGGGAGGGGAGGGGGCTGTTACCTGGAGCTGGGGGCTGTGATAGTCTGCTAGGATCAGGCCAGTGGCAGGTCATGCTGGAAGCTCCGGGGATAAAGAGGTGGGGTACAGGGGACCTCATGCAAAAGCAAAGGCCAGGGGCCCCACCTGTGTCCACTGTTGGTGCTGGACAAGTGTTCTGCCCTCCAGCTCCTGAAGGTGGAGTCTGCACTGAGCGCAAGTCCCCGGCCAGTGCCACAGACACACGAGGCACCACACCTTGGCCCCGCCATCTGCAGGCCAGAAGTTCGAGGTCCACGCAGGACCCCACAGTGCCAGCAAGTCCCGTCTCCTGGGGCAGAGATGTCCTCACAGAGCAAGGGGACAGATGGCTCTCTGTCAGGGTCCTTACCCATCATGAGGGCCACGCTTGTGACCTCACCCCTCCCAGAGGCCCCACCTCCTGGCAGCACCGCGTGGGGCCAACGACCTCACGTGGGGACTTTGGTGGGTGCAGATCTGCACCAGCCTGTCAGGTGGTGGTGGCTTCCACGGCAGAGTTTCTTTCTCAGTCCTGGAGACTGAGAATCCAGAGCAAGGGGCCAAGGGTCTGGCTCTGGTAAAGGCTGCATCCTGGCTTTCAGATTGCTGCCCACCCTCTGTGCCCTACAGGCAGCTGGACAGCGACAGCAAGAGCACCCGCCCCTGGTTCTCTTCATACAAGGGCTCCCGTTTAGTCCAGGGGCCCCACCTTCCAAAGGCCCCCTCCAGATTCCATTGGGCCACCCAGGAAGTAGTCACTTCCAAGCCCCAGCCCAGCCCTCGCTCTACCTTCCATCTTGAGGACTCACTGTGACACTCTCAATGTTTCTGTCAAACACAACGAGCCACTCCAAACCACAGCCTCTTGCTCCGAAGCAGTCTCCTGGTGGGACACGGTGGGGATCCTTGCAAGGGGACCGGTCGTCAGAACAGCCAGGGCGACTTGCAGGCCTACCCTAAGGACTGCTGAGGACCAGCTCAGAGACACTCCTGCAGCCAGGGAGACTGAAGCTGGCAGGCGAGTCCCACGCCCAGGCTCCCACCTGGATCCAGTGCAGGCCCAGAGCCCGGCCCACCTGCTGCCTCTGGGCTTCTCTAAGTGCTCCATGACATCATGTCGCTCAAATGTTTAAGGACAGAGGGACGCAGCCCCACCCGGCAGCTTCTGCCCTGGCCTGGGTTCCCTCTCACCGCCTGTCCCCTTTGGTGCCCGCCGTGGCTGGCTGCCCTCTGCCTGAGCTCAGTCTGCTCAGCTCCCACGTGAGTGAGATCCCGTGGCCTTTCTGTGCCCGGCCTGTTCCTCTCACCACGCCGTCTCCAGGCCCAAGCCTATTGCTGAGGACAGGATTGATTCCCCCATGACTGAGAATGTGTGTGCTCCACGGTGTCACCATCCATTTTGTGGAGGTGCTCGGGTGCACCAGGGCCAGTGGGCGCCTCTGACCCAGGCTGGCTTTCCCTCCCTGTGCAGCTCAAGGCCGCCCAGCTTTGGTCTGGGGACCTCCATGCCATCCTGCCTGGCGGCTCTTCCAACCCACTCCCCACGCAGCTCAGGAGGCTTCCCTTCTGCCTGCACATCCCCTGGGGCGGGGTGGTGGCTCCCGGTGGTGTGGTTCGCATTTCCCTGAGGTTGGTGGCCTATTCGCCAACTCTGGGAAATGGCTGTTCGGTCGTTTGCCTGCACTCTGGCGTCGTTTCTGGGCTGGAGTGGCTTGCCACCCTGGCATGCTCTGGATGGGTGCTTGTCGGGGGCTTGGCAAGTGCACTTGCCCCCCTAGCTCGTCCTTTCCCTGGGTTGGTCCTTCCCTTCACTGCGCAGAAGCCTTTAGTTGGATGACGTCCCACTTGTCGTTATTTTCACCCAGACCAACGTGGGGCGTCCCCCACCCTGCTGTGCTCTGCACCCCAGCGTTTCCGAGCTCCCCGGTGCTCCACCTCCTGGGACCCTGCCGGGAGACGAGAGCAGGAGGAGGTGGGCCGGGTGCCCCTCCTACCCGGGGCGTCCGGGGCTTCTGGGTGGTGGCCGTGTCCTCCTGCCTCTGACCCCCAGGAACCCGTTCGCCATTGTCCTAGGTTCTTGTGGGCAGCCTGTTTCTGGCCCCGACACTGATGCTGTGGGGGCTGACCTGGCCTGCACAGCCAGCTGTCCATGGCCGCTGGTGGCCCTGCTGTGTCCTGCTCGGTTTTTCTTCCCTCTGTGTGACCAGCTCCTGGGATTAAGTCCTCCCCATTTCCAAGGACCTAGAAAGGTCCCGGCCACAGGCTGGGCAAGGGTGACAGGCAGCTGGCCCTTGGTGACAAACACATGCAAATTCCAGGTGTGTTCTCATCCCTGGACGAGGAACCAGCTCCTGCAGACTGATCTCTGGCCCCCTCACTGTCGCCAGGGTAGGGGCCTCCCATCAGGGGCCTGTGAGTTTGCACTGGAGACTCAGGATCTCACATGGCGTTGTATCTGCCTTGTCTCACTGCTTCTCAGATGAGCCATGCGATCCCTCTGAGCCCACCAGCTGGGATTGCTAAAGCCAGTGTGTTATGCACTAGCGGTGGGAGCCGTGCCTGGCGGGCAGCGGCTGGAGGGTCCTGAGCTGTAGCTCTGTGTCCACCCCTGTGCTCACTCGTCCTGGGCCTCTGCTGGTTTCCATCTTGGGGAGCACTCCTGACCGGGGAGCATTCCTGACCGATGATTTGGGCTGCTGAATCTCCATTTGCAAACTGTGCTCATAGAAGTCACTCATTCATCGGTGACCACGTGTGTGCCAGGCACCTGTAGGTACTCAGGACACAGGGAAATAAGCCCCATTTCTGCCCCACATGCCAGAAGTTCCACACCAGTGGGACAGGGATTGTAACAGAAGCCTCCAGCGCTGGGACGTTCCGCCTTAGTCTGGTTTTGGTAGTGCAGGGAAATGCCTGAGGCCGGTGACTTTAGAAAACAAAGAGGTTCCTTCTGGCTGTAAAGAGCTCTGTCAAGGTCAAGAGCTGTGCTGGTGATGTCCTGTTGCTGGCAGGCAGCCCGGGGGCGTGCTCGGCCTCACGTGATGAGAGATAGGCACACCGTGTCCATCTGTCTGGCCTCTGCCTCTTGGAGAGCTCTCAAAGGACTCCATGATGACCTGTCTGACCCTAACCACCTCTCACACACCCCGCCTCCAAACGCCATGCTGGACTGAATTCCTGCCTTCTTAATACCTCACAGAGGGGATACAATTTCAACCAATGAAGCCCCGGAGACACTCAACCATGTCCAAACCTGGCATGTCTCATGAGGAGCTTTTTTTCTCTCTGACCCTGAGGGGGATTTTTGGTGGCTCCCTGGAGGCGGCGGCATCTGAACTGTTTGGCCTGTTAGGAGTACGAACCAGGACATTGTGGCCACAAGACCCCCTACTCTGGCCCAACCCTGCTGCCCTGAAGACCTCCCCATGAGCTGGGGTCCCAGAGAGCAGGGGAGCAGGGTGGTGAGGCCAGGGGCTCTGGGGCCAGCCGCCTGCCTTGACCAGCTGGACGACCCAGTCTGGGAGGGTGGACGGTGGTGACGCGCAGGGTCTGAGCAGATTAATGCCTACGGAGTTCCTAGCCTGGCACTCCCGGGGCTGCTGAGGAGAAGGACGCTCTCGTGTCCTTGGGACCTGTGGCCCTGACTGTCTTTCCTGCCCTTCCGCAGCCGCCACCTTCATGGAGCACTGGAAGCGGAAACAGATGCGGCTCAATTACCGCTGGGACCTCACAGGCTTCGAGGAGGAGGAGGTCAGTGTCCTGGGCGCTGCACAGCCAGCCCCCTGCCCCCAGGTGCCCCTGCCCCACTGGGCCTCTCGAGGTCACAAAGTGGCCTGGTCCCGGCCATGGCGAGGCTGTTCCCCCCGCTTCCCTGCTCCCCACCCTGGTATTCCAGACGCCCTCGATTACCAGGGCAACTGTTTTGTGTGTGTCAAAGTGTCTTTGATCTCGATGCTCACACAGACACGCCACCCACCAGCATGGTCCCGGGCACACACCCAGGCTCGCCCGCTGACCTCATCCGTCTGCGGGCTGAAGGGTGTGGGGAGGACACACCACGCCCATGGGTCCCCAGAGGCCGCCTCGGCCCTTGGAGCCAGCTCCCTGCCTGCAGCCAGGCGCGGCCGAGGGACAGGACCTGACCGAGCCCCAGAGGGGAAAGCAGTACCCAGCACCGTCCTGCTCTGCAGGGGAAACGTGCGGTGGCCAGTGGCCGTGGCATGCCCAGTGAGCACTGACCGGGACTCCCAAGTCCCCTGAAGGGGAGCTCTCTGCAGTTGGCACAGAGCAGAGAACCCCACACACCAGGGTAGGAGTGGCCACACCCGCTGGGACTTAGAGGGCACTGCCCAGTGCTCCTCCTGCCTCTGCACGTGCGCTCGCATCTCCTCGCCCCGCTGGCCCTCCTACGCTGACCTCAGTCAGAGAAGCCAGCACGCCGGCTCTGCTGGCTGTTGGTCACAGACCAGAGTGTGCCGGGCTGGTCACCCGATGAGACCAGATGGGCCCCTGGGGCAAGGCCGCTCAACTTCCGTCCGGTTCTGACACAAACCCCACTTGGCTTTACACTCTGTGCCAAACAGGCACTGAGGAGTGGTCCTCGCTTGAGATGGGGTGGGAGGGTCTCGGTGGATCCAGCATGCTCAGAGCAGGCCCTGCACGCAGCAGGTGCCTCATAAGTGCTCACCCAGCTGGCTGCAGTGGGGCCACACCACCGCCCTCCCGCCAATAGTCCCAAGCCTTTCCCCAGTGGGTCTCATCATCCTGTTCCACAAATCCCCGCCCGAGGCTGGCGCTTCGTGACCAGCAGCTGGCAACTCTCCAGGCCGATCCAGGACAGAACCCCAAGCCTTTCCTTGAGGCAGGGCCTGGGCCCACTGTCCCCTGGGTGGGTTTGTCACTTGCTGACATTTCAATTAGATTCAAGTAGATCACAGAGCAGTTAAGACTTTAGAGGTTGGCTTGGAATATCCTTTTGGAGTCTCTGAGGCAGGGAGAAAATTGGAGGATGGGGGACTGTCCCCTTCACTCACCCCTTGAGGACCTACCCATGACCTCCTGGTCCTGACAGCTTGATTCCAGGATGGTAACCATTATGACATTGGGCACATGGCCCTAAGGGGCCTGAATAGGCTTCCCAGTGTGAGCGACCCCATGTCACAGGCCGCTCTGGGCCTTCAGGGGAGGCAGTAGCCACAGGTGAGGGCCTCCCGAAGTCCAAAGGCCAGGCTTCAGCACACCAAGCAAGAGGCCGTGTCCAGCATATGGCCTCGGTGCCTCCTAGTTGTGTCAAGGAATTTTAGTCTGGCACGAGCTCTGGAATTCGCAAAAACTTAGAGCTACAAAGTTAACAGCCCATGGGGTCAGCCTGAAGTCACAAAGGCTCTAACAGACCCCAGGGCCTTTCCCCTCCCCACCCTCCACGTCCTCCATGTCCACTGTGTCCACCGTGTCCACTTGCCTTCACTCTGATTCATAATAGAATCGTCTTTAGCCAGGCGTGGTGGCAGACGCCTGTCATCCCAGAGGCTCAGGAGGCTGAGGCAGGAGGATTGTGAGTTCAAAGCCAGACTCAGCAACTTTGCGAGGCCCTAAGAAACTCAGTGAGACCTTGTCTCAAGATCAAAAATGAAAAGGGCTGGGATGTGGCTCAGAGGTGAAGTGTCCCTGGGTTCAATCCCTGGTACCCCCACAAAAAAGAGAAAGCATTATCTTCAAAGGACACGTCCTGGGCCGGGGCTGGGGCTCAGTGGTGGAGCGCTTGCCTAGCATGTGTGAGGCACTGGGTTCGATTCTCAGCACCACATATAAATACATAAAATAAAGGTTTATCAACAACTAAAAAAAATTTAAAAAAAAAAGGACGCGTCCTATTTCTGATCAAACAGCCCGAGTGATGAAGTCTTTCTGTTTTTGTTTCCACTTGTCTGGTTCCCTGAAGGAGGCTGTCAAGGTTTGGAATTTTTTGTCGTCCTCTGTCCTCCTATCCTGTCTCCTGGGAGAGGGACCCTCTGGCACCTGCCCGTCTCTGCCTACCGTGCGGCTCTCACTCTTGCACCGGGGCCGGGCCCTGCTTACTCCCTCACCTCACCTGTTCTCCATTCCAGTGCCTCTGCTCACCTGCTGGGCTCCCCGGGCGAGCCTCTGGCCTGCCCGTGCTTGCTGGTACTTACTGCGTCTCCTGGCCCCCGCAGCTCCTCCGTAGAGCGTCCGGGGCCAGTTCACGGTGCTCGCTGCAGCCTGGCACACGGCCTCACCACCCTCCAGGAACAGCGCCAGGTCCTGTGCCTTCCCACAGGACGGGCTCCCCACGGGGAGCATCCTGGGCCTCCGCCCAGGCCAAAACACAGAGGCTTCTAAACTGCCGGCTGCCCACTGTGAACTGGCCCCAGGGCACCGGAGCCGACGCGGGTCACGGGTGCCGGGCCTGGGCTTGGCCTGCAGCCGCACCCCTCTCCCTTCACAGGATCACCCCAGAGCCGAGTATGAAGCCAGGGTCTTGGAGAAGTCGCTGAGGAAAGAGTCCAAGAACAAGGAGGTACGGGGCCACTGCTGGGACGCCACACGCCACCCAGTACAGACCAGGGCTCAGCAGAACTGCATGTCCATCAGGGGTAGACTGGGGTCAGCAGACGCCATGTGTCCATCAAGAGTACACCAGGGGTCAGTCTCGGTGGTGACTATTTTAGGCTCTGTGGCCTGCATGCGAATCCTGAACTGTGCCATCCAGGGTGGCCGTGGCCACGGGCGGGGTAACACAGGGGCCTGGCTGTGCTCCAGTAAAACGTTACTTGAAACACAGGCAGGGGCCAGGCTTGGCTGAGGCTGGTGTCTGCCCAGCCCTGCTGTGGACCTGACTTCCGGGTGTGTCCTGAGGGCGACCTCAAACTTCAGCAGATGCTTGAGCCCAGGCCTGTCCCACGGGCCACACTTTCTATTCTCTCTGTCCCGTGTGGCTCCCAGCGCCTGTTCTGTGGCTTTGATCCCCTCTCCCAGCTGTGGCACTAAATTAGTTGATTAGAAAAAAATCATCCAAGTAACTGGCACGTCCCCCTGGGCTTCTGGGTGTGGCCTCTTTCACACCTCCCAGAGGCTCGCAGGGCCACTGGGCCTCGAGGACGTGCCCGAGTCTCCCAAGGCTGCGCCCCGTGGTCCTGCCTTTCTCACGACCTTGCCTTTAGAGCGAGCTCTGCCCTCTCGGCCTTGTTGGAGACGCTCAGAGCCCTAGTGGCCTCCGCAGAGTGCCAGCTGCTGCCTGGGGCCGTGGGTCCCCGGCCTGGGCCAGTAGCACCTTGCCCTGCCCGCGGCACAGCCTCTCTTTCCCCACCCGCCCTCAGAAGCGCCGGCATGTTCCTGAGGAATCAACAGGCAAATGGAGACAGAGGGTTAAGACGGCCATGGCGGGGGTGAAGCTGGTACTTTCCCGTTTGGGGCCACACGAGTCTTAACTGTCTGTGGGCAATCCTGTCCGAGTGTCTGTCCTCTACCACGTCTGTGTCCACGTCTGCCGCCTCCCTCCCGCCCCCGCTGCGTCACTGCATGGCTGTGGCGGGTCTGTGTGTGCGGTTACACTGGCTTCACGTGGGGCTCCTGGCACGCGCTGGCCAGAGTGGCCGGGGCGCCCGTGATCGTCTTCAACTTGCACGTGACTGACTGCTCCTGGGTCAAGTGGCCCTGCTGCCTGTGCGTGCCAGTGTTCTGTGGCCTGTGTGTCTTCCTGTTTGAACTCCCCCCCCCCACACACACACAGCCTGGGCTAGGGACCAGCTTCTCCCTGAGGTTCCTCTCGCCCACGCCCCCTGGGCCCCGAGGCCTCCTCAGGCTGCGTTGCCACCGGGGATGCCAGGGGCCAGCTTTGACCTGCTGCCCAGGGGACAGTTAACCACTGTGGCTTGGGTGGCAAATGGCCGAGCACCACGGATCCTGCAGCCCTTGAGGGGAGCCTTGCAGTGGAAGGAGGGTCCCCAAGTGCAGCTGTCCCTGGGGTCTTTCAAGGTGTTTGGAAGTCCGTGGGTGGACGTGCACGGCTTCGTAGACGCAGGCCCCACAGTGTCCTTGCACCCTGGACTGGCGCTCGCCAGTCACCTCTCCTGAGGTTCTGCTGAGTGTTCCTGTCATCCAGATGTCCATGTGCACACGTCTGTCCAGCTCTGTGGTCCCCAGCGAGTGACCAGATCATTCCCTGTTGCAGACGGACAAGGTGAAGCTCACCTGGAGAGACCGGTTCCCGGCCTACTTCACCAACCTGGTCTCCATCGTCTTCATGGTGAGTCCACAAGACCAAGGTGGGGGTCGGGCTGCCCACAGGAGGCTGACCTGCCAAGACGGGTCAGCATGCGCTGCGTGGGGTGACTTGTCCAGGACAAAGTGGCCAGTCCATGGGGGCAGCAGGCGGGGGGGAAGGTGCCAGGGCCCCACAGAGGCCCCCAAGGGGCTCCCTACGGCTGACCTCAGGTGGTGACGTCAGCTCTCACATGAGGGTGGCCTTTATTGAAGTCCTGCTGTCCAGGTCTGGCCTTCACGGCTGTCCAGTAGAACAGATCTGAGTGGACTTTAGGACACTACTGGAGAAGCCACCAGACAGAACGGCAGCGGCACTCGGGGGCCTCCGGCCTGCCCGAACCCTCTGTTTCATCGATGGGAGCAACCTGCAGCACGGGGGCCCTGGGGACCCCAGTCCAAGTCAGCCTGGTGGCACACGGCCTGTGTTTGCACATCCCAGTGGCCCCATCCTGTGCAGCCTGGGAGCTCCAGTGAGGGCCTGGTGCAGCTACCTGCCCCGAGGCCTAGACCAGGCCCCCTGGCCTCTGGGCAGCGTCTGCTCGGGGCTCATTCCCACGTCCCTACACCTCCCTTCTGAGGACTTTTAGGCCAGAGGTGGGGTCTCTGCCCAGGACCGGGAGCCAGCGGGCAGCCTGCCCCAGATCCCCACAGTGGACAGACGTGAAGACAGAGGCAGGAGGCGTCTATACCGAATGGGGAGCAGCCCCCGCCGAGCAATGGCAGGCAGCCAGGACTCAGTTTCCCCTCAGGTCCTCCACACAAGGGGACCTCGGCTGCCATAAAGAGAGCCAGACTCCCCGCCACAGACCACCCACCTTGTCCTGGAGGAGAAGAGCCATTCAGCAGGGTCGGGAGGGCCGTGATGTTCCCAGGAGGCCCTGGGTGGGAGTGGGCTCAGCTTGGCCTTGAGGGTGACAACATGGTCCCTGACCTAGAGCATGGTCAGCCCTCACCCAGTGGGGGCCAGGGCTTGGAACAAAAGGCTCGGGCAGCCCAAAGGCTCAGCTGCTCCTGGTGGAGGAGGAGCATGCTTGGCAGAAGGACCCAAGGAGGCCCTGGGCTTTGCCGTGGCTCCTCGGTGCCATGAGGGTGCTGACTTCTCCGACCTGCTCACCTGTCCTGTGCCTTGGTTCCCTCTTGATCATAACATGGCTGCTCCACCTCCAGCATCACCACCACTCTCCTGGCAGGAAGCAAGGGAAGGGCTGGGAGTAGGGCAGAAAGTGGCAGCAGAGGCTGCCTCTCTTGGAAAGGCTTCCTCAAAAGACCCGCCCATGACCCGTGCTTGCTCCCTTCCCTATGGCCAATCTGCAGAGGCTGAGCGATGAGCACACTGTGGTCTCAGGGCGGGAAACCAGGGCCAGGGCAGAGGAACGTGAGGCAGGGAACTGGCCGGCTCTCCCCCACAGCCCCCAGCGTCCTGGTAGCCCCTGCCGCAAGTGGGTCACAGCTTCATTCCTAGCTCTGTCCATTTGGGTACCAATGTGGGTCCTGAAGACGGTGGCGAGGGCCCCGTCCTCCCGGAGGGGCGCGTGCTGCAGGAGGGAGCCGCTGCCGTCCTGGGCCAAGCCGCCCCGCTCTGGCAGGGTGCGAGGCCTCCCCTGCTGAGTCGCCACAGGCTCCGTGGGCACCTCCACGTGTGGGCACCAGGGCTGTCCTCCAGGCCAGGGAGGGGCCTCTGGCGGGATTGAGGGGTTTTCCAGGAAAGCCTGGTTCCTGCTGCCCCGGGATCGGAACCCAGCTCCCTGCAGGGCTGTTGCTTGTCAGGGCACCACATGGGCTGCGGGCAGGGTGTGGCCACAAGTCAGTCACCAGCAGGGGTCTGCAGAAGCTAGTAAGGCCCAAAGTTTGCAGTAAGAGCCTCCCCAGGAGACTTCTGGAAGCCACGGCCCCCACGGGCAGGTCTCCTCCACCCTGGGCGTCGCTGGGACACAGGCCGGGCTGGCCTCCCTGTGTGCCCTGGGAACCACCGGCCCACAGGACCCCGGTGCAGGAGCCTCGTACAGGTGCTGGAACCATGCTGGCCAGGGGGCCTGGCCTGCTGTGCAGTCCTCAGTGGGCCCTCGGGATGGGCGTCCACCTGGCGGGGCCAGGACTGGCTGGGGGTGGCTGGGGCCTGAGCAGAAGGAACCTGGACAGAAGCCGGTGGGCGGGACAGACCCGCCCAGTCTTCAGCAGCCGCCAGCCTGCATCTTCCGGAATGTTCTGGCCACAGTGGGCTTGGCAAGTGTTGGGGCTTGCTCTCGAGGAGGAGCCAGAGGCAGCTGCTGGCTGCGGGAAGGTTGGGGGTCCAGCCATGCCCAACACCACCTGCGGGGTGCGTGGCCCCATCCTGGCACCCCCGGCCCAGCAGGAACATCACTGTCGCACACACTCCCCCAGGTCACAGGAGGCGTCCCAGCAGTCAGCCCACGGGACAGCTCCCCTTGGGGACAGCAGGGGGACAGAAAGCACAATGCTTGGGCCCTCAGGCTCCAGCAGAGGCAGCAGGTGGTCAGGGCCGCGGGAGCCCCGCGTGGCCCCAGCCTAGTGTGTCCCCACCCCTTCTGCAGATTGCAGTGACGTTCGCCATCGTCCTCGGCGTCATCATCTACAGAATCTCCACGGCTGCGGCCCTGGCCATGAACTCCTCCCCCTCCGTGCGGTCCAACATCCGCGTCACTGTCACGGCCACTGCAGTCATCATCAACCTGGTGGTCATCATCCTGCTGGACGAGGTCTACGGCTGCATAGCCAGGTGGCTGACCACGATCGGTGAGGCCCACACCCGGGTCATGCCAGCATCGTGGCTGGGGCCCAGGACCAGTCCCAGGGACGGGCAGCCTGGCCGCCGCCCGCTCGGTGGGCCTGGGCTCCTCCTCCGCCCGGGCCCTGCCGCCGGCCTGGGAGCAGGCGGAGCGCTGGCCCGACACCATCCCTCTCTCCCAGAGGTCCCCAAGACGGAGAAGAGCTTCGAGGAGAGGCTGACCTTCAAGGCCTTCCTGCTCAAGTTCGTCAACTCCTACACGCCCATCTTCTACGTGGCCTTCTTCAAAGGCCGGTAGGGGCTTCAGCCTGTGCCCAGCATGCTCTTCTCAGCCCTCGACCCTCTGCCACCGGGTGGGAGGCCACCGGAGCCTGGGACAGCCAGTGGTGTGGCTCCCGTAGTCACACACTTGGGAGAGGGCCAGCTCCAGCTGTGCAGTAGAGCAGCAAGACCCAGCTGATAGGAACCCCAGGCAGAGGGGACCCCAGGCAGCAGGGACCCCAGGCAGTGAGATCCTTGAGCAGCAAGGACCCCAGGCAGCGGGGACCCCAGGCAGCAGAGACTCCAGGCACCAGGGGCCCCAGGCAGTGAGGTCTTTGGACAGCAGCGACCCCAGGCAGTGAGGTCCCTGAGCAGCAGGGACCCCAGGCAGTGGCACCAGCAGCAGACTGGCTGTCCCCACAGCAGGCAGGGTGAGTGGAGAGGGCAGCAGGCGCGAGGTGAGGGCCATAGCACCCGCCCACTGGCCTCGCCCTGGCAGACAACCAAGAGGGGCACGGGGCCTGCAGAGGTGCGCAGGCAGCTGGCTGGGGAGCCACGGCTCAGCGCGGTCACCCCCGGGGTCTCTCCCCAAGTGGAAGGCCCATCCGCTCCCTGAGACCTCCCTGATTGTTCCAGGTTTGTGGGACGCCCGGGAGACTACGTGTACATTTTCCGCTCTTTCCGAATGGAAGAGGTGAGTGACTGTCCCCAGCAGCCCCTCATGGTGCCACCCTATGTATCAAGCGGTAGGGACAGCCACCTGGCTGGTGGCTTTGATATTAGGTAGCATGACTGTACTGAGTGACCCTAAAAGGAGAAAATCTCCTCAGCGGTAAAGAAAGCAAATTATGTCCAGGTTTCTTGTTCTCTTTTTTCTCTTTGACCCTTTGGTAACGCTCTGAATATTCCTGTCTCTGGCTAAAATGAGTTAACAAGGAAATGCAGACCTTGGCTCCGTGTTTCTGCCTCCTCTTTACCCTCAGACGCAATGCCGGCCACAGAGGGTCTGGTGCCAGCCGCCACTGACTCATGGCCTCTGGACTTGCCCAATTGTGTCCCCAACCAGTGGCTTCATCAGGCCAGGCCGACCTGGCAGGGCCAGGTCTCAGGGTAACCAGCCCAAATCTCTGGCTATAGAATAATGCAGCTTGTCAAGAAAACAAGGGAGTGGGGTTTCCTGATAAAGACCATGGGAAGCAGGGTGTGGAGTTGGGTGGACATCAGGTGCAGGGTGATCTGGCTGTCTGGGTGCAGCCTGGAGGTTCTGCCTCCTGAATGCAGGCCCTGGGCACCCCAGGGCCTCCTCAGCAGTCATGGTGTTTACAGAAGGCCCTTGCCAAGCCCTCCACTTTTCTTTATGTACGTGATACCTTATCAACCGCCATGGTTAGAGAAGTGGGGATGTGTTCATACAGTAGAATGAAGTAAAGGATGTTTTTCACAAAATTCATGATTATCCAGGACACATTTTTTGCTAATTATATAAAAAGTTTTGCCCCAGGGGCCTGCAGAGGCACAGCCTGCAGAGGGCAGGAGCACTGGGCCTCAGCAGTGACCAGGGGCCTCTCTGGGTGGCTTTCCAGCCACACGGGCCCAGCCTGCCATGCTGCATGGGCCTGTGGAGGGGCAGTGGTGCAGGGGATGGAGCCCTGGCCCTGGGGAGACAGAGGACCCAGCCCCTGATGCCTTGGCAATGTGCGCCCGTCCTGGCCTCCTCGAGCCCCACCGCCCACCTGGAGGGCAGGCGGCAGAGTACCACAGACGGGGCGGCCTGAGACAACAGAGATGCGCTCCCCTGTAGTTCTGGAGGCTGGAAGTCCCCGAGCAAGGCGTGGACAGGGCCGTGCTCCCTCTGAGGCTCGAGGGAGGATCCTGCCTTGCTCCCTCCAGCGTCGGGGGCTGCAGGAAGCCTGGGTGATCTTTACTGATTGCTCCGGGGTCAGCCTCCCTCTCCCCTGGCTCTCCTCTCCTGGGGACACTGGTCCTGGGATCAGGCCCACCCTGCTCCAGGATGGCCTCGTCCTCATCTGACCAGTTACATCTGCACAGACCCTTTTTCCACATTGGGACCTGCTCACAGTCTGCAGGCATTAGAAGGCACGCGTGCCTTTGTGGAGGGCACAGGTCACCACAGCGCAAGGAGTGCCTCCCTGCCTGTGGGGCGCGGCCCCCTCTCCCGGCGTCCAGGGCTGACCCTGCCCGGTCCTTCCCCATCCTGCAGTGTGCCCCGGGCGGCTGCCTGATGGAGCTGTGTATCCAGCTCAGCATCATCATGCTGGGGAAGCAGCTGATCCAGAACAACCTGTTCGAGATTGGCATCCCGTGAGTCCCCCGTCGGAGCAGGGTGGGAGGGCCCCGTGGGCTCTCGTGGAGGCCTAAGTGACAGGCACTGTGGGGCCGTGGCTGGGATGGGGACACCAGAAGCAGGGAGGTGACCAGGGCAGACAAGATGGAGCGCAAGTCACTCCCTCATGGCTGGGGACAGGGAGGAGGACGGGTGACCCTCCAGGCTGGCCGTGTGCCCCCAAAACCTATATGCTGCTCACAGGTGTCCTTGGCCCTTCTCCCCAGAGGTTGAGGCAGCCTGCCCTGGAGTGGGACCTTGGGCTACTCTCCATGACCGGCAGCTCCCCGCCAGTGTCCATGTGGGCACAGCCAAAGCCCACCACGCTCACATCCCTGCCACCTGCGGGGCCCTCCTCTGGCCTTAGGTGGCCCTTTGCTCTCCTGCCTCTCACGTTCCTCATGAAGCCACCAAGCCGTGTACCCAGGGGGCGGGTGCAGAGCACGCAGTCCACAGTGCCGCGGTCACCGTCCCAAAGAAGTGAGGTCCAGGCTGCAGGCAGACGGCCTGGCAGCCGGGCCCCCCGCACCTTCCCGAGAGCCCACGGCTGCCTCCCTGCCTCCCCAGGAAGATGAAGAAGTTCATCCGCTACCTGAAGCTGAGGCGGCAGAGTACCGCGGCCCACGAGGAGCATGTGAAGAGGAGGCAGCGCTGTGAGGTGGACTTCACCCTGGAGCCCTTCGCCGGCCTCACCCCCGAGTACATGGAGATGAGTGAGTGGGCGAGGCCGCAGGCCCCTGAGCAGAGGCAGGAGGCTGGGGCATGGACTTTGGCCCCAGGGGCCGCCACCCTGCCTCCCTGGCCCCTGCGCCCTGCCCCTCTGGATAGGGCCCCTCTTCCACAGGCCCAGGCAGGCAGCTGCAGCCCCCAGGCGAGTCCCCATCAGCACAGCCTCACCCAGAGGCCACACGGCCCTTCCTTCTCCCCTCCATGCAGATACCCTGGGCTGAGCCCTGTCAGCCCCAGTCATGTCCCTGGATGAGTGAGACAGATGGCAATTCACTCCCTGCTGGAGCACAAAGGAGAGATGGGGAAAGGCCAGCTGTGGCCTGCCTGGCCCCTGGAGCCTCCTAGCCCCAGTCCTCCCTCTCCCTCTGCCTCCCTTCACTCTGGCCACACTGGCTTCCTTGTTCCCCAGACACCTAGCTCTAGCCTGCCACAGGGCCTTTGCACCAGCTGCACCCTGGCTGGAGTACCTCTGTCTGATGCCATGGCCTTTCCTCCAGGTTGGGCCCAGAATGTTGCCCAACAGGGGTCTTCCCTGACCATGGTTAAAAGGGGGCAGCACCCACCAGCACAAGTGGGACCCCTGCCCCTCCAGCTGTTGCAGATCCCAACAGACGACTTAAGTCCCTCCTCCCTCCTGCTTTGTCTGCCTCTTATGGGACGGAAGCCCCGTGAGGGCAGGACATTCTCCTTACTGCTCGTCACTCCTAGTCCCCTGGCCCTAGAGTGGGCTCGGGTATACAGCAGGTGCTCAGTATGTGGTTTCTGAATGAATCGATGAGTGCAGTCAGGAAGACTCACAAAAGGAGTCCCCGAGTGCAGCACCCAAGGCCATCAGTGGCGTCCTGGAAATGCTGGTTCCCAGGCCACGGGTGTAGGCAGCAGGGCTGTCCAGGACTCCGCAGTGTGTGCAAGCACCCAGGGGCAGTGTGGGGCGAGCACTGGGTGCACAGCGACTGTTCCACAGCCTCAGCTGGGAGTCTGCGAGGAGGCCTGGGCTCTAGCACCCGCAAGTGCCTGTTCCTTGCACCCCAAGTCCTCCTCCCTGCTCTTCCTGCTGGCCAAGAGGCCCCAGCAGGCACCGGCTCCCCAGCTGGCTGCACAGGAGGCACCTTGCCCCTGACTCAGGAGAAGGGTCTGGGGCTGATGCGAGGACCCTTCTGTCTTTTCTGCTGGAGAGAAATAAGCTGGATGGGCTGCTCCTTCCCCAGCCACTGGGCCAGTGTGTTTCTCTGTGGGCCTCGGCCAGCAGGGCCTGGGTGCAGGGTCACCTGCCTGCAAGGTCAGGCCTGGGCTTCTGTGGCAGACCTGGGCACACCAGGCAACAAGAAGAGCAGCCGGGGCCAGGCCGAGATCCCCGAGCGCTTTGCCGGGCTTTGCGTTTCCTAGTGGCTGGAGGCCTGGTCTGTCCCCGTTCCTCTCTGCTTGGAGGGACAGGACTCTCTCTCCTGCATGCACACAAGGTGGCCGCCCACACCCAGGCTGAACCAGCCCCACCTTCAGCCACTTCGATGCCCCTTCTTTTTCTGCATCACCTCAGCTATTACTCCATCCTCGAGGGGAGACTAGGTTGGTGCTGGGCAGGCAGGTGAGGAAGGGCCAGAGAGAAGGTGGGGGCTGTCCTCCCCTGGCCTCCCCTGGCCTCAGCCCTGGCCTCGCCGCTCCCTCCACCCTCTCTCTTCCCATTAATGCAGAGAAGGCAGCATTTTCGGAAGGCAAACCCACCCTGGAGGGACCCCGGGGCCCACGTGCATGGCCCACGTTACACAGCTTATCTGGTGCCCATCACCTCCTCCTGGGCAGGGGTGTCCCACACAGCCCACAGCTCAGTGAACAGGAGGCCACCAGACCGCCCGGGGACGGAGGCTCCCACGCGTCCCCCACCCCGCCCACCCAGTGCTAACAATGGCTGCACTCAGCTGGCCAGGCACACGGTGCCACCCTGCTGGCTTCCTTGTTTACTGCCTGGCACCGAGAGCCCTAGACCAGGTCCTGCTGGGCAGCTCCTGAACCTCTCCCCCTCCTGGGTTCCCTCCAGCAGCCTGTTCCCAACCTTCCGGGAGCCCAGCCTGCGTCGCCCAAGGCCAAAGAAGTCCCAGGGCCAACACACAGCCGGGCAACCAGCAGAGGGGGCCGGGGGCAGAGGGGTCCGGGGGCAGAGGACTGAGGCTGTCGGGAGAAGGGGGCCGGCCCTGCGCACGAGGCCCAGGGAAGGGGACGCTGGGGGCTCTTGAAGACAGCAGCGGGCAGGTCTCCCGACGCAGGGAGCCGTGGGTGGTGTCCTCTGGCACAGGCATGGTGAGTGCAGGCTGGACCTTCGGGCCTTTGTCCTGAGAGGGACCATTTCCTGAGACTAGCTCTGCCCCAAGCGTCCAGCACGAGGTTAGAGCAGCATGTGGACTCCAGACCGGTCACTCCTGGTCTGGAGGTCCCTGGGGTCGTGTGGTTCTGTCACGGAGCCCGTCAGGCAGTGGCCGGGGCAGGAGGGCTCCTGGAGGAGGGGGCTGGGCACAGCTGGGGTCCCACCACCCAGCTCCCCGCAGGCTGCTGATGGCTCCGTCCTCCCCTAGTCATTCAGTTTGGGTTTGTCACCCTGTTCGTGGCGTCCTTCCCGCTGGCCCCGCTGTTTGCCCTGCTGAACAACATCATTGAGATCCGCCTGGACGCCAAGAAGTTTGTCACCGAGCTCCGGAGACCGGTGGCCGTGAGAGCCAAGGACATTGGTGAGTGGGGCTGCGGGACAGATGGGGTGCTGGGGAGGACGGTCGCCCGGGAGCTGCAGGCACTGCTCCTGCTCCTGCCCCAACCCTCACCCAGGATGCATGGCCTCCAGGGCTCTGGGGAAGCGTGGATGCATCCCACACTGCGTCACCCACCCGCTGCTCAGGAGGTCCCAGGACACGTATCCCCTGTTCTCAGCCCCCTGAGCACAGGAATAGGCCCGTGGGGAAGGGACCTAGCGGATGCCTCCTGCATCCTGTAGCACTATGTCACTTGACCGTCACTTAAAAAGAAGGACAAGGAGGAAGGAGCCTCCTGCAGGGGAGAGGGAACTGCGCACATCCCTGCCTGACTTTCCCGTGCAGGTCGAGGCCAGGGTGAAACTCAGACCTTCACTCCAGTCCCTTGGAGCCACCTCGGCCGTGTGGAGGAGGGTCCGGGCCGGGGGAGGCACGTTTAAGGTCAGCACAAAGA
This sequence comes from Xerus rutilus, assembly GCA_028644305.1. Taxonomy (NCBI): domain Eukaryota; kingdom Metazoa; phylum Chordata; class Mammalia; order Rodentia; family Sciuridae; genus Xerus; species Xerus rutilus. The sequence continues at coordinate 3,572,181 of CM053399.1, read as the reverse complement.
TTAGCCGCGAGGGACGCACCAGCGGTGCAGCAGACTTCCCTGAGGTAGTGGGCATCCGTCCCCAGAGCACTAGAGGGACGTCAGGAGACGATGGGACAGGGCCAGGGAGCTGGTGCACAGGCTGCAGAGCCCCTGCCCGCTCAGCCAGCACCGCCACTCACCAGCACCGAACCCTAAAGTGAGACCCAGTCTTCCCTGAAATACAATTGCCCAAATTTGACACGATTTTATTGAGAATAGTGTCTCTGCTAATTCTTGAAATAAACAGGATCGAATTCCACTGGGGATGTTATTTGTCATTGTGCCAAAATAAAATCGGCATAGCAGTGACAGTGAGCTGGAGTGGGCCTCTGTCATCTGAACGCACCCTTGCAAAGCCACGAGAGGTGGTGTCAGTCTTTGCAGGGGCTTAGGTCGCACCATCTGCTCCGGGTGGCTCTGCCTGGGCTGAAGCCCCTTGCTCCACATTTTGGCCTGTGGTGACGTGGCTACCCCCTGATGTGGCCACCCCCTGATGTAGCTACCTCCACCAGTGGTGACCTGATCTGTGGGTCCCCCACCTCCTGCCTCCAAGATAACACGGGCTCCAGCTTCTCTTCCATGTCACTGCATTTGAGAAGGAACCAGAAACACTTGTTCAATTCCAAGACCATCAGCTCGGCCTTTGCACCAGCCATCCCGCGGCCCCTGGCTGGTGCCCTGGGGTTTATGCTGAGAGGTGGGCCACGAGGCGGGCCATGTGGGGAGGGACACCAGCCAGAGGCATCACATGGAACCTGGACACTGCGGCTTCCTCATGTCACCTCGTCTGGATGGTGGGGACTTGGCAGACAGACCCTCCTGCTGACCTCCCTGAGGCTGTCTACCAATTTGAAAGGTCTGCAAACCTCCAAGCCCCAGCGTCCCTGATTCTGTTTCCAGTACGAGGCCAGAGAGTGAATGTCCTCAACTTTGTGGTCCAAACGTGTGACGCACGCCCTCCAGTCTCAGAGGGCTGTTCTCCACGAAGCCCTTTCACATGGGCCGATCAGAGACAGGCTGGACTAGAGCCACAGGTGGACGCCCTGTCAGGAGCACGGGGAGCTTGTGTATCCCAGGGCTTATTAACACCCACACCCTGTTTTGAAGACCAACCCCAGAGAACCATGTTCGAGGTGAACTTTTCTGGAACCTGCGGTCCATTGGGTCCTCCCAGGAACCTCGGGAGGAAGCCTGGGCAGATCCTGGGTCCCACTTCCCAGCCAGGGACACTGAGGCCCAGGAGTTGACAGAGCCTCATCAGGGAACTGGAGCCGCGGCCACCTCGGGAACGCACACTAGAGGCCCAGGCAAGGGAAGCCCTGGGCGTGCCCCGACCTCCTGGAGGCTCTGAAGCTCTGCCCCCAGCGAAGAGAGGCCGGCGCCCTCCCCAGCTGCCATCTTCCAGGAGGCCCCCTCTCGCTGCCCCGGGGCCTGGCTAACTCTCAGCGGGCGTGTGTGCTTTGGCGTCCTTGGCTTCCAGAGGCTCTGGCTGTCCCCAGATGGTGGCATCTGAAAACTTGGAAACCCAGCAGGGTGGAAAGAGCAGATGGAGACCTCCAGCTTCCTGTAGCCCCGGGGGTCATTGGCGTCCCCCACGGAGGGCAGCTCTCCCGCCCGCACCCTGGGCTCTGCAGTCCGGGCTCTCCTTCTTTCCCAGCTCTTACGGATCAGCGGCTCCTTCCTGGTTCCTGCTGGTGGGGTCAGAGGTGCAATCTGGGCCTTTCACATGCTCCCTCTGGGCGCCTCTGGTGCCACCTGCCGCTCAACAGGCTTTTGTATTCCTCCTGTGATCCATGTAGGGCCTCCGGGCCAGCATCCCCAGGGACAGAGGGCCCAGTGGCCCCTGCGACCTGTCCCCCACGGGCCCTGGCTGCCTGGTGATGCTGTGCCCCAGAGCACAGGTGGCTTCGTCACCCCGCCTCAGCCACAGAGAGGGAGGCCCAGCAGGTCCTGCAGGGACCCCACCTGCGTGGGAACCTGGCCCAGCTCTGCCCTGAGCTTTGACTTCCTGCTCTCCTCAGAGCCTCCTGGTGAGAAACCCAGCTGGCGTTCGGCTCCTGGCACTGGAGGAGGGCAGGTGCCAGGTTCCCAGGCATTTCTTTGTCAGGTTCTTGGAAATGGGGCTTAGAGTCCCCTAGGATGGCTTTAAAAAAATCCTTGAAGGAGGGTAAACATGAGGCAGTTCCCCTTCTGGGTCTCCATGAAAGGAGCCTGGGAGTTTTCCAAAAGAAGGTCCTCCTCCATGTCGAGATCTGAGCCACAAGTCACCTGCAGCAGGTGTCAAAATAATGGGGGGGGGTTGTCGCAGAGCAGCTTCCTCCCCAGGAGAGGCTGGGGTGGGGGCCTGGCTTTCTTTTTTTGAGCACTCCCCAGCCTGTGGCGCGGGGCCCACACAGCAACGCCCGGCCAGATGCTGCGGACCTTCAGGTTCTGGGCTGCAGGAGGCTGTGGCCCGTCCCACCCTGGGGCCTCATGCCTACCGTCTCCTGTTGTCATCTATCTGGGCCTGTTTGGCGATCACCTGGGCTGACTCTCACTTGCTCAAGGACACTCAGAGCTCAGACGCCACCTTCTGGGGAGCCGAGCCCAGAGGGTCACCCCCAGCACCCAGTCGAGACCTCAAGGCCTCCGACTCAGAGCCCAGAGGGCCCGTGTTCTTCCTGGGCCCAGAGCAACATGCCCATTTCTGTGTCTCTTGAAACTTTCAAGCCCCTGAATGTTTTGTCCCTAGCCCTGTGGGGATCTGGTTTGGGGTGAATACTCCGCTCAAGACAAAGGGCTGAAGGGACGTGGCGTTTCCCCTGGTGCAGAAACAGCTGTGGGGCTCGGCCTAGCCTGCAGGGGGCGCCACGATCAGCCACTACTGCTGTTGTCACTGGGACAGCAGCCGAGACCTGTACTCACGGACACTGTGGTGCCAGCCAACTGGCCCAGGGCTGAGGATCTTTCAGAAGCAGCAAGTCTACACTTTTTAAGTGCTGGGCAAGGCTAACGGAGCGCATGTGCAGCTGGATGGGGCCACCGGCCCTGGCTTAGTGCCCCGCTCTGCTCTCTGTTGGAAAGGGCTTTCTACGTTGAGGTCACTCAGCAAACATCTACGTGACAGTGCCGACCCTGTGGATTGGACACAGAGCGAGGTCCAGGAGACACGGGGTGTGCCGTCCACAGCCCGCCTGGCCCCTCAGCAGGTGGTTGCTGGTGGGAGCTGTGTTCCCGCCCGTGACCAGAGCATACAAACACGATGTCACGAGGATGCCTG